>CM041018.1:5212970-5826784 GCA_022984855.1 Dimocarpus longan
TTTAAAATGACATCTATCATCCATCAACATGATGGACGGTGGAAATTATTTTAAATTTGTTTAGAAAATTACTATTTTTTTTTTTTAGTTTTAAATATTTTATAATTTTTTACTTTTTAATTTATTTTGATCACCACTGCCTATATTATAAATGGATGGTGAAGATTTTTTTTATTTATGTGTGTTTTAATTTATTATTAAAGTGGAGATTTTTTTTTTCTAATTTAACAATTATAATTATTTTATAAGATTATCATTATGTCCTTCAACTTTCACACCACTCGGGTTTTTTAAACGGTAGGGAGTCCTTCAACAAATTGAAAAAAAAAAGTGAAGAAAAAGTTAGATCTTCTCCTAGCCTTACCTTTTGTTTTAACTTTTTATAATAAGAGTTTGAGTTTGAATAATCCATGAAAATTGAAAAATATAGCAATCTTAGTAAAATATTCAAAGCAAAAAATAAGGTTGGAAGAGAAATGAAAAAGACAAAGAAGAGAGCAAATGCTAATATAGAAAAATTGTAGAGCGGCAGATGATCTTTAACTCTAAGCCTGCTGCCAAACATAACAGTATAACACACGCTTGAACATACAATGCTTCACTGATCTTCACTAAACCTCGAAAGCGACTCCTACAAATTTCTCGACTTCTTGTCTTTCAATCCAAACAAGACAACTCATTTCGAGCAATTATCTTCCTTCAATCCTCCTTCAATTTTTAGTCTCTGTTTCTTTTAAGACTTCAACAGCAATGAAACACAGGAAACTCTTCCCAACTGACAACTCAACTGACACAACTCCAACTCCAGATTGCATTTACTGTCTCCCAGGTTGCCCTTTTAATATTACCTGCGACCCTTTTGTTTTTGACCTCCCTATACCGCCGCCGCCGCCTCCTCCTCCTCCTCCTCCTCCTCCTCCTCCCCATCGTGTCTCACCATATGTCATCATCTTTGTTTGTTCAGTACTCGGCTTCTTCTTTTTCATTATAGTCAGTATTATCAGAAGCAAGCTCCATGAGGACAATCAAGCTTCCAGGAATAATGGACCCCAACAATCTCTATCAGATGGTTCAGACGAAGAGGCTGCTGATGAGAACAGAGTTGATCACCCCATATGGTTGATCTCCACCGTTGGTTTGCAACAGTCCATCATTAATTCGATCGCGGTTTGTAAGTACAAGAAAGGTGAGGGGTTGGTTGAAGGAACTGAGTGTTCTGTTTGCTTGAATGAGTTCCGAGAAGATGAGACTCTTCGGCTATTGCCAAAGTGTAACCATGCTTTTCATGTTTCTTGTATTGATACTTGGTTGAAGTCTCATACCAATTGTCCTATGTGTCGTGCCTCCATAGTCTCCAGTACTGTTCCTGCTCCTTTGCCTTTGCCGAACCAGAATCATGCTAGCTCTACCGATGTCGAGAATCCCCAGATAGATAATTCGCGTCAGTTGGGTGAGAATCAGGAGAGAAGTGGTGAGAACAGGACGGGGGCAGTGGAGGGTGAAGTTATACTGGCTGGTGTTGAAAGAATTTCGAAACAGAGTGTCAATTCTAATGAAAACGGTGTTTTACAGGTACTTGATGATTCAGGTGATGGTATTCACGTTTTTGAGGATGATTCACAACCATTGAGGAGCTCAGTTTCCTTTGATTCTTCTGCCTTGGCTGAGACCATTACTCTTGGATTGGATGATTTTGGTTTTGTTGAATCCGGGAAATATATCCCAGTTGATCAAGTGAACGATGGTAAGAATTCTCATTCAGCAATTGATAACAAGCAAGATGGTGAAAATCCAAGCACGTCTAGACAGACAGGTAGCTGTTCTTCGATTGTGCAGTGCCTGCATAAAACCCCATCTCCATGAAAAGATTCCTCTCTTGCAGTGGAAGGATGCTAGATGGAACAAGAAGATTTCATTTCTTGGTATGTATAGTTTTAAATTAGATTTTGCAAGGCCTATATACACTCTCTGTACCTGTAAAGATTTCATTTAAGTTTGTTGGTATTGTTCTAAGAATATAAGACGGTGTCATAAGTTACTGAGGGTCTGAGGCGGCCTAGTTTTAAGTTTATGAGTAGAACTAGATTAAGTATTTTTGAAGTGTCATTGCAGAATTAAACGAGAAAAAGATGTGGTGTTTGTAAGATATGTTTCTGCAAAGTGAAACAATTGAGAGCGTATATGATGTCTAAATCTCCTCCTACGGATGTTATTTTAGTTTCCAATTCTTTATTCATCCAGTTATATTAATAATTGCTTCATGATTAAACTCATACTCGGCATGCTTTTTTCAGAAACATTACTTAATTTCTGATTGTTAAATCATACGGAAGGATCTTGATAAGTATCCATTCTCACATAATTTAGTTTGGGAGCTGCAATTTACAGATTATTTGCATAATCATTGGTCATATATATTAAAACAACATTTCCATGGCCAAGTTTACTGCAGTAGCGATAAACTATGTATCATGTATTGCTGTATAGTTAATGTATACTTGGCCCAATTAACAAATCATTTGCTTCAATTTTGATAATTAAAGAACTAATAAAGTAATTGTAGTGGTTGTGCTGAAGTTCTAGAGTCACTTTCATAACAATTGCCAAACTTTTACCTATCTAATGTTTTCTATCCTTGCTAGTTTCCTTCTTTGACATCATTTCCTATCCAACCAATAAATCAATTTTCATTAATATACTTCTTCTTTTCTCTTTAGAAGACGGCAATGGTCTATTCTATGCGCACCTTTCAATTTGATGTCTAACCGTACTGCTTTTGTATGCAGCAGCAGTGATTTCATTTTCTCCAAATAATAGCACTCTCGTGGCTTGTGCCTTTGCCGCAGTGGCGGTGCAGAGCCCGGGACCACTCTTGGTCCAAGGCTTGACGCCTTGTCCCACGAAAATTGTCACTGCCTTTTCTCACCGAACTTGTGAGCTACTCTCCCACCCTCTTATAAACCGTTACTGTATATATACAAGTAGTTCTCTTTCATATCAGAGTCACTTTCCTAACTGTACCTTCAGTGTTCGATTCTACTTGATTCCTACTATTTCTTATGCAAGTCTTAGTAATCAAATAATAATAATAATAATAGCACTATCATTTTGTTTTTGTGCTCAATCTAATTTCAATTTCATTTCTAATAAATTTAAGTTAATTAACCATTTTAAAAAATAGAATAAAAAAACAAAAATAAATTACAAATAAGTACCCCAAGTTGAAATTATTGACAGGTAGGGTAAACTTATGTGATGATTACAATTTGACTACCAAACTTTTGTCAAAAACCGTTAATTCTATATTTGCTAGAATGGCATAAAGATCATAATTGAGAACAAATTAAATCAAATGAAGTATAATAAAGTAAAAAGAAAATTTATAAAGGTATATCAAATCTCCAACGTCCATCACACTGATTGTAACACCCCTTACCCCGATTTTCAGTCGACGCGAGATTCGAGACGAAGGGCGTTACGGTTCCGATCTGAAAATTCATTTATTCCTTGATTTGAAAATTTCTTATTAAAAAAAATGGAATCACCACTAAAAGTTTTACGATCTTTTAAAAAAAATTTAATATCATTTTCTCATATATATTTTTAGAAAATTCGGCACAATCTCCTCTGTTTTTCTGAAAATCCAAAATTAAAAACCTGTAAAGAAAATGATAACACTTCTATAAAATTCTTTTCTCAACTCCAATTCGGACCTCTTGTCCGATTCCAAAAATCACTTCAACACGCAAATAATTAAAATAAATATTTAATCAAAATCCACCACCATAACATTTTATACTTTATACTCATTAAATTATATACATAACTTACAAATTATTTCTTATTAAACCTATCAATTCGATTTGTAAGGATTTTATTACAAATCCCGATGAAGAACATATTATTACTAATAGCGCTTATTAATTACATAATAATCATTTTTCATATATATATATATCTCTAATATATTTTTCTTTAATTAATATAACACAATTTCATTTAATAATATTTAATTATCGAAATACCAGTTGCCAATTTATGTTTTATAAAATTTCAAACTATCATCAGTTTCGCTGATGATCTAAGTTACTAAAAATTCTAAATGCAAAACATATAAATAAATTATATCTATTGATAATTCACATATTTTCTCAATTAATATTTTTAACGCCATTTTTAAACTTTCGTTTGAAAATTACTAATCAATCGCTTAATCATAATTACACAGACAAAATCAATAAGTCATTTCTTTTCAGTTTTTCATCAGCTTATAATTAGATCAAACGAAATACATAAACAATCAATTTCTTAAAAATACGTCTATCCAATAAGGTTTAATATAAACACAATATTTATTCCAATATGGTTCAATATAAACACAATATTTATCAATATAAATTCTAATCACATAAACTTTTCTGAAATCCGTTATTAAACACATTTACATTTTTATTCTTTCAACTCAATTTCCTATCATATTTCAATTATATTTTCGAAACCAACATATTATCGTCAAATAAAAATCAAAACACACTATACAAATTTCAATAATATTTACGTAATATATATAAACTAATCATTTAAAAATTATAATAAATCGAAGAATTCATCACATAATATTAGTTAATAACTAAAAATCTCAACATTAATATTTTCAGATCTCATTTGTCACACAAAATTATAATATTGCCCTTTTTATTTAATTAGAGCCCTTTGTAAAATTCTATCACGATACCATGGATCGGTAACGGGTTTACTGGCATCAGTCAGACTAAACGGCAACCCCGGCAACGGCCGCTCGGTGTTTATCCACCGGGTTGCATATCACAATCTGTTTCCATTTCAGGACCGGGCACTCGGTGCCTCTCAAAGTCCGTCATACAACGTCTGATATTAATCGTAACGGTGCAGTACTGCTAGAATTCACCCTATTGGCTAGCTAACTATCAATCCCCACCTACCGGTGATTAGTTTTACGCGGGCCTTTTCTCAATTTTATTAATCACAAATTTCATATTTTGATGACTTTTATTTCTATATAAAGATTTTATTCGGAGAGCAATAAATACAATTTGAGACACGCATTTTCCTATATATATATATAATCAAATTATCAATATGAACATCGAAAAATTTTATTTTTCATTCCAGGAACTCATCAAATCCTTCCCAAAACGTTCGTGTCTTTCTTCCGATATCCGCTCGGTCAAGACATTGAACTTATCTGTTTCTTTTCTCGTTTTTATTTAAAATTCATTAAAATCATATTCAAATAATCCTTTATTCCAATTCACCGAGATAATTTCATATATTTCATAATCAAACAAAATTTCAATTTAAATTCTATTCTAACATCATTCGAAATATATCCAATTTACATAAAATCAAAAACCCATCATAATTAATATATATATATATATTATTTCAATCAAATTTATAATCTTTCAAAAACTTATAAATACTGATTTTTCAAAGGAAATGTATATAGATATTTTTGGGCTTGAGTTTGAGATATCATCTCAAACGCCTACGTACCCATTCTATCGTTGGGATCAAAGCCCTCGTAGTTCAGATAAACTTTTATTATAATTATTATTATCACAATAATTTCACAATACGCTCGATTTCTATTTTCAGTCAAGCATATATAGTTCTCAAACTTTTTATTTTAATCGTAAAACATAATTTATAACCCTAACTCAATCAATTAAAAATAAATGTATCTACTTACATAATTCTCTTAGTTATTTATTTATTTATTTATTATCTTAAGATTTTATTATTCTCTCTTTTCACTAGCTTCTGTATGTATATATTTTTATTTCTCTCGGCCTTCAATTGCCGATCTTCAACATATATATGTATTTTTATCCAACAAATCCCACTGTTAATAACAAGTAAAACTACATCTATTTCTATATATTTTTCAAGTAGATCCCATCACTAACATGTATATATAAGTATATATATATAAAAATCACACTTATAAACAAAAATCATCACCAAAATCACACACTCATGCCATATATTTCATTAAATCTCTTCAAGCCCGAAATTAAACTTAACAAATAGATGGGTTTTTGAAATTTTGAGCTTAGAAATAGGTAGATCATGGAAAAATTAAGAGATTAAAGGAATTAGTTGAAAAATAAAATAAAACAAAATGAAGAAAATAGAAAAAGAAACTCACGACGGCAGCAGAGCAGAAGAGGGAGTCGGCTGAAGCTGAAGCAGAAAACAGCGATGAAAAATCTGGAAGCAGTCAGTTTTTATAATAATCAACTTTTAAAAATTACGTATTTGCCCCAAAATTTTTTATATTTATAAATTAACCCCAAAAATTTTTACTTTCTGCATTTACACCCCTACTCACATACTAACATCCTATTTGACATTTTTGACACCCCACTCTTCTACTAACTTATTCAAATTTATTCATAACCTTATTTTATCCACAAATACATAATTTATTTTAATGAAAAATAATTATAAAAATACTAATAATTATATAATAAATCATTTATTTAATTCAAAAAATTATTCTCTATAATATAATCTAATTACACTATCCTAACCTTCTCATTTTGCTACTTATTTTATTTAAACTCAAAAACAATTCTTTACGGGGTAAAAACGTTTTCGAAAATATTAAATTTCACAAATTAACAATTAAAACATTTTACAATCACGCAAATTTCATCAAATCCAAATTTATTCTCATTTAATAAATTACTTTTGAAATCAACGAATATAAATCGAACAGAAATAATTATCGGGGCGTTACACTGATGGATAATGGACATTACTTAAAAATAGAAAAGAATTTTAATAAATATATATATGTCCATCATCTTCTAAGATGGATAATGGATATTTAGTCTAGATTTCCATAATTTCCATCTCTATGGGGAGAGAGATGAATCTTTACCTATGGCCTACATCAGTGATGGAGATCTATTGGGTATCCAATGTCAAAAACCCAATTTTTTGGGTCTCCACATTGCTAATGTGAAGACACAGGTTGGGTCCCCACATCACGATGGAGACTCAATTTTTAGGTCTCCATCATTAACAATTATGGAAACTGAGGGTCTTCATTGGTAAGCGAGGTCCTGTTGATAGGATTTTCATCCTTGATGAAGATCCTAGCTAGAGATGGTGGA
This sequence comes from Dimocarpus longan, assembly GCA_022984855.1. Classification (NCBI taxonomy): domain Eukaryota; kingdom Viridiplantae; phylum Streptophyta; class Magnoliopsida; order Sapindales; family Sapindaceae; genus Dimocarpus; species Dimocarpus longan. Next base: position 5,220,134 of record CM041018.1, read on the forward strand.
GATCCAATCACTTAATTTTTTTTATTCCTTTTTTATTATCCATTAGTGTGATCAATGGTGAAGATATGATGTTACTTTTAATTTTTGTTTTTTTTTTTTAATTCTATTTTAAAATTTATCTTGATTTTATTAAAAATACTCACCGTCTACCGTCTATCTCAAAATAGATGGTAGAGATTTATTTATTTTTTTCAAATTTTTAGTTTTTAAAATAAATTATAAAAGATAAGGTTGAAAAGATAAAAATACCCCTAAAAGTGTCAAGGCTAATAGTTGTTGACTATCGTTGGATACCACGCTTGTCAATAATTTTAATTTTGGTAACTAATTTTTAATTTATTCTAAAGATATTGAATAATTTTTTTGGGCTTGTTGAAAACGTACGTTTGACAAATAACAAATGATATCCAAGCCTGAATTAGACTCTCACATAGTCATATGCTATGAGAATATATCCACATCTACACCAAGTCAAATCTACTAATACTAGGGAGTGTTGGGCTAGGGTTAGAGGGCTGCCCACCGAACCTCCATCAAATTTGACGCAAGGAGGGCCGAACGTTTGAGGGTTCTATAACGCAAAAAAATTATGCCCACATACATGATACATCCTAGTTAGATTGAAGCGGCCGGAGTGAGATTGGACTAGGGTTAGAGGAAGCCAGCCACCAAGCCACTGGCTCGAAATTGACGTGTGGAGGGCAAAAGGTCAAGGGGTATGTAGCCAAAACGTGACAAGGGCATCACATGATTGTGTAGGGAATGTGACGATCTCACATTCTATGTACATGGGTTGATCCATTGTTTATAAACAACATCTAATAGGCTAGGTTGCATATGCTTGGCCTTTTGCATCAGGTATGATATATTTAAATTTAACACAGAGTCACAAATTCCCGATACCACCACCTCCTTCTTTCACTTCCTGAGAACTAGCACTTACCAGGGAGTTAATGGCAACCGGTGTCTTTGTGCAAGAGCCAAGAGTATAGAATCCCGGCCCAATAATTGGAAGTGGAACAGGCTATAAGCACTCATTCACTTTGTGGTTTGGGTCTGATTATCCAACTTTATCAAGGGGACCGTTGTTTAATGCACCTCACTAATTCAGAAGGACACCCACCTTTTGTAAGTTGAAAAATTGTACATCATATATTCATATAGTTTAAAGGAAAAACAAAATACATGGTGAGGTGGAATGAAAATTAATCTTGGTAATTTATTCTACACAACAAATTCATTTATTAATGTATTAAAGAACAAAATATGTCTCCTCAGAGAGACATAACTTAATTAATTTAAAATTAGATAAAATAAAATCAAACAAGCAATCAACTAACCTGTAGCCATGTAAACCAAAATCATCTAATATTTTCTTAATCATTCATTTTGATTGTTTAAGATATTACAGTCTGTATGTAGATTTGAGGTTTGAGCATCTATTCCTCACATGATTTCTGTTGCTAAGGCATGTAAGCATGTAACACAGAAAACTATTTGTTGACCGCCAGCGAATCTTCGTCTTCTCTGCCAGAACTAACTTGATTAAGAACTGGATTTATCACGCTCCACGAATCAGAAGCATTTCAAGCTTCAACAGAACCAATACTGTGAGGTGGGTCAAACTCTTTATTATTAAGTGTAACACAAGAGACACACGCTCCTGTTAGTTAAACTTAAAATTTAATTATATAAGCTATTATAGAATCTGTTGAAGATTTCATAAGAAACTCACATTTTATAGTTTGTTTATTTTTTTTTAAATTTATTTAAATAAATTTTCACTACATCTTTGAATAAAAAACTAACAAATGGACTTAGGACCACATATTTGGTCTTCTACTTAATATTGTTATTAACCAGTTCCAATCTTTTGACTGTTAATAATCAATCATATTTTCTTACACACACTTAACCACCTGACGGAACCCATAATTAACCATTTAATTATGCAAATGATGAAATGAAGTGAGAATACTGTACACTTTTTTCTTGGGGCTCGCAAGGTAGCACTGGCTGTCATAATAATCATATTGAATTTGATTTGCAATCATTCCATTCACGAAACTTCTTCGATCCTACCTTACATGCGCAGTCCACGTAAAAGAAACTTTGTCTTTTCACTTTGTTCTTTTTTTTATTTTGGATTATCATAGTACATAAAACATAATTATTTGCTTTGATCTTATCACATATGTATACCACACAGATCAAGTTTTAAGCTCCATCATGAAGTGGGACCTGAATTTAAAAGGGTACGAATGTATCTGTAATGATATGAATATAAATCAATTGTAAAGGTTGATATTCATGCAAGAGTTTGTCAAATTCAATCAATTAATCGAACACTTGCTCTTTAAAATATAAAGGTGAATATGTTCATGGATGCAGCTGGATAGGTTTTGTCTTTCTTCTTCCCTAGATGTCTTTTTTAGCTTCTCCTTTTTCCCTAAAGTGTGAACAAATATGATCTCATTGATTTTTTATGGCTGATGTATACTTGTTTTAAATTAATATTTAAACTGTACTGTCTTTGTGTAACCGTGCTCGTCATCATGTATATATTCATCCTCACGTTCCACACATTTTGTCAACTGTGTATATGATACTGGAGAGGTGTCTCCACAAAAAGGTCATCAAGATCATCATTAACATCAGTGTTATATATATATATTTGTTTTCTTTTATCTTTCCTTTTCCTTCACAAATCAAATTTTCATCATCGATGTAAGTGCCTTGTTCTTGGTGATTGATAGTACTGATCCAAAAAGAGAAAATAAAATAGTGTGATATAATTTGTTAGTAAAAGTGAAATTTAAAAGGAATTACGAAAAATCATGAATGTTGTACCCGTTAATAATTGAATGTTTAATGGGGAAAGTGAACTAAGACAAGGACTCTACAAGCAGCCAAGTTGGCTTTTCGTCAAGGAAAGAATAGCCGCAAGACCCGCAATTGCTGGAAAGTAGACATCCATTCGTTTTTGTATCTTCCAGGAAGGAGCATGGCCTTGCTGGAACAAGCATTGCCTGTTCTCTAATGCTCATAATTGGGTTTAACCTATAAAAACCTTTTAATAAATGAAATCAGTTCATAAATTATAGTTAATTACCATTATTGTCTAATGTGTTTTGGCGACAAAAACGTTCATTTAACCCGCTAATGATCCATATTTAAATCGTTCTTACGTAAATGATATCTTAAAAAATAAATAAATTATAGTTAATGGATATATACTTTAGATCCCATCAAATGTACTTGATTATAGTTTGATACTTGATCGAAATTGAGATGAATTAGTGATATATTTTTATGCATATATAAATATATATATTAAGATTGTAACTTTGTAAGTTTGAATTATATTTTCTTTTTTCAACTCTTACTAAAAAGTAACTATAATTTATTTTGAATTATTATAACTGATTATGTAAATCAGAAAATTTATCCCCTTTATTCTCTTTCTTTTATTTATTTATGTTTTCTGTTTCGGAGATATTAGCATGAATGGCATTATAAAGAACGGTGAAAGAAGAAGAAATATCTTATCACCTTGTCAACAGATTTCTCTAGGCTTGTTTAATTGATCACGTACACCTCAGAATTTTTCCTTTTAATTTTCTTAAAATTAAGATTTAATTTCATATCTAAGTTACAGTATAAATATAATTTTTCTCGTTTTAAAATATCGTGTGCAATCTTATTTTACCCTCATTGATTTAATTTTTACAATTTTCTTAATTTTTAACTTAACATATGCTTTAAACCCACGTTAACATGATAGTGTTATGACTATTATTATATGGTTGAAATTAATGAATAATAATGGTCACCGTAAGGTTATGTATTATGCAGCAGTTCTCTTATGTATAAAAGGAGAGAATATTAATGATAATGAGCAGACAGAAAAAGGAAAATCTGTTGAAGATATAATGATAAAATGGGTCAAGTTGTACAGGGAAAGCACTCAAGAGGTGATGTGGACATTTTTGTTTGTTAATTATAAAAAATAAAAGCCGCAAGCTGCAAAGTGAGTAGAGTCTAATATTTCGCTGTAAATTAAATGGCTTTACGGCATAGGATTTGAAAAGTCCAAGGCCTCAAAGTGATGCTAGTTAGCTAGGGAAAAGTTGCAAACTCTACACGTACATGATGATTTGAACAAAAAAGGACAAACTTACGATGGAAGAAAGCAAGCAACACCGCCATCTATTATGAGCGACACATAACCCCAATTACATAATATAAGAAAAAGAAATTAGGGCTATAATTCAAGTTTAATAAGCTAAAAGCAGCAGCTGGCTTCCTCATCAATTTTTACTATTATTTGATTGACAGCTCCTGCAATTTCATCCACCGTATTCATCTGGCAACCTTCTTCAACCTGCCCATGTGAATACACCAACCAGAAAAAGAAAAACAAAAAAAGGCATTAGTAAAAAAATTGAAAAACAAAAATATCATTTCAGAGAAAAAGTAGGTGCATGAATTTATACGTATGATTTACTTAATTTATATCATGTCCTATAATTACAAAACCAGATGTATACATATGTATCTAACCTTAACGCTGACTGAATAAAGGACGGTTTGATCAACGGTGGTGACATTGAGGTGGAGAACACTGAGGCGGAGATTTTGAAAGCTGGCCACCAACTTCAAGAGCTGCCTGGGCCGTTTCTTTGTGCGTATCTTGAGGTTGGCATGGGTCTCCATCATGGTCACTTCTATGTCGGCAACGTTTTCGGTCATATCAAAATCATTTGCGGTAGCTAATGAGTTTGGGCACTGACTTGGACGTGTTGAATACTGAGGGAAGCTGAAGAAGTCTGCAAATGGAGAAGACACCACTCCATTATCGTCCTCCTTTTGTGGTGTATTATGCTTCTTGTGAGCCTCCATAGACTGCAACAGCTGCTCTAGTTCCTTAACGAAATTGATGGACCCGCCAATTATTGAAGCTTGGTCACCCTTAAATGTTAAAAAAAAAAAAAAGAAAAAGTGAAGAATAATTTAAATTAGAAGAAAGAGTTATCATTGGTCCATTGAAAGAGACATATACATGTAGACAAATAAATAAATATACCCTTTGAACATAAGAAGGTGGCATGAGAGATCGGAGAACAGCTAGATACTCGTTCATCTGTTTGCGGCGGTTCCGTTCGACAGCAATATGAGTCATCCTCTGATTCTCAATTTCTTGCTTGTTTTTGGAGCTTTTGGTGCGTCTCCGTTTGCGCCTTCCTCCGGTAGTAGTAGTAGTTGTTGGTAGTGGTTCCATTGAAGGGAAGAGTGCTGAAGAGTCAGTGCAAGCTTCAGGAGAAGGAGAATTGGGATCCCATTCCTTTGGATGTTGCATCACTGATGGAGATGAAGACTGATCCCAATTTGTGTGGAGACCTTGCTCTATGCTGTTGTTGTTTTCAAGAACTCCTATGAGAGGTTTATCTTGTTCTTGAAAGAACAAGTCATACCCCGGCCAAACTCCTCCGACGCCTCCGCCACCGCTCCCACCTGCCAAGGCGTAAAAATCCTTGCAAGCATAACCAAATGGATCCTGTGGGTAAACCACTGCTTCAAGTGCCATGTCTTTTTTTTATCAACCTAGCTAGCTTATTGTTTTCTCTTGAGTTGTCACTCTCTTTCTTACACAGAGGACACTTTGTACTTAGAGACAGACAAACATGTTGAGATCAGAAAAAATATTATGGATAGACTACATGATAAAAAGACACACTAGAGAAAAGAAGCACAAACTGTATTAAGGGCTTGTAAGAGAAGAAAGTTAGAAGCTAAGAAGTCTTCTTTCATAGATATCCCAAAATGAGAGAAAAGTAATTCGAAATTAATAAGCCCAAGCACTACACTCCCAGAAGACCAAACAAACTTGCCTTTTTTGATCTTCCTATGAAGGAAGTATAGCGACTTTATACATGTATAATCTATTAAAAAAAAAAAAAATGCTACAGCATGTTGCACGTGAGATTGCCTTGTAGACCAGGGCTCCTTAAGACCCAAAGACAGACAGATAAAGAGAGAGAGATTCTCTCGGTTCTTGGTCTTTGAAATAGTATTACTGTTTTAAGGATATAATGTCCTTAAAATCACAAGACTCATAAGATCATACAAGCCCTTAACACCCCTCCAAAAATATTTTATTATTTTAAGAAATAATAAAAAGATGAGAAAACAAGAAAAGCAATAAGCTAGTCTAGTGTGTGGGTCCAAACTCCAAAGGCATAACCAAGTTCGTGAAATGGGCACCATCCTTTTAGTGGAAGGACAGTCGTATCCTTTGTCAGCCCTGATTTTGTATAATAATGTAAGGGTCAATTCTGTCTTTGGGCTATGATTCAATATTTAACACAATTTACTTTCATGAAAAAGAAATGCCAAAGGTGCCTAATTAGATGTGACGATAGTTTCATTAGGTAATAATTTGGTCGGACACTTGGACGTTTAAAAGAGAAAGATGACGAAAAGCTGATAAGAACATAGAGATTCTGATGAAGATCTATAAGAGAGAAATAGAGAAATGGAGAAAGAGAACAGCTAATCAGCTGAGTTCAGGCGTCTGTACATATTCAGAGGAATCCATGTGACCTCACAAAGAGCCATTCTGTAATCATCTACGATGAAGACTATGTCCTAACTCACTTTCCCAAGAACACTGTACTCTTTCTCTGTTTTAATTTAATTTAATTATTATTATTTTTATTACCGGTATAAACCTAAAAGGAAACCGAATCAAACGAGATATGAATTTGATAGCTCAGTCCCGAAAATAGAACAACTCACATAGAATGAAAAAGTAACTCACATAGCATGAGAGAGAGAACTCATAAATTATGGGTAGTGAGTGTAGAACCCACTACCTCAAGGTGAAAGTAGTGGGTGGTAGTATTATTACAACTGTATAGATGTCATTTTTATTCTTCTTTGGAATTAACTTTACCAATATACTATTGCTATTGCCATTTCTTTTTTACTAGTACCTAACTTTTCATGACAATGTAATAACCCCAACATCAATAAGACATTCTCTAGGGTTTCTTCCCTTCTTTCTGGGTTCTCTTCCACGGAATATTATTATCTACACCATAATATTATTTTAATTATCTCTATGAATAAGTAGTTTTAATGTTGGGAATAGTTGTTTTGTTATGCTTTGAACTAATAACAATGCAAGTATATTAAAAAACGAAGAAAATCCAAAGCCAACTGGCATTCTTTTGAATGTATCAAGAAAATTGTAGTTTATGAGATTCCTTGACAAATTAAGAGTTTTAATAAATTCAATTTGGCTAGTGTTATTTCTTTAACCCAATCATTTGGCCACTCTAATTTATTTAATCCAATATTTTTTCCTCCTTGACATCTCTTTGAAAAGCAATCGATCAATTTCTTACTTAGAATATTTGTAATGTTTACTTCTGACGTTGGAAAAGGATCACAATCAACGTACTATTTTGAGTACTACAATCTTATTAGTCTATTGTCACAGTTTCACTGTCCAACTTCTACTTTAGTATTGTATATAGGAAATTTTCTTGCTCTACAAACTGATGTCACATCATTTACTTATACAAATTTTCTAACTCCACGGTTTATCATACATTTATGTCATTTTCATTTTTTCGGATAAAAGAACGGGGCAACATTAATGTCATTTTCTTGTATATATATTATTTGAAGAGCTCTTAGCCTCCTCAGAATTTTTTATTTTCGTAGCCACAAGTCTTGTTATCGTGACGGCAACAAATGGTACAGTAATTAAGTTGAATATTTTGTTTGCTTGACAAAATAGAGAAAAGATTCTCGATCGATATGGGCTTGCAGAGGAGGCCAGCTTATTAGCGTACCAACATGTTAATACAAACTATTCCATTTTATAGATTAAAATTGACAGGTTTCAGGGATGTGTAGATATCTAAAAGTTGCCAGAAAACATCATATGGCAGTAGTAGCTCATATCTAACCCTTCATGTCTAAGTCGTGACATGTCTCCTATGTGGAATTAATGGATCAAGTTGCACCCAGAATGTCCCTAGTACATCACAACTCATCTTCTAAGAAAACACCAAGATCAGTCTTCGATTACATGTAATTACCTATCATTCCATTGTTCAGCGTAGCATGTGATTCAAGCGCAAACTTCGCTACCAGAAATTCTAACCCGGTCATGTGGGCTCAATGTCCTGGTCCGGCATCATTAAATTAATTATCAACTATATTATTTGTGTTTAAAAAAATTGATTTGGTCAGAGAGTGTTTAATTAGATGGGTTATTTAATGCTTAAAACAAAACCGTATTGCAGAACTGGGTTTTAATATTGGCTTGTTCAAGTAACCGCGATACGGGGACCTCAAATTCTGGGAACTTGTTCACTGGTTCTTTTTGTTGGTATTTGTGATTGAGATTCTTTCAAGGGGGCTCAGATCCTATACGATCAGCACCATGCAAAAGCCATTCCACTTTTACAGCTTCACTATTCATGGCAGGTTAAAATGTGCCATGTCACGAGTGGACCATGGACCATGGTTGCAAAAGCTGCCATGTCTAGGCTTGAATACAAAGGCTGATGGACTGAGTCAGATCATATATTTCAGCATATTCCAGGTCACAAGCATGGGTTAGCTTACTTGTCCTTAGCTTGGAAGGCCACAATAAGGGTTATCAATGTGCAATTCTGCATAGACACTGCAGGAGGCTAGGATTTTATCAACACTTGTTCGATTCAGCCTGCATGCCATGTGAGTGGTGCTATATATAATTGTGTGAATTATCCAGATAGAACACCTTACCATCGTAATAACAGATGTGTATCTTATGGGTATTGTTTTAAAGACGCATACTAAAAAAAAAATTTTGGATTAAAAAAATTGAATAAAAATAACTTTTTTATGAGACTCAAAAATTTATAATTTAAATTATATACATAAAAAAAATTTGTTTTTAATAAATAACTTTTAAGAATATATCATCTTTTAATAGAGGTGGTTATGCATCATCTCATTAACTTAATAATGGGAATTAAATCCCACCTAACACATTTTACTAGCTTTGCCTGAGTAATTTTTTTCTTTATTATAGGAGTAACATGATTATAGGAGTAAATATTGCTCCAATAATAATTAATCTTATTAAGTCCTGAGAGTGATTAACTCGTTAAATACATTTAATCGTATTAACTTAAAAAAGAAAAATTACTTGAAGTTATTAGCAAGAACAAAACTTCCTAAAAGTTAAAAAACTTATTCGCTCTTTTACCAACGTCATGCACACTGGAGAAATGAGAAGCCGTCAGAAAAGCAAATGGTAGGGGTTCAAAGAAACTTACCACTGAGTGAGGAAATGAAATGGAGAAACCCAAGTGTTTAGAAGTGATTTTTAGTATTGAGAAGCATGTTTTTAAGTGAAAATGTAAAATCTTATATATATATATAGAGTGTTTATTTACAATTAATAAATAAATAATTTTAAAATAGAAAAAAAAAACATATTTCTTTAAACATTCGTATCAATAAGTATATTTAAAGGAAAATATATATCATTTAAACGTGATTGATATTAACGAAGCAGGACCAAATATGACACCTCTGTACATTCTTGTTATTGGTCACTTCTTCAAGAATAGAATCGAAAGATGATTATATATGACAATAAATCATATTCACTTTGTAGGAATTAATATAAAAACACAAGCTATATAAAATATATGTACGTACATAATAATACTATGAGCCACGAATTAAGATATTATTGGCTCTAACTTCACATTTGGTAAAGAGATAATTGTGGCCATCACATTCCAACAACAATACTACTGTTAAGACGTCATCTCGCACAACAAACATTCGAGTGGGGCAAAATGCAATGAATCCAACACTGCGCTGCAAATATATTTAGTGTATGGAGAGCGACTGATGAAGCAACCGTACATATAGAATAGTTGGACTGTTTAACTTTTTTTTTTCAATATTTTTAATAAATTGTTTTCCAAAAAATTTGATTATCTGCCGTACCTGTATCTCTAGGTATCAATAGGTTTTGTTACGTTATATACTTGTATCTATATATAATGTAACGTTTTTATAATTAGATATATCTGATTTTAAAAAATAAGATTAATCAATTAAATTTATCTATTACATTTAGATTAAATAGGAAAGAGACTGCAATAGATGAATTTAATTGATTGATCGTTACTTTTTAAATATGATATTTGATTATAAAAATCATATGTACATATATATATGGCAAAATCGATGAATACAAATTAAGACATAAGTTTTGATATAATTTTTTAACTATTGGATTGAAAAGCAATCAATGTTGCACATTTAATTTTTTTTTTGAGAATATGAGAGTTGTTGGAGGTTTATGATATACAAGATAATTGCATATATGTACATTAATTTCTCTCTCTTCATTTATGTTCCTTCTTATTTTCTCTTTTCTTTATTTATTTATTTTTTAATTGATTTTCGATTTTGAGCTATTCTAATCAATATGTTTACTTAAACATATATAATATGAATCTTATTTGAAAGTTTATGTTGAAAACTTTAAATGCATATATTGTTTGTATGATTTAATTAAATAAAAATTTAATTGCTAATTTTTTTTATTTAGTCTAAAGATAGAGGTAAAATAGGGTGAAGTGTACAAATTCAAAATTAACAACTAATCTATATCATTCAATACTTTTCAAATTCAATGATTGAAAAATTGTGTTAAAACTCGTGTTTCCCAATCGTGCTCATATATATATATGATAATTAACTATATGAGTTTTTTCTTTTTTTTTTTTGAAGTAGCACTTACAATAGGGGTTGTTTTGATAAATGAAAAATGTTAACTCATACTCCCAAAATGTGAATAAAGATTCTCTATTAATCTTTAATTAAAGTAGTTTAAGTTTGAGTGATATATGAGAGAGAAAAAAAAAATCTAACAATCTTGGTCATTCACTTTTGTAAGTATTGTTGTATCATTAGATTATCAAAATATTAAAAAAAAAAAAAGTAGAAAAACCTTATTAAAAGTGAATTCATGAACTAAGATTTTTTTTTTTTTTTTTTTTGTGGAAAGAATGAACTAAGGTAATTTTGAGTATAAATAATAAAAAATAACATTTTAGAATTTGTATAAAATTGTAAGTTTATATACAAATTTATTTAATTCTATTTTAATTACTAGTACTGGTAAATATAGTTGTAACAGATAGATTAGGCAGACTCCTCTCTAGATCTCTATATTTATATATATATATATATATATGAAACCTGCCTTTTCTTTTCTCTTTTTTTAAGAAAAACTATTTATAATACTATCTAGACAGGATACAATAAAGGCTGGCTATACCGATATTTCTCCAATTTGGAGACCAGAGCTATTGAGGTCAGGGCATGAGCGACCACATTCCCGTTTCTGGAAATGTGGTGGCACATGCATTTGCATGTTTGATATTTGAACCCGCTTTATTGTTAGATACGTGCAGCAATCTAAAGGAGAAAACAATTTATCATCAAAAAGTTGTTTGTCATGGACTCATAGCGTATAGAATAAGGCGGTAAACATTCAACAAGGTATTCATTAAGATCTTTTTTCGGTGCATTAAAAATGCCAGACACTTCTAGTCTTTAGCTGGCATCTTTCAAAAGCAGCCCCATAAATTAATTATATTTATTTTTTAAAATAAATTAATGATATTTATTATTTTATGGCAGACACCTTGTAATAACTTTAACAAATAGGATGCTTCTCTTATATATAAAATATAAAGAAGTATATATGTGCTTCCAAGCCTCTCCAACTCCCCAATCGATTAAAACAAGTTCTCTTAAATAGTTTATTACTATTTACTTGTATGATTGTAGGACAAATTTTGTTTTTGAAACCGAAAGACAAAATGAAATATATATATATGTAAAGAGAGAAGAGAACAAAGAAAGAAAAAATATATTCCCATGCCATAATATATGATACAGAAAAATGGATCATCTCTAAGTCCCCATCTAACAATTAACTAAAGTTGATCAATTAACTAATTTAGCAGCACTGCACACAAAACAACGTCCAGTCTATCCATACAAAACAACATCCAGTATCAATGAATGTGTTTTTCTTTTCTTTTTTTTTTTAAAAAATCAATGTACGCTGCTGAAGTGATAACAAACTCATTGATGATATATACATCGGTTATACAAAGTAATAAGATGATGCCAGGATGATATAATAGTTATAAAAATATGCAAGAGAGGCTGGATAGGTTCTTGGGTGATTCAAATTGGAGGGATCTGTTTGATGATGCAAAGGAGGAGAATTTGGGTTTTAACTACTTTGATCATAGGCCGATTTTACTCAGATTCAAGGAATGGTTCAAGGGTGAAATTTGTCCTAATAGAAGCTTCAAATTTGAACCCTTCTGGTTCAAAGAAGATGATTTGTTATTCCTTTGTGCAGAGAAGTTGGGAAAGTCTGAGTTGGGCCTCGTCCCCAAAAGATCTGGCCCTTAATGTTCTCTAATTACAGGCCTCTTAGAGTGGAGCAGAGAAAGATTCGGATCTGTAAGAAAAAAGATTGACTTTAAGCAGAACTTAATTGAATCAGTATACAAAAGGGTCTCAGTAGCAGGTGTCATGGATGAGATCAAAGCTCAGGAACAAGATTTGGAAGACCTCCTCTCTAAAGAAGAAATGTATTGGCACCAAAGAGCTCGAGCTGACTGGTTGTCCGCAGGTGATCGGAACACTAAGTTCTTCCATGCCGACTAATGCAAGGAAAAAGAAAAATTCCATTGTGAAACTAGTAGAGGAGAACGGTAATGTAATTGAATCATTAGAGGATAATGGCAACATCACTTGTGAGTACTTTCAACAACTTTTATCCACCTCCTCACCTTCAGCTCATGATATTGGTAAGGCTATAGCTGTCGTTAAGAGCTGTTTTCATGATCGGTAGTGTAGTAGTCTGATTAGACCTTTCAATAAGAATGAGATTAAAGTTGTTGTCTTCAACTTGGATCCCAGCCAGGCACCTGAACCAGATGGGTTCCAAACAGTCTTCTTTCAAAAGATGTGGGATGTTATTGGCAAGGAAGTTTCAGAAGTCTGCCTGAGAATTCTGAAATGAGAGGCTTCGATAAAAGCCTTCAACTCAACTAAAGTGGTTCTGATTCCGAAATGCAAAAATACTGGAAAACTGAAGGATTTTAGGCCCATTAGTTTCACATCGATTATCTACAAGATTGTGACGAAGGTGCTTGCCCATCGTATGAAAACTATTATTCCCTTTTGGTTTCTTCGCATCAGTCCGCCCCTTATGCTAGGAAGACAAATTTTTGACAACATCCTGGTGGCTTTTGAGCTACTACACTCCATAAATGGGCGTAAGAAGGGTACGAGAGGTCTAATGACCATCAAACTTGACCTCAGTAAAGCGTATGATCGGGTGGAATGAGGCCTTTTGGGACCTATCATGAAAAATATGAGATTTCTGGACGGTTAAAGTTGGTCATGGATTGTATTTCCACCTCCTCTCTCTCCTTTGCTTTAAATGGAAGGAAGGTAGAAAGCATTAAGCCCTTAAGGGGCCTACGGCAGGGATGCCCGTTGTCCCCGCACTTGGCTCTGCTGTGTGCCGAAGCGTTGTCTAGAGGGATCAAGAAGGCGGAGAAAAATGAGAGAGGTCTTGGCATCACGTGTTGCAGATCAAGTCCCATAATCAACCACCTTTTATTTACAGATGATAATGTGCTTTTTTGCAAGGCCTTGGAGTCTAATTTGCAAGCTTATAAAAGAGGTTTTAGAGGTGTATGGTAGGGGCTCCAGTTAGCAAATTAATCTTGATAAGTCAACGATTTGTTTTAGCCACAATGTCTCTCCCCTTCAGAACCTAGATATTCAAGCTAGATATTCCCACCGTCCCACCTAACACATTTTACTAGCTTTGCAAGAGTAATTTTTTCCTTTCATCGTAGGAGTATCATAATTATAGAAGTAAATATCATGCAAATAATAATTAATCTTACTAAGTCTTGAAAGTAATTAATCTTGTTAAATACGTTTAACCCGATTAGTGTTAACTTAAAAAAGGAAACTTACTTTAAGTTATTAACAAGAACAAAACTTTCTAATTTCCCACAAAAAAAAAAAAAATCAAAGAATAAAACTTTCTAAGAGATAACAAACCGAATCGCCCTTTTACCAACGTCATGCACATTGGACAAATAAGAAGTCATCAGAAAAGCAAATGGCCGGAGTTCAGAGAAACTTACACTGGATGAGGAAATGAAACGGAGAATCCAAGTGTTTAGAAGTGATTTTTAGTATTGAGAAGCATATCTTTAAGTAAAATGTAAAAACTTATATATATATATATATATATAATGCTTTTATAATCAAATATACCTAGTTTTAAAATATAATAATCAATTAATCAAATTTATCAATTGCATTTGAATTAAATAGAGAAAAAAAATTGTTTTAGAAGAGAAAATGGAATGGATGCATTTGATTAGTTGGTCCTTAGCTTTTAAAATCATGTACACTTAATTATATATATAGTGATTATATCATAAAATACCTCCTAATTTTAAAAAGTTAGGACGAATCAATCAATCAAATTCATCATTTGTATTTGAATTAAATATGAAAGAAAATTTATTTTAGGAGAGAGAATACAATGGATGAATTTGTTTGATTGATCATTACTTTTTAAAATTAGGTATACATGATTATAAAAACTCTACATATATATAGTGATTCTACCATTAGTGTCTTTTAATTTTAAAAAGTCAAGACGAACCAATCAAATTTATCTATTGCATTTGAATTAAATAGAAGATAAAATTTGTTTCAAAATGTATAATATAATGAATAAATTTGATTAGTTCGTCCTTATTTTTTAAAGTTAGAAGTCACTAATGGTAGAAACACTATATATATATACATATATAAATTGTTTATTTACAACTAATAAATAAAAAATTTTAAAAAAGTAAAATACATATTTCTTTAAACATTCATATCAATAAGTATATTTAAAGGGAAAATATCATATAAACGCGATTGATATTGACGAAGCAGGACCAAACATGACACCACTGTGCATTCTTGTTATCGGTCACTTCTTCAAGAATAGAATCGAAAACTCGTTATATATGACAATAAATCATTCTCACTTTATAGGATTTAATATAGAAACAAAAGCTATATAAAATATATGTACGAACATAATAATACTTGAGCCACGAATTAAGATATATTATTGGCTCAACTTCACATTAGGTGAAGAGATAATTGTGTTCATCACATTCCAGCAACAACACTACTGTTAAGACGTCATCTGGCGCAACAAAACATTCTGAGTGCGGCAAAATGCATTGAATCTAATGTGCTGAAAATATATTTAGAGTATGGAGAGCGACTGATGAAGCTAGCTGTATATGGAGCAGTTGGAATATAAGTTAACTTATTTTATTTTCAATATTTTTAGTTAATAAATTATTTTCTAGAAAAGTTAATTATCTGTCGTAAGACTCGTAACTGTATGTCTATGTATTAATAGGGTTTCTTTTTTTTTGAGATAAATGTATTAATAGGGTTTCGTTATATATGATAACTCTATGAGTTCCTTTCTTTAACACCTTCATAATAGGGGTTTGTTTTGATAGATAAAAAATGTCAACTTATGCTTCCACAAAATACATGAACTAAGGTAATTTTGAATCCATAAATAATAATTAAAAAAATAACATTTTAGAATTTGTATAAAATTGTAAGTTTATACATAAATTTATTTAATTTTATTTTAATTATCAGTACTGGTAAATATAGTTATATTATAACTAATGGGTTAGGAAGACTCCTCTCTCTATAAATATGAACCCGATTTTTTTTAAAGGAAAACTATGTTTAATACTAACTGGACAGGATACAATCAGGGCTGGCACTGCACCAATATTTCTCCACTTTGGAGACCAGAGCCATTGGGGTCAGGGCATGGGCGACCCCATTCCCGTTTCGGGAAATGTGATGGCACTTGCATTTGCATGTTTGATATAAGAACCCGCTTTTATTGTTCGATACATGCGGCACTCTATAGGAGAAAACAATTTTACCTTCAAAAAGTTGTTTGTCATGGACTCATTGTGTAGAATAAGGCGACAAATATGCAACAAGGTATTCATTAGGATCTTTTTTCGGTGCATTAAAAATGCCACACACTTCCGGCCATTTAGTCACTGTCCTTCAAAAGTAGCCCCATAAATTAATTATACTTTTTTTAAAAAATAAAATTAATTATATTTATTGTTTTATGGCAGACACCTTGTAATAACTTTAATAAACAGGATGCTTCTCTCATATATAAAATATAAACAAGAATATAAATGCTTCCAAGCCTCCCCAGTCGATTAAAACAAAATCTCTTCAATAGTTTATTACTATTTACCTATATGATTGAAAGACAAATTTTATGTTTGAAACCAAAAGAAAAAACTCTTTTCTTTTCTTTTTTTTCTTTTAACTAGAAGACAAACATGTTAAGATTGATATCTTCCACAATATTTTAGATATAGAACAAAGAAAGAAAGAATATATTCCCATAATATATGATACAAAAAAAAAAAAAGGATCATCTCTATGTCCCTATCTAACAATTTATTAAAGTTGATCAATTAATTCTAGTCTAGCAGCACTCCATATAAAACAATATCCAATCTAGTAGCACTCCATACAGAACAACATCCAGTATCAATTAATGTGGTTTTATATATATATAAATCAATGTACGCTGCTAAAGTGATAACAAACCCATTGATGATTTATATTTTGGTTATACGAAATAATAAGATCATGCAAGGATGTTATAATAGTTATAAATTAGTTTTTCATACTATTTATGAATTTCAACGATTTTGTTTGAAATTAAAATAAAGTTTTAATCAACACCCTCTTACTATAATTTAAAAAAAAAAAAAAAAAAAGATAAAAACAAAATTCGTGTAGAAATGGTCAATGATACCGAGTGATCAGATGTGTACAAGTAGTACATTACTACATTTGATACTTGACATGACATCCACATTGTCAGATACGATTGGACAATGAACAAGTTGGCTAATAACAGCCGTACACGTGTGTTGTATATGGCCACATGAACCGTGTCAGAGCTGAAGCGCAACGAAACCGAGGCCTAACAATGCCATAACCAAAACCAGGGGCGTAATTGGTTTTGGGTTACGTTACGTGAACTTCTCAGGAGACAAAATTACAATATAAAATCAATAAAATGCTCTTCTGTCTTAATAGAGTATGTGATTCAAATGTTTTTCGTTGATGAGTCTCAGGTTTGTTTAATCTAATATTATCAATAAATCTAGTTTTAAATGAAATTGCGGCTATTAAATCAGCCACCTTTCTGACTCTTTTCGGGGTTGTATCAGCTGGTGTCATGTAGAATGAACAGTTGTTTGGTGGAAAGTTTTTTTTTTTTTTGGTACTTTAGTATTGATAATTGTGTTGCTACAGCTTAAAATACAAAAACCTTTCTTTTCCTTTACACCAAACTACTATCATTACCAAATGCATGTACAGGAACAGGCCAGCAAACAATTCACATCTAATTATCTAAACATATCTATTATTTGAATGGGTAACACTGCAGAGTCTAACTTAAAAATCATCTTAGATAATGTGATGAGTAATATCACCTGACTAATATATATATATTATCATAGAATTCATATAATAATTACATATAATTTCCAATGTTATTTGAGATCAATTTTGAATAAAATATTTGGATTAATTAATAACTCTGACGAAAAGGATTATAATAATAATAATAATTTTATTTCTCAAATGAGTTCAAAGATTGGTGACATTGTCCTTGTCGTTTTCAGTACGTGCACAGTACTGGGTGGATTAGCAGAGCAGGCAGGGCCGTGAGTAACAATTAAAATGGTCTAATGGAACCGAAATCCCAAAAACCGTACTTTTTTTTCATACAGAGCTGTACTCTCAAATTTTCCCCCTACTTTATTTTTCCACTCTCTAACACAGCCATTAATGATGCAAGTTGCTCTCTACACCTTGATGCAGGGGCAATAAAGATCGCACTACATACATATACATAAGTTGCACCAGTCACTTATATGTGCAAATTGCATATCACTTCCATAGGGTTTCAGCTTCAAAAGCAATCTGTCCCCATCACTTCGGTTTCAAAATGAGCTGCTGCATTTATGGAGTCTCAGTTTATTTTCCTTAGTTGCAATCATTTTATTTTACAAAGTTATATTGTTTTTAATTTTTCAGCCGGTTGTAGAATTTATAAAGAGGATGTAATATGTTGTTCAAGACATACAACTTTCTAGAGGTTTATATTCAGGATGCACTAGAATAAATTGTTTAAACGAACTTCGATGATTGAAAAATATTTTATAAATTGAAAAATATACATATACTTTGTTAGAGCAAATATAGTAAGTCTTACCTGTAAAATTCATACTATAAATAACTAAGTTAACGCTAAACAAAATATGAAAAATATGGAATGTAAGTAATATCAAACATCAATTAAACAGGATCTAAACATATTTAAATTATCAAACTTATCAATTATAAACTATAGCATCATAGCATCAACAATATTTCTTTAATTATAAATAATCTAAATTTTGACAATTATAATTATTACCACACTTCAAATTAAAGAGTGCATTAATTAACAAAAATACCAAAAGATATTAAAATTTAAAATAATGTTAGGCTCTTCAAATTTATATCGAGATAATGACATGACATGTGAGTTGTTAATATTAAATTAATTATCATATCATCTTATGGTTTATAATATATTGACAACTCACATATCACATCATTTTGATAGAAAAATTAAAAAGTCTATCGTTATTCTAAAATTTAAATAATATATTATTCAACTAATATTGTGATAAAAAAATATGAAATATTAAAGTCAAATTTTACATTTAATGTATGACATAGAATTATTACGTATTCAATATTTGAATAGAAATATAAATATAAACAAATACAACATGGAATAGGTTTGAAATAAATATATATTTATTTTAATATAAATAAATAAATATGTATTAATAAATTTTAAAACAAGTATAATTTTATAAATCAATACGTATTAATAATTTTAATATAAATATAATTATGAAATTATTAAAAAAAAAAAATTACGATGGGCCAGGACCTACCCTAGCCATCACACAGTTTCGTCCCTGCAACTTTCAATCAAAATTTCAGAATTTTGTTTACAAACTTCATTTAGAAGTTTGTTTTATCTTTCAATGCTCCTTAGAACTACATCTACTTCATTTGACTACTAGATAATTTTTAGAGCAAGTTCGTTTTTTCAGAAATTTTCCCACATCACCTGCCATATATTCACTCTTAAATGGAACTAAAAAAAAACGTGTTGCTTGCTTTATTCTATTGTTCTATAAAGGGTGGCAAAGACTCTTTTAGAGTTGTTTAATTAATTGGGTTTTAGTGCAGTTGTGAACAAACCAAGATAGTGAAGTTGAATTCATATGGGAACGGGCTTGAACAATGGATACTTTGAAATCTATTAAACCTGCTGTAAAGGCACGTCATATAATATCAATATCCGTGATACACAAGTTTGGGCCTTTAGGGTGAAGTGAGTTAGGCGATGCCGTAGCAAAGTATTATCTAATTTTTTTAGGAGTGACGACATATACACCCTTTGAAAATTGCATGAGCACTTCTTTTTGTACATGCACCCTATTGAGATTTTTTAAAGGATGCCAATATTGTCATCCATAAATGTGATTTCAACATGTTATATAGTCTCATATTGATTGAAAATATAAATTTGTATTGATTTATAAGGTGATAGTAAATCTGTACTCATAAACTAACTTTTGTGATGGACTTAGATGAGACTTTTTCTAACATGGTATCAGAGTTAAGTTTTTTCAACGGTGGATCGGGCTCTATCTAAGTTACATGGAACAAGCTTAGTTGCATAGATATAGGTGTCGCGAGTCGACATGTTATATGTGAGAGAGAGTATTAGATAGTCCCGTATCGATTGAAAATTTGAATTCATATTGAATAATAAGATGAAGGTAAATCTCTACTCACGAGCTCGCTTTTTGTGGTGGAGTTATACCTATGACATTTTCTTTAACATGAGTGTGTAAATAATATTTATAGATGGTAATATCTCCACCTCTTTGTAAAATATCACACATTGTAAGAAATCCCCACATATTACCAATGTGTCATTTCTTTTAGTTTTGATTATATATTATGAAAATAACAATATATAATTGAAATAAAAACATATAAGAAGCATGGTGGTATAGCTACTTCCAAATATGGAAAAACACACGTCATTACCTTTGGAGTGGGGTCCGACCAAAGACTTTCTAATGCTCAAATTAGTAAATTAAACATATCAAGTAATTAGAAAGTAATACAATGTCGTCCTAGTAAATGTAGGACAAAAAACATGTGCAATGTATTCTATGAAACAATATAGACGGATTAAACTGTAAGGTAGCATAGACGAAGGTTAATGGCGGCAAAAGGAATCAAAGTTGTTAGCTTTAACAGCGTTGACTAAGATCCAAGATAGTGATCCACTGAGGAGATTGCACCAAGTGATTGTAGGGGTCGTGTTGGTGAATCCGACTGAGTTAACAGAGGATAGGGTGTGCCAGATGTAGACAATACCGCGGGAGTTTCGTTGTTATAAGTGGTTAGAGTTGGATCACAGAGATATCTAGTGACAATTCAATAGAGTGTTTGTATATAGGAGAGATAGAATGCCTTGACTTGAAGGTATGATCCCCTTTTTATAAAGGCAAGTCAAGCTTTTAGTCTGACGTAGCCTAGTTTTAATAGGTTTAGGCGTTCGAGTTTGAATAGAACATGTGATGGTCTTGATCATCCCTAAATTTCAGGTGAAGATAAGGGTGAGTCTTATACGCACTACACCTCATCCTCGTAGAAGGTTGAGTTCTAATGGAATTAGACTCGTAAATGACAAGTTAAAGATGGATTGTGAAGTTAGGGGATAGCTTTGGTCAATCGAATTGACGAGTTTATCTAATGCAATGTTTGGGCCATTGTTTAATGAGCTTTCATACTAGGTCAACCAGGTAATGGGATTAACCTAACAATTATGCATTGGGCTTTGACCATATCCATGAAGTCGCAAGGCTTATTGACCAGCAAGTTTGCTAAACCATGGGCCCTTATCGATCAATGCATTGGACTAGGTTTGTAGCCACTATAACCTTAATTTTATTTGGGTTTTGTTGAAAAATAACTCTTTTAGGATGACTCAATTGAGAACTAACCCTTAAATTATAAAGCTGTGCAGATTGATTTATTTTCGGACAAGAATACCCCTGATTAGTCAATCCAATTCCAAGTTGCCCTATTTTTTCTCTACCAAACTTGTCACACACACTCTCTCTATTCCCAACTTTTTTCTCTCAATCTTGCACTACGATTCCCAACCCACTGTCTGAAGTTGACACCACTGTACGTCGACCCATCACTGTCACACCTCACCTCTATCCACTGTTGGTCACTCTCTCAGTGTCCAACAAATTTCTTTGACCCTCAGTCCTCGTCAACCTCATATCTCCGCCCACAACCGTCCCACCTACCACATTCCAAATGCGAACATGGAAGTAGGGAAACCCGACCCACCTACCGTCGTAGCCTATCTCGACATGTAAGTCTTTTATGTTATGAACCGTAAGCTAGTGACCTGACATCTCCTCCACCCATCACCGTCCGATTCAGAACAAAAGCTGACCCACCCACCATCTATTGTGGTTTGAGTGACGACTCTCAGGTCTTCTCCACCCACCTACAAATCGTACATCTCTCTATTATGAAACTGAAACTATTTTCGGTCAGAAAACCTTAGAAGAAGAAAAAGACGAAAGAAGAAAGAAGAAGTTGATGGAAGAAGAGGCAAAACATTGAAAGAAGAAGTCACAGCGAAGAAAAAACTCCACAGTAAGAACACATTGCTTGTGGGGTTGTTTTTATTATAGTTGCTTTACTGGTTGTGTGTTAGTTGTAGCCTAAACAGTGTGATGTTGTTAAGATTATTAACATTATGTTTTTAAATTATATAAACGATTCCACTCGTGATGTCGTTTATATATACTATAAACCATGGAATGAATTTCAAACTATGAGTTTGGTTTTTGTTGGATAATTAATTAACTGGGGTTGTGATAGTTTTCAATTTGGTATAGTTCCCAATTTTAAGGTTTGGATTTGTGACCTTCACATGGGGATTTCTAACCTTCCCCACTGGGGGTTAGAATTTCCAACTTGAAGGTTAGAATTCCAAACCTAGTAGTTGGGAATTATGTTAGAAATTTTCAACCACCAGATTGGGAATCCCAACTTCAAGGTTGAGATTTTTAACCCTAAAGTTGGGATTCCTATCCAAAGTGCAAGTTGAAACCTGAGCAGAATGTTTGGAATCTCAACCTACAGATTAGGATTCCTGACCTGAAAGTTGGGATCCCAGACTGTAAATTGGAAATTCCCAACTTGAGTTCGGTAATCCCAATATATAGGTTAGGATTCACAACCTGTAGATTGAAACTCCCAACATGAGAGTAGGGATTTTGAACCATGAGTTTGGGATTCGTAATCTGCAGGTAGAGATTCCCCAGTCTGTAGCTTAGGACAATCCCAATTTGGAGGTTAGGATCACAACTTTCAAGTAGGGAATCCCAACCTGAAGGTTGGGATTTCCAATTCAGAGGATGTGAATCCCTACCTAATCCCCAACGTTTTGGTTAGGATTCTCTTCCCATTCTGTATGTTGAGAATCCGGTCTTTGCTGTTGATAATCTCAAGCGAGGGGGTTTTTGGTTGGTGTTTATTTTTGTTAGGGTTTTGGTTATGAATATGACTATCAGAATTGATTCATTTATATATGCATTGCTTAATTGTATTTTGGGATTGTTTAGTGTTGTTTTTAGGTGCGAAATCGTTAATGTTGTAACGAAATTGCATGACTTTTATTAGTTCTGCAATATACACTGAAATTGTATGGGTATTATATATGTTATGTTAGAGTTGAATCATTAAATGTGGTTATCAATTTACAATGATCTCTTTTATGATTGTAGGTTGCCATCAAGATAGACTCAGCTATAACGTACAAGATCACAAACGTAGAGCATTTCAGTTCCAAAGTTATGTGCTTCTCAAAGTTGGGAGCTATAAAAGTTATAGCTGACAAGTTAAGTTATGTGCAATTGGACATGTTCAGCAGGTCTTGTTTCAGTAAACTGTTTCACATGAATGAGCTTAAGTTTACAAGTTAGTTAGTGCATAACTTGCTTCTCTGACAAGTGGAATGTGATGATTCGAATGAGCTGTGGTTTGCACTTTCCAATGACAGTGTCATTCGGTTTTCCATGCAAGAATTTGGCATCGTCACAGGGCTTGATTGTGGGCCATACCCGAAAGACAGGTCAGCTGATGAATCTACATCCGGTGAGCCGTTTAGTAACAAAATATTTAAGGGTATCGACAAAGTTTCGAACAAAAGTCTGGACGCCATTTTTAGGGGTGCTTCTTCGGACAATGACAAGAAATTCGTCAAACTTGCCTCGCCATACTTATTAAAGATGGTGTTACTTGGGAAGGATCCGAAGAACCAGATTCGATGGGAGCATATTCGACTATTATATAATATGACTGCATTCAATAAATACCTATGGGGTAGTTACTATTATGACATGACATTGAGTGCCATGAAAAAGGATTTTAAGAAAATGGCTACCAAAGTGGGAAAACGCAGTAATGGGTACAAGCACAAGGCAAATGTTACATTATATTCTTTGTCTGGTTTCCCATATGTATTTTAGGTACATGTCTTTTGTAAGTTTTTCAATTATCTTGCTTCGTAACGATTGGTTCATTTGATAATGAGGTTTGATATTTTTTTATGCAATCGTAGATATGGGCTTATGAAAGCAATTCCCACCATTGGGCAACAAATTACACTTAAATCCAGCAAGCTACTACCTCGAATCCTTAGAGTTCTATTACAATCCCAAAATCAGCTGAAATTATTATGTTGTTGCATCGGTCTAATGTATATAAAGATATCACTTATTTTAATACAGACTCTGCATTGATCATTTTTGTTTTCATTGATTTGTTTTTTTGTATGCATTTCAGTTTCAAACGCACCCTATATTGGAGGCAACAACTGCAGAAGAAAAGGAGAATTATTACTAATATTTCATCAGCAAGGAAGAGGGCGCAGCCAAGGGGTCTTCTGATAGCGTGTCTCTAATAGTGACGACAATGGTAAGAATGACAACACTGTCAAGTCCACTCCGGGTGTATTTCTGAAGGCCCAACCTTGTGGAAGGCGACCGTATGCTCAGGTATAGTTGTTGTTAACTTTTATTTTGGCTTTGTGGCATGTAGTTTGAGTATACCATGTCACCGTCACAATTACTGATTTGTGTATAAGGTGCCAAGGATAGCAACAATGCCCATATTAATCAACTACAAGCCATCCAGAAACAACTGGAGCAGTTTCAGCAAGAAACGAGAAAATCACTACAACACACAAACAAGAACCTACAAGAGACAATGCTGATGGTATAGGAAACAAACAATAAGGTTGAGAAGATTATCAATTTTTTATTTAGAAACAATATTGTTTCTACAGAACAGAACTTACCTGTAGTGAAGGTACACTTCCAAATTTTATTAGCGTAGGTTGCCTTGGTATTGTATATTAACATGTACTTTTATCATTGAAATTTTACTTTGCAGGACAACGATGAGGTAACTGGTGAAACAAACGGAGTCAATACTGGGGTGGAAGGAGAACTGGCAGTTGCAGCCGATAGGAGTGTAGATGCTACGCATGAGGAAATGCACAGTTTTGGTCAAAAAATGACATTTAGCCCTATCGTGCCACCCAAAGCATGGCTAGCATCGCCTTATATTATTTTGGATGCAAGTGTGAAGATCATACAACAAACCAAACATGTTGAAGGTGCCCATATCCTATCACGGCAAACAGTACTATGTCACCTTTGGTCTGTTCGGACGTGAGTGTGAAAATCATACCACAATCCAAATTTTTCAAGCGAAAGCGAAAAAAGGATCCACAAATTTTCTCAAGGTTACTTGGACTTTTCAATTTGTGAAGCTATTCGGTAAGTTCTACCAAGGATAAATTGATGGTTAATAAGTTATATATATATACATATATATGGCTGAAAGACATTGAATAATAGTTGTACTAAGGATAACTTGATGGTTATGATTATCAACACTCCACCACTATTATCTTGACACATAATTATATCCAATAATTATATGAACATTGGATATAATTATTGAATAAAACTATTTAAATAACGGGGCGTTAAAGATAACGGTAGCAGGCGTTGATAATTTGAGGGTTTTTCCAGTTTTATAATAGTGACTGTATTCTTACCCCTTAATATTTTATATACATCCCTTGATACGCCTCATTAGATATTGTTTTAAAAAATAATAATATGTTATTATAATCCAGTAATGAATCATAACATTTTTTAAAAAAATTTATTGTATTGAATATTTATAAATAAATGTCATCAAAATTATTCTTTTATGCAATTAGGATTTGCTTTTATATATTTGATGGGATATACTTACTAAAGAGGTGTGTGTGCGCACGCGCGCGTATATGTATATAATTTTAAAGAAGTTTAAATATCTGTACTTTTTATAATGCGCCTCTAGAGTGGATGGGCATCGCTAGACCATGGATGCCAATACCACCATCCAATAGATTGAGGTAAAGAACTAAATTGGGCCTTAGAGCTGAAAAGGTAACAAATTCTGTGAGGCCCAATAGATTGAGGTAAAGAACTAAATTGGGCCTCAGAGCTGAAAAGGCAACACATTCTGTGAGGCCCAATATATTGACAGAAGAGACTGGAAGGCAGTACAAAATTTGAATGGATGGTGATATTTGCACCACTCTAAAATTACGTGTATACCCCCAAATCAAAAAGTTATTGTATCTATTAAATATTTTACTTTTCTACATTTTTTTCATAAACCAAACTAAATTAGGAGAAAAATAAATATAAGATAAAGATCAAATTTAGAGGAGTCTACTCTCTTTCAGAACCGAAAAAGACGAAGTTTCAAAAAAAAGGGAGGAAAAAAAAAAAAGGAAGAAAAAAGATTAAATGATTGACGCTGTACTCCATCGAAGAAAAAGGGAAAGGCAAAAACAATTGGAGCATATACACAGGAGCCTCTCCTACATAATGACTCCTGTATATGTGGGAGAAAGACATAAAGATGGAGGAGGCAACAACCTTCTCCATCAAATTGAAAATTTAAGAAGGGTTGTTGCCTCCTCTCAAATCTAGGAGGAGGTGGGAGTCCTTTTTTGTTCTTGTTTTTAATTTTTTAATATTTTATAATTTAATATTTTATGAATTTTTTTTTTTTTATAAATTTGAATAAAGAAAAAATTCAATGGCATAATTTATAAGAAAATGAAAATGAAAATGGTGTCATTGGTAATATGTGGTGTGTGATTACATGAAATGATATTTTATTTTTCAAATTTTAATGGGGTTTATTGGTAAAAAGTGATGTAAGAACGATTTTGAAGGGATGTAAAAATCCATACGCAATTTGAGTTTGTGAGTTCTGACAAAGGCAAAATCAAATTGTCATGGATGACGATGAGGATGCCACGAAAAATTCGGATGAGACTTTCGTTTTAGTCAAATATCTTCTCACTTCCATTGTATATTCTAGTTGCGCACCTGGGGCATGAAGCCCACTGAAATCCCAGATGCCACTCAAATTGGTCAACAATTGATAAAGAAAATTGCATTCGTTGTCAAGCCTCCAAGGACTTGGTCAATTTTTATTTCATTTTTTCTTTACAAGTATCTTATCTGAATTATAAATGCTAGGGGTGGTTTTCAGTTTCTTTCCATCTCAACAAAAAATCATTTTGTGTAGCGGCTGGAAAATATAGATCAACATATATGATATAACCATAGTTTATTTATTTTATTGTTTTAAGGACATCACGAAATTGATTTCAATTTTTTTTTTTTTCAGAGAATTAATGCTACTATAAAATATTCCTTTAAAAGGACTAGCGTAACATCAAACTTTAGAAAAGTAATATTGATGAAACCAAATGATTCTTTCTTCTTCGAGCTTTAATTTTCAAATTCTAATTAATATCCATTAATCCTTTAGAAATATATTCGCTGTTAATCAAGTTATATTCTAATTCATAAGTTGACAGTCTGAAGAATGATTTTTTGTTCAACAAATAGTTAGATTATAAAACACAGATTGTTAATTAGAGATTTGATTAGATGTAGCTAGGAATGAAGTCGGGATATATGATACAGCGAAGAAATTATAAACTTAATTTATCACAAGAAAATATATTTATTTCAAAGCAATCATCATATATTAGTACTCAACTTAAAAATGAATCGCAATAGAATACTACAAAACTTATAGAACAAGTAGCATTTCTTTTTCACTCTACAATTTTGGACTATTTTTTTCAATTCCATCAGTCCACATCATCAAATTATAACCTAGTTTAAATGTCATGGACTGCACGAAAAAGAAAGAAACAAACACAATTTGACAAAAAATGTTTTAAAATGTATGATAGTCATAGGAACACGCTGTTGATTTTGATATTCCCTGGAATTAATTTATATATAAGGATCAGATGAGGATTGAAAAAGATTTCGAATGCAGATTATACAATGATCTGTTTTTTAAATTCATTTTTTTCATATTGGTTTATCAGAACTAACAGTGTGAAAATGTCAAGATGCCAAGAACCATGCTTGTTATAATTTCATACTCTTATTTTTCTTTAAATTTTTTTCACTTGAATTCTTTTTTTTTTTTTTAAAAAAAAAATTGAAATAAATATCAGTTGAATTCTTATTCAATATAAACGAGTCTTACCAAAATCTGTATCCCTTATAAGTTATGACTAATGGTCCTACATATATATATATTTTTTCAAAATGCCTTATAATTGTCATAATCACATATGCTATTACATAATGGTGTAATATAATCGTAATTCATAATATATGTACCTAATTTATGGGGCAATTGAAAAGTTTTATTTGTATTAGTACAAATTATTTGATTTTTTGGTTTAACAATAAATGTGTTCAAGTATAATTACAACACTGATTCGAAAAAACAGTAGATAAATATGTATCAGTATATATTGATTTACTTTTACGTCGGTATGTTGTAATAATTGCAACATGTGTAATGATTTGTTACTAGAATACTGGCGGCTGCTGTGTGCCGGCGGAAGGCAGGCAACGCGAAAAGTGAACAAATTTGCATTGAACATTCAACCTTATAAAATTTTCTTGGTGAAATCGCTGTCAACACAACAACAAACTAACAAGTTAGAATTACCTTTCCCTTGATCCCATCGTATTGAGACCGTTATATAAACCACGCTAAATTCTAAACTAACTTGCTCGTACATCAATCCTCGTGGTTAGTTGCCGAACCCCCACCTCCCACGCGACCGCCCTCTGTAAAAACCTAAGATGTCCAAAGTCAATCACCGCACGCGATCACTTAGCGCGTCAAATCAGCTTATTTAACTTCATTAACCAACAGAGTTAGTATCTGTAACTCTAGTTGTCGGATAATCTTTAGTTTTCTTCCCTTAATGTTTTTATCCTTTTTTGGGTTTCTCGTACGTGCCTTGCTTTGCTTTGGAGCAACTGTCGTTTCATCAAAAGCCAAAAATAGAAAAACCATATTCAGTTTTACACAACAACACATGATAACATCACCACCACTTGATATGAGGTGATGACAATTTTTAAGAATAATCACCACCACCACATCCACTACCAGATTTTCACACTTCTGATATCTCACCATGGCGTCGCCAACTGTCTTCTTCTCTTTCTTCTGGCTCTACTGCCATCGGCTACTGCAGAAATTGGTGAAACAGAACCACCACCACCACCCGACCCGTTGGGATCACTGGGCCCGAACTTTGACCCGTCAATGGCTATAATAATGGTGGTGTTGGTCAGTGTATTCTTCTTAATGGGTTTCTGCTCCATCTACATCCGCCAGTGTGCCCAACGCCACAGCCGACGCAGCAACACCATGGACCCCTACTCTATTTTCATGGCGGCAAACAACCGCCGGTCTCGCACGACGGCGCGTGGCCTGGAGGCCTCTGTTATCGAAACCTTCCCGACCTTCCTCTATTCGGCCGTCAAAGGGCTTAAAATCGGGAAGCTGTCTTTGGAATGTGCTGTCTGCTTGAACGAGTTTGAAGACGACGAAACGCTGCGTTTGATACCCAAGTGCAGCCACGTGTTCCATCCTGATTGTATCGACGCTTGGCTCGCTTCTCACACCACCTGTCCTGTCTGCCGTGCCAACCTTGTCCCGGAGGCCGGTGAAACTACTACCTCCTCCGTTCATGTTCAATTATTTAACCCGGAGAGTAATTCGGGTGAGCCCGAACATAGGTCCGACAGTATTGAAGAAATTTCACATGCTGACGTAGAGAGGAGAGATTTGGAAGCTGCGGATGTGAATTTGATCAATCAGAACAGGCCACGTAGATCGAGATCGAGCGGGTGGAGACTGGGTAGATTGTTTCCAAGGTCAAACTCAACGGGTCACTCATTGGTTCAAGCGGGTGAGAATTGCGAGAGGTTCACACTAATGTTACCGGAGGAGGTACGGAGTGAGCTGTTCATGAAGTCATCTACTGCAGGTTTGAGCAGGAGCAAGAGTTGCGTGGCGTTTCCTGGAGTCAGGAGTTCAAGAAGGGGTTTTAGAACCGGGAGTGGAGGACTGGGGGGGTTTCCCAGGAATCACTACTACTATGAGCACTTCAACAGCTCCTCCAAGTCGGACCGGTTCAGGTTTAGTATCACTCCGTCTTTTATTTTCAGAACCGGTTCAGTTCGGTCTTCGAAAGAGCTAACGGGTGCTACAGCTACTGCTAGTCATGAGGTGAATTCTAGTTCAACTTCTACTCCACCAAAAACTAAATCTTTCAAATTTGTTAAATCAAAGTCCAACCCTTTGCTTATTGGTCATGATTCCCACCCCGACCACTCCTTTGATTGACCTGATGCTCAAGTTTAGATGCATGTTGGATCGGTGTGTTTCTTTTGGTTTTTGGCACTTCGACATTTACCTGTACAAAGTTCGGCTTTTTTTTTTTTTAATTTTTTTATTTTTTTTATAACGTTGATATTTGGGTCAGGGTATCATGTATGTTTGTGGGCTGCGGCTTATTTCTACAAAAAGCCCAAAGGCCTACACAGCCATTGCTCAGGCACGAGAAATAAAAGGATGCTAGATTCTGTAAATACATCATCTTAGTTGTTTGAAACCATGTGATTTTGTTCATAGTTAAGCATTTTTGTTTTTTCAAATGATTTTCATTTTCTTATTTTCTTTCTAGATCACAGCTTTTGTCACCGTGGGATATTTGGTAAGAGATGACTGATGAGAAAATCCAATAGTCTCCCGTAAGGTTAGTAATTAGCAAAATTAGTTGTAATTTAAAATGGAACTTAGGCAATTGAATCAAAATTGCTAATGTGATGGAAAACTTCACATGGATTATGATGGGTGAGAGATTATGTGGTTGTAATTGCTGTTTTAAACTTGACTGATAGGCCATGCGTAGAATCAATGCCAAACGTTGACAACTCGATTCATTTGTAACACAATTTAAATGTATTATGCTGATACTTTCTCTGTCATATGAGATGACTCTCAGCTCCATTATGTGGTTTCACTCTTGGCATTAGGTATTTGGTACCATTAAGAATAATTCTTTATTATTATTTTTTTGGGGAAGGTAGCAGTTCTTTTAAAAATATGTGTTAACGAGAGAAACTCCAAAATTTTGTATATCTTCCAAATTGAATCTTCCTCGCCACTACAAGAAATTGCAAAAATCACTTACACCATGATTAATTTTATGGGGGCGCAAAAGTAGGCCTGTGATAATAGGGCTCATTAAATCGACAGATTTGGTCGCCTAGCTGCTGCCTGGTCACTAGGCGGTCGCCGACCAATCTAAAAACCCTCTAATGGGGGGTCTTAGGTGAATCTGAACTACTTATCTCACGCTAAACCCAAAAAAAACAAAAGAAACACACAAACACATAGCTCCAGTCTATCAACTCAAATCTCAATCAACAACAGCTCCAATCTTATCCAAACAAACTTGAAAATCAAAAGACAATCTTGGCTAAGGTATATGTTGAAAGAATTGAAATCTTCTCAAGATAAGGAAACAGTGCTGTGTTGTGACAATAATTCAATAATTGTACTTCGTAAAAGTCTAGTTTTTCATGGAAGGGGCAAGTACATTTGAAACATTTGCAATCTAATAATCAACGAAGAAGAAGTAGTGGTCAAGCATTGCAAGACACAACATCAAATTGCAAATATAAAACATTGAAGGCTAAAATTTTGTTACTCAAGTCTAAATTAAGGGGGGAAGTTTGAATATTAATCTAGACTTATCTACATGTATCTAAAAGATTTATCTACATGCATCTAGAATTTATTATGAACTTTGTTTTATGTGATGAATCTAATTTCATGCGATGAATCTATAGTTTTATGTGTCTAGAAATTCTAGATGAATGCTCAGATTTAATAAGTTCATGTATTAACAATTAATTAAGATGTATCAAAAATAGTATAAAAAAGGTTACTCATTTGTATATTGTTATATGTATTTTTAGGCTATCGTAAATGGGCTGGTAAAAGCCCAGAGGCCCAGTAAGATAACCTGTTAAAACCGCCACGACAGACGGTAGTCCAAGTGACTGGTTCAAAGAAACGGACATAACTTTGTGCTCGGATGTCAGATTGGCTATTATAATATGTTTTCGGAAAGGGATTTCTGTGCTCTACAGCGTGGCAACCGGGGGATCCCCGGTTGATGCCGTTTTACGTCCTCAAAGCTGTTGTTTTAATGGATGTGTTCTTGAGGTTTACATTTGCTGACGAAAAGTGCTGACAGCAACCAGCAGCGACAAGGCGCCCAGATCTACTCGCCTGGAGCTGACAGCTGATTTCTCCGCCTGATTCTGACCGCTCCGCTTCTCCTCCTGATTCTGACCGCTCCGCTTCTCCGCCTGATTCTGACCGCTTCGCTTCTCCGCCTGATTCTGACCGCTCCGCTTCTCCGCCTGATTCTGACCGCTTCGCTTCTCCGCCTGATTCTGACCGCTCCGCTTCTCCGCCTAATTCTGATCGCTCAGATCTGCTCGCCCAGAACTGTCCCATCTCGCGAACAGCGTGACGTGCACGCGCCTAGCTCTTCTCAGAATGTTAGCAGCGCGATCTTCGGGGACCTCACCTACCATGTCAGACGACTCAGACTTGTTGACAGAAGACCTTGAAAATTGTAATATGCATTTAATGCTTTCCTATTTAAGTTGTACTATTACTGTAGCTCCTGTCTCTCCCGATAAAGACGGGTGATTTTCATTGTAAAGGGGCTGGGTTCTTTCTGGCTCTCTCTCTCTCTCTACTGTTTTCTCTCTCTACACAGCTGTAACGAAATGAACAGTAATAACAGTGACTGCCGCGCCCCTCATCGGAGCCGGCGCCGGCGCCGTGGACGTAGGCCTTCCCTTTGGCCGAACCACGTAGATCTTGCGCCCCTTTTTTCTCCTTTCTTTCTCTTATTTTCTGTGGACTGCAGCTTGGGCCCTAAAACAACCTCGTTGACTAAGGGAACCTTTTCCTGACGTTAACATATATTAATCCAATCCATTAAGAGAAATTATATGAAATCAAAGAAGTTGAGAAAAGAGTTTGTGAGTTTTGAGAGAACAATATTTTTTTTCTTAACTTTCTATCCTAAATTGTGTGAATTTTTCTTGTGTTTGTTCGCGGGCCTTCTAACGCTTCCAATAGAATTTGTCTTTTGAGCCTCTTATAGTTTTGCTTTTCTTTAGAAAATTTTTAAATTGTTTTTAGAATTTATCCTTTATTAATTTTTAGGTTGAGACTCGAGAATAAGAGATATTAAAAAAAAAAAATGATATTATAAAACTAAAGAAAAAAAAAAAGAAAGTGGATGAAATCAAAAAAAAAAAAAAAAAGTTAATGTAAAAGGGAAAAGGGTAATTCCTGAAATTATAAAAGGTGTAATGAGAAAATTATTAAGTTTAAATTTTTATAATAAGTATTTGAAAAAAGGGTGTGGCAAAACATTTTAATCGGTGGCAATAGAGCCAACCTTATATAACTTGTTTTATTCATTAATTATTTTTATGTATTAAAAGATCGATTTATTATTATTTTTTTCTTTGATTATTGGTGTTAACCCAAAATGCAATTGAGACAAGCTGAAATATGACTTTAATAACATGATTTAGAGAACAATACTCAATACAAGAGGGAGCAACCCACATGCGTAGGGGAGAGAACTCACAAATTATGGGAGATGATCGAGTGTAAAACCCACTTCATCAAGGTGAAGGTAGTGGGAGGCCACATAATTACCACTACGTTGTTACCCAAACTATAAAACTGATTTATTCTTAGAGTGTTACATCTATTCTAATTTCAACATTGGTCAAACTCTACCAGGTTACTAATAAACTAGCATTTCACGCGTAGTTTTATAATATATGGGTGTAATTTGCCTGTAAGAAAATTGTTTTAGTTTTACTACATGAAAACATATGAAAAGAGGATGGGGTAGGGTATTTGACTATTTGTGTCAACTTTTATAGGACAAAGTGTGACTATGTGAGAGTGAAAAAAACATAAGAGCCCATATATTGTGGGTTTCCAAGATGAGAGAGTACAACCCATATCAAGTTGACAGGTAATCCACATGCATGGAGAAGATAACCTACAAATTATGGGTGGTGGGCATGGAACGCACTACCTCAAGGTGAAAGTAGTGGGAGGTTGTGTAATTACCACTACGTCGTTACCCAAACTACAAGACTGATTTATTTTTAAGGTGTTACATCTATCCTAATTTCAACATTAGTCAAATTCTGTCAGCGTACTAATAAATTGGCATTTCATGTGTAATTATATAACATAAAGAGTTTTTTAGTGTAATTTGTGTTGGGTTTTATGCCCTAAGAGCTTGTAATAATGTAAACGGTTTTATAAATAATAAAGTATTCATTTTATTCAATTTATATATTTTGCAAAAATTGTATATATCATGAGAAACATCCTTGATTACTAATGTAATTTCAAATTAAGTATATAAGTGTTATATACAGGCGGATTTAATTTGAAATAAGTAATCTAAAAAGTCCGTAGAAAACAAATAAAGCTGGGTACTTTATTTGTGGTAAATCTACAGTTGCGGTCCATTTTGTATTCGGTACGATAGTTTTATCCGAGACTATTCATGTAGTGACATGGAAATGGAGGCATCTTATATAATAAAAATTATATAGGACTGGACCACGATAAACATAATTCTCTTATTAATATCCGTTAAACTCAGAGATTTATGTTTATCAACCAGATGATCATATATGAATTGATCTTAATCCTGAGTGTATTATGGACTCCTGCTTGTTGAGTTATATCCTTTGATTTACATGGGTGAGATCGGTGTAGATGTCCGGTCAATAACTTCGTACTTTGGGGATATGATTTGTAAGTAGCTGAGAACGTTCTACACGATAGTGGAATCCACTCCTTCTTGCGAGAAGTAGAGAAGTAGTTCTCTTAAGGGTTGATTCAGGTTTTGAACGATATGAGCGCTCAACTTTCCATTCATATGAAAATGGAAAGATAAATTCATAAGTTGTTATGAATATATTGTTCATTAGAGAATCAATGGTACTTAAGGATTAAGAAATAATTAGAGGGGTAAAACGGACATTTTGACCTAGCTTTAATTATGAACTATTTGTGGAGGGTCAAATCATATGTAGTGATTAAATCAATGGACACTGAAAATTTCAGATTGTATAAAAACATCTACAATTTTGAGAGTGCAATCTTAGGTTTTTAGTGGAGTAACTCTAAGATTAATAATAGGAAATTATTAATTAAAGAGTTTAATTAATAATTTCGATATTATTGGAGCTCAAAATTGTAGGTCTATCGGGTCCCCTTGATAGCTCATTTCACTATAAGAAACTTGTATATAGAATATTGTAATTGGACTGTCCAATTATAATTGTTACGCAAGTAGCAACATTTGTGTTCACTTAATATTTGAATGATATTGATTATTCAAATTATTTGATAATTAATTAGTTAATTATTATGAATTAATAATTATTTAATTAATTTTATAAGAGGTTTTGAATTTGATTCTCAGTTGTGACGGGGTATAAATTAATTATGAATTAATTATAGGTCACATGTTTAATTGTAAAATATAACATGAATTAATTTTGAATTAGTTATGTTATATGAGGCAAAAGTTTAATTTTAACAAATTTGGGGTTTAATGTTAATTTGATTAATTAAAACCCTAATTAGTTGCCTATAAATAAAAAAGAAATAGTTTTCTTTTCAAAACACAGAAGTTATATTTTGGTTTTACTTTACGTTCTTTGAAAAGAAGAGAAAAAGTTTTCTTTTAGCATAACCAAAATCATAAACCCACTTCTTATATATATTGTTGATTCTTTTTAGAAAAGAAATCAAAAGAAAGTGAGCACAATACTATATAACTGTGCCCACTCACTAATTTCTTGGTGTAGAGTCATATCGAGGAAGGCTAGGTGTGAGCAATCCACAGAGATCAATACATAAGGTAAAAATCTGATTTTTATTTTATCTTGTATTATTTTATTTCATTGTTTTATGGATCTAGGGTTTATTGAGTTTTCTAAAAATTTTTAAAACTCAGTGTTCCGCAAAATTCATATTTTTTATAAAAACAATTGTTGTTTTTCCTTCAATTTGCCCATAAGAAAATTGTTTGGGTTTTACTAGATGAAAACATATGAAAAGAGGGTAGAGTAGGTTTGACTATTTGTGTTGACTTTTATAAGACAAAGTGTAACTATGTGAGAGAGAAAAATATACGAGCTCGTAAATTGTGAGCTCCCAAGACGAGGAGAGAGCAACCCACATCAAGTTAGAAGACAATCCATATACGTAGGGAAGAAAACCCACAAATTATGGGGATAAGTGTAGAACTCATTACCTCAAGGCGAAGGTAATGGGAGACCGTGTAATTATCACTACGTCGCTACCTAAACTACATGACTGATTTATACTTAGAATGTTACATTTATCCTAATTTCAATATTGGTCAAATTCTATCAGGTAGTAATAAACTAGTATTTCACGTGCAGTTGTATAATGTATTGGGTTTTTTAGTGTAATTTACGCATAAGAAAATTGTTTGAGTTTTATTAGATGAAAACATATGAAAAGAAGGGTGAAGTAAGGTATTTGACCATTTGTGTCGACTTTTGTGAGGCAAAGTATGACTGTGTCATTGTAAGAAAAACATAAGAGCCTATAAATTGTGAGCTCTTAAGATGAAAGAGAACGGCTCACATCAAGTAAGGGAGTAACTTATATGTATGGGGAAGAGAACCTACAAATTATGAAGGGTGGGTGTATAACCTATTACATCAACATGAAGACAGTGGGAAATTGCGTTATTACCGCTACGTTGTTGTCTAAGCTACAAAATTGATTTATTCTTAGAGTGCTATGTCTATCCTAATTTCAACATTGGTCAAATTTTGCCAAGATACTAATGATACATTTACTTCAATTATAGGAATCGAAATGAGAATCAGGATAACTTGAAATTAGAATGATGTATCAGAATTAAAATAAGTTGTTTATTTTAATTGCAAGAACTAGAATCGGAATCAGTAGTATTTCCATTGAGATGTTTATTTTATTTTATAATCGGAATGAATTAATTACAAGTTACAAAAATATATTTGATTAACAATATTTTATACTCCATAAAAAAAAGTTCTTAACAATATTATTGTAAGCATATTGTATACATATATTTTACTTTTTATTTTTGTTAATATTAATGATTTCAAAACTATCTATAATATATGAAATCACATTATAATTTCTTTTTTTATTGTTTTTAAAAGAAACTCTATAATATATATATATTTTTAAAACAAGAATATGATGGTCATATATTTATATTTATACACATATATATTGAGAAAAAATATAATATTTTAAATTACATTAACTTTAGATTAATAAATTGCTACCAATCTCTTCAAAAAGTCCTTTTAATAAGAGGTATAAAAGTGTTTTAATTTGTAAAAATGAATGAAAACGAGATTATCAAGTGGGATGAGGAGAATGAAATTCCTATTCTACAATCTCAAATTTATATGAGATCCACTATTTCATTTTCATTACGAAATGATTTTAAAGTAAGTAAACATTATTATTAATTTTTAATTCTCATTCTCATTCATCAATCCATCAAATAAATACATCATCATAAATTGACATTTCACGTGTAATTATATAATATATTGGGTTTTTTGTGTAATTTGTGCATAAGAAAATTATTCAAGTTTACTAGATGAAAACATATGAAAAGATGGGTGGGGTAGGATATTTGACTATTTGTGTCGACTTTTACGAGATAAAGTGTGGTTGTGTGAGAGTGAGGAAATTATAAGAGTCCACAAATTGTGAACTTTTAAAATGAGATGGAACAATCCACATCAAATGAGAGGAAGAGAGGGAACAACTCATATTGGGAGAGAACCCATAAATTGTAAGAAATGAGCATAGAATCCATTACCTTAAGGTGAAAATAGTGAGAGACCGCGTTATTATATCATCGTGCTGCTGTCTAAGCTACAAGATTAATTTATTCTTAGGGTGTTATTACCTATCATAATTTCAACATTAGTCAAACTCTGGCAGGCTACTAATAAACGGACAGTTCACGTGTCGCTGTATAACATAATGGGATTTTTAGTGTAATTTGTCCATAAGAAAATTGTTTTTGAATTTAACTAGATGAAAACATACGAAAAGAAAGGTGCGGCGGGGTATTTGACTATTTGTGCCGATTTTTACGAGACACTATGTGAGAGTGCACATAAAAACATAAGAATCCGTTTGATAATAGTTATCGATGTTTTAGTTTTCATTTAAAACATAAGAAATTGATGTTTTCTAAATGTAATAATATTATAATAAAATAAAGAAAGTAGGCGAAAAAAATATATTATAGAAAAAAAGTAAGTAACAATCTCAAATAATTAATTATAAATTTATTAATATACATTAATTTAATTATCTTATCCAACTATTAACACATATATATAAATATATATATTATCTATTAAAAAATTTTAAAAAATATTATAAATATTTAATATTTAAGTATTATAATAAATAAATATTAATTATGTGGACCCACCTATCTCATGTTTAGCTACAAAAGGCTAAATTGCTACAGCGAAAAATATGGAAAACGTCATTTGATTTTCCTACATAATTGGAGCAAAGGATTTGATTTTCAGTTTTCGTGTTTTGCATCCAAAACTCTCTGCTGAATATTTTTTTTTTCCTTGTTTTCGAATTTGTAAAACGCAAAAAACGTTTTGAGAATGACACAGAACCAATGCTAAGTTTTTATGGTTGGGATTTTCCTGGGCTTCCCTTTCAAGTTTACTTAAGCTGTATGGACAAATTTGTGACAATAACTGATGTGGAAATATCCTACGTAGTCGAAAGTTACAGAAACTGACTCTGAATCCCATTTCATTAATCTTAGGATGCGTTTGGTTTTTAAAATGATATTTTGGAAAAGAATTTTCAAAAACTAAATTCTCCATCTTTTGGTTTTCAAACATGAACAAAATACATAAACGAAAAAAGAAAAAACTCAAACCTTCTAAAACTGAAATAAGAAAATAGAAAAAGAAGTAAACACACAAAAATGAAAAATTCTAATCCACCCACCATAACTTAGACTTGTTCAGGATATCTCAAACTCAAACTTCCCAATTGAACTCGAGATGTCTCGGATGTCCCAAAGACACTAGGATGTCCCAAGATGTCAGACGCCCCAAACACATCTAGAAGTTGTATCGGGAGGTCGACATCCCGAATGTATCAGGAGGTCAACATCCCAAAACACATCGTGACGTCCTTAACACATAGGGACATTGATGTCTCGAACACATTTTAATGTCCCGAACTAGAAAGTCTCGAGTTCAAGATGTTTGAGACATCCGAGATGTATGGGTGCAGGACGTTAGAGATGAGTTTGAATTTGAGAGGCAATCATCCACCCTTTAGAACATCTTCGTCTTCTAAAAAACAAATTTGAGTTCTTGTTAGAGAGAGAGAAAGAAGAGAGAATTAAAAGATTAAAGAAAATGATGAGTTTTGTCTCATTCGTTAAAGGTAAAAGGGAGAGTTTCCTCTTTAAGTGTCATATTAATTTGAAGTATTAAAGCAATGACAATGTCAAAAGTAAAGGGTAATTTAGTGCTAAAAGCTTCCATTTTCTCTATCTAAACACACCCCCAATATGACTTATTAGTAAAAAGCTCTGATTCAATCTTATATTATTTTAGGTATAATAATTCTATTGTAGGTGATATTTAAAAAATAAATTAATAAATATATTTAAGTAACAAATTTAAATTTTATCTAATTTATCACTGTCAAGTAACAAATACGACAATCGGAAGTCGAAGAGCCCGTCGGCAAGATGAGTCATTGTCTCAAACAATATGAATTATGATATTTCAAAACTTAGGAATTATTGTCTGAATTAAGCTCAACCTTTCGATTCGATTAGCTTTAAGGACGCAAGACTTTCGTCCCCAGGACTTAACTGGATCCACACACGTTAATTTTTCTTTGGCTCAACCAACCTTTTCCCTGGTTCATATTAATTCGTACCGTCATCCTCTGGGCTGATTGAGAGTAGTGTACTCGATAGTCGATAGTACTATCTGAGACACAATGAAACGTCTCAGTACTGTTACAACAAAAGTCATGTAATTGTTAGATATTTGCCATTGAAATGTTTTCATCCACACGTTCCTTGTTGTGCATTACGCGCTGCTCTCCAACTAGATAGCTTCTTTCTCTATATATAACAGGAACGCCTAGTAGTATAGAACATAATTGAGTGGCAATTTTCTTCCTAACTTGTTATTGAATAACAAGATTCTAGCTTGGTTATTTGGTCATCTTTGAATCCGAAAATGTTTTGTGTTAAAAGACTAGTTGAATCAGGTTGCCACTCATCTGTTCCTCCCAAATACGTGTTCCAAACCAAGCTAGATGATTGCAACGTCTCAGATGTAGAGACAATTCCCACTATCGATTTTTCTGTGCTTACTTCAGGTTCACCTGAACAACGCTCCAACATAATCCAAACCATTGGCAAGGCATGTCGCGAATGGGGATTCTTTATGGTAAACTGTTGACTCTGACTTTTAATTTCTCCTACCTCTCTCTCTCTCTCTATATATATATATTCCCCAATGTGTATGTTTTGGTGATCAGCATATATTTATAACATTATTAATTTATTAAGATAAAATTATAATTAAAGGTAATAAATCATGGAGTACCCGAGACATTGAGAGATGAGCTGTTAAGAGCGAGTGTAAGTTTCTTCAACCAATCAGAAGAGCAACTGCAAGAATATGCAGGAAAGAAACTCTTTGATCCCATTAGATGGGGGACAAGCTTCAATGTAGCGGTGGACAAGACATTTTTCTGGAGGGACTATCTCAAGGTCCACGTTCATCCTCACTTCAATGCCCCTCAAATCCCTCCTGGCTTCAGGTATAACTCTATCATCCTTATGACGTTTTGAGTTTATTAGGCTTGCTTTGAAGCAGCTTGCATTTAATATTTATATGATCTCACCTTTCAAAAATTTTGTGAGATGTCATCATTGTCATCAATGAGTGGTTAGGAATGGATTACTTTTTATTAACAGTCATTTGTTTTTTTTGCACTTAAAACTTAAAAAGTTGCACGGAGACTCTTCTCCGATACTTTTGTAGTCACTTATATCTCTTTCATTGTCTGTTGTGGAGTGATAGTTGATTTTGAATAATGAATAAGTGCTTGTGCTAGTGACTTAGCAATCTCTGTGCAACTTGGTGAACAATTTGCTGCTTTTGCTTCTTTGATAGAATGTGAAGCTCTTGGTATACCATAGTTTAAGAACCGGGAGATGATTGATTCTAAATTGCACTTATTAAATTATTATTATTATTTTTTTATTTTTTACATGATCAAATCACTTAAAATTATCTAAAAACAATTGAAAACAAAAAATTTTCGACTTATAAATTAATTGTAAATAACTTAATGATATTTGAAATATTTTATTCCAAATCTATCATCCTTAAAGTAACATAGTTTCAAATTTATATTAATTTCATATTATGAAAATTTCCTTTTTTTCTCTTCAAATACTTATAATTTAAAAAAAAAAAATCCTTAAACGTATCTCACCCCAAATTTTCTTATAATTGAACTACTGTATTTTAATTTATAATTTAAATATTTATTATTTTTAGTTGCTTGATAATTCAATTCAAAAGTCATTTCATTTTATTTAAATTTATAAATATCATTAACTCTACTATGTACTTTTTCAATCATCTTTTAATTATGAATGATATAGACATAAAAGTTTTTTAGAATTTGTTCAATTTTAGTAGTTTGTATCATATTAAATAAAATTTTATAACAATTAATGAACTAAAAAATATATAAATGTTAAATTACTAGTTTTTAAACAATTTTTACCTTAAAAAATGAAAAATAAACAACCATGTTATTCAAATTTCATGTTTTAATCACTAATCAATATTCAGTAACGTTCAACATTATTAAGTTTGTAAACAAAAAAAATAAACATCCCCTTAATCATAAAATATTATCTAAAGATAAGGAGAGGATCGTGTTCTTAAGTCTTAACTACAAAAGTAATCCAATCTAAACACCATATTATGTCCAAAATTATCGTCTAATTTAAGTTGGGTTATTAGAAATTTAACACATGTATAATTTGACAGTGAGATATTACAAGAATATTGCGAAAGAAGTAGAGAATTGGCAGGTGAACTACTAAAAGGGATATCAAAAAGCTTGGGATTGGAAGAAAGCTACATAAACAAGACGACGGATATAGAATCAGCTGGCTCTCATCAGTTGCTGGTCATAAATTTGTACCCACCTTGTCCACAGCCAGAAGTGGCGATGGGACTGCCCCCACACTCTGATCATGGTCTCCTGACAATCCTCACGCAGAATGAGATTCAAGGTCTTCAAATCCACCACAATGGTAGATGGGTCTCCATTAAACCCCCGCTTGACTCTTTCGTTGTCAACATCGGAGACCATATGGAGGTACCATTTTTCTCTTTTCAATTCTTTATTTTGATGTAGCAACTTATAAATAGATTGATTTAATGTGTTTACATTCTATACCAAATAAGTGATCCAAGAAAGAGTAAATCAATTAATAAACTTAAATGTTATTTCTGACAATGCCCTTTTAGGTAAAGGACAATAATTGGGGAAATTAATTTTTCCTTCCTTTAATTTCAAACAAGTGATTATAAAGACGTAATGCACTTCGACGTCATTTTGCAACATGTTAGTTCTTGTTTTACAAATTGAGAAATTTAAAATATATATATATATATATATATATTGGGTTTAATATAGCAAATGAAAAAACGAGGAAAGTACAAATCATTTTTCTATAAGCACATCAGAAAAGCACAAACATTAATTTGATGTTGTACATATTCTTCACCGCTTTGCACTTAAGAGTGGTTGAGTGAGAGCATTGAGAGGTTGGACCTTTTTCAATTAATTTATTTTTAATGATTAAAATATTTAATTATTAAAAATTTTAAAATATATTTCAAATTTTTAATAAATCATTTTATATAATATATATACTAATTATTTTTAAAGTAATTTTAGGCTAATTATTTAAAATACATATTTAACTCCTTTTATATAATACAAAGTTTTTAATCACACACCTTTGTTATTTTATTATAACAATATTTGTTTAATGACTTCTATTAGAAACATTTTCAGAATAATTGGCGACAAAAAAAAAAAATCAGATTCTAAAAATACAAAAATGAATTCCCATTTTCAAATGAAAATAAGAAGAAGAACAGAAAATATTACCAACGTGCTTTATTTTTATTCCGATTGCCTTGCTACTAGTATTTCACTACAGGTGTGTTTGGCCGTTGGATAATGTCGTGCGTTTCGTAAAAAGATTTTTCCATCCCATCGTAATTGGAAAATGTCCCCTCCTTTGTTATCTTGCATACCAAACAAACGAGGCCTATTTGTGGATGTTTGGACACACAAAGACTTGCTGTAAAACAGTCTTTGTCTCTTTGAACAAAATTGAGGAGGTCCCTGTGGGTTGAACTCATATTCTTTCCCATGATTCCAATACTATAATTTACCGTTGAAAATTTGAAAAGCAAAAAAGAAACAGTAGATGCAAATAAATAAGATGATTTGTCTCATAGTGTATATTGTTGCATATACTCAGATACTGAGCAATGGGAAGTACAAAAGCGTTTTACACAGAGCTGTAGTGAACGGGAAAGCAACTCGAGTTTCGATTGCAACAGCACACGGGCCTCCGCTTCACAGGGTTGTAGCCCCTGCGCCGGAATTGCTGCACCGTGAAAATCAACCACCAGCATATCGTGGAATCGAATACAAGGAGTACCTCGAACTTCAGCAGAGCGGTCCACTTAATGGCAAATCCTGCTTATCCCATCTCCGCATTTAATTAAACAAAATTTATGTATTGCTCCTACAGTCTAGCAATAACTACTTTGGGTAGACAATGATTTGCTCTTCAATATTTATTGCAAGAACAAATCTAATATATTGTGATATGTTTAATTTTTATACTTTGAAAAAAGTAATTTATATATTAATAAATAAACCCACTATTTAAAGGACTAATTTATTATGTTGTAAATTTCTAATTATATAATATATTCGAGGGCAAACTACACAAATCTTTCCCATGGTTAGGTGAAATTACATCAAAATGATCGGTTTAACCATAGTAACATTAAACCTAACCAGAACACTAAAAATATAACATAAATATCTCTTACTGTTAGTCAACAATAATTGAATTTTAATGGTTAATCAAAAGTATAAAAAAATTTAAATACCCTTCAAGTTAAACTTAACAATAAATTTATATACTTTAAATATAAATTCAATTAAAAATTCATCACCTTCTTCATCAACATCTTTGGAAATTCATCATTATTTCATCCCAAATCATAACTCCATCTATCGTTATAACTCCATCTCTAAACTGATCACCATTGTCCATCCTCAATTTCCCAAAACCGTAAGACCCTAACAGCAGCCACTATAATGTCTTCAT
Source organism: Dimocarpus longan (assembly GCA_022984855.1). Lineage (NCBI taxonomy): Eukaryota > Viridiplantae > Streptophyta > Magnoliopsida > Sapindales > Sapindaceae > Dimocarpus > Dimocarpus longan. The sequence continues at coordinate 5,264,652 of CM041018.1, forward strand.
CCTCAATACCTTACACTGTAAGACCCATCCTAACGGCCACCACTTAACACCCCAATACAACACTATTAAACTATTCGAACAACCACCTCAAACATCCCAAAACAACACTATTAAACATTCAAACAACTACCTTAAACACCTAACCACAAAAGAGCAAGGAAGGAGATGGAGGAAAGAGAGAGGTTGGCGATGATTGGATCTCCCAACTGAGGAGATCGAAATAAAGATCTCCCCCTAGGAGATTGCTCGATCTCCTAGCGATGCGGTAGTACTTGATGTAGCTTGGAGTTGCGGTGATGCTTGATGAAACTTCGACTTGCAACGACACTTGATGTAGCTTCACCGAGACTAAGGGACACTGGCCATGGTAGTTGTAGCGACTTCAAGTTTGGAGAAAAAGAGAGCTGGTCCAATTTATCATTGATAGGGACTATTTATATTTTCTATTGAGTTTGACCGTTAAATTCTTGGTCATAAGGACTAAATTGATGTATTTATTAAACTTCGTAAAAATTTTGATTGTTTCTAAATTCACAATCAAATAATATATAATTTCTAAAAGGGCAAATTACATAAATCTCCAAGCTTTGCAAATATTATACAAATATAACAATTATGTCCCCCTTTGCACTAACATCCGTTGAGGCTTTATGAACTCAACAAAAACACTCCAATTGTTAATTTTTACCGTCAATGGTCAACCCTTCTCCTAAAATTTAAATAAATTAATTAATTTATCATTAATATATTATTATCTTATTTTAAAAATTAATAAAATTAATTAATTTCTCATTATTTTGTCATTGATATATCATTATTTTATATTAAAAATTAATAAAATTAAGTAGTTTATCATTATTTTATTTTTTAAGTTAATTAAACATAAAAATGATTTAAAAAATTTAAAAAATTCATCATTTTCTCCATCCGTCATCATCTCTCTTCTTTGTCATCTTAATCATCCATCAGCCTCACCCTTCTTCATCATTAATCAACCTTATCACATTTATCCCTTATTTTTCATTATCATATTCATCTCTATTACAAAATCAATCTATCACAACATCACATTAAATTTATCTTAAAGTAGAAAAAATAAACAAACGAACAAACAAATACACACACACACACACGTACACACATGTTTTGATCTTTCCTAGAGACCTCTAGAGTTTCTAGTTCTCTACCGATGGAGACTTAGTTTGGGTGCCCATCATAGAGACCTAAAACCAGGAGATTCTGGGCCTTCATGATAGAGACCTAGGTTAGAGACCCACCTGGTTTGATGATGGAGACCCAAGTGGGTCTTTAATGGTGGAGACAACCTGGGTCTCTAATTGTATAATTGGTCTCCATCCTTGTTCTTATTTTAATTTATTTTATATTATAATATTTTTCCTTATTGAAAGATAAAACTATCTTAAGTTAAAAGATAAAATGCCCTTAATTGAAGATAACATGACAAACTTTGATTGACTGATTTTTAAATTTAATTAATATGGTATAAATATATCAAATTGTCTCTCAATAATTATTTTAATGCTTGGTCAAGGGTCAGTCAACTAACAGTAGGAGTGTTTTGTTAAGTTTATAAAACCTCAAACGATATTAGTGTAAAAAGAGTAATGGTTGCCATATTTGTGTAATATTGACAAACTTTAGGGTCTTTGTGCAATTTATCCTTTTTAAAACTATACGAACTAAAATGAAGTTTTTGTAGATGAATCACTGGTTATTTTTGGAAGAGCATGAGCATATTTGGAAGTGTAGAAAAAGCAATTTGAGACTATTTTAATTAAAAGTAAAAAATAAAAAATAAAAAAGGCTACTGTTTGAATTAAATTAAGTTAAAATGCAAGGATTTATTGCGTGATTTTACCTCTTTGAATATGATAACTTGGTCAAAAGTGGCTCTTTCTGCGGCTTTTACCGGTACTTTATTATGATTATTTTTTAATTCTTATTTGCGCAAACCATAAGAAAAAAAAAATTTATGTGAACATCAAATTAACAATGGTTATGTATGTGTTTTTAGAAAGCACAAATGTACATATTGCATTCTTAAGAAAGCAGATAGGATTACTGTCTGTATGTCTGTGTATGTTACATGTTCTGTGAAAAATTGTTTGAAGTTGTTGTTTATACGCTCTTTAATAAGTAAAATACAATCTATTTATTATGTGTTGAAATCTCTCTACCTTTTGATGTCTTTGATTTGATAAATAAATATAAATAATGTCTAAGTATTAAATAAAGATTAATTTGCATTATCTTGCTAATATAGTCATTGACTTGAATACATATATTTTTGTCGTTTTATTTTTACGAGTTGCATATATTTTTATTTTTCAATAGCTTCAACTTGAGCCCCGTACATATAATGTCTATTGTTCTTTTAATTAAAAAAAAAAACAAAAAAAGCCGTAGCTTTCCAATATTATATTTCTCTAATTCAAAGCTAATTAACATATTTAATTCGACGTGAAAATCAATTGTTAAGTCGTTATATCAATTTGTATTAAAAAAAAAAAGTCCTTATATCAATTTGCAATTCACTATTATAATCTAAATTAAGGGAGGGTTGACAACAGAGTATCGACACGGTTTATGCAACACATGTAATAGTCATTTTATTCTAATACACGAGTATTATTTTGACTTCAACAAAATCGAAAAAGAAAAAGAAAACACAACGTGTACATCTCTTTTTATACCTCTATTTTCCACAAATTGCATAAATCTTGAGCTAACATTCTTGCGTTCATCTTCATTTTGGAGTTGATGGGTCACCTAAAGAAGCTAAGAATTTTCTTAGGCATCTTCAAAGACAAAGCATCATTCATCAAAACAACTTTCTCAACCAAACGCCACACCTCCTCCATCCACCGTGCAGTCCTCCGCGCCACCACCCACGGCGTCTCTTCTCCTCCGTCCGATAAGCGTATAGTTGCCATCCTCTCCTACGGCCACGGGACCCGCAGCACAGCAGGCGCTTGCATTGGAGCCGTCATGGACCGCCTGCATGGTACACGCAACGCTTTCGTTGCCCTCAAGTGTCTCTTCACAACCCATAATATCATCACAAGAGGCTCCTTTATATTAAAAGATCAGCTCTCCTTTTACCCTTCTTCTGGAGGACGAAACTTCCTCAACCTATCCATGTTTCTTGACGATTCGGACCCAGAAACGTGGGAGCTGTCTTCTTGGGTTAGATGGTATGCAGGTGTTTTGGAGCGAAACTTAATGGTTTCTAGGGTTTTGGGTTATTATCTTTCTGGTTCAAAAGATAAGAAGAACGATAACCCTAAAGAAGAGGAGGTGGCGTTGGCTTTGTTGAACTTGGATTTGTTGCGAGAGGTTGATGTTCTGGTTGGCTTTGTTGAAGAGATAAGCAACTTGCCCAGTTCGCTGCATCTTCAAAGAAACGACTTGGTTTACGAGATCGTGAGATTGGTAAGTGAAGACTATCGGTTCATACAACGCGAAATTTTCCTACGAGTTGTGGAGCTCGGAGACAGATTGACGAGTTTGAGTGTTGGTGAGTTGACTCAGATCTTGGCCGATTTGAAGAGGTACGGGGATTGCAAAGAGAGATTGTCACTGTTGTTCGCGAATAGGAAGAGAAACGACGCGTTGTGGGATTTGGTTAACGAAACAAAGACGAAGATTCTAACGGCCGTTAATGTAAAACTACAAGAGAGAACGGTGGTGAAGTTATGGAAGAGAGACGAGTCAATCGACTTGAAACAGTTGATCCGGTTTGCCACGGCAGATGGACGGTTCAGCTTGGACCGGGTTTCTTTGTCTGTTTCTACAGTAAGATGACGTAACACGGCGGTCTGATTACATCTGGATCTGGTCATTCGATGAGCTAGCCAACATTTATTTGCTATTTTTGCTGTAATGAATTTGTGCATCCGCTTGTAAATAAAGAATTATAAGACTGATAAAATTAGAACATGAAGCGGACCGGGCCATGCATGTACATTTCATAGTTTGATTGAAATAAGTAGCGGTTTTTGGCAATGCCCCTATGCCTTGACCTTTTTTTTTTTTTTTGGTATCCAATGATTTGCAATGCATCCAGTTTTTGTTTTTCTTTTCTTTTCTAATTTTGCTATTGATGAATCATGAATCCTTCATCCTGATAATTTTAGATCCAGACATTTAATACAAATTTGATGTAAATCTCTTTAATTTGATTGTACATTCTGTTATATATAGCTTATGGATTGTAACCATACAAATTCAAAATTTTCTTTTTTAAGAATTTGATATTAATAAAGATATTTAAATATTAAATTTAATTGAAGAGTTAAGGCAATAAAATATTTGGGCTACAACTTGAACTGAACTTTTAAATATGATTGATTGATAATTTGATATAAACTTTTAAAGAAGACATAAATATTTGTCAACTTAATTGATAAAATTGCAAATAAAAAAATTAATTTATATTTATGATAATAAAAAAGATTAATAAATTAAAGGAGACACAAATTGTTTGTTTTTAATGGACGGATGGAATGTAGAATTAACTAGAAGAGTACCCATCAATTAGATAATGGAATGTCTTCAACTGCAACGCGGTTTGATATCGGCCATCCTATATAGATAGCATCAGGAAATAAGCATTACTCATTTGATTTTATTTATTGATTTCAACATTGTAAACTACTCAGAAGATACAATGTCGATGTAACAAAGCTGGCCGTTGGCAATATTTTATCCCAAATATATATGTAATGCGAGAAAACAAGGCGTTCACGCTTGAACCAGTCAATTAAAGTAATGCCGCCATCACAAATTTAATAGGTTATGATTCGATATCTCATAGTCAAATTATATTAACGTGCTCATTTTTGAGAATGAAATAAGAAAGTTCCTTGTTATGTATGTCATCCATTGAAGACCTGTTCATTTATAAAACCTTATTTCAAAAGTTTTAAGCAAAATGATATTTGGTAAATCTTCTATAATCTTTTTTTTTATTTTTATAATCATTGTTTCTTATAATCAACTTTTTTGAAGTTAGTTGAAACTTACTTTTAAAAAACTAATTATTAAAGAAGTTGAGTTTTAACCTTTAGATTGTCCATCATGCCATTTCCATTTTAATAAAATAACAATAATACCCAAACTTTGTTAATATAATAAAAATTAAAAAACTTAAAATTCAAAATAAATTATTATTATTATTTAAAAAATAATTTTTATTTTAATTAAATAATTTATATAAACTTAAAAACAGTGGCCTACAGTGCCAGCGATGGAGGTGTATGTCCTCCATTATCGAAGCCTCTTCCGATTATGTTGGAGTTGCTAGAGAAGGTTGATCCTCTTTTGTCGATAGAAAAGGCGATCACTAGATGATGGAGGAGTCGAACTTGACTCCTCCAAAAATGGAGGAGTTGATTGACTCCTCCATCGTCCAATGATAAAGGAGGTGGTCTTCCCTCCTCTATAGTAAAGATGGTGGCCACAATTAGTGTTTTTTATTTTTTAAATTTAATAAAATAATCTTTTCATTTTTGATAGTTTGTCTATGTAAGATAGAAAAAAATTAATTTAAAAGCAATAATGAAAAAACAAGTTTGGCTGCCTTATTAATTAGATAATTTTATCTATCAATTATATCTATTAAATTGATTGTAACTGTGGTTATTAAAGTTAATTCAATAGTTATAATTAGTGGATAAAGTTATCCAATCATTAAAGTAAGTCAAATCCAAAAGAAAATATAAAAAAAGAAAAAGAAAATAGAAGTTGGAAATAAACACACAAAAAAGAAAAAATTTTGAAACAAAATGAAAAAAAATGGAAAAAACAAAAAGTTGAAAAACAAGTATACCTTTTAATAGGCATGTACTGTTTAATATTTTTACACAGTCGTTTAAAATTTATCGAAAATATTTTCTTCACTTTTGAAAGTTGATTAATTAAAAAACTATTTTACCAAACACCTACCTACTTATGTTTTACGTGGATTATTATATAAGTTTAGCTATATTGATTATGTTATGAGTGATACTAACACCACCTTGCCCAATGCAAAAGGCAAGGTTCAAAATACCAGTCCACAAAAATTGTGGGTGATTTTTCTACTAAAATGTGGGTAAATCTCTCTTAAATTTTAGAAGCAGCACTTCAAGTTGCGCGATATAGTCATTATCAGTTAGGGTTCAGTTGTTGTCTAATTTAATATTAGGACGTAAAAAAAAATAAAACTAATAATAAACATAGCTTTAAATGACATTAAAATTATGTAGATTTTCATGATCAACTAGATAGTTCATAATGGAATTAATTGGAACCAAAAGTATAATTTATCGAGAATAAATCAACAGTTTTAATTATCATACTTAGTAAGTATACTTCTAAGTTAATGTAAAAAAAAAAAAAAGTACATTTTTAAATTTAGTTTTGAGTCAAAAAAGGTTAAATAAACTTTATGGGATACTTAAATTTAATGGACTAGTCTATATAGATATTTTAGTGAAGCTGGGCACATGCATATTTAGCCCGCTCAAATTATGTCATTTGTTCCATGAATAACATTGAAGTTGACGCTGTCAATGTGGCTTCTCAGGTGACCTCAGGTTTTCATCATTTGGGAGAAGCCGGTTTTATTCTTGATGATGTCTTGGCTTTATATGAAGAGGTGGGTGTTGTATGTTGTCAAGCTATTTCTCGCTCAAGAAATCACTTGGCTCATAATCTCGTCTTTTTAGCCTTATCCTGTAGAGAGGATGCTCACTAGAGCTCGACCAATGTTTATTGTATTTTTCCTTGTGCCCTCGGTTTGTAGGGTCCGGTGTTTTATGTTAGTTTATTTAAAAAAAAAACAAATTATAGTATGAGATTCATATATACTATATGGTATTATATAAGATTTGCACCCTATTTACATTGAAGACTCCTTATTGGTTTATGTTCTCTAATACCATATAATGATTGTTGCCCAATTGCCCTGTAAACGATATGGTTTATTACAATTTAGGTGAAAATGGTGGAAAGAGAAATTATTTCCAATAAAAACTTAGGGTAAGTTTAGTATTGTTGTAACTCTTTAAATAATCACTTTTGGCTGTTCCAAAGAAATAATTTGTTGTAAAGTTAGTCATATTATTGTTTGGTTAGTTATAAACTATAATATTAATCTTTTGTAAACCTAAAAAGCAGTAGATATGTAAATATTTTGTTAATTTTTGTGCATTTATAAAATATTGAAAATATATATAATTAAAATATTTTAATTTATATGTGGCATAAATATAATTCTATTTAAATAGTGTTGGGATATAAATATGTTTTTATTAAAATTAATAAGGATGACTTGTTCATTTAAAAGATTCATTAAATCTTACAGTAGATCATTTTACAATCATTTTTTTTTTCAAAAAAAAAAAAAATCCACCTATTTATAGAACAATAGTTATATCTACTCCAATTATTAAGTAATCACTTTAGTAACTTTTACATAATACCTTTTTCATACTAAATTTTTAAATAATCAGATTTAATATCATAAAGTTAATATTAAATGGGGCCTTAATAACTTAATAATTGTCTTTGAATCTCAATTTAGGAGTAGATATTTACACAACGTAAGTATTGATGGAACCATCACCTTCTGACTTGAAATTTCGTGATGAATTCAACTGCGCCCTCGATATTCTCATTTAGATTAGGGGTAAAGCACACTTTCCACATAGGCAGGTAACCACTGTTCTTAAATGTTCATCTTCACCTTCAACCTCCAACAAGTTTGTATTCAAAAAAAAAAAAAAAAAAACCTCCAACAAATTTTTTGTAAAATTTATTTCTAAATCAAAATTTAAAATGGGGTTTTCAAACCAGACTCTTGAAATAATGCCCTTATTTTCTTGATCATCATCTACTCTCCCCGATGATACCACATCAGAAAATGGTCTGTGTGTGATATGCTGATATGTTGGAGGTTGTGATACAAATTCCTGAAGTCAATTCTTAAAATCCTTTACTAGAAGTTTATATCAATGGTAATATATAACTGATTAAAAAAAAAAAAGAAGAAGAAGGTTTTGGATTATTTTTGGCTAATTATTAAAATTTATTTCTTTGTACAAAAGAACACCAGATTTTGGTTAGATTGAGAAAAGAATACCGGTTTTTGAGTCACATTGCAGATATTCTAGCTAGTCCTTATCTGATGCATTTCTGGAAAACAGCTCAACAAAATGTGATTTCACTCACTCTTCTGTAATTTCATTTTTTATTTATTTTTTTTCTTCTCGTTTATATGCGTTATCAATTCCCTTTTCTCTTTAATGTTCCATTCTTTCAACAACTTTTCCATTTTGCTTTGTATAACAATATTATTGAGACCTAATAATTTTACAGAAAGCTCAGGAAATGTAACAAGTGCATAATTGAGAAAAGTAGCAGTTCAACACTGATATAACCTGATTTTAAGGATTAAAAACATAAAACTGAGTTAACAAATAATAAGCTGCTAGTAATACTAATAATCCATAATTCGGAGACACAAACTTGACTCTCGAGTCTGTGGTATAAAGCAGGACAATAGTCAACACAGTTATGCTATTGAAATAATTAGATCACAAATGTTGCAAGAAAAATTCGATATTGAAAACAACGATACATCATATAAATTAGGCTCAAAATTAGAGACAACAAAATGCGCGAGGACTAGCATCTACTGTCTCAATGTTGATTCTATGATTGATTACTCGGTTTGGGACTTGACCATTGCTCCATACGCTGGGTAGCTTCTCTAGCCTGTAAATCAAACATTATAATAACAAATCAGACCGTATATAAAATAATAATAATAATAATTTTTTTCAGGTGTATATCAACATACTAATTAGTGAATTATTTGTACGAATTTGAAGTTGTATATATAAGAAATTTCATAGACAATGCTTTCAATTCTCTTTATTGAGAATTCATTATCAATATGGACAAGTCCATAAGCAGAATTCACTGTATAAAGAAAATACACGACAGTGAAAATCGTAACTACATTAAGCCCCACCTCCTTTTCCCAATCGCATAAAATTGTTATGATGGCCAATATTATAGTTTGAACAGCAGTCCCTCCAAGAATCATCCCACCCCAGACGCCCTGCATATACACCAACATTATATAAATCTGCACTTAAAGAAAAAACGAAAAGAAAATCATATCTAGTTTAGTTAAGTAACATTGATAGGTCAAAATGTGAATCCTACCATAACACCCAAGTTGAAGACCCAGCCCATCACAATCCCAAGAGGGAGCCCAATTACGTAGTAGCACCCGAGATTTACATACGCAACACTCGCTTGCCACCCCGATCCAATTGCCACCCCTACAACAAAATGTAGCAGTCTAACCTTTAACCTCTAGCACGATGATGATTGAGATAATTCTCGTTAAATTAGGATTATGTTTGAGTGGTTTAAAATTTTATAAATAGTTTCTAACCGATTCCCAAAAAAAATTCCAAGACGGGTTTTGAACAAATTTAAATACATTTCTTACAAATTTGAGAATGTGAAGAATTTTGTTTTTTTGGTCTTGTGCTTATAAACACAGTCGTGCAGTGTGTTTTAGCTAAGAAAAATAAAGAAATTCTTCAAATCCATCCCTTCTATGCTAGATAGTAAAAAAAACAAAATAAAAATTACCTGATAAAACAGGTTGAACACTGTTAAGAAGTATTGAAATAGCTAAAAGGTAGGAGAGTTTATCAACTTCCTCAATGACATCAACGCTGGAAGTAAATAATAATGCCACTTTGTCATGGAGAAACACAATAAGTAGGCAGAAGAAAAGACCAATAACTGTGGACTGTGTCGCGGCCACCATTGTAGCAAATTTTGCTGCCTTACCGTTTCCGGCTCCAAGTTCATTAGCTACCCTTACTCTGTAATTTTATCGCAAAATAATTAGAAGCTTATTATTATTATTATTTTGGACAACAACAATTAGAAGCTTATACGAAGGGAAATAATCAAAATCTCTCATATGGTTTATCATATTAACCAAAATCTATCTTCTAGTTCTATTTTTATCAAAAACAATAGGGTAGTTACAAATCAGTTTATCAAAAGTCAGAATTTTTGGAAAATATAACATTATTTTTTTTATTTATTTAAAAGTAATGCTACAATATCCTAAAACTTATCTCAATTAATTGTCCAAATAATGAGAAAAAGTTATGTGTAAATATCAAATTGTCAATACATCATATCAAAATTACTGTATGATAGCTACAAATCAATTTGTCACATTTTTTGAACAAATTTTTAAGTAGTATAGCATTATTCTTTGTTTAAAGTGGGGGATAAAAAGTAGTGACATGTCTATTCTATCCTCATATACTTATGAAATACTAATAAAATAATAAAAATTATTAAAAATCAAAGTATTAAAAAATTAAAAATGACAATTTATTTAGGAATGATAATTTCATGTTTTGATCCTAGGGTTTTACTATTTAATCTTTTATATTTAGACTTTTTATGTGTGAGACAGAAAAGAAAGAGTGAGAGAGAGATAAATTGAAATATTATAACCATGCTTGATAGTGAACTGAGAGCCAGTGTGTTTCTGGATTTAGAGATTACATTGATTGTCCACCACATACAAATCTTGTGATCTATTATTTTTTGTTTTTATGTGTGCTTGATTTTGTGTTATGCAATTGACTATTTTTCAACACAACGAACCAAATTAAATCCAACGAGCCAACTATCAACCCAAACAAAAATAGGCCAACCAAACCAACACCAATTAGAAAGAAAGACAAACTCAAATCACCTCAACAATACATAAATTGAAAGATAAAGAATCAATTATTAGATTTGTAGAGAGCAAAACTAGAGAAAGGAGGACGGAAAGGGCATAGTTTTTTTATTTTATTTTTTTTAAGTATTTTATTATTTTAATTTAGTTTTACTATAAAATTTATTATTTTGATTATTGATTTTTTTAAATATCTTAATATTTGATTTTCATTAAATTATCCATTTACCCTTCTAGTTCTAAGGGTTCATTAGAGCAAAAATTAATTATAGGGAGAATTTTGGACTATTATGTAAACTAGATGGGTCCTGAAGTTAATGACACAGGGAACTTTGGACAATCAATGCAAATTCTTTGACACCACTTTGTCACCATGTTAAGTTGTCAATAATCCACACACAGTCTGAAAGATCTACCTTTTTTCTTTTTTCTTTTTTTTCCCTCTTCACAAAAAAGTGGATTGGTGAACCCCAAGACGAAGGTGTGCTTTGGTAAAAATAGAACTAGAGGGTGGATTTTAACTAATATGGCAAATTGCAGGGAGATTAGATAGTTTCGCGATGCTGAAAGAAATTTTCTAAATATTTATTTGTCAACCACATATGGACAAGTAAAATGAACAACTGTACACTTAATGTACTTCGACATTTCTTCATATATAAAAGTAGAGTTAAAACAGTGAATGGGTTCAAATAGAAATAGTTTAACAAGTTGTATAAGAGTAAAAGAGGGGCAAATAAAATTGTTGAAGATGGACTTCGTACAAGCTAACCAATGAAACTTCGAACTGTTTAAGGGATATTTATAAATTTTACTAAAACTCAAAATTTGAGATATATACCATGTAACTTCAATTTGATTAGAGGTAATTAATTAATTGTTAATAGTTTTCAATCACATGTATGCATGTTTTTTGTTTCTTTTTCTTTTTTTGGCTTAAACTTCGATCATATGTTTGTTATAAAGAAAAACATCTATACTTGCATGTGTAATAATATGTCAAAACCTTAAAACAAATACTTTATCTAAGTTGGTAAAGAATAGTGCAACGATTATGCTTTATGAAATTATGCTCAAAGCCTAAAACAAGAGACATGCATGTCGAGTTCAAAATTGATACCCTGTAGCAGCCAAGAAAGCTAAAGGAATCATCATTTCCCATCCGCTGATGCTCATGCTGCAGAATCAAATCAAACAAACTTAGATACCAACGAAAGAATCAGACAAAAGGAGATCAAATTAATGGAGGAAAGAGGATATTCACGTACCAAACGGATAAAGCATCCACAGCTAAAGTGGCATTTTGAAGATACCCAGTCATCAGTATCAGTATTCTGTAGTACCAATTTTCCAAGCTGAACCACCAAGAATCAACACAAAAAGGTCAATAATTGTAAGAATGTATTGTTTTACAAAATATGTATTGAAGTTGTCAAGGACAATACCAGATCATGACCCCAGAAGCTGCAGAGAGTTTTAGAAAATCCCAAAGCCCAGAAAAGGCTTGCATAGAGAAACCAGTCCAAGTGGAAGGGCACCCGCCAAATATACAATAACCAAACAGACCAAGCACCGATATCCACCAGGAAATATCAAAGGCAACAGCCGCACCCACAATGCCATAATCCAGCACATAAACGAAAAGCCAACTTGCCAAAACATTGAAGACAAGGCCCATAGGAAAAACACATGCTATAACTCGATTCTTGAGCTGGCTCTGCAAGAATGTCTGCAATGGGAACAGAAAAGCAAAGCTGAAATGCGCTGGTATCATCCACTGAGCCACCTTCCCTGAAAGCTCTGCAACATCATGAGGCTGTCCCAGAGACTTCAAAATTGGTGTGGCCAAAACGTAAGTCGGTAACAACAACAAACAACACAAGAAAAGCACAATCCATGACCTCTGCATATAAATCCCCAACATGTGGAGTCTCCCCGCCCCATATGCTTGTCCACAGAGTGTGTCCAAAGCGCTTGCCATACCTAACTAATTGTCACAAAAACCAAGCAAGTGATCACCGAATTTCAGATATGCAATAGATATAGTCTGATATAACTATCAATAATATATACATACCAGGAGGCTAAAATTGAAGCCAACGATGGCAGTATTGGCTATGGAGATGGCAGCGAGTTGAACAACACCCAGGTGACCACCTACGGCTTGGACGACGACGTTCATGGAGTAGGCAGACACGAGGCTCAAGATGGCTGGACCAGTGATGCACCATAGCTTCCTTGTCTCAATCCACACCCTTTTCACAAGCTCCTCCTTTTCTTCACAATCAACAACTTCATCTTCTTCGTTTGATCGCAATTCTGGTGATGATGGTACCAATGGTTGACTGAGATCCATGTCCCTTTTTTTTTTTATGTTCGCAGATGTTATAACCAATAAGGAATTGAGTAGATGGAGGTCGCTCCGGGTACGCTGTTTGACAGATTTAGGTGCTGACAGACATAAAAACATGAAGTAACAGCGTCATGTGCGGAAGCAACGCCAAGGTGCACATAGCAAAGATTGCGGTCAGGGGCCCAATAAAAAAGAAGAAACTAATGAAAAATGAAAAGAAATTGGAATCACTGTCAGAGAACCAATAAAAAAGAAGAAACTAATGAAAAATGAAAAGAAATTGGAATCACTTCAAAAAATTAAAAAAATAGAAATTGGAGTTTTCCTAATGCCTTATTTTATTAGGTGATCATGAGGTCGAGAGTGAGGGTGGCGAGAATGGCCGAGGTCACGGGCAGTATAAGTATAGATTATGAAAAAATGAAGTGTCACACAAGATAAATTGATATAATATTAAAATTAGTCTTTTCGATACAAACTTTTCTAATCACTATTAAGCTGACATGATAAAAAAGAAAATAAAAGCTGTCAACCTCAAAATCTATTTCTAAAGAGTCTCTTGGACAGCCATATCAACAATAAATGATTGAAATTTTCATTAAATAATATTTTATGGTAACTTTTTTTAATGATATATTTTTGTTTGACTATTTATCATTCAAATAAATAGAATAACATTGGAAAGTCTTTTTAGACTTGAATGTCTATAAATCCATATTTATGTCATATATGATGCACATTTTCTTGAGATTGATAATGTGTCCATTTTTTTTAAAAGATGCTCTAATGCATATTAGAGATGCTCTAATGCAAATGTGGATTATCTTTTTAAAAAAATGGACACATCATTAATGTCAAGGAAATGTACATCCTATGTGGCATAAATATGAATTGATAGACACTCAAGTCTAAAAAGACTCTCCAATATTATTCTATTCATTTCAATGATGAATAGTCAAAGAATAATATATCATTAAAGATATTTATTATAAAATATTATTTTATGAAAGTTTTAATTATTTATTGTTGACATGACTGTTAAAAAGACTATCTAGAACTAAATATTGATGTTGACAGCCTCTATTTTTTTTTTTTTTTTTGCCACGTCAGCTTGATAATGGTTATAGAAGTTTGCATTGGGGAGCTTAATTTTAACATTCTATCAATTTATCCTATGTGACACTCCATTTTTTCACAATCCATACTTGCATTGGAGATGCTCTTATGAAGTCAAACCTTCCCTTACGCATCTTAAAAATTAAAATGTGCATATATAATAATAAAAAGTAAAATTTATTTAGATTTGCGTGCTTTTCACATCTTGTCCATAATAAAAGAAAAATATTGTTTTTAACCACTCTTTTATATAAATTCCTTTTTGACCTCTCAAACAAACTGATTATATGTTATATTCAAGTTATTCATTTTGCCCCTAAGTCAAATATTCCCTTCAACCAACAGCAAAATGACAAAAATACCCTTCTTCTTCTCCTCCTCCTCCTCCATCATATGTTATTTCACCCTTTTTCCATTCTCTTCAATTTTGTCATACATTGAACATTATTTTGTGCACCTATTGAAGACTCTTTCACTCTGAAAAATACATATTGAAACTTCTTTGTTTTCAACAAGCATCACATTCAAATTTTTCTTCAAACTTAAAGGTATGTGTTTGTTATTGATTCATTTTTAAATTTCTTATTCATGTTGCTTAGGTAGAAGCTTTAACAGTGATTTTTGGTCATGATTTTATCTTATTTAAGTCTGATTTGTAAAAATTGAAAGAAATTGGAAAGAGGCTGAGATTCTGTAGATGATCGGGTTTTGTGAGGCATCAAAACCCGAAATCGGATTTTAAAGGCCCATAAAACCCAGTTTAAAAATGGGGAAGCAATTTATTTATTTATTTATTTATTAAGTTTGGTATTAATTTAGGGTCATATAAAGTTAGATTTGATTGTATTTGTTGGATTTGATTGGTTTATGACTTAAAATGTAGGTTTTCTGTTGTTCTGAGAAAACTCGATTTTTTAGGAATTTTGACATGAAGTCAGGTATTATTGAATCATTAAAACCCAATTCTGTGTTTTTTTGTTAATCAAAACCCGATTTTCATGTTTTATTAATTTTAATTTAGTAATAAATTACTATAAGAAAATATTTGTAAGAAAATATTGAATTAAGCTTAAATTACTTTGATAATTATTTAATTAAATTTGAAATGTTTAATATATTAAATGAAAATGGTGTTTTTCATTTTTATTATTATTTTTTTGTGCATTGCAATTGGTTATTAAACATTATGAGAGTATGGATGAGAATAAATTATTTTCATTCAACTTTACAGAAATGTGTGAGGTTATGATAATAATCAAATGCAATGGAGAGTGGAATGAGAATAACAATACTGGAGGTGAAACATTCATAATAGGAGCGTCCAAAGATGTTAATTTATCTCAGTTGATGGATTTTATTTACACAGTAACTGGTATTGATGGAAGAATATAGTACATTCATTTGCATTTTTTACTCCAAGCTAGGGAAATGCCCACAGTTAAGACACCTATCATGACTGATTTTAGTGTGCGGAGTGTGATTTCAGACAAAAAATTTTATTATAGAGAAATTTATGTTGATAAGAATGTAAGATATTCTAGAGTTATAAGCCCTACTGTTTCTCCATATACAACCACTTCAGTACCAAAGTAAAGGCATGTGGGGATAGATGTGGATAGACTTGTAAGTCCGGCTATGCGTTAAGGTCAAAATTGTTTAGCTTCTTGTAGTGGTAGTAATCAAGTTTAAGTTTCTGTCATCGCATTTACATCTACAGTAAATCTAATGTGTAACATTGATTATGGTAGTAATGATTGTTATGATAAAGGTCAGGACATAGATTGTGATGATGATGAAACATCGAAAATTGGATATGATGATGAGGAAACATCGAAAACTGGAGATGATGATGACATTGAAACTCGGGCTATTGATGACAATAGAGAGAACATGGAGTATCCAAAAATAAGATTTTTGAGTTTACAATTTAAAACCAACCCCTTACAATTATATGGGATTGTTTCGGATATAGATCAGTGTAAAATTGAGACTATTTCAATAGCTATGTCGACCTTCATCCGATATGATACGTTGTATCAAGGTGCACTTTTCAATAGTAAATATGAATTGAATGTGGCCATTAGAAGATGTGTTCTTAATTCCAGATATCAATATAACGTTAGACATTCCAGCACAATTCGATATGAGGTTGGTTGCAAGAATTTGATATGCAGCTTTAAGGTTCGTGCAAGATGCAGAAAATGTGGTATGATGTGATACGTGTACGTGTCGCAACACACATGTTGTCAGGACAACTTCAAGTTATATAGGTGGAGTGTGAAGACTATTGTTACAGCAACACTGTATCAGAAAAATGTGGAGTTTGATAGTATTACACCTCAGCTTTTGATTGCATAAATGTTGGAACAGTATGACGTGCAGATTATATCCAACAAAGTTTGGAGGTCTTTACAATATGCAAAGAAACTAGAATATGGGAATATGGATTAGTCATTTCAACAACTTCCTTCATACTTTCATATGTTAAAAGAAATAAATTCCGATACAATGACGGCAATTATGACAGATGAAAATAACCGGTTCTTATATTCGTTTTTTGTACTTGGGGTATTCGTTCATAGTTTTCAATCTTACATCAGATTGGTTATTGCTGTTGATGCCACCTATTTGAAAGGTAAATATATAAGGGTGATTTTCGTTGCTGCATGTAAAGATGGAGAAGAGATGATTTATCCCATCACTTTCGGATTTGGTGATGAAGAGTCAAACAATTTATGGATCTGGTTCTTAAGTAGATTACGAGAGATTATTGGTGGGACACAACATTTGCCATCAAATTTGATTATCGTACTAAACTGTTATAAAAGCATGCGAATGCAGTGAGAATCATTTTTTCTAAAGTCTCACACGTGTTCTGTTTTTTTCACTTGAAGCAAACCTGTAGAAAGCAACTAGATGCGATGAAAATGTTTTACCTTACAGCATATTATTATACAAGGGACAATTGTGATTAATATTTGGAACAAATTTACGGGGTATATTCGAATATATATGAAAAATTGATGAATATTAGGGTGACAACGTAGTCACGTGCATATTCTTCAAAAAGAAGATATGACATGATGACTATTAACATTACAGAGTCGCTCAACAAATTTATGATGAAAGCATGGCGATTTCCAATAATAATTGCACATGAATTTCTGAGACATATATTGTAGAAATGGTACAACAATAGACATATTCATGCTGAAAAACTCAGATTTTTGGTTACTAAAACTGTGGAGGATTATATGAACTCAATGGCTAATGTATCGACGGATGTCAGGATATCTGTCATTCAACAACCAATCAAGTTTGAAGTTACACATGAACTAAGTTATAAGTTTGTTAAGCCTTTTTAGCGATCATATAGTTGTTATCATTGAAACCTAGATCAGTTATCATGTCATCATGCAATTGCTGTTGTCAGGTATTATATTAATTATATTTTGCTAATTTTCGTTATTTAATGTGATATAGTAACACTTTGCTTTTGTCATACATATCAGGTTCAATGGTGTTAACTATTGTACACTTTATAATGATTATTATAACAAAAAATGGCTAAAAGGTGCATATACACGTCCGATAAATCATGTTCCTAGCCTATAAGATTGACATGTTCCCATGAAAGTAAAAAATATGATTGTACTATCACCTAAAGGAAGAAGACAAGTAGGTAGACCTAAAGAGACACAGATTTCTTTGGCTGGGAAAAGTCATTGTACGAAAAAAAATGTGAAAAATGTGATAAAATAGGATACAACCGTCTTCGTTGCCCTAACCCCTTATATTCGCTTCTGGAAGGACTAGCGCGGGTACTATTAGAGGTGTTGGGACTAGCATAGAAGTTGTTACATGAGGTGTTGGAAGCAGCGTTGAAGCTACTAGAGGAGTTGTTGGGAGCAGTAATAAAGCTGCTGGATGTGCTCCAATCAACGAAGAAGCTATAGTAAAGGTTGGGACATAAGCTACCATTGCTGGATGTGCCAGAACATCGCAAAAATGTCGTTTTGTGGTGCGACTGGACACATGCGACATCAATATAATCAACGGTTTCTTATTCCACCATCAGAGGACAATCACAATGGTGGTAATCAGTTACAATGAATAAACTATTTGCAAACTCGATATTATATATGTTATACTTGAGCACTTTGTGATATATTCTTGAAAATAATGAGATTGACATAATAGACCATTATTCTCATGTATTTTTGACAATAATAATTGTCAGTCTATTTTTGTAGTGGTGGCAATGTTATTGATTGGTATATAATGCAAGTGTCATGAGACCCAGATAATAAAAAAAACAGGAAAGACTCTGTCTAAATTTATATAAAAACCAATAAACCATAAAACTCGGACCTGTGATTTAAAGAATTAAAAAAAAAAAGATATTTAAAATCTCAAATTTTAAAAACCAAGTTATGTGTAGCATTTAAACATGAAACCATGTTTAATGAGGTCATATAACTTGGTTTAGGGTTTTCCAAAAAAAAAAAAAAAAAGGCATCTTATGCAACATTAAAACTCTGTTCCATGTTTTATGAGATTATATAACCCGTTTTATGGTTATCAAAAAAACAAAATACATCTTTTGCCTTATTAAGACATGGTTTCGTGTTTTATAGGGTCATATAACCCGATTTTTTTTTTTTTTTTTTGTCTCCCTATTTTATGGCTTGTTTAGGTTCAGATAATATCTAAATGTTTTCAATTCATGGAATTTAACTTAATTTGATGTATAACTTATCAAATTTCCTATATCATTGCATTGATGTATAACATGACATCTGATTGGTGTAAAAGTGAAAGATTTAATCCCACATAATGTGCATTGAACAATTAAGTTGTACACAATTTTGCGCTAAAGTTGCACATAACATAAATTTTAGTTTTTGGGAAGTTTTCAACAAAGAAAAAAAAAATATATATATATATATATATAGCATAAAATTAAAGTAAAAATACTCTAAAAAATCTTGAACCAGGTTATATTAATATATCAAACCCGGATCCGTGTTTTAAAGAACCAAAAGATATTGTTTTTTCACATACCAAAATGTCGGGTTATATGTAGCAATAAAACACGGTTACGTGTTTTATGGGATCATTTAACCCAGTTTAGGATTTTCCTATAAACTGCATCGTTTACCTCATTAAAACACGGTTTCATATTTTATGGGGTCATATAACTTGATTTTGTTTTTTTTTTTTTTAGAAACCTATTCATCTTTTTAATTAAAGCATGGTACTGAGTTTTATACATTCTCATAACCTGGTTTTGTTTCTTTAAATTTACTCTTCTCTAAATTGGGGTACATGTCTAAAGTTTCATTGAAATTAATATAAACCCAATGTTATATACCTATACGTCCACATATCTTTATTTTCATTCATTTAACTAAATTAGGTACACAACACATGCTTGATTAAAATTTATATAAAAAATGACTTGCATTTCAATCATATAACACATTTCCATCTTTTTCTAGTGTCCACCAATCAGATTCATCTATTCTATATTTTGATGTGAAATATATATATGTATATCGTATATCATATCTCTCCTTATTCTACGAGTGTCATCCAAAGTATGGTGAGTCTTCTATTCATGCTCTTGAGACTTCAAAAGATTATAGATAAATATGGCACAATACGCTCCATAACTATTCGTGTGTTAGTAGGAAGGGAAGTTAGATGATTAATATAACATTTATATAATGAATTTTAGGCTAAAATGTAAACAAATGAAGCATTTACTCATTAGCTTGTTGAGGCACATTTGTAATACTGACACGCTCCACGTCCCATATTTTTTGCACATGTGGCATAGGTCATTCGCTCTACTCATAAAATCCAATCGACCATAAAATAATTGGTATAAAACATATAAGTGGCTGCAGGATCTGTTTCTACTAGGTAAAATCTATTGACTTCATGAAATCATACACCACTATTTTCTCCTCTGTCAAGCATACCTTATAAAGAACCCAATACATCTAAGATAAAGAACAATGGACCAGTATCTATATTTTCGATAAATTATTAACATAAGACTAATTACAAAGTGAATGATTCTCCAAAAAAAAAAAAAAAATCTTAGGTTTGAAACTTACATTTTTAGCAGATTTCCAAGACATTTTAGCATCTCTCATGCCAACAAAATGATTTTTCCAAGAAGTAGCTACAACGGCTGTAGACGGATCAAACTCAATCTTTGGTGTGGTGTATGTAGCATTGAAAACACACACTATATTCGCCTAAAACAAAAAAAAAAAAAAAATAATCATGTTATATTACAAAAAATTAAACAAAGATGTAAAAAATGAATAAAAAACAAAAATGTAAACACTTACAAAAAAGTTTGTCCCGTGGACTACATATCTATAGTTATTAACCTTGTTCCAGCACCTATCAACTTTCCCTTTCTTCCTTAAACAACTCAAATAACCATCTATATAAATCCCCGTCAATTATTCATTAACATCCTCGATGTTACGAAACATACTTGGGGTGCAAGGCACCTGATAACCATTAATAATGGGCCTAAAAAAAACAAAACGAATTATAAGATATTTTATTAAATTAATAATCAGATTAAAAAATGTAATAATATTTTGTATCCATACTGGAGATTTAAAGAAGCAGCTTTGTACATCGTGTATACTTCGTGATAGACCCCAATCCTAGTTTCCTCAGAGAATTTATTTTCGGCGATCAGATAAAGAATAAAGAGTCTAGAAATAATGCAAGAGGTCCGGTTAGAATTCGATTATATTTATAAGGCCCTGAGTCTCGTGTTAGGAAGAAATGAGAATTTTCAGTTAATAGTATTCGAATCCAGATAAATAGTATTTTTTTTAAAAGATCCGAATGTTTATGTTTAAGATCGAATTTGGATCTGGTGATATTGTTCAGGGTCATGAATTTAGATTCGATGGGAAACAAAAGTTTTTGGTGAATAGTATTTTTTGGACGGAAATTTTTGAATAAATAGTAAAAGTTTTGAAAATTGACCTTAAGGATCGAAAAGGTCTGAAAATAGTATGAGAGTATAGAGAAACAGAAATGGATCAAAAAGAAGACCATTTGAATCAGTTTTAAGCGATCCGAAGAAAATTACGATATTGCCCTTTTGAGAGATTAATAGGTTTTAATGAGTTTAAATCCAATTGAATTTTTTTCAAAGTATGAGACTGATAGATAAGACACCCAATTAGAGTATTTCATGGTCAATTTGAAGATTAGATGACCATGGAATATTTTCAGAATATTTTTCGATCAAAGTGAAATTATATCATAAAAAGGGCACAATGGACATTTTAAGTTAAGTATTCATGGATCAAGCATGAGAATGATATGCAGAAGTTTCAAGGAGTGTAACCCAAGTGAATGAGAATGAGTTAACGAGAATGAGTGTAAAAATAGAGTTTTTAAGTTATAGATACGTATAAAAAGATATCGGTTGATTCGATCAGATTTCGGTTAGGAACATTTCCTTTATTAAGCATATATGAGAGGTATTAGACCTAAATTGACGTGGATAAAGTCGAATTGGCCATAAGATGTGTGTAGAATATTTGTGGAATATTTTTCAGAAGGATTAGATATTGATATTGAAATGAGAATTCACCAAGTGTAAGCCCTCATCCAGATTTATTATTTTATGGTACTAGAAATATTCGAATTGAGCTACGGTCGAATCATATGCCTCCAGTAGTGTTATTTGAGGCTTATTAGATTTTCATATCGCAAGTCGGATATCGTTTGGCTAACCCCGGTACAATTACAAAGTGATTAGGTGAGATTTACGTGTTAATCAAGCGAAGTGAGCTCATAGAATTCAACCAATAAGAAAATAGATAAGTGTTTTTGAAAAGTAGTGGCTAGAGTTGTGCCACGTGTCATCCATGGATTGGTTGGAAAAATAAGTGGATGAAAATAAGACAAGTGGACCAATAGAATATAAAATGATTTGTTTTTTGGCACTAGTATAATTAGTGAAAGTTTGAGGTTATTAAATGAGATTTTCTTGAGGGATCTTTTAGTAATTGAGCAATAAAATATATATAAATTATTTGTCTCATTTGAATTATTTGAGACCGTGAAAAGCAACGCAAAAGTGAGAGATCGGGTGAGGGAGAGAAGCCGAGAGTGGAGAGAGAGAGAATGTCCCGTGTGTGCGCCGAGAGAGAAGAGAGAAGAGGAAAGAGATTCGATCCGATTTTCGACGCGGTTTCTTCACGAAAGTTGTTCCTCGTCATCTCCTCTAACTAACCCAACAAATTTGAAGCAAAACGGTTGTCTATTTGGTGAGTTATTTCAGTTTAAAGATTGATATTTATATGAAACCCATTTTTATTCTTTCGTTTATTTTCGAATAAGAGATTAGGGATAATAAGAGAGATATGTGAGGATGATTTTGGTATAATTTTGGAGTGATTTGGTGGAAGAAAAACAGATAAAACGAGAGAGGGAAGTCGTAGAGAAAAATGAGTTTTTTATGGAATTTGATCCCGTTTTCGATTCTAAGGCATTAGATTGATGTTTTAGAGGTTATGAAATAATCTTTTGAAGTTAGATTTCGAAAACGAAAAGTTTAGGATCGATTTCGGAGCTAAACGGACGAGTTGAAGGGTGGTTTCTAAAAACCTTCGAAATGAGTTCGTTTAACGTTCGAAACAGTTTATTTAATTATAGTTGGGTGTTAGAACACTAGAGGATTGATTTTTGAAGTTGTCGGAAGTCCGGAGCGAAAAGTGATTTTCGTTAGTAAGCGAATCCAGTTGATTTTCATTCCGAGTTTTCAACGATGAGATTAAGTATTCTAAGGTATTCTTAGGAAAGAATAAGTAGAATTCATGTAGAGAAAACGGATTTCGAAAATCCCGGTTGAATAGAAATTTATATCCAAAAGTTTAGGCTCTAAAGGATATAAATAGAGATAATTGGATTTTTATTGATTTTGAATATTATTTGAATGAGTTAAGTGACCCTAAATGGATATTTGATGTTTTAGGGTAAAAGCGGAGACTTCCGGAGGTATACGGAGGAGAATCGAATTTTATTCGAGGATGTGTTGTGAGTGGAACTACAAGTTTCTATTTATATCGTTTTAAAGTTTAATTTTTTAAAGTTAAAAGAATTTATTATAAATAGTTATTTATTAATTGAATTTATATTTTAATTTTAGCATAAAGATTTTAGTTTATTATTTCTGTATATGAGAATGTGCTAGAATTAAATATTTTAGGCTTATTGCCTTAAGATTTAGAATATTTTAGTGTGTTAAAAAAAAAAGAAATTTTAATAGCCTATGGTTTACCCTAGCCCCAGTTTAATACCCGGCCGAATACTCTATACGTGATACGGTAGATGAGAGGAAGTCAGTCAGTGAGATTTGAGTCTAGTCGACTCATGTGTGAGCGAGGTATGAGTGATCCGTATGCACGTATAGGGTAGTGTAGTCGGTCCGCAGCATGGGCCTGCTTTCGGCGACTACACATGGTAAATCCCCCACTCATAGTGGTTAGTTAGAGTTTATATGCTACCACGCCAGGAGTAGATATTCCCTGAGTTACCATTCAGGCGAGCACCAGAAAAGATTTTAAGAAAAGATTTTTAAGAAAAGATTTCAGAAAGAAATTTAAAACGAGATTTAAAAACAGTTTTTCTCACTCCTAGTGGTTAGCTAGAGTTTATATGCTACCACGTCAGGAGTAGATATTCTCTGGGTTACCATTCAGGTGAGCACCAGAAAAGATTTTAAGAAAATACTTTTAAGAAAAGAGTTTAAGAAAAGATTTCATAAAGTTTTAGAAAGAAATTTAGAACAAGATTCAAAAGCAGTTTTAAATGAGTTTTAGAAAGTATTTTAGAAAAATACTTTAGTTTTATTAAACTGTTTTTGGGAGAAATTTAAGTGTAGAAATGAGTTTTAGTTTAAAAGTTACTACCACTCACTGAGTTATACTCACGTTTTTCTTAAAAATTCTCTCACAGATGCAGGAGCTAGTCATCCAACCGACGAGGTTCAGTCAGACGTGCAGATGGACATATAGGATGATATCTAATACATGTATATATGGTGTTATTTTGAGCATGTATATGTATATATATATATAGTTGTAAGTATTTTAAAGAAATTGTGGATGTATTAGTTTAAAATGTTTTATTAAAGTTTTATATGAATTAGTTTTCTGATTTTAATTATTTGGTTGTAGTTGTGTTGTGAAAAATGAGTCGGAGGCTCTGGAAGTTGAGAAATGAATTTCATAGAAGTGTTTTTATAAACTGTATTTGAAACTTACAGGGTGGCACAGTTTAGAAAACAGACGGCATACTGCCGGATTTTCAATAGAAAAGCAAAATTTGTACCCTTACCACCTAGTAAATGAGTCTAAAAAAAGAAGTTTAAAGAAAGTTTCGATGCTCTGACGGGATTTCTTCGGACCAAAGTTAGGGTTCGTTGGAGTTCTGACAGGGTGCTACGGGGTCTTTCTCGGGTCCAGATGAGGGATTCGGGAAGGGTTCCGTCACTTCGGGTACAGTCTCTGCCCCGGCTCTACCACAAGCTCTGCCACTTTCTTCGACTCTTTTTTTTTTTTTTTTTAGTTGTAGAGGATTAGTGTTTGGCATCCTGTAAGATACCAATGGTTTAATCTTTCATTTGCCTTGTTCATGGATAATCTGTCCCTATAATTTAAAGGAATTCACAAATTTAACTTACATCTTTAAGTCAATGCATTAGACTAAAACATTAAATAAATACAACTTGTACTTGAACATCACCAATGTCATTATCTCCCTCTGACTCTTGAAAGTGGATATGTGGGTTTTGCTCCTGATCATGCTCTTGTCATACTCTTGGTCATCACCAATGTGAATGGACGGGTCTTACTTCTGATTAGCGATGTGATAACCTCTCTCTACTACTGCGTCATAGATATGGATAGGTGGCTCTTTACCCTGGTCATTAATGTCGTCATTGCCCTCTAACTCATGACGTGCTGACTTATGCATGTGTAAGTTGTCATCCTGATCCTAGATAGAGCTCTCAGCAACATCATAATCCACAAACCCACTGATTTTTAGTCGGCTTTCAACCCTTTTCAATCTCTTATTCATATTACATAGCAACCTTTCATATGTCTGCTGCATCCTGATAATATTCTCCAATAGTTTCATTATCTTATCGACATTCGTCTAAGGCACCTGTAATTAAATAAATCAATATATATGTTATAAATTATAATATACACCTAATTTAAAATATAATTAAAATAATAGTCTCATCTTCGTACCTGAGGGTGAGATAGTCTAAGTGATGGACTGCTCCTCGATCGTACATCATGCACCCTTTTTGTCCTCGACTCCCTTTTTTTCATCCTCATCCTCATTCTCCTCCTCCTCTTCCTTCCTATTCCACCCTCTCTCACTAGCTGCCTACTCATCATCCACATCACCTGAAACATCAGCTTCATCACCCTCAGCATTAGCATTATCACCCTCATCATTATCATCATCTTCTCCCCCTCCACAGTCACATTTCCACACTTTCTCTCCAACCAAATGCCGAGGGTTGAAGGACTTCCAATAGCCTGTCTCTCTCTCCTCATTAGTAGGCATAAGAATCCTCCTCGATGCAATGTATTACAATACATACATATATATATAGTTAATATATTAAATAGTAAACAAATAGAAACAAATTTGGATTAGGATAGACACTTACAAGATGAAGCTCATTCCTCCATCTTTCTGAATCCTTTATAATACTTTTATTACGATGCCAGTTCCTAAACCTTGGCAATTTATGATCACATGCTGTTTTGTTACCTACCTTGTCGTCCAAATATAAGAACATTTTAACCAGCTACCACTATAATGCATATTAAATAAAAAAAAAAGATAACATTAAAATATAAATAAATATATATATAAACTAAACAACATATAGTAAATGTTGTACCTAGAACGACCAAACAAACCTATATAGGTTAACCATCCATCTATTCATAAGTCATTCCTTAGTAATCAGTTGTCGGAGGTGGTTGAGAAGTATACTATATGTTATTGTAGCCCAAAGGAACACATTCCACATATCTGCGTTCTCTATCATGACCTATAACACTTTATCCACCCCTTGGTGCTCATTTAGGCCGTAAAATAGTTGGAAAGTTATGACTAAATCAATCAACTTGAACGTGTCGTCGACATCTAAATTCGCCCGTGACTTAATCATGAGGACAATATCTTTCACCGACGGTAGAATTCCTTTGAAAAGTTGTCATAAAAGACTATTCTTGTCATTTTGTCACGCCTTTATGATGTTTAAGTTGATATGCCCGAATCGCAATCCTGTTACCAATATTAACTCTTGCTTTCCAAACCTATATGATTGCCCTCCAATTTCAAACCACATCTCATCAGACCTAGCACGAGGAATTTTCAACTCTCTAAAATGAATAGTTACAATCAAAGGGCAAACCAATAACTAATTGTGGGCTATCTCCATGAAATATCTGAACATGATCACATTAAGGAACTGCTTAAAGAGTTATCTTTTCTCCAGAGCTACTTTTAGACTTGCAATCTCTTTTAAACTTGTATACTCTACTTATAATTGACCTACATATGTACACAACCAACAAAAAATAATTAGAATAACAAATTAAATTAACATATTACAATTACATTAAATCAAATTTAAAATTTAAAATTTAATTGATTAATTTATTCTTATTTTTCATTTTTAATTTATATTTGATTTCTTTTAATTTATTTCAATCACATTGATTAAATATATTTATTTTAATTATTAGAATAATATATTACATTTAATTTATTTCTAACTTAATAAAAAATTTAAAATTTAATTCACTTATTTTCTAAACAAATACAAATAAATTTAATTAAAAAAATTCCACAAAACCGAGTTTTGAGTGGATTGAAACGAGTTTCGTGGGCAAAATAAAACACAGTTTTTGAAAAAAAAAACATGTTTTATAGGTCCGACCATAAAACAGATCCTTAAAAAAACTGTGTTTTATAGAAGCCTTAAACATGGTTTTAGGAAAAAATCGTGTTTTATGTATTGCTATAAAACACGGTCATTCCAAAAACCGTGTTTTAAGAGTGCTTTAAACACTGTTTTTATTGTGGATACAAAGCCCGATTTTTTCTACAAACCGTATTTTGTGTAGTGACAAGACCCGATTTCATTGGAAAACTGGCTTTCCGCCTTAATACGGTCATTTCTAAAAATTGTACTTTTTTATCCTCGAAACACGGTTTTGAAAAAACAGTGTTTTATGGCAATATATAAAACACTATATTTTCCTAAAACCATATTTTATAATATCATAAAACATGGTTTTTTTTAAAAAAAACCATGTTTTATGTAGCCACACAACACGATTTTTTAGCAAATCATGTTTTGTAGCTTCACAAAACACGGGTTTATCGTTCTGGAATAAAAAAATCCAATTCCAATACTTCCTCTTCCTCGACGGTATACACCACCAAAAATCTCCATTCTCATCTCAATCCATCCAATATCCACGACACAAAAAAAACGAATTCAAAACTCTAAATTTAACAATTACCACTCAAACAATTAAATGGATTTTATGGTTGCGTACCTTCGACAATGGAGGTGGTAGACAAGCCCGCCGGCGGTCTGAGGATGTTGACGAATGTTTGAAATGGTGCGACAAAGCTGACGATGAGAAGTCGAGCGCAAATGGCCTCGGATCGAAAACCGGGTTGTGAGAGTGTGATGAAAATGATGGAAATTTGATTTGGGTGAGTGGTCGTGTTTTGTGGCCTCCATATATAGAAGGACATTTTTGTAATTTCGCTTTAGGGTTTTATTTTGTAAAATAAGGGTATATGGGTCAAATTTCATGTAGGGGTAAAATGGATAAATTGGGTATTCTATGCAATTAGTTTGTTTAAGAGGTTAAAAGAAATTCTCAAAAATGAAGGGTTGTAAATGAATTTATACTTTTTAGAAGAGGTCATTTTTGGTATTTTTTCATAATATTTATATAGTTTTTGGTTATTAATTCTTTTCATACCAAAATATATATATACATTTATTTTTTTTAGTCAGTTGCATATTTTCTATTTATATTTACTTTTCTATTCAAATATTTTTCTTGTAAAAGTTTAATTTGAAAGGTATTGATGCCACTTGAGGAGGGATGCTTAAAGCTAAATACGGGTGCATCATTTAGACCTAGTCGAGGTATGATAGGTATTGACGCTGCTATAAAGGACCACCATGGATATTTTTTAGATGCTATGGCGAAAATGTTGGAGGGTAATTTTACACCTGAGATTAGTAAGTTGACTGCTTTACGTGAGGGACTTATCCTAGCTCATTATTTATGCTTTTCTTTTTCGGTTGTTGACGTGGATGCAGTGAACATAGCTTCTGAAGTCAATTCTTCAATTGTTTCTCGTGGGGAAGGTAGCATGATTGTGAATGACATTAAAGCATTATTTAAGGAAGTTGGTTATCATAAGTGCACAGTCATTCCTAGAAATGGGGACCACCTTGTACATAGATTAGCTCTCTTGGCTTTGTAGGTAGATTAGCTCTCTTGGCTTTGTCCTCTATGGGGAGTGTAGTTGGCGTTTTATCAATGTTTCATGTTTTTTTCCTGGTGTCCTTGCTTAGTTGAGGCTATATTTTAATAAAAGTTGTTTATTTACTTTTTTTTTTAAAGATAAATTTAATTTGATACATTAAATATAAAACTTCATATAATTTATCAAATTCTCATTTATCCAAAAAAAAAAGAAAAAAATTTTTTATTACCCCACCTTTTAATGAAAATTTGTTTTTAACTCTCAAATAAATTCTTTCCATTCTATATCTAAGTTCACCAAACTACTCTTAAGTCAAAATTTAAAAAAACATGAAATTTAAACCTAATTCCGAATTTTAAGAGGCTATAAAACCCAGTATCGGATTTTATGGGGCTATAAAATCCAATTATCAAATCCGGTATTGGATCGATAATTGGATTTTATGGCCCCATAAAATCCGGTGGAGGCGCATGGCATCGAATTTATGGCCCATTAAAATACGATCGTTGTCTTTAATCCTCTATTTCACCAAAAATTTTAATTTTCGAACCAAATTGAACCAAATATAATCCTAAATATTAATACCCAACATCCAAAACACAAAAAAAAAAAAAAAAAAAAAAAGTCAAAAAATCACAAAAATACTCAAATAATCCCAACAAAACTCAAACAATCAACAAAGAAAACCAAAAATCTCATACAATAAGCAATAGAGAATAAGAATAAGATAATCAGAGGCAATTTTGGTAAAGTAACTTTATGGTACAATTAATTTGTTTGAGATATTGAAAATGAATATTTTTAAAAATATGGCTACAAACGAATTTTGACATTTTTGTATTGATATTTTTTGTACTTTTTACTAAATTTAATATCTTCTGCTTTTAGTGTGTTAATGTGTTTTCTTACGTACTCTTTAATCTAAAGTATAATAATAATTTATGATTTTTAAATGCAGATTATTTATATTATTGATACTATAATTGATAATGAATAAAAAATTGGAAACTAATGAATTGTGAAAAGAAATTGGAGTTCTCTTAATACCTTATTGTATTTATATCGAATAAAATAAAATAAAAATAAAAAATTGGAGACTATATTTGAGAAAATATGTTGTAAGTTGAAATTGGATGTACTGATTTTATGACACTGAAGAATAAATTCACTAGATGCAAATGCGGGAAGAATAACTTCACTTTCAAATGTAGCAAACTAGTTATTTCTAATCACAATCGAAAGGGTTGTATACAGAAAGAGGGGCAAAAAAAAACAATTTGGACGTCAAGTTCATCTTCCTGGTAATGGGCACAATTGTCAAAGGAACTTCAAAATTTAATTGAAGAGATGTGAACTATTGGGCGAGCGAAATTTGTCATTCAGCGGTGAAAAAAGAACAAACAAAAGAAAAGCTTTGAGATTGTTTAGGGGTTGTATAGGTGAAAGTTGCACAATCCAGCTCATTACTCTTCTCTTTTCTATAAATTTAAACTCCATTAGTTTCATTGAAAATGATATTCAATTCCTTACCTGCGGGACATAACATTCAATTAATATGAATTGAAAATAAAAATAAAAAAATAAAGAATCAAGATGGGTCAAAGTGTGAATATTACCATAGGACGCAAGTTGAAGACCCAGCCCATCAGAGTCCCAAGAGGGAGCCCAATCACGTTGTCACACCAGAGATTTATATACGCAAGGGCCGGTCCTATAAAAGAAAATTTAGCAATCTGACCTTTAGCTTTAACCCATTCCTCCATAATGATATACATTTACATGGACAATCTCATAGTCACAGATAGTCTTTGTTAAATTAGGAGTATTTTTGACTGGTTTAAAAATTAAAACTCTTAGAAACCTGTATTGAAGATTTCTTACCGATTCCGAGAAACAAAATCTCAATAAGGGTTTTGAACAAATTTAAGAACACTTTTTGCAAATTTCAGAATATGAAGAAATGTTATATTGGATTTCATACACAAATGATATGTTTTAAGTAGAAAAAATAAAGAAATTGGTTTGGATTGTATTCAATAAAATAAAATCATTTTTTTGAATTAAAAACAAAATTATTCTCAATAACTTTTAAATAAAATAAAATAAATTTAAATTATACATTAGGAAAATAATTTTTCATACATTTTTTCTAATTAAATAAAATTTTAACAGCTTTTTTAAGTAAAAAATTTATGCTTTGTTATATAATAAATAAAGATTAAAATAAAATTTTCTACCAAAATATAATTTATTTTATAATAAAATATTATTTTTAAAACTATTAATTATGTGTATATAAATAAATAAATAAATAAATAACCCACCATAATTA
This sequence comes from Dimocarpus longan, assembly GCA_022984855.1. Lineage (NCBI taxonomy): Eukaryota > Viridiplantae > Streptophyta > Magnoliopsida > Sapindales > Sapindaceae > Dimocarpus > Dimocarpus longan. The sequence continues at coordinate 5,295,855 of CM041018.1, forward strand.
TAGGTTACACAAATATAATGTCTATGGTATAGAACCTTGTAAGGATTCGGAAATCCAATACCTACATTCCACCAAAATTGTGTAACAGGGGGTTGGATATCCAATCCCATGCATGTGCAATGCTCCAAACAAATCATAAAAGTGAATAATTATCCACTTGTCTCGGAGTATTATAACAAATTCACTTTATAGTTTCACTTTTATAATTTATAGAGTTTTGTTTTGATTGTTTTATGTTATGACTTTATGAATTTTGAGTCTTTTTGAAACATTTAATATTTTATTTAACGCATTTAGTAGATTTATGTTATGACTTTATGAATTAGTGTACGATATTTTTTATAGTCTTTTTTAGATTGTAATACAAATAATTTAGAAGAAGGGTGAAGAAGGAAGGAGTAGACTTTCTGGTTGAAATTCATTGCCTTTTCTATTAACTACAATTGGCTTTATAAACCAGCCAATACAAATTATAACTTACAGTTACAAATACTTACAACCCACAAAATAAGAAAACAACAAAAAACTAACAAAATAACACCAATAACTCAAAGTAACCACTACTATTAGCTAAACAACTCTACTTTACCCAGACCAGTAACATTTTATTTACACTTGTCTTCACTCCAGTAACATACCTGTATTCACTCCACTACCATTGCTTTACACTTGTCTTCACCTTCTTGCAGCACTCATGCACTTCATTCTTGTATCATTCTCCTCCCATTAAAGTGTCTTTGTCCGCAAGGACAAAATGAGGATATTGTTTTGCAAAATGCCTTTCACCCTCCCATGTTAAGTCTTCCCTTGACACACATGACCACTTAATCAATACCTTAGTCTTTGGCCTATACTTTGCTTTACGAATCACCCTCCTATTTAGAATCATCTCTGGTTGAGGCAAAATAGTTGAATCATCTGATACTGGAGGAATTGGAGTTGGAGTTGGTGGAAGAGGACCCAAATGTTTCTTCAAATGGCAGACATGTATAACATCATGGATCTTGGATCATAGTGGCAGAGACAATTTATAAGCAACCGGTCCTACTTTAGCCACGATTTGGAAAGGCCCAAAATATCAAGGAGCCAACTTAAGCGAATGATGAAACACTACCAAATTCAGTCGATATGCTTCAAATACACATGATCCCCCACTTCAAATTCTACTTCTCGCCGATGTTGATCTGTTTGAACCTTCATCCGATTTTGAGTCAGTAGTAAATTTCGACATAAATATTTCAAGATTTCCTCGTGGTTTTGAAGATAATCACCTATAACTTATATGCGTGCGGTCCTTGGAACATAGGAAAGCATATGAGGAGGTGGAATGCTATAAACAACTTCAAAAAGAGTCATCTTAGTGGAAAAATAAGTTGATGTATTGTAACTATACTCTGCCCATGGTAGCCAATCCACTCATTTATTTGGTTGTTCTCCTATAAAGCATCGAAGATATTACTCAAGGGTTCAGTTAACTACCTTCGTTTGGCCATCTGTTTGGGGATAATAACTGGAACTCATATGAAAATTAGTACCCATTAATTGAAACAAATTTCTCAAAAAAGAACTAATGAATACCTTATTGCGATCACTCATAATAGAACTTAGAATGCCATGTAACCGAATGATTTGTGCAATAAAGGTTTTTCCACTGTTGAGGCAGTGAAGGGTGCTTTAGTGGAACAAAGTGGCTATATTTTGAGAGTCGATCTACTACTACCATTATCACAGAATAACCTTGAGAATTAGGGAGCCCCTCCATGAAGTCCATCGAGATGTCGGTCTAAATACGCTTTGGAAGCACCAAAAGCTGAAGTAGTCCTGCTGATCGTATACATTCAATTGTTATACGTCGACAGTTTTCACAATTGCGTCTAATTCCTTGATTGTTGAATAAATTCTAAGCTATGTGAAACTACTTTTAACTCAGTTAAGAGTCTTATGGTAGCCAAAATGCCCACTGCAACTTAGGTATGGTTATCAGATAAAATAGCAGGAATGAAAGATGAGTTAGGACTCAAATATATTAAACCATTCCTAAACCAATCTCCATCACGTTTGCTAAACTGATATCTGACATTGGCAGCACTTGTGTTAGTAAATCGGGCATAAAATGGATCTTGATTTACTTCTGCTTGTAAGTCGCTCCACCAACCTGCTTTAGGTGAAGAAATTGACATCAACTCGAATTCTGCCACTCGAGGTAATGCATTCGCAGCTTGATTGTCTTTTCCTTTCCTATACTTGATCACGTAATCATATCCCATTATCTTAGGTAACCAACGGGTTTGAGCCACAGTCATAATACATTATTCTAGTAGATACTTTAAAACTCTTTGATTAGTTCGAACTATAAAGGATTTGCCAAGGAGATACGATGCCATTTTCGAATGGCTTTGAGAATAGCTATCATCTCATTTTCTTAGGTAGGTAGAAAGTGTCAGAGCTGAACCCTTCGGGGCTTCACTAAAAACAGCTATAGGCTAGCCTTGTTACATAAGGATGGTGGCCAATACCTGTACCATATGCATCACATTCTATCACAAATTGTTGAGTGAAGTCAAGAAGGTGCAAAGGTGCCGATGTAAGAGCTTTCTTCAGTCCCTTCTTAGTCAAGAGTTGTGTCAAAGGGGCAACAATATTTCCAAAGCTACGAATAAATTTTCGATAGTACCCTGCAAGACTAAGGAATCCACGAACTGCCCTACCAGGGGTTGGAATGGGCCAATCTACCACAGCTCAAACCTTTGCAGGCTCAACAGCTACTCCTTTTTCAGAAATTATATGCCTTAAATAATCAACATATGTCACTCTAAATTGACATTTTGATCCTTTGACAAACAAGTGATTAGCCTCTAAAATTGATAAAACAATATGAAGATGAGTAAGATGGTCACTCCATGTTTTGCTGTAAGCCAAAATATCTTAAAAAAAACACCAAAATAAATCTACATAAATAAGATCAAAATAATTCATTCGTTAAATTCTAAAAAGTTGTCGGCGCATTTGTGAGGTCAAAAGGCATGACTATGAACTCATAATGACCTTCATGAGTTCAAAAAACAATTTTTGGAATGTCTGTTTCCTTGACTTTAATCTAACGATATCCCGATCTCTGGTCTAACTTTGAAAAGAACTTGGCACCATACAATTCATCCAACAATTCATCAATGACAAGTATGGGATATTTGTCTTTGATTGTGATGGCATTCAAGGCGTCGTGATCACACAAAATCGCCATCCTCCATTAGCTTTTTTAACCAACAAAACTAGTGATGAAAAATGACTATTGCTAAGTCAGATTAACCCAGAATCCAAGAACTTTTTCACCATTTTCTTAACTTTTGATTTCTGGTAACGAGGATATTGGTAAGGTTTGACACTAATGGGTTAACTATTTGATTGTAACGAAATTTGGTGGTCATATGGGTGCTTCGGTGGCAATTCTATGGGTGTCTCAAAGACTTTTCAAAACTTTGTCAATATTGTATAGAGTTCTTTAGAATAGTCCTACATAGTTTCACAATCATTATAAGAAATGATTTGTAAAAGTAATCTAGTATCTCGAAGGTGTAAAAATTCTTTTTCTTTTAAAGCTACTAGGGTGGGTCGATTAAGGCCCTTGATTATGTGGTTAACACCCTCTTGGTTGAAGGTCAAGGTGAGCTTGCGATAATCTGTCTCAATTGGTCATAAAGTCTCTAATCATTGGACTCCCAAAACTACTTGACATGCTACCATAAATAAGATGTAAAAGTCAACTCTAATGTTGCATCCTTGGATAAGTAAGGTGAGGTCTAGGCAGCATCTTGGGCACTTAATTAATTTTTTCTTGATTTGCAATCATCACTTGCAACTTTGCATCTTGAACCATTGACAAACCAAGTTTGTCAACAATTATCTTCTCGATAAAATAAGTACTACCCCTATCAATAAGAACTATAACTTCCTTGTTTTTGAGTTTTCCTTGCACTCTCATAATTTGAGGATGCTCAATCCCCGAAATGGCATGGAAAGACACCTCAGGCATTGCTTACTCAACTGTTGTAACATTAACAACTTCTTCTTTAATGTCAGATTTAATGTGTCTGTGTGTGGCTCATCCATAATCATGAATAACTGTGGCCTTGACATCAATGTCCTGCAACATACCGCTCATCACAATAATAGTATAAGCCTTTGGTTCGACGATCTCGTGCCCTTTAAAGAGTGATTTTTCAAAATTAGTGGACAAATTAGGAGGAGTCTTTGAATTAGGTAGAGGGCCAAGGAGACCAACCATGTTGTCTAGTGTTATATGTTGCGATTGAGATGATCCTAGTGTTCAAAATACTCGACTCGTCTTCTTATGTAATTGGTTATACTTCTCGATCAATCTTGCAACTCTGATAGCATCTAACAATGTTCGTGACTGTTTCACTTTTACATCTAAATTAATGTCATCATGAAGTCTTGCCATGAAACAACCAACCAAATACTTCTCAAGTAGATTATCAATATGTTGAGATAACCTTTCAAACTTAACTTGATAATATTCAACTGTGGAGGTTTGTTTCAAACAGGTGAAAGCCTCGGAAGGATCCCTATAATCCGTTGGACCGAAATGATGTAGGATTGCCTTTGTAAATTTTGTCCAAGTAAGAGGTCCCTTGAACTTATTGAACCAACGATGCCATTGAAGCGCAATCCCCTCCAAGTGAAAGGACGTTAACTGCACTTGTTGTTGTGGATTAACCTCCTTGAACTCGAAGTATTGCTCAGCCTTATAGATCTATCCATTAGGATCGTTTCCATCAAATTTTGGAAAAGAAAGCTTTAGGTTGACATGGTTTTGTTTATGAGAGAAATTGAATTGAGAGTTGTTGGAGAGGTTAGTATTTCAACTTTGGGAAGTTTCCCCTTGAGCAAAAGGGTTAACATCACCTTATGCCAATTTTTGTGTTTAGGAGATGCGAAGGGCTTGGAGTTTTATAAGAATGGTTTGTAGAGTCGAGTGCACTTGGTCGAAGTTGGATTCACGTTTGGCCAGAATTTCTTTAACCTTGTAATGGAACTCAACATTTGATTTAGTACGGGCATCCGTAGCCAAACTTGACTCTGATACCAATTAATACAAATAATTTAGAGGAAGAGTAGTGAAGAAGGAAGAAGTAGACTTTCTGGTTAAAATTCAATACTTTTTCTATTAACTACAATCAGTTTTATAAGCCAGCCAATACAACTTACAATTACAAACAGTTACAACTTACAACCCACTAAATAAGAAAACAGCAAAAAACTAACAAAATAACACCACTACCTCAAAGTAACCACTACTATTAACTAAACAACTCCACTTTGACCCAGACCCGTAACATTTTCTTTACACCTGTATTCACTCCAATAACATTCACTCCAGTAACATTGTTTTATATCTGTCTTCACCTTCTGGTAACACTCATGCACTTCATTCTTGTATCAGATTGACTGGTTGTCAAGTGATGGTACCTAGTGCCTCCTCCTAAGTAATAGTTGGTCAATAAAACTTGATAAACAAAATTCACATATTATTTGCTTTAATGGTAAGACAAGTGCATCTTGTAATACACTCTTCCCATTTTAGTGTTATAAAAGAAATGTAAAGTATAAGTACTATGAAAATATTGTACAAGCCATATATTCATTCATAGAATAATAAAATAGATTGAATTTTCATATATAATTGAATTCTAGTAGAAGTTTCCGAATGGATCGAAATTAAATTCGAAAATCTAAGCAATGGTGTAATGAGTTATTAAAGTATATGATAAACATTGGTGATCAAGAAAATTTCATGAATGAGCATAATAAATTGGATTAACTGGAGAGTAAACAAAATTACATGTGAAGTTGAAAATGTTGGAATTTGAATTGTAATGAAATTGAGGGCAAAATGGTCTAAATAAATTAATGACATGAGATGTAATTATATGACCAACTTGAGAGGCAATTAGTTAACTAAAATAAAAGTAGAAAAAGTGGAGAAATTGCTGGAAAAATGTAGAACACACTAGAAACCAGAAACCAAAGCAAAATTAGGGTGGTTCGGCCAAGAAAAAATACAAGAGGATAGCAGCTGTTCTGGAAGGTTTTTCACCATTTTTTTTTTTTTTTTTTGTGGATTTCAAGCCCCCAAAGGGTTATATACAAGCCTATGAAGTTATTCAACAAAAATCAAGTGATTTGGAGAGATAAGTATTAAGTTTCATGATGTGTTTATGTGAAAAAGTTGTTGGGTGTAGTATAGTGACCTATCTTGGTTGTTGATGAATTTTTATGCTTGATTTTAGAGTTTTTGGAGCTCAATCTTGTTGGTGAGCAAGGCAAAGCATCAAGGAATAATTGGTGAGTGATTTGGTTGAGAAATATTATGATTTGAAGTAGTTTGAGTGTTGTTATGGTGTTTAAAATTCTGTTGTGAATTGAGATGGAATTGTGGACTGATTTTTTGTGTGAAGAAATGGATGAAATGTTGGTGTTATGTTTGTATATATTTCGGCCAAGTAAGGGGTTGATGGTTCCAAATGAGTTTGATTAAATTAGCATAGGTTAGGGGCTGTTTTGGTGTGCAAGAAAGTGAAATTGGATGAAGTTATGATGTTTGAAATTATGCGTGAGCTGTATGAAAATTTTATGGTTCAACTTTGTTTGATTCAATTTGATGATATTATATGCTTGAATTCATGATAGGATAATAATTTGTAGTGTTGAAATACGAAAAAAAAACATGGTGTGATGCAATTACGTGATTCAGCCAAGATGCATTCAACATGGTGCAAAGCCATCCATGGTTTTGTGAAATGATTTAAGGGCTACTAAGGGGGCTGTTATGATGATGAAATTGATGTGAAAATGAAATGGAAGAGTGTGGGGTTGAATATGAGATAATTCGGCCTAGAAAAATGAAATATAGATGGTTGAATTATTTTGGTTATTTAGGTGAATAAGGTGTTGCAAATGTGATGTGATTATATGATCATATTGATGTAAAAGAATGAAGATCAAAAGTGAACTAGAAGGCATGCTAGGTTCGGCAACAGTAAGGAGGATGATGTTTAATAAATTGTGTAGTGTTTTTGATGGATTTTGTGGAGTGTATATATGATTTGATAAGTTAGAATGAAATGAAAAGTATATGCTAATGTCAGAATAAGTTGATGCAGTAAATAGAGTGTTACATTTGTAATGGTTTAAACTAGAATTAGATATTGAATTCTAAAATTGAGAATGTGCATAATAGGTAACTCAAAAATCGAAGGAATCCCGAAGCGTGTATCATCATGAGTTGTTGTTAGGTGAGTGTCTTTTGAAATATTTTGATTTGATATGGTAATTATTTATGCCACGAATTGTAAAATTGATTTTGAATTAAATATTATACGTGAAAATGTTTTGCATGGATTGCATGAACTTGAAAGGATTATAGAGAAGATTTATTTTGTCATGAAAATAACTATTGAAAATGTATTTGTAAACCTATGGTATGTCTGATAGACATTACGGATATATTTGATTGAGTTTAAGTACCCTAAACGTGCATTAGTAGTGTCAGGGGTGTCTGTCACTAACAGTAGAAGGAAACCCACAGGGAGGATTGTGTCGAGTCATTGGTTTAGTTTAATGTGTCGTCTAATGCACGTATAGAGTATATTACTAGCTAGCTTCCACCTGAGCAAGGGAAAATTTCTATTATGTAATATTGGATAAATGGCCTGAACGAGGGAAAATTTTAGGAAGGCCAAAGTGACGCAAAATTTCACTCCATACCTAGGATATCAAGTGATACAAATCATTAGTGGTTGACTTATTTTATCCAAAAATTTTTAGAAATAATAGCGCCACCACTATTTCTATTTTTCAGCAGATAGCAGGAACCATGCATTATTCTATTTATTACTCAATTTTATATTGAAATTAAATAATATTTATAAAAATTGTTTATCCATGAAACTATTTGAATTATGATTTTTAGAGAAAAACCGTTTTTAAATATTATCCAATTAAGAGTTTATAAAAAGTTTTAAAACTAAATGGAGGTTTATTTTGTAGAATTAAATTTAAAATGAAAACTTATGACACTTGGCTTGTGTAGCTCATATTATTTTATGTTTTATAAACGAAACCTCTACAAGACCAGATGCAGGGATAAGGATAGGTACATCGGCGGTAGGGACTCCAGTCTAGGATTAGACAGATTGAATGGGGTGTTGCTGTGATTGTATAAATGTATTTTAGACTTTCTTGAAATTTTGTATATGAATAATTGTATAACTTTTCTCTCATTTAGAAATATGTAATTAAACATATGCATGACTTGTGAATGTGTCTCACTTTATTTATGAAATTTGATGGCATGTTTGTGATTACTTGTAGATTGATAAATTGAGGGTCTGAGGATTGGTAGTTTGGGGGAAATTGATTGATTTTAGAAGTGTTTTAAATTTTATACAAAATTTGCAGTTTGACATTTCTAGAAAAACAGTCGTTATACTGCCTAAATTTTTATTAAATATATTTTATAACCTTATGATAAATAGAAAAAGTAAAGTTTTTAAATAATGAAAACGATTTAGCTTTACGGGAACCTTTTTATCAGATTTGAAATAGGCCGAAAAGACACCTTGAGGTTGTCGGCAAGTTACCGTCTGTACGAAAAGGAGTGTGCAGAAATAGGGTCTATCACATCTGGTGTCCAAGTGTGCAAAATTAGGTTTCGAGTATCATCCATGTCAACATGGATACTTGTGGCCAAGCCCCTCATGTGTGAGGGGTAAAATTTTGTTCAAATCTTTTTTCACTGTAAAGGGCAGTTTTCTTTTTAATATGGTCTCTTTCTCCATATTATTTGGGAGTAGAGTTAAAGTTAGCTGTTAGGATCTGAATCGTTCTCTAAAATCACTATAGTGTGGTTTCGAAAGTTATAATATATACTCATAAACATGTATTTGTAACAATAAAGAAAAAAAAAAGTGAAACAAATGTAAAAGAAGCGAACGATATTTAAATTAATCAAGAGATAAAGGTAATTAGAATACCATGAGGCCATAAATAAAGACAACAATGACAGTGACGAAAATGGTGACAGCAGGTTGGGGTTCGCACTCCAAAAGTTTGCAATTGTTTAAATTCGCTAAAATCACTATCACATGGTTTCGAAAGTTATAATATATACTCATAAACATGTATTTGTAACAATAAAGAAAAAAAAAAAAGGTGATAAACAAATGTAGGAGACGCGAACGATATTTAAATTAATCAAGAGATAAAAGGTAATTAGAATACTAGGAGGCCATAAATAAAGGCAACAATGACAGTGACGAAAATGGTGACAGCGGGTTCGGGTTCGCGCTCCAAAAGTTTGCAATTGTTTAAATGATTTTATAAATATTAATAAAATAATCATTTCATTTAAATTATATATTTTACAAAAATTATGAATATTACAATAAACATTACTAATTTCTGATGTAGTCTCATACTCAGTATATAAATGTTATATACATTGAGATGAGTAATCTCAAGAGTATATTTAAAAAAAAATCTGAAAAATCTATAAAAAAACAAATAAAATTGGATACTTCGTTTATGGTAAATCTACAATTACAGTCCATTTTATATATGTTAATCTTATCTGAGACTGTTCATATGACAACATAGAAATAAATGATTGAAAACATAAAACTGAGTTAACAAATTCTAACAAATTGAGAAAAGTAGCAGTCCAACATTGATATAACCTGATTTCAAAGGATTAAAAACATAAAACTAGGCTAACAGATAATAAGTTGCTAATGCTAACCCATATTTCGAAGACACAAACTTGACTCGCGAGTCTATGGTATAAAGCAGGAGTCATTAGAGCTATACGCTTGAAATAATTAGATCACAAATGTTATAAGAAAAATTTGATGTTAAAGGCAGTGATACATCATATAAATTAGGCTCAACATTAGAGACAACATAATGCGCCAGGGCTAGCATCTATTGTCTCAATGTTGATCCCATGATTAATTATTTGGGTTGGGACTTATCCGTTTCTCCTTATGTTAGTCAGGTTTTCTAGCCTGTAAATCAAACATTATAATAACAAATCAGACCATATATATAAAAAATAATAATAATTTTTTTCAGGTGTATATGAACATTCTAACTAGTGAATTTTTTGTACAAAGTTGAAGTTGTATATGTAGGACATTTCATAGATAAGGCTTTCAATTCTCTTTATTGAGAATTCATTATCTATATGGATTAGTCCATAAGCAGAATTCACTGTGTAAAGAAAATGCACGACATTGAAAATCATCACTGCATTAAATCCCACCTCTTTTTCCCAATGGCAAAGAATTATTATGATGGCCAATATTATAGCAGTCCCTCCAAGAATCATCCCACCCTAGACGCCCTGGATATGCATCGACATTATATAAATCTGCACTAAAAGAAAATATGAAAAGAAAATCATATCTAGTTTAGTTAAGTAACATTGGTGGGTCAAACGTGAATGTTACCATAACACCCAAGTTGAAGACCCAACAGACCCAACCCATCACAATCCCAAGAGAAAGCCCAAGTATGTAGTGGCAAATGAGATTTACATACGTAACACTCGCTTGCCTCCCCGATCCAATTGCCACCTTATCAACGAAAATGTAGCAGTCTAACCTTTAACCTCCACAACGATCATGGTCCACGGTGATGATTTTTTTTTACTTGAAAAACTTCATTTAGTCATTGAGATTTCAAAAAATATCAATTTTTTAAAGCTTTTGAAAACAGCTTTTTTCATTTTAATTTTTTCAAAACTCTTCAAAATAATCCAAATCATTAATCAACTGATTATCAATAGTAATAGATTGTTTGACAGGAAGGGTAAGACTCATCGTGTTTTTATGTGAGAGGCTAAAATTGTAACATATGGATGGCTACGATTGTAAACATTAAAAAAAATAATTAATTAATTAATTTAAATAATTTATTATATATTTAAAAGCAATTTTATTAAAAAACTAAAGAAAAAAAATGGAGATATTATATCTCTACAACCCATCCATGATTGATGGACGATAGAGATCTAATCTGATGGATCTCCACCATCTTCAACACATCAAGTCAATTCTAACCCAGTTCATAAATATCATCTCCTACAGTTTTCAATATCATCGACAACCTCACAACATCATCAACATCATTATCATCATCTCTCTCAACAAAGATATCATTAACAACATTAAGAACCAACGGTTTATCAAAAAAAAAAAATCAAAACTATTTAAATAAATAAACAGGGGAATTATTGGGTTCAACAAACCCAGTTGACCTTCATTTAGATTCGACAAATCCAAAGATTTCATCTAGGTTCAACAAACCCAAATAAAGAGTGGAATCGATTGAACCTAGAGCCAAAGTAATTCTAAGTTTGATCGAACCTAGAACTAGAGTAGTTCAGGGTTCGATTGAACCCTGAACCAAAGAGAGATGAAGGTTCTAGATTTGATGGAACCAAGAACCAGACCATAACATCAATAAAAAGAAAAAAAAATGAAGGAGATGAGAGAGAAAGACAGAGATAGAGGTTACTACTGCTGATGGGTTCTCGACAGTGGTTGTTGGGCTCGTCGACGGCAATAGAGATGGCGTTGAAAGGAGATAGCGAAAGAAAAGGAGATGGAGGAATGAAAGAGAGAATGATATGTGAAAGTTGATTTTTATTGTCAAATTTTTTCCTCTTTTTTTTTAGGTTTTTTTTTTTAATTATTGTTTAATTTAAAAGAAAATAATAATCATTTAAAAAATAATTTTATTATTGAGCATGTGTCAACTTTTTATTGGTCAAATGATATGTAATATTTTGATATTATTAGGGGCAAAACAGTCATTTTGGGTAATCAAGATAATTGAGTTTTTTCCATTTTTTCAGTTTAGTTTGATCATCAATTGACCAACGATTTGGATTATTTTGAAGAATTTTAAAAAGTTAGAGATAAAAAATAAAAAAAATAAAAAAATAAAAAACTCTTTTTAAAAGTGATTTAAAAAGTTGATATTTTCCAAAACCTTAAGGACTGAAAAAAAGTTTCTCCTTTTTTTTATTTACAAATAATTGAGATAATTCTCGTTAAATTAGGATTATGTTTGACTGGTTTAAAATCTTATAAAATGTTTCTAACCGATTCCAAAAAGACAAAATTCCAAGACGGGCTTTGAACAAATTTAAATACATTTCATACAAATTGGAGAATGTGAAGATTTTTTTTTTTTTTTTTTTGTCTTGTACTTATAAACACAGTCATGTAGTGTATTTTACCTAAGAAAAATAAAGAAATTCTTCAAATCCATCCCTTTTATGCTAGATAGTAAAAAAAATTAAATAAAAATTACCTGATAAAACAGGTTGAACACTGTTAAGAAGTATTGAAAATTTGAAATAGCTAAAGGGTAGGAGAGTTTTGTCAACTTCCTCAATGACATCAACGCTGGAAGTAAATAATAATGCCTCATGGAGAAACACAATAAATAGGCAGAAGAGAAGACCAACAATTGTGGACTGTGTCACGGCCACCATTGTAGCAAATTTTGCTGGCTTTCCGCTTCCGGCTCCAAGTTCATTAGCTACCCTTACTCTGTAATTTTATCACAAAATAATTAGAGGCTTATTATTATTTGATGGCAATAATTAGAAGTCTATACTAAAGGGAAATAATCAAAATCTCTAATATGATTTATCATATTAACTAGATCTATAATTTCTATTTCTATTTTTATCAAAATTAATATGATAACTATAAATCAATTTATCTCAATATTTTGGTAAATTTTTTAAACAGTGTAGTATTAATTTTTATTAAACTGAGGGATAAAAAGTAGCGGAATGCCTGTTCTATCATCATATATTTATAAATAATAAAAATTATTAAAAATCAAAATATTAAAAATTAAAAATTAAAATTTATTTAGGAATGACATTTTCATGTTTTGATCCTAGGGTTTCACTATTTAATCTTTTATATTAAGACTCTTTATGTGAGACACAAAAGAAAGAGTGAGAGAGAGCCAAACTGAAATATTATAAACATGATTGATAGTGGATTGAGAGTCGAAGTGTTATGTGGACATAAAGATCACATTAATCGTCCAATTAAGTAAAAATCTTGTGATGCATTTATTTTTTGTTTGTATGTGTGCTTGATTTTGTGTTTTACAACTGACAATTTCTCAACACAACAACCAAATTATATCCAATGAGCCAACCGTCACCCCAAACAAAAAAGGGCCAACCAACTGCTAGCCAAACCAACACCGATTAGAAAGAAATATAAACTCAAATCAACACAACAATACATAGATTAAAAGATAAAGAGTCAATTAGAGTTGTAGGGAGCAAAACTAGCGAAACGAGAAGAGAGAGAAGCGGGGGGAGGGCATAGTTTTTTTTTTAGTATTTTATTATTTTAATTTAGTTTTAATATAAAATTTTATTGTTTTGATTTTTCATATTTTATTTAGAATATCTAAATATTTTATTTTTATTGAATTATCTATTTACCCTTCTCGTTCTAATGGTTCATTAATGCAAAAATTAATGGCGGAGAGAATTTTGTGCCATTATGTAAATTAGAAGAGACGGAAGTTAAACTACAGGGCAACTTTGGATAATTGATGCAAATTCTTTGATACCATTTTGTCACCCTGTTAAGTTGCCAGTAATCCACGGATAATCTGAAAGATCCTTTTTTTTTTTTTTTTTTTCAGAAAAAAGGATTGGTAAACCCCAAGTTGAAGGTGTTCTGGTTAAAATAGAACTAGAGGGCAGATTTTAAATAACATGGCAAATTACACTGAGATATAGATAATATCTTGATAAGAAAATTTTCTAAATGAAACCTAGTGGTAAGTATAGCAACACAAGCCACCCACTTTGTGGGTTCCATCTCGTCTAGTCCCACTTTGTGTGTGGGTATTTTCTGTTTCATTATATGTGGATTGTCCTCTCATTCTTTGTGAGTTAATCTCTTTTATTTCTATAAGTTATTCTCTGAGTCGCGCCTCAATATTTATCGTTGTTGATCCTAATTGTATCTTGAATTAATCTTAATGAAAAAAAAAAAGAATTTTTTTAAATATATTGGGAAGTGTACCACTGTTTATTTGTCGATGCAAACGCACTTCTTTAGTATTAAGTGTCGGCAAAACAACCACATGGGAAAAGTAAAATGGACAGTAGTACACTTTAGATTGTACTTTTAACATTTCTTCATAGAGAAATGCAGAGTTAAAACAGTAAATGGGTTCAAATAGAAGTACTTTAACAAGTTGTGTAAGAGCAAAAGAGGAGCAAATAAAATTGTTGAAAGGGGACATCGTATAAGCTAGCCAATGGAATTTGGAACTGTTTAAGGGATTTTTATAAATTTTGATTTGAGATATATATGATGTAACTTCAATTTGATTAGAGGTAATTAATTAACTAGTTTTCAATCACATATTTGTTTTTTGACTCCCTAAGATTTTAAAAAATATCAGGTTTTAAAAACTCTTTTAAAAATCGCTCTTTTCATCCCCAATTTTTTTTGTAACTTTTCTAAAACTCTTCAAAAAAGTTCAAATCATCAGTCAACTAATGGTCAACATTAACAGAATATGCTAAAAAATATTTTTGCCCATGATGGTTATTAGTAGCATATAAATTACTGAATTATCCTTATAAATAATAAATTTATAAATTAAATTATCTAAAATATCTATGAATTTAAATTATTAAATTACATTTTAAATTGAATTGCGTCTATGATAGTTGTTAGTGACACATAAATTATCGAATTACGCTCATAAAATAATGCATTTACAAGTTAAATTGTTTAAAATATCTCTGAAAATTATTAAATTATAATTTAAATTATTTAAAGTCATAATTGACCGTCAATTGACTTGGACTTTTTCGAAGAGGTTTAGAAAAGTTAAAAATAAAAAGAGTTATTACCAAAAGTGTTTCAAGAACCTGATATTTTTCAAAATTTTAGGGACTAAAATGAAGTTTTTCCTAAATAAATACATGTATACTTATTATGTACTTATGTCTAATAGTATGTCAAAGGGTGCCGATATTGCCACCCATCAAAATGATTTACATACCCATAAATAATAAAAAAATTTAATTATAATAAAATTCCTAAACAAAATGACTAATAATGAAAAATTATTTTAATTAAAAATAAATCAAATACTATGCACACCTTTATTTAGAAAAGGAAGGAAAAAAAAAAACATATCATAAACCCTAATTCTATATCATACTATGCAGATTATTAGCTTGCTTCCGTTTTGAGGCTATGGTTTTTTGTGTTGTGTTTGTTGATTGGTTGATGGAAGGATGGTTTGTGTTCCTAGATGGGGTGTTCGTGTGTATTTGATTGGAGCAAGCATTGATTGAAAAGAGAAACTTGAATCCCACTGAAATTGGAGATATTTTCGTGGGTATTGTGTTGGCATCCAGGTCTCAAAGAGCTAGCGAATGCAATATGGCGGCGTTCTTCGCTGGTTTCCTGATATATATATGTTTCTTTTTAACGTGTACAATCATCATCTAACAAAATAATGACATAAAAGAATTGCAAAGAATTCTAATCAAAAATTGGTTTTGAATATCTGTAGTTCTCATTTTCAAGGATTATATATATATATATATTTCTACAATTGATTTTATATTGTTTCAGTGATTTAAAAATCCAACATGTCTTTTCTTTAAATTCATGGAGAGAAACAAATTTAAATGTTTCCAAAACGTAGACCTTGAGCAAGTTGAAAAAATATTTCTCTCAAATTGTTTTACATGTGAAGAATAAAATGGGTGTATATAATGAGAAATTTAGTAAACAATGTACACTAACATGAAGCAATTCCAAGATGCTGGTCGCTCCGGGTACACCAACATAAAGTAAACAGTGTCATGTGCAGAAGCAATTCCAAGATATAAATATCAAAGTATGCAGTTTGTGGACCAATATAAAAGAAACTAATGAATAATGAAGAGAAATTGGAGTTCCCCTAATACCTTATTGTATATTAAAATTAAATAATATAAAAAAGAAATAAAAAATTGGAGACTAAATTTGAGAAAATATGAAGTAGTAAGTTGAATTGGATGTACTGATTTTATGACACCGGCGAATAAATTCGCTACATGCAAATGCGGCAAACTAGTTTCAAATTCTAATCTCAAGAGTTGTATGCAGAAAAAAGAAAGAAACAATTAGGATGTCAAGATCATATTTTTGGTAATGGATAAATTTGATTGAAGAGATTTGTACTATTGGATGAGTGAAACTATCACGGTGAGAAAATAACAAATAAAAAAAATATTTGAGAAGAATGAAGGTTACCCAGCCAAATGGGTAAAAACAAATCTAGAAGCTCTTCCTCCTCTACCATCGATCATTTCACTCACCTTATATTCTCACCATATAAGGGTTCCTTTTCAATTTTTATTTATTTTTTCCATATTTTTAAATATCTCATCTTCTGCTCACCAAGTCAACCACTTTCAACCCTTGGCATCTTGTTTCCTTGCCCACGATAAGTCCGACCTGAAAATCATACTAGAGTGGGCAATAATACTAGTTTGTATTTTTTTTTTCTTGAAATTCGTGTTCAAAATAGGTAAGATGTATTTCGTAATTAACATGCAAATTATAAAATATTAATACCTACAAATTAAGTAGCGAATGGACCTATAAATAATCAATTTGATTTATTCATTTTTTTGTATTTCCACGCTCTCGACAGCTACGTACGGTGACTTCATGCCGTCTCCCACCGCCTCCTTAAAAAGAAAGTCCAAATGATGTCCATTTCACAATTTTTATATCAATATATAACAATTAAAAAAAAAAAAAAAAATCCATGAAAGAAATAGCCTACCTGAACTGGTTGGTAAGTGGTAGCTTTGACAAAACAGTAGTTCCCTTCAACGGCGGATCATAGTAAACACCATTAACATTAACGTATTCGTTGTCATCTTGAAGCTTGAACGTACATTTGTTGTACACAGCGACAAACACCTGTGCGATGCCTGAGAAAGTGCATCCTTCTGGTTTGACATGCCCATAGATTCTGGTTCCGACAAGAGAAACAACAAGAGAGCATGCCACTGCTGATGGACAACATCATCAACCCAACAGGCAACAGGAGGACGCCGAGCTGTTGTTGGTGGTGCCGGTGGTGGGGTTGGTATTTTATGGTGGCGGTGAAGGTTGTGGTCGTCCTTAAAAAGTTGTTGTTGTGGTGGTGGTTGTGGTTGTTGGTGGCGATTATGATACATGGTGGTGTTGTTGATGGTGTTGAAGTTGTTGTCTTCCGTGTCCCGACGGTGGAAGTTCTGGTGGCAGCCACAGGCGGAGCATTTTAAGGAGGTGGGGTCAGCAGAGGTGGCGGTGGGAGACGACATGAACTCACCGCAGCTTTCGAGAGCGTGGCCACCCAAACTGGCTGTATAATTTTTGAGAGTACTAACTACCTTGGTATATTGACTTGAGGACAATATTGGAAATTTAGTTTTTTAATTTTTGTGGAGGGTGTAGATACAGTTTTCCAGGGGTGTAAGTATCGCCACTTAAATACAAAAATCCAGGAGAGGCACGAGCCCCTCGTCCTGATTAATTGGATCCGCCACAATCGAGCCCATTACTATTCTCTTCTCTTTTCATACTCACATTTTTGGTAAGTGGTTATCGAGAGGTTGTATGTTTTTTGGGATATTATGAAATGGGTATATGATTTTTCAGGTATATGCTTTTGCTTATAAAAAGCAGGGCAAATTAGCATAGGCCAAGACCACGCAGCTCCGACTCGAAGCACGTAGATATCAAAGAAATTTGAGTGATGGACCAGACTGGGGCAGAGGAGCCAGCGCAGGAGCAGGGCTCCTTTCTTCACACGATAACTCTCTTTGGGCCAAAGTCCCTTCTCTCCTAGAAGTTGCTTCTTGAGGGTAGTATTTTTTTTTAAGGTATTCATTGTCCATTTGACTATTTGAGCATTGCTTTTACTTTTTACCATTACCTGATTTATAATAAAGGAATCCAAAAAATTCCTTGCCACACACATTTTTTAATAAAGTATTTTATTATTATTATATCCTGAGATATAATTATTTAAAAGAATATAATTATATAATTAAAATTTTCAATTTACCTTTTAAATAATAAAGACGCCCTTTATTGTAAAGGCTAATAATTTATAAAATCAAAAATAATGATATAAAAAATATAATTCTCGTAAATGAATGAACAAGATTTAATGAAGTATGAATTTTCGTAAGTATACATGTATATTTATTTAAACTTCTATTATGTTTGTTGTTGATAACTTTTTATGATTATTTTTTATGACAAATAAAAATATATATTTTTGTTTAAATAAAAAGAACCAGTTTATGATTCAAGAAAAAATTGTTTCATGACTTCACTTTTTTTTTTTTTATCTCGGATGTTTCATCTAACACATATGTAGTCTTTTTATAAATTAGGATGAAATTAAGAGAATCTAATAATTAACATATCTAAAAATCACATAGTTTTATCACTCTATTTTTTAAATCAAGAGAGAAAGAAAAAGAGATTTACACTTCACTATTATAATTTTGAACAAGAGATTTATTTTATGATCATGACTATAGTGATGGGACTACATATATTTCTGAAAAAGAGTTTCATCAGCCTTTTTCTGAACAAGAGATATTTTTTATGGTAATGATTATAGTAATAGCACACTGTGAAGTATATATTATTCTGTGCAGTGCATATATACTGCACAGTGCAGTATATATACTATTATACTGCAGTATACTGTTAACTATTAGTTTAAAAAACTATATATGTAATCGCATCAGTATAATCATTATCATAAATAAATTATATAAAAAGAAAATCAAAAGAACATGAAAAAAAAATTGAAAAAGAGATAAGGAAGAAGGAAAAAAAATGAAAGGAGTAAGACCATAGATAAAAGTCTCAATCAAATCTAAATTTTTTTTTAAAAAAAATGTGTTTTAATTGGTGTAAAATATGGGTGTAATGAGAAAAAAAAAATACATGAGTAAAATTATTATTAATTTTGAAAGATAGTTTTGATATTTTAAATTGTGCAGAAAATAAAATTTTAATTTTAACTTTTTAATATAGGTTTATAAGGTAATTGGGTGTAGCGAGGAAATTTTTGGGTGGTAATAGAGCCACCCTTTTTCTAATCCAACATCAAACGTAAAACAAAGCAAGGAAAGTTAAAGAAAAAATATATACAAAATTTTACCATCTAGATTTATTTTAAGTCATATATATTTTGATTTTGGTTAACAGATCACAAATTTAGATTGACAGAATAGTATTTAATTGTTTATAAACATCGTAAAACGATAAGATAAGTTACTTTATGAATAATAAAATTTATAAAATTGAAAAGTAATTTTATTTTTATTTTCTCATATTATCATGTCCTCATAAATAATTATAAGTATGAAATTTGGTAATTTAAAAACTTATTAAAAAAAAAAGGAGAGGGTGGGGTGGCTGGGGTGTGTGGGGTTCGTGAGAAGCATTTTCTTGCTGGCAATAGCCTCACTCGCCCTTGTCACAATTATATTGATAGCGTAAGGCATTTATGACTTGGAGAAGGAGGAGATGCTAATTAATGCTTTCAAAATTGTTGTTGTTTTTTTTTTTTTTTTTTTTCTCGGTTCAAGTTTAGGTTTGAGTTTTAAATGCAAGGTGAGAATTAATCTTTTGTTTTTTCCTATAAAAATGGATGTAGATGTAGAAGATCAATTGAAGAACGTGTTTTAGGTTGATGCAAGGAGTAGCGCTTTGTATAAGAAGCTAGAGATGTTTTAACGTTTGACTGTGCAAACTTGACAAATAAGTATGATATGCCCTTCACTGCCTTCATCGAAGTGAATCATCATGGCCTGGGCAGTGAATATTATTGATTTGGATGTGGGTTGATCTCCATTGAGGTTACTGACCCTGAATTCTGAAACATATGAATTTTCAATCTTGACTATCACGTATATCTAGTTGTGTTTCGACATCAATAAATAATTATATATTGATCGGGATAAGCCCATGTGAAAAGACAATTGAAATTATCTTTCCTGATGCATGGCATAGGCATTTTTTGTGGCACATGATGAAAAAGTTGCCTGAAAATTTCAAAAGCTGCAGTCATTATAAATATATAAACCCTACACTATAAGAATGTTGTCTACAATTCATGAACACATGACTTTTACTATCAATAGAATGAGTTGATTACCATGTACGGTTTTCATACTAACGATGATAGCTTGGACCATATTATAAAAGGTGGCATTGGGTTCCAGCATTTGTAAGTGATACTTTTTGGGCATAATGTCTATCATAATTCACACATAATGCACTTAAAGAATGCATGCATTCTTTTATAGGTATGTCAATTCAAAGACTACCTCAAAAGTGTTTGTAAAATAGTATGAGAATGTGTTGTGACTCCTGTGACTTGTAAGATTAGGTAAAATGAAAATCTTGTTGTCCATATTTTAATTCTATTAATTTATTGATCCCGTGTTTAAGACATTATCCGTTCAAGAAAAAATTTCAAGACGCTTATAAATTTACAAAAGAGCAAATTACACTAGACTCTCTCAAGGTAAAACATTAAACAAACAGAAATAATGTTTCATTTTTATAACAAAAAAGTCTCACACCGTGAATTAGTGTTAGTCAACTTTAATTTGATGAAGAGCATTTGTGTCATTTCGTTTAAAAAAATTCTGAAAAAGAAAAAGAGAAAATTTGTTTGATGATCTGGGTTTTGAAACCATATCTTCAAAGTTGAAGATCTGAGATTCAAACTACTTTAAAGATTTGGTTTCAACTTTTCAAAAAAAATTTTTAAAAAAAAAAAAAATTGATTGAAAATCCCTCCAAAAAACCCAAAAAAAAATGTAAAATTAAAAAAATATTCTAGGAACCCAAATGATGAATCCGGGAACCGTTATCATCTGGTTCCAGATAAGGTTTGTCCCAGACCAGATTATGAACATCATCTGGGAACTCAGATGATGTATTATTATCAAACAAAAAAATTAAAAAATAAATTCTAAAAAAAAAAAAACACCATTGGATTCCCAAAATAAACAAAAGAAATCTAAATCTTCCACCAGAACTCAAACTCCATGTCAGAATCATCATCATCAACGACAAATCAAACTCAAATATAAATAAAAAAATCATCATAAAAAAAATCATCAATAAACTTATTAAAAAAAATCATCAACTGACTTTGAATCGAACCCAGATGTCTAGGTTCGTCGAACTCAGATGAAATCTGGGTTGTCAAACCCAAATATCTGGGCTCTGGGTTTGAATCGAACCCAAATTTCATTATCTTATTCAAATCGAACCGAGATGTTTGGGTTCGTGGAACCCAAATTCATCTGGGTTATCGAAACCAGACGTCTAGATTTGATTGAACCCAGATGAATCTGGGTTCCACGAACCCAAATGAACAAGAATAGAAGAAGAATAAGAAGAAGAAGGTTTTGAACAGAGCAGAGAAATAAAGATTAAAGAGAAAGAATGGGTCGTTGTGGGGTTTGATGGAAAAGGTGGTGGTCATCGTGCGATAGGGTGGTGATGTAAGTCTGGTCTCTGGTGGAGGATGGTGGAGAGCGACAAAGAGAGAGATGGAGAATAAGAGGTTTTAATATTTTTTGTTTATTTCTTATTTTATTTCAATAATTTTTAAAATTACATTTTAAAATTATTTCAAATAGTAAGGGTATTTTAGTCTTTGCAAGTCAAAGCACAGTCAATCGTTTGATTTAACAGTATTTGACTATTAACGTCAAGTTTTTCTATTATAAAACCGAAACATAGTTTCCGTCTGATTAATTACATACTTGGGGGGTGGTGGTGGTTTGGAGCAATTTGCTCTTTACAAAATTCAAAGAGTCTCAATATGAGTTAAAATTTAGGCTTTATTGTGTGTCTTTGGATGATAATAGTGGCCATTGTCCAAAGTTAATAGTCTGCGAGGATGTAATGGTTGGAGATGCGGGCTATATAGTCGTGTTTCTATCACTGGATGGTTAAGTGACTAGTTACTGAGATTAATAGCAAAATAAGCTATAACAATTGGATCACCAAACTTAATGGCAATTGGGCATTGATTTGACAAATTATGTATTTTATCTTAAGAGTTAGCGGCAAACTTAGCAACTGATTGTGACAAGTGCAATATTATGACAATACGGGTTAATGATTTTGAGATGAAATCAATATTTACTGGAGGTGACATGGAAGCAGTCGACTTTTCAGCGACATTTAAAATGGTTCATTACCTTTGTAGAAGGTTTTATGGTGCATGAAACGAGAATTGTAACATTCTAAAAGAGAATTCTATCATTCTATTATTCATATTTGATTAATTTGGTTATTTAAATATCTTATTTAGTCTTTTTACTTTTATTTTTATTAACACATTCATTTATAATACAAATTATAAAGAGTGGAATTTATTATATCTCATTTAACTAGTTATATTCTATATTTTTTAACTTTTAAAATGTTTTCGTATTGTTAGAGTTTATTTAAAAAATTGATTCTAGTTCACCCTGCTATGAAATCCTGGCTATATCCCTGATTGGGGTCATGTTTAACTAACATTAAAGAATTGAGTTGAGTTTTACTAGCACCTACCTACTTTAATGAAAAGACGTTAATACTCTTATTTAATAAAAATAATAATAAAAAAATCATCTCTCTCTACCATTTTCTTTTCCCTCTCTCACTCCTCCATCTCTCTTTTTCTCTCACTATCTCGTTCTCGTGTCCTATTCCATCACCGACGACCAACCAGCAACTGCCTTTAACAAACCTGGCAGCAGCAACATCTTTACCCTCTCCTTCAATTATTTTTTTTGTTTTATTGGTGCTGTTGACTTGAATCCAAAACCAGATGACGGTTTTGGGTTCGTCAGATGTCATCCTATTTCTGATTATTCTTTTTCTTTTCGGATATTGTTGATGATGTTGTGGGGGAGAATGGATGAAATACAAAGTTGATGATGTTAAAAACATTTGAGATGGTTGAAGATTAGGATGCGATTCACTGCGAATTCATCCTATATTCGTGTCCTAATCTTTTTTTTTTTTGGGTTTGTGCATGTTTTTTAATATTTTAAAGTTAGGGCATTTTTATCATCTAAAAAATTAAAGAGTGAAATTGTGTTAGAAAAACACATTCAAGTTATTTGATGTTAGTAAAATATAGGTAATGAGGGGAAAAAAAAAAAACCTATAAATAATAAATAAAGCGGAGAATTGTAACAATCTTAATCCACGAGCATCTCGGACTCGAAGTAAATGTCACCTATCATAAAAAGAAAGCAATCCAATGTTGAATAAGTTGTTTGGAAACGAAAACAAAATGCAGTAAGGATGAAATCTAATGATCCAAAAACAATTAATTTAGGTGATAAATAAACAATATTTAATTAAATTACTCAAATTTGATTTAAATATATGTATAAATTTTAAATAAAAAAATTATTCTCAAAAATTTTATTAGCTAATCCTAACTCCCTTTACTATCTATCATATGTTCCAAATATCATATAATACTAAATTAATATAATATATTATCTAATACAATATAATCTTATTCGATAAGGTCTAATTCAAAATCATCTTATGCATCAAATATCATCTTAATAAATTGATTTTTTAATATAAATTCACCTTACTTTCTATTAAAGAAAAAGTATAATTTTTATCACTTTTTGGTGTTTTTGTTAAAGTAAAATTGATTGAGAGTATTTCGAAAAACGAAAAAAAGACAAAGATTTGACAGAAGCATCTTGCTTATAAGTGGTAGGTGCAACTTAGCTAAAGGAAAGTTGTGGAAAATACTTTCCTCCTTAATATAGATATTTTTTCTTTTTGCTTTTTAAAAAGATAAAAGAGACAATGAGAGACATATAATTGAACCGAATCAACTAAGACATGATAATGGAGACATACAAGGCAGACTTGATGCCAAACTTTGTCCTCCAAAAAAATTAAAAGCATATTTTGTAGCACATCTGTAATAACCCACCTTAGCAATTATAAAGCAGTCTGCAACTTTATTCCCTTCTTGTGGTTGTGGGACAAGTTGAACTCCCAAAATGCGGCGGGGGGGTTGGGGGCGTGGGTGGCAAAGATAATGATAATTCCAACAGTACGTTCATAGAGTGAATGGAAAGAAATATATAGAATAAACTTTTATGTAGGATGCTGAACACGCCAAATTTGGAAACATATCATCTAGGAGAGAATTCGATTCCAAATGGAAAACCATTACTAGTGGAATGTCACGAGGGCAAAGGCCGCAGGCCTCAAAGTTAAACTGGTGGCCGACTTTGAAAGGTCGGTGGCTGTTTCAATAGGTAATTCAGTCCACAAACAGCAAAAAATACGAGTGTGCCGTTTCAATTTTTCTCACTGCTCGGTGTTCCCGCTTCACCATTGGCGTTAAAAGTCAAATCATACCCCTAGCTATCTCCAACACAATCAGATTAAGGATTCAAGAATGTATATTACTTGTCAGCAGTTAAAAGGATTTAGAGAACCAGCTTAGAATATAAAACCAATGGCATTAAGGGACAAACATCAAATGATTAGAGTACATTCACAGTTTGGTTCAACTGAATTGTGAGAGAAGAGGATTAATCTGATTCTGAGGTACATTTTGGCAAATTTTGATGATGGGTAAAGGGAATGCAACATTAACTTCAGGCACCACACGTGAAGGAAACACCAATTTTAATTTCATTGTTGTCCACGTTGTTCCTCGGATTGATTATACGGATCTAGATTTGACCACTTGTTTATACGTTCACTAGCTTTTTCAGCCTATATATCCACCCAAATCATAAAATAAAATTACATCACATATAATTATGTTGATAATATTTTTTTTTTTTTTTAAAAAAAAAGGAAAATTATAAATATGTTAAAATCCTACCTCCTTCTCCCAATTGCATCCCACGGTTATGAGGACCAAGATCACTGTTTGAATAGCAGTACCACCAAATATCATACCACCCCATATACCCTGAGGCATCAATTTCAGACAATGGCAATTTATCATTAGATGCCCAAGTCCATATTAAGCTTATTAAATATAAGTATTCGGCTGCAAGATTTGGAACAGTACTATTTATTTCCAAGATTAAAATTGTAGGGCGTATATTAGAAAACGATATAGAAATCTCCATATCTATGCAAAAAGAGAAGAAATAAAGTAGACAAGCTTACCGCGACCCCCAATTTGAAAACCCATCCCATCACTAATCCAAGAGGGAGCCCTATAATGTAATAACAACCAAGATTTACATATGCAACCGTCGCTTGCCATCCGGATCCCACAGCAACTCCTGTAACATTGTCATGTTTCTTCAACTTCATAAACACAACGTTACTATATACTTTCACTTTCAACCAAAATGAAAGTTAACCACAATTTTTAAAATCAGTTTCTTAAAATATAAACCTGATAGAACTGGTTGAATACTGTTGAAGAGAATAGTAACCGCTAGGAGATAGGAGAGAGTATCAACTTCTTGGAGGACGTCTTTACTTGAGGTAAATATTAAGGCAACCTTGTCATTGAATATCATTATTAGAATGCAAAATATGAGGCCGATCACAGTTGACTGTACCACAGACACAATTGTGGCAAATTGTGCTGCTTTACCATTTCCAGCTCCCAACTCATTAGCTACCCTCACTCTGTTAATTAGTTTCATCCCGTGCAAATCATTAGCGGATATAATTTAAGCAGAGAAAATCTTATTAAATAGCACTAAAAAAAAAAAAGATTTTGAGTTTTTAAACTATATTTATATTTAAGCATCATTAGTATATATAAATTATTGTTCATAACTGAAGACCACAATTTACAAATGAAGGACGTGAATTACACAGTTTTTTTTAAAAAAAAAAAAATCTTTAATGTACAAATCATAGTTCGTAAACATTATGATATTAGAATAACTTATTTTATTTTTTTCGTACTAGTTTCAAAATTTATACCATTTTAGAATTACGAAAATACACCATTAAACAATTTGTTCTCAAATCAAACAAAAGAGATAATAATAAGAAATTAAATTATATTGTATGGCAAACATGCAATAAACTTAAATCCTTAAAATTAAAATTGATTTAATAGATTAATAGTTTATACTCACAAAACAATTGACACATACAGTGTGTTTTATTCATTTGCATTTTTCAATGAATAGTAGAGTTTACACTATAAGATCCCTCCTATCATTTTTTTCTTATAAGAATAACATTCTTTTTACTATTATATTATGATAGAGGAGTTATAAAATAAATTCTTCTCAAACTAAAATGCGAGTCCCATTCAATCTTAACTCAGCTTTTTCCATGTAACTAGGTGGTACCTAAGTACTAACTAAGAGAAAAACTTTAGTGAAACTAAGTACAAGATAGTTCGATAACTGTCATTTCCATTACAATGCCTGAGATTTTATCGTAAGGACAAGGAGACTATGTCCCACTTCAATAAAGAAATTAGAATTTAGTTCTTTATTAGAATTTTATTTTTAATTTAATTAAAATGTGTTCCATTATAAATTTTAGTAATAGTATTAAAACCAGGATTAGGAATAGAAGTAATACACATAGGATTAGGAATAGAAGTAATGTACATACCTTTTCATTCATTGTAATGGACATAAGTTATTTTAAATTAGTTTGTTAGGAGTATTATTTGATTTATTTATCTGTAACAATGATATCTAACATTTTATTTGTTAATAATAAAGGGACAATCCCATTTTCCCTTTATATTTTGATATAGTCGTTAATTACCTTCCTGTAATTTTAAATAATCTCATTTTACTTTCTACTGTTACTACCATCACTAAAATGATCAAAATGATTAAAATGTCTTTGTAGTTTTACCCTTTCACATTAATAGTCAAATTTTAATTTATAATATCAACATTAACGACAAAAGGTTTCTTAAACATTTCCATATGCTGTAAGGGGTATTCGAACTATTGCATAAATTGACAAGGAAATATTAACAATTTCTAAAAATATTACGAGATTTTGACATTATGTCAAATTATTGAGAAAAAAATAGGATTATCTCATTAATAAACTGTTGAAAGTATTTCAAAATTTATGGTTGGAGGCATGGCCTAATGGTAACCACTTTGTTATTACAAAGTAAAGGTTATGAGTTCAAATTTCCTCTTTCCTAATTTAAAATAATAATAATAATAATAATAAGGGAAGTTATATAATCTCAAATTTTTTTCCTTTGTCTTAATTTTTGTGCTTCCAAATCCCACTCTTACTCTTCTTTAAACACCAAATGGGTTAGGTTGACTTTTTTTCACAAGATAAACTACTCTTATAAGGAGAAGGAAAGAGGACAATTCATACTAGCTTTTGTTAATATTGATTGAGAGGGATTGAACTTCCAACGTCATATGAGGTAGAAAGGTGTTTAGCCAACTGCCCTACTATTTGATGTGTACATGGATTGGCATTTTCACTCTGTCTTTACGGTGTTCATTGTGCTTATCAATTTTAGTGTAAAGAAAAGGACAAAGTAACACTAGCGCTGCTTGTGAATAAAGTGTTTTGGCGCCTTTATAAAGAGTGACCCATCCTACTGGGGCACCAAGTGTTGGGTGGACCTTTGTTTGGGATGAGTGGGCCATTTGCTATAGCGCACGCGCAGGAGCGCGCGTGGACAGTGAGTTGTACAGGCGGCGCTGTTGGCACTTATTAGGCGCACTTGGCACCGGGGCATGAGACACGTGCGCGTGTGCTTGGCCAGCTTAACAGTATCCTTTTTTATTTTTATCTTACTTATCCTTTTAATTTAAATTAATTAAATCAATAATTAATTATTTAAATTAAATATTTTAAATTCAGATATTATCTCAAATAGCAGTTATCTGTTGAAAAGAAAATCTATCCATTGGAAATGATGCACCCTTTGAGAAATGACATCCGTTAAATAGATAACATTGTTCTATTGAAAAAATGTCAGTATGCCTATAAAATTGAAAAAAAAAATGAACATTAAACGACATGATGATATTTTTTCTTTGCCGGAGTTTTTTTATAAAAAAAAAAAAAAAAAAAAGGTGTTCAAATTCCTTCAAGGATTTTCACGATTGCTTTAGTACAAATTCTCTCTAAAGCTTGTCATATCCTAAAAATTAATTGTAAGATTAATTTTCTGTAAACTATTTCTATGAAATAAATGTTTTCTTCTGAGTGTATTGTTTTTTTTAAAAAAAAAAATAATAATAACCATGCTTGATAGGAAAAAGTAATATGCTAAATTTATGTTTTGGACTTTTCTTCTTTAACATCAAAATAAAATTATTATTTGCTCACCAAAAAAAAAAAAAAAGCCAAACAATTATCAAATTTAAAACGAAAGAAAGTTTAAATAATAATGATAAAATTAAAGTTTTGCAATTGATGTCATTCAAAATTATTACCCGGTAGCCGCAAGGAAAGCAAGAGGAATCATCATTTGCCATCCATTGATACTCATGCTGCATAATTAAGTTCAAACAGGGAAAGATTATGAAATATTAGAAAATCTTTGCATGTTAAATTTAGTAATAATCTTTTCACGAAAAATAATTGTTATAATACAATTTTAAATATTTTAACAGATTCCGAAACAGAGTTTGATAAGTTAAATATTTTGGTGTGAAGTCAACAACTGAGATAAGGCGAGCAATTTGTAATCATGACTAGGTTGAGCAAACGAAAAGTGATAAAAAAAAATTAAAAAATTAAAAATTAAAAAAAAAAAAAAAAGAGAAAAAGTCAAAAGGACAATCACATACCAGACAGACAAAGCATCCACAGCCACAGTGGCATTCTTCAAATGCCCAGTCATCAATATCAGAATTCTGTAGTACCAATTTTCCAAGCTGAACAATGAGCGGAAGGAAGAATAAGTTTACATCATCATCATTAACAATAATAATAAAAAAAAAAAGCAGTTAATGTTGACAATATCGCTCGCACAAGGAAGAATATATATATATAGTTTGCAATTCAATGGAAATTAAATATTGTAAAAAATTTCAACGGCTTTCTTAGACTATAGTATCTAAGGCCTTGTTTGTAGATCAAGATTAAACTGGATTTGAAAAAATTCTAAACCCATGTTTAAATCAACCAAACATCCTTCGTTAACATATCCCAACTCATCTCAACAATGATTTTATCTTAATCTAATGGGTTAATTGAAACTCATTCAACAGCTAAGTTAATTTTCTTCCACCGCTTTATCTGTTCTCTCTCCTCTAACTGCGCCACCATTGCTGCACTTCGCTTCAACCGATTGTTCTCACACCATTTCAATTTTTCAATTGCTTCTACTGGTCGTCCTTCTCCAATCTCTTTTTCGCTTGTCTCTTTCTTTTCAGATCGAATCGTTATTATTTTCGTTCTTCTCCGTTGGTCTCGTTCTTCTCTTTCTTCTCCCTAACTTCCACTGTCGGTGATTCTCCAAGCAAGAACTCACCGACAAAGCAGAGATCCGATCGATTCGTAGCTATATTCCATGTCGCATTCACCGTCGTTCTAGGGCATCGACACCACCGTCGTCTCCACCGTCCATCCCGTCACTGGAAACAGCATGGGTTTTGTATGAGTTTGGAGTGAGGGATGATGAGAGAGGGAGGAGCGTGGTGGCGTGCGACTGGATATGGTGGAGGAAATGAAAAAATATTTTCAAATACCTAAAAATTTTCATTCAAGTCTTCGAAAAATTTCATTGAAATCATATCCTATCTTAGTGTCATTAAGCATAAGATAACATTTAAATTAATCCAATCCAATTTCATGTAAATAATTTAATCTTATCCCACGTAACAAACGAGACCTAAATGAATGAAAAAACATAAGCTATCTTTTTATACTTAGAACTATTTTATTAAATTATGACAACCATGTGTGTGTATATGTATATAATGTTTATTTTTATTCTTTTATTTGTTTAAATATTATTTTTTCTTCAGGGGGACGGGTATTAAACTCGAGATCAAAGCTTTAGTGATAATGCTTTATTAACTAGAGTATACCTACCACTACCTTATGGATTATGTTATTCTTACGTTTTTTTTTTTTTTTTGGTTAAACTTGATATGTCTGTTCACTGACACTTCTTGTCACATGTGAGGTAGGTTGGCTTTAACTGGCGACACAATCTCTTATGATATTAATAATAATAAGAAGAAGAATTGTTATCCATTGAGTTGCGGTTGGTAGAGCTTGACATGAGCACATGACCGAGGCCTGCAATAAAGTTTGCTGGAGACTCTAGTACTACGTTAGGAGTGTTAGGTTGAAGAGAAACTGCAAGAAAATAACAGAATGTATAGAAATTAATTGTATTTTCTGTTACAAAAAGTCAGATTATAGTGGGCATTTTAAATACAAACTTACTTAATCCTAGCTCATTGTAATTGCAACAGAAAATACTATACATTTCAATAAATTATTTCTCTCAATTTCTTGCAATATTTTCTCTTCAACCAAACGTTACAGCTATATCTAAAGGATGCTCTTAACCCGTGAGAAAATATCAATAAAACCCATGATGATATAATAAAGATTTACAGTTAGCAATTCAAATTATTGAGAGAGAAAGATACCATAGCATGACTCCAGAAGCAACAGAGAGTTTGGTGTATTCCCAGAGGCCAGAAAAGGCTTGCAAAGAGAAACCGGTCCAAGTTAAAGGGCATCCACCAAAAGCAGTATACCCGAAAAGCCCCAAAACCAAAACCCACCAAGAGACATCCAAAGCAAAGGCGGCACCTATAACACCCCAATCAAGAACATAAACGAACAGCCAACTGATGAACACATTGATTAACAGACCCACCAAAGAAACCCAAGCTATCACGCTATTCTTGAGCTGGCACTGTAAGAATCTTTGCACTGGGAACAGAAACGCAAAGCTGAAGTGGAGAGGGATAAACCACACAGCAACCACCCCTGACATCTCCGCCACGTCGTCTGGCTGTCCAAGCCATTTCAATATCGGGGAGGCAAATACGTAAAAAGGCAATAGCAAAAAACAGCAGAGAAAAAGGACCACCCATGATCGTTGCATGTAAATTCCCAACATGTAATATCTTCTGGCCCCAAAAGCTTGCCCACATAGTGTTTCCAAGGCGCTTGCCATTCCTAACTAATGATTGTCAAAAGCCAAACAAAGCAAAGCATTATAATCAATAGAAAATAAAAGTAGCTAGCAATGTTTAGACTTACGGCTGCGTAGTGGAAAGTGAGATTTTGATTACCAAAAGGCCAAAATTAAAGCCAACAATGACAGTGTTGGCTATGGAAATGGCAGCCAGTTCAACATCACCGAGGTGGCCAGCAAATGCTTGGGTGATGATATTCATGGTGTAGATCGATATACGGCTGAATATAGCCGGACCAACGATGCTCCATAGCTTCTTTGATTCAATCCACACCTTCCTCGATAATTGATTTCCATTTTGCTCATCTGCTTGATCTCTTAATAAGGGCTGTTTAGGTTCCCCATGATCTCTTTCGAAACTAGCCATTAGAGAAATTGTAGCCTGTTCAAGCCCGAGCGAGAAAGAAGAGGTCAAATCTCATCAGAACAGGCCGGCGAGTTTGAGAAAAGAGCACGTACCTGGGTAACTTAATTTTTTAGCCCTTTGTTTTTGTAACTCCTTAAATGCACTTGTGGAGGATTATTTTTTATGTGGTGCGCTTCTGGACACGTATCCATTAGTATTAAAGCTTTTAGTGTCTGTGCTTTCTGGTAGCAGTAGCCGATTAAGCGGATTGCACTGTATACAAACGGTTTCTGTCGATGTCAATGCTCGCAGTTCGCACGTTGCAGGTCACGTGCGACTCTACGTCATCTGGAAGCATCAGTTTATCAGATAGATAATGTGACGTTGATTCCGATTTCTTCCCCTTTTTTTTTCACATATAATTGAAATTTGATTTAAATATCGAGATGCTCTCTCTTTTCTGAACAAGTTTTCTTGTTGAAAAATTTTCAATACCTCTATTATATACACCTTTATCATTAAAGGTCATAATATGTTAATGTAAATAATTAATAATGATAAAAAAATATTTATATAGTATATCATGATTTTAAATAGTAAAAATATATAATAAATAATATTTAAGTCCCGATATTTTAAGTAAAGATTTAATAATGATATCATGTATTAAAATAAAAAAAGAAATAAATCTCAATTATTGATTATGTATATCACTATTTCTATATAAATCCAAAAGAAATTAGAAATCAGTTTTATATAGAAACTTTAGAAAATATACTTTATATGATATTGTATAGGCATGGATCATGATTATACAACTTTTGGTTTGCTAATGTAATTTTTCCTTTTATTTCATATCAGTATTGAAATATTTCATATCACAACTTTTGAAATGCAATATTTAAAAATAAGAAAAAAACTATAAAAGAAATCAATCTCAATTATATTTTACATATATCACTATATCTATATAAATCAAAAAGAAATTGAAAATCAATTTTATTTCCTTTTATTTAATATCACTATTAAAATATTTTATCTACTCGTTTTCTGATCATGCAATTTCTATTGACTAACTAGCATTGAACCCAACTCAATTCACAAGATGAAAAATAAAAAAAGTGAATCCAACTTTTGTTACCCAACAATTTGGAAGGGTTTATAACCTTGACAATAATATGATATGGGAAATCATTTGTAGAAAATTACACTTTCACCTCTATGATTTGACGTAAAGACACTTTAGATGTAATAGATTAGTCGCTACACAATAACATCCCTAAACTTAATGGACTTTCTTTAAAAATTAAGTGAGAGTCATTTAGGTCATTTAAAAATTTTAATTTATAAAAAGCGTGAAAAAATATAATAAAAGAGAGCAGAAATTTAATAAAAAATAAAAAATTCACTAATTTGTCTTACAAAAATATAAATACATTATTATATAAACGAAAGCAGAGAATAAAAATTTAGAATATATACATATATACATATAATTATAAAAAAATTATAAATCAATATGATATATTAAAGTTTTATTTTTCAAAAATAGATATAATATTTTATTTACTACTCGAGGTGTAGCACATACTTCACTTGGATCAACATTGGGTCCGCCCCAAGGCAACCTTTTCCTCGTTGACAATAGTTATGAACTCAATAGACATACCCATAACCATATGAGGTTATTGAGGTCGATGATGGGCTCAAATCCTAAACCTCAACTTGATAACCATACTCGTAGCTATGTGAAGTTGTGTCTAAATATAAATCATCATTTGCATCTATTTCCAATTACCTTATTCAAATTAAAAATATTAAAAACGACATACAAATTAAAATAAAAAAGTGGTTTAGAACTTAAGAAAGAATATATTTGTTAAGCTAGTTTTGTTCAAGATGGCAAAGAGGAATTCATCTTTGAAGAGAGGAGTCATGTTTGTTCGCAAATTGCCCTAAATCGACGGTACCAAAGTAGTTAGGTTGCCTTAATTATTTTTGTTTTCATGTTATTTGTTTATTTAAATAAACAAATTATTAGTCATTAAATATTTATAAAATCGGTACATTCTCCAATGTTGGAGAGCCCATTGGATCAATAAGAAATTATTATGATTTTTTTCAATTTATAAATTTTTTTAAATATTTATACTAATTCAGAGGACAATCAGAATCAAATAGAATAAAACTTTAATGATATGACTTAAGGAATAGCTTCCGATAAGTGAGAGGGAGTAATTCACATCAAATAGAGAGGTAGCTCATAGTGAATGGTGGAAAGAACTCATAAATTATGAGGATTAATGTAAAATCTATTATCACCAGAAGATAATAAGTGGGAGTGAGCTTACTGCTACACTATTAAACAAACCACTTTCAATTTATGATTTGAAGATAACTTTTTGCCCTCAATATTAGGGGTATTAAAAGTTTAAAAAAAAAAAAAAATTAGGGGTATTATAGACTTTTTAGCGTCTTACAGGTCAAATGCACTACTTTAACGGATGTTGACTACCTCGAGCGGAGGTGCGTGTCATTAAATTGGAAAGTTGTGTCATCTTGCATTTCTTCAAGCCTCGACTAGGGTTAAAGTTAAAGTTAAACGTAATTACGTCAATAATTTAACTAAAACAAGCCATGTTACTTTTCTTTAAGGAAAACGAGTGCAGTTATTACAAATGTTATACAATCTGACAAACAAAATTCTACTTCATCAAGATGACTAATCCAGGTTTTTCAAAAAAAAAAATGACTAACCTAGGGAAAAGCTACCGTACAAAGTAATTTGGACAACTTTGTTTTTTTCATACCACAAGCCGCTAAAATAGACAATGTAGTCCAAGTCATTTTCTGCTATATTAACCAGTGCAATAAGAATAATTGCTACTCAATGAAAATTGACTAGCCATGTACAAAGTCAAGGGCTGCTTGAGTTTGAAATTTGTCTAAAGGTTTTTCTAAGCCAATAGAATTAAGTTTTTGTAGTATATATTATTAATTGTTGGTTTGTAACCAATTTTGATTTCTCTTCTTTAACCGACTAGGTAAGCATGCATAAAGACAATACTAGTGCTTAGATGTTTTATGTGCTAATTTTAAATGAGTCCATACATTAGAGCTATATTCGAAAACAAGAAACACAGAACTCCCAGGTGTAGTCTTTCAAATACTATCAACAGAATTCTTCATATACACACACATATATATAGCAACAAAAATTCTATTATACTGTTAAAAAAAAAAAAGAATAAAGGGGAGAGACAAATATAATAGAATTCATAATCAAATATTTGTAGTCCAACATTTTCATAATTTATAATTTCTATCCTTCTAATCAGAAATCAAGAAGAAACTTCAAAATACGATCAATCTGTTGCCACTTAAAATTATTCTCTCCTAAATTCATTTACTCATTATACCTAACGATAAAAAGGTTCCTTCATAGATTGTCTATGTACTCTCTAGTTAATATTGTCTTGCTAAAGATTTTTGCGAATTCTTTCCAGAGAAATTTTTTTTTTTTTTGACAACTCCTAGAAAATATGTTTCATTGTAGAAATTAAAGATGTGAATTTCTTTGACAACGAAATCACTAAAAAATAAAAAATCGCTTAAAATTTAACTAGAGAAATTCCAAACACCATCTAATATGTCCAAAATAATCCGATAATATATATTTACCTTCCACACTTATACCTACTTAAACATGTTTTACTTTTTTTTTCAAATTTCTCTATTTCTCTCTAGAGAGAAATGTTTATTTAATTATAGAAAGAGAGGCATTTCTCTACAAAGAGGAATCACTGAAAAATAATTAATAAAAAGTCACGACATCTTCTAATATGTCAACAACAATTCTATATTATAATAGAACCATGATTTTACTTTTTTTTTTTTTTTTTTCAGTTTAATACTAGAAGCTTATTAGTGATTTGTAATTGCAATGATGTGTATTAATAATGTTGTTTATAAGAAACAAATTGACTGGAAAGGTGTTTCCAAAACGCAAGTATTAGTTATCACTCTCTCATTAGAACAACTGAAATGTCAATTGGAAAAAGATTACTACAAATCCTTGAATATTATCGGATCGATCTACATACTTGAAGGCAATACATTGTAAATATTTAGCCACTGAACAAAGTATATGCTAGAAGTTTATTTTCATAATTCGTAAACATTACTAAGGTCTCATATCACTTGAATTTTGTTAACAATTCAAAGTTTCTAAAGGAAAATATTAGTAATTTGTTCCGTTGGCATGTTTGTTAGTTCTGTTAAAAATAAATAAAGGTGGAAATGGAAGGTCTTGCGGTGACATTACGGGTATCTTACAAAATGTTGGTCTTACGAGGGGATGAACAATCACTTTATAGATTATTATTATTATTATATATTTTTTATATTATAAGTACCGATTACAATTATCAGGATCATAATTATCAAACTCTATAGTATGATCCAAAACTCAATACTTTATTTGTACTTTTCTCTCTAGGAATTAGGAGAAAGAGATCTACTTTAAAGGAAAAACTATTTTATCACTTAAAGGGATTTAAGTGTAATTTAATTTATATAAATAGATTAAATAGTAATTATGCACATGTACGGTGGACTGACACTCGAACCCTTCTGAAGTGATGAGCGGGGTGAGCTTACTAAGGGCTTCTCCAATGAATACACCAAAATGTTTACACCATTTTGGTGCATTTTTTCTCTCCAATATATGCACTAAAGTGTCATCTTCGAGACTTTTTTTTGTGTAAATGAATAATGCAACACCAAATTTAGTGTTGCAATGTTAATAACATCAAATATATTTTTTATTTATAAATTAATTTAATTAAAAATATATATTAAATTATTACAAAAAAATATATCATATAAAATATTTTGTTGAGATCTTTAAAATTAGTATAATATTGAATATATTTTTAAAATTTTATATATATTAATTAAAAGAATAATTTTTGAAGATATCAGTTATATTAATTTGATGTAAAATATATTAGAGTATAAAAAAATTTGGTGTAAAAAAATTTGATATAAACATCAAAATAATATAAAATTTGGTGTCCACGTATCAGAGGTAACCTAGAGAGCCATATATGATTTCTATATAGACTTGTCCTGTATCGGCATAACATTAATACTTAACGGCACCAATAAACTGGTGCCTTGTGGCAATGCATAGTCCATTAAGCTCACCCACAGCATACAAATGCGAGCCTCTCCACTACCATGAGTACAAGAAAATAAAGTGCCAGTCCTTTTTTTTTTTTTTTTTTAATTCAAATGTCAGTCTTATTAATAGCTCAAGCTTTTGGTATATATATATATTTTTTTTTTCCTTTTTTTTTAAAGACAACCTTTCGGTGTAATCGTAAGCGCTATATCCTATCAAAAATAGTTAGGTTGTTTTTAATAGCTGACAATAGTAAGCTATGAAGGGGTTTACTGCCCATATATTTATTGAGTCATTAAATTTCTGTGGGCTTGTTTTAAAAAACAACCTAGCGGCCTCGGGCTGTATTCAATAATTGTATAAATCTCCAGGCTGACTTTCCGGCTTATTTTTGGGCGGATGATCATTACAGTCTGACAAAGTATTTATGTACCCCTTCTTATGCGTCTGGATCTCATTCAGCTTGATAACGACTCTGCTATTAATCACCCCCATTGAAACTAAATATATAGAAAAATACTCGTTCAGTTTGATTACGACTCTGTTGTTAATCGTTCCCATCACAAGTAGAATACATATATATATATATTTTTTCATACCTTTTATTTTTTACATCTTGTTAAAAAAATAAAATATCACAAACATGTATTTTTTTACTTTTAATTTAATAATGTAAATTTTAAAATTAAATTAAATCAGAAATTAAAAAAAAAAATCAAAAAGCATAAGAGGAGGCGCGGCTCCTCCCTTGCACTTCTTGCTTTTTTATTTATTTTAAGAGGGAATTACAGCATATAAATGCTAGCCTCTGCAGTACCATAGGTACAAGAAAATAAAGTGTCGGTCTTATTAATAGCTCAAGCTTTTCGGGTGTGTGTGTGTGTGTATTCGATTAACAAGCTTTTGGTACAATTGTAAGCGCATTATCCTACTAAAAATAGTTAGGGTGTTTTTAATTGGACAATAATAAGCTATGAAGTTGGGCTTGTGTTTGTTAGGTCATTAATTTTCTGTGGGCTTGTTTCAAAAAACAATCTGGCGGCCCTTGGGCTGCATTCAACACTGTACAAG
The DNA here is from genome assembly GCA_022984855.1 of Dimocarpus longan. Classification (NCBI taxonomy): domain Eukaryota; kingdom Viridiplantae; phylum Streptophyta; class Magnoliopsida; order Sapindales; family Sapindaceae; genus Dimocarpus; species Dimocarpus longan. The sequence goes on from CM041018.1 coordinate 5,333,777, forward strand.
TTTCCGGGTTGACTTTACGGCTTAATTTGGGGAGGGACCTTTTCCCTTAGAGCGGCAATATTTACAGTCCGAAAAACTATTTAATATATTTTAATAGTAAAAAATACGCATTCGGAGACTATTGTTAATCGCCCCCCGTTGCCAGTGGGTCATTATATTTAATCAAACAAATTTAGACTAGGAAAATTCACAAATTAGATGTTTGTTAAGTTGAAAAATAAAAATTTAAAAACAAAAAATTCAAAAAAATATATAATAATAGAATGTAAAAGTTTAATAAAAAAAATTAAGAATTACTAGTTGTTCCCAAAAAAAATATAAATACATTATTATACGGGCGAAAGTAGAGAATACAAATTTAGAATATATACACACATATATGCATATAATTACGAAAAATTAGAAAACAATCCTATATATTAAATTTTTATTTTTTAAAAATAAATATAATATTGATTTTTTTTACTGTTAATGCCCCACATGGACCAACATTGGTTCTGCCTCTAGTTCTATCTAATTCACGATAAGAAAATTCATCAATAACAACCAAAATTATTCATCACTACATATTTTAATAGACTACTTGTTTTCATTCCAGGAGCCTAATAATAAAAAAAAAAAACTTATGCTATCTGGCCACTAGACCACCCATTCCCCCTTACTGGGTTCTACCTCCATAGCCATCAAATAATTCAATTACTCTACTGTATTTTTAAAGATTTAAACCCTTAACTTCAAGTGTTACGGTTCATACCTTTACCTCTTTGCTTCTCATGTATACTTAATTATAGTACTAATAAGACTATTTGATATAGAGTAATACTGAACTTTCAAATTTTTTTTTATCCAAATTCATGTTGAAATACAAGTTATCAATATGTAATAAATTATAAAATGATGTGATAATTAATATGATATTGATAATATTTTGATATCAATTAATATAAAAAATTGAGAAGTCTGATATTATTCTTTGATGTATATATATATTTTAAATAAAAAAAAAAAGTATATTCAATTAGTTTCAGAAATTAATATTTTAACTAATGAAAATTCTAAATTTTATTGAAGATAATTTAAACTCAATAATCTTTGTAATAATTTTGTAAGAGGTAATGCTATTACCACTCAAAATATTTCTTCCTATGTCATATTTTAATATGATCTTTCATTACTAATATATTTTTACATACAATTACTTAAAAGTACATAATTACATAATTAACATTTCAAATTTACTTTTTACAACCATGACTTGTACACCTAGTCTACCATAAACCCTAAGAATATATGCAAAAATAAAGTTAACGTAAATTTAGAAATATAATTTTCACGCAAATAAGGAATGAATGGACGAAGAATTAATTTGATGGATTTTAAATGTATGTAGGTATATTTATTTTAATCTCTAATATGTTTAATATTTAAGATGATCGTTTTCTATAATTGTTATTTAATAGCAAATTAAAAAAAAAAAACTTTTGTTTATGCAACAAGAGTTTCTGGTTGAAAACTTTTAAAACCACAAAATTATTTCTTTTGTTTCATGCATCTATATATATTGAGCAAATTACAATTTAGCTACCCGGTTAAAACGCTTTCACAGGCGGAGCAAATGTTTATATGTTATTACAATTTACCCCCCCACCGTTAATGAATCCAGTTATACTTAACTGAGAGAGGGGTAAAATTGTCTTTTGATATATATTAAAAATAAAATAAATTTTAAAAATTTTAAATAATATAAATAAAAAATATCAATAAGATCTCCACCATCCATCTCAATATGGACGGTAGAGATCAATTTAAAAATATAAAAACAATTAAATAAAATCAAAAGTAAAAATTAAATTTGATTTTGTTTAATTTTCCCCCATTTTGTTCGATCATCATCAGCTTCAATCCATTAATTTTCTACCATTCTCTTCAATCTATCATTTCAATCCATTATTTTCTTGGTTCACCATCAAAAAATCACCAGTTAAACATATTAATCAACCTAAACAATCACCAATTCAATAAACCAAAATCTGAAAAAAAATTGAAAAAAAGTTAAAAACCAAAAATGAGATTCTGGTTCTCAGGAAGAACCCAGAATCTCTGGGTTCGTGAGAACCCAGAATCTCTCGTCATCTTCGCCCTCTCACAAGCAGTCCTCAATCTCCTAACAGCTCTGGGACTCCCACTAATATCCTTCTTGTGCTTCCTCTTAAACTCCTGAACAAAGTGGTTCACCATCCTATTATCAAAATCCTCACCACCAAGATGAGTATCTCCAGCAGTGGCCTTCACTTCAAAAATACCCTCTTCAATGGTGAGCAAAGAAACATCAAACGTACCACCTCCCAGATCAAAAATCAACACATTCTTCTCTCTGGGTTCTTACGAACCCAGAGATTCTGGGTTCTTCCTGAGAAACCAGATTTCTGGGTTCTCAGGAACCCAGATTTCTGGGTTCGTGAGAACCCAGAGATCTGGGTTCGTGAGAACCCAGAAATCTGGGTTCTCACGAACCCAGATCGGAGTGAACCCAGATCGGGTTCACTCCGAGGAAGAAGAATGGCAGAAGAAGCGGAAGAAGAATGACAGGAGAAGAAGAAGAAGCGAGATCTGGGTACTAGCAGAAGAAGCGGAAGAAGAATGACATGAGAAGAAGAAGAAGCGAGATCTGGGTTCTAGCAGAAGAAACGGAAGAAGCATGACAGGAGAAGAAGAAGAAGCGGGAAGAAGAAAGAAGAAGAAGAAGCGAGATCTGGGTTCGTCACGAACCCAGATCACGAACCCAGATCTGGGTTCGTCCGTCACGAACCCAGATCGGATTTACTCCGAGGAAGAAGAAGAAGCGGAAAAAAGGAAGAAGAAGGAGAAGCGAGAAGAAGAACAAGCAGAAGCGGGGAGAAGAAGAAGAAGCAGAATGACAGGAAGAGAGAATGAGAGACTGAGTTGACTATGATTTATGTTCGGTCAACTGGTCAACTTAGTCAAAGGGCAATTTTGTCTTTTCGCTATTTTGATACTATTTACCGTTAAATGTAACGAAACTGGTTAACGGTAGGGGAGTAAATTGTAATAACATTGAAACTATTGCTCCGTCTGTGAAAGCGTTTTAACTGGGTAGATAAATTGTAATTTGCTCATATATATTAACAGTTTAAATTGCTCTATCACTTTAATAAATTATATTTTATTTTTGTCTAAGGGAAATATTAGCAGTCCTCTTTCATATATATATATGTATGTATATACATATATATATATGTATGCATGTATATCTTTATAGTACTTTATTTAAAAAATAATAACAGTACTCTTTGGGATATTTTATCAAACATATATCCAATAGATGAAATATCTATTAAAAAAAAAAAAAACCGATGAACAAGGGGAAAATATTGAATAAAAGATGAAGAAAAAAATATAATGCAAAAGATAAGAATAAAAACTGAGATAACAATCATATGGAATCATATTAAAAACACTCTAATCCAAACTGATCTTTATATATATTTTTTCACTTATGCAATCCCAAAACTATCAAGATATAAAACTACGTTAATTTAATTTTTGCGATTTTGACAGCTGAACATGATAAAAAATACACAGGCATTCGGAACACGTTTTCCCTGTACATTTTTTAGAAATGAAAACGAAAATAAAATCAATGTTGTTGATTTTGTACTCGAATTTTGAAAACGCATCTGATAGCTTGTGTAGTAAAACAATAATCTGAAAACAAAAATGAAAAAACACGTCTGATAGTAAAAACCGAAACATTATTGATTTTTAATATTTTTATTTTTTATCTTTATAGTTTAAATTCATTTATTTGATCCATTTAATTAGATCCTAATGAACAAATCATTCATCCAACATTTAATTAAAACTAATTATCATATTTAATAATATAAAATATAGTTAAAATCATTTTAGAAAAGGGGGAAAAAAAACTTAAAAAATAGGTAAACCGTATATCTTACCATTTGGTTACAACTCCCCTGGCAAAAGTCATGGTTTATTGAAAGACCGATTGGACTTTTTTTCTAAAGAGAAAAAAAAATTAAAGTAACAGTTTCACACATAAATATGGACAAAATTAATATTTTTAAAACAATCAAGACCTTCGAATAGGTCTTGTCCAAACCCAAAAAAAGGGGGAGATAACCCCAACTTTCCCTTATTGTTTGACGTAATCACTAAATTTCTATAGTTTAAAGAAATTTCATTTTACTCATTCTATTAATTCTTCAAGTGAAACTTAGGAAACTTCTAGTGTGAGACCCCTCTCTACGAGGTAAAGCGCTATCTACCTGCCCCACTCATTAGGTACTGTCCCTGAACCATAGGATTTTACTTCATCTCCCACATCCCTCGAACCCATGACCTAACCCCTACAGTACAAATTGATTCTTAGAGGAATGTGTGTACCAATTGAGCTATTGGACACACATTCTTCTAAGAATCCATTTCCGAGGTCGGTAGGTAGCATTCTATCTCGTAAAGAGAGGTCTCGTATCTAGTTTTTCGATAATTAAAACACATAAATTGGGTTTTCGGCTATTCTGGGTTTCCATTGCTGGAAACCTAGTTTGGGTTTTCGTTGATAGAGACCTAGAACTAGGTCTCCATCGACGGAATCCACCAACGAGAGGGAGAGGGAGAAGAAGAGAGGTAGAGAGAAAGGAGAGAAAGAGTTTATGGGTTTCTTAATTTTTTTTTTCAAATATTTTTTTGAATTTTGTTCACTGTCTATCATGTTGATCGACGGTGGTCACAATTTTTTTTAAAAAAATTAATATTTTTTAATTTTTTTAATAATTCAAAAAAAAATAATAGTTTTGATCATCACTATTCATTTTAGAGAAAGACGGTGAAATTTTTTTTCAATTTTTTTGTAAACATTAAATTGTCATTTTATTAAATATTTAAAAAAATTATATTTTATTTGTTTTGACAGTTTTACCCTTTCATATTAACAATTAAACGGTTACTTTTAACGTCTAAATCGATGATAGAGAGTTTTTTTGGATATTTTAATAAATTATAGGAAATTTTTATCTATTTCAGAAACCAATAGGAAAATATTAATGATTTCTTAAATTAAGGGGTGTTGGCTATTATATTATACTGAAGGGAAAACATAATTATCCCAAAAAAAAAAAACCTTCAAATAAGTCCCAAATAAAACATGACAACAACTACTTGAGTAACGATTTTCTATTAATATTGATATAGTACTAATAATTTTATGAGAGAAATTTGAATTTGAGTAATATATAGGAAAAAAAAATCTAATAATTTTGATAATTTATGTTTTTAAATGTTGATATTTTTTTAAATTATGACAAAATTAACAAAAAAATAAATAATAATAAAGAAATCTTACTTCAATTGATTATGGATGAAAGAGGTGAGACATTATTATTTCACGATGAGAAAAGAGAAAAAAGAAACAAAATAAGAATAAAGACTCCAAATTAGTTACCATTGTTGCCGTCGATATTATTCCTTTGAGGATTACCTTGGTCAGGATTTGACCACTTCATCACACGATGAGCAGCTTTTTCAGCCTGAATTACATCATATAAAATTTTGTTAACATTATTTTTTATATTTAATTATATCAACTTAAAAAATTAATTTAAATTTATAATTTTCATGTCTATTTTAATGATTTGTACTCAATTTAATAACAAAAAGAATATAAATAAATTTAAGATAAATGACCATTTTTTAATTCAGTGAAAATATACGAATAAATTGTGAAATCATAAATTTTAAGTTAATATTTTAAATTAATATATAATTATATTTTTGTATAAAAGGAAAATGTAATTTACAGAAATCCTACCTCCTTTTCCCAGTCACATCTCACAGTTATGACGACCAAGATTACTGTTTGAGTGGCAATTCCACAAAAGACCATCCCACCCCAAATACCCTGTTGCGTCAATCATTGATCCACAATAACATTTCCATAGCACAATGTAATTGATATTATTAGATGCCCAATTTCCTTGATAAATTTACTATTGACAATTATGCAATCCAACCAGTAATCACAACAACTAATTCAAGTAAAATACTGCAATCACTGTAAAAAAAAAAAGAAAACCAGTACAAGACTGCCATTCTGGAACAGTATTTAATACTCTAATATTTATTCACTAGACTTGAACGGTTGTGCCTGCCGCAAGATTGAATTTGCAGCAGTGAAACAAAATTTATTTTCAACAGTATTTATTCGCAAGTTTGAATTTGATTGTAAGAAAACTTCCCATAAGCTTTCTTCATTTTTCAAACTTAATTATTTTATTTTGAATTTAAATTAAATCCTATCTAATTAATCAAACAACAACGTATAACCTCACGTTTTTGAAACTTTGTCAAACGTTGTTTTTTTTTCTTAAAGAATAATAACAAAAACATTCTTATAATCGAATGGAGTAAAGGGTGTATTTTTCTTCCTTTTTTAATTTTTAATTTGACTTAAGACTTAAATTAAGAATTTAAGATAGTTTAGATTGTTTTATATTTTTTTACTTATGTTTCAAATCTTCATTTTAAACTTGTCACTTAAATAAAAATATTTTTATTAACAAATTCATATATATATATATAGAAGATTGATAATACCTTATGAATCATAAAACCAAAGTTCGGATAACTACTCTCATATTAGTAATTTCATATTAAACTTCTAAAATAAGTTCCTATAATCATTTCAAAAATGTTAATGCTACATTTACTAAATTTCCTTTTTCAATTAAAAGTATTAAGTCCAAATTACTTATGATCTCATAATTTATTTTTAATTTATATAAATAAAATAATACAACATTTTATGTTTGATAATTAAATGCAATGTTAAGTTAAAAGTTGAAAAGTTTACCATTTCTATTCGGAAAAAAAAGAAAAGAAAAGTTTACCATTTATTATTTAAAAATACATCAGTTATCAAAATAGTACTCTATCCTTAAAACGGTTTACTCCTAGCTCTAAGGTTTCAAATAAGAGGCTGACCACCTCCTCCGGCATCAAATGCAAAGGTATAACCATTTCCAGAGCAAGGAAGAGATTCCTCCTCCTTGATTTGATGTCAGACAAACCCCTACAGAATGAAAATTAATTGTCATATTATTGGTTAGTTAATTAACAAAGACCTATAATTCAATTAGGGCTTAGTATACAAAAATTTTAAATTTACAAAGTTACAAGTAGCTAAAAGAGAGTCAGTATTTAATTTCATGAATTTTAATTTTTAAAGTTATTCATTTTATTTGAACCTTTAATTAAACTCAAATGAATATTAAATCATCTTGTGTAATTGTATATAAATTATGCATAGTAACATTAACATGATCCTTAAAATAAGCTAACATTATTGTCATGTGTCAACCTTAGTTCTTAAATATTATAGTTAAGTTATTTCCTATTAACTTAAATTTTTGGGTTTGAATATAAATAATATGGTATCAGAGTTTAAAGATTCTTGTTTCAAACCCTCTCTCTCCCTTTATCTTGAATTCTTGTTATACATGTTATAACGATAAAAGTTGTTTAGCATGTATCCGACATTTATCATCTATTCGCCTTACATGTAAAGAAAAGTGTTATGTATCAACCTCAAGTATTAAATACTATAGTTGAATAATTTTTTATCGACTTAAATTTTTGGATCAGATGATAATTAATAATTATAAAAATAAATCCCCTCATGCTAGTCTAACAAATACAATATCCAACCAAAAACCATTTAGATTTTGGAACAATTTCATGGGGCAAGAGAATAAGTATAAAGGCAAGTCTACGTAGCACGTACCATAACCCCGAAGTGGAAGACCCATCCCATCAAAATTCCAAGAGGAAGCCCTATAACGTAATAACAGCCAAGACTTACATATGCCACTGTTGCTTGCCATCCAGATCCCACAGCAACTCCTGTAACATTATTACAGTTCTTAAAGTTCATGAACGCAATGTTGTTATCAGGACTTCAAACTGAAAATATGAATTCAATTACAAGAAGTCTGGATGTAATTAACCTAATAGAACCGGTTGAACACTGCTGAGAAGAATGGTGATTGCTAAGAGATAGGAGTAGGTGTCAATTTCATGGAGGACATCTTCACTGGAGGTAAATATCAGTGCAACCTTGTCTTTAAATATCATTATAAGAACACAACATGCGAGACCAATTATTGTTGATTGTACTACTGACACAATTATTGCGAATTGTGCTTCCTTGCCATTTCCAGCTCCTAACTCATTCGCCACCCTCACTCTGTTAATTAGTTGCATGCATAGAAATCAAGAATCAGTGGAATATGCACTCTCACTATCACAATTTCCTCTTGATGGTTACAAAAGTTTATAGCTTATTTAATCGCATATTAAATATTATTATTATAAGTACTCACTGTAAGTTCAAGCTTTCTAGAATTATTATATAGTTACTTAGTGCAATTCCAAAGCATACATGATTAAAGCCCCTTAGCCAATTCACTTGAAAATTGACATAATACTGCATTTCCTCCAATATACAACGGATTTTAAAGAGAATTTAATTATAAAATTCTTCTTTCTATTTATTGTGATATAATAAAAAAAAAAAACAAAATTCATGTAAACTTGAATGTAAATAATATAGTTTGCTAACTCACTAATTGGGTAAGACTACATACCAATAACAACCCTTAAATTTATTTATAAGAGTGATTATTAAAAAATATTTGAGAATTGTTATTGATGAATAACTCTACGCAATCAGTAAGATGATCAAAACCTTGATTATAGTGTTTCTTAACCAATCTGTAAGATAGTCAAACCCTTAATTATAGTGTCTCTTGACCAATTAGTAAGTCTTTACTCATTCATATTTTCTGTAATTGTTTTTCAAATTTAGGTTCAAAAATAAATTCACCCTCATTGGTAGGAAAGCAATATCATAGATTTAAGTTTCTCACTTTTCCCTTGAATATCAAATAAAATTATAAAACTAATATTCTTTTCTTAGTAAATAATTGTCAAACTGAAAGTGAAGTGCAGTGTCATTTAAAATTAGTACCCGATGGCAGCCAATAAAGCAATAACAATCATCATTTGCCATCCTTGGATACTCAAGCTGCGTTATTAATTAAATCCAAACAAGAAGAAAAGAATAAAATATTAGAACATAATTGAATGTGGAATCCTCTAGAATTAAGTTTTAAAGAAAATTACCGTCAACAAATAATCTTTGAAAACATAGTTGGATTACTTGGATCTTTTTGCAGTGAAAACATTAGGTCTAGATTTTAAAGATCAATATTATTTAGCCAACTTTAAAATGGGATTTATATGTGAGTGCTACACAATTCAAGTATTTATTCAAAATTCATTAGAACTAACGTAAAAAGTAATTTATTATTATTATATAAATCATAAAATGATATGATGAATGGTGTGATAATAATAAATCATTTTAGGTGGATTAGTCTTAATAGAGGGTTTGTGTTTAATTTAAATAAATATAAACAATAAATTACAAACCAAGAAAGATCATAAAAGGAAAAGATTAAATGTTTAATTTAAATAAATATAAACAATAAATTACAAACCAAGAAAGATCATAAAAGGAAAAGATTAAAAATAAAGTCACATACCAGATTGACAAGGCATCCACAGCTAAAGTGGCATCCTCCGACCGTCCAGTCATCAATATCAGAATCCTAAAGTACCATACTTCCAAGCTGTTCAGGAAAAATCAGTTACATCAATATAGTAATAGTTAAAGAATAATGTTATAATGGTAAATTAATATTGTCTAAATTATGTATCAACTATATATCTAAATAATATAATATATGAACTGTAATTATCATATATGTAGATCATGCGATCATATCTATTAATTACAACATAAACAAATTTAAAAACATTATATATATATATAGTCTCAAATTGATTAATAATATCAGTACATATAAATAATTCATGTCAATCATTAATTATGAAAAAGTCAATACATCGAATGACTCATAATGTTAGAATCGACATTATTAAAATAAATCCGTCGTTGTAGTAAAAAGAATATATATATATAGATATAATTTTGATAGTTTGCTTGAATTGACAAATGATTATTCTTACGATCCAAAGATAATAATTCTATTTAAGATTAGAACCCCTACCTCTCCTCTCCATCTTTCATTTTAATAGACCAGAAGTGTGAGTATAACTTTGGACCTCTTACTATGAAACCTTATTGATCGATGTTTATAAATTATTTTATTTTGTTATTGTGTTTAAAACTTTAAATAAGACTAAATATCTAAATTTTTAAAATTTAGGTTTATTTAATTAGTTTGTGAAGTATGTGTTAATTTTAACTACGTCTTATTTATATATATTAAAAAAATAAATCTCTTTTTGTCATTCGAAAAATAGCAAAATTATTATCGCACTCCGTATTCCGTAACTACGAGTATCTGCTCTGACTGCGGCTAACAGGCCACGCGACTACAACTAGCATATTACGAAAAACAGTTCATGAATTATTTTTATATGCCAACATTGGTATATTTAGTCATTGAATTTTGAAAAAATAAGTTTAAAGAAAGCTAGGCAAAGTACGGCGAAGCAGGGGGCACCGCAGCCTAAGTTGGGCTGGAGAAGAGGCAGAGATCCCCGACAGAGACAAGGCACCTGGCGGGCAAGCATGACCCGTCTCCAACCCGCTCTGTTGGCTTTACCATCCCCATTTTTCAGCTGTCATTTAATCGAACTAACACCTCACATATTAGGATATACAGTATAAATAATAGAAAAGAAAAAAATAAAATAAGTAGCGGGTCTCTTAATACATTGTGACATAGATAATAATAGAAATAGTCTTGAGTGCATATATTCGATTTTCTCTCCAAATAATAACAAATTTTACAATTCAAAGAGGATGCGAAAGAAAGATAATACCATATCATGATCCCGGAAGCAACAGAGAGTTTCACATATTCCCAGAGGCCAGAAAAGGCTTGCATACGAAAACCGGTCCAGGTCAAAGGGCATCCACCTAATATAGCATACCCAAAAAGGCCGAAGAACATAGCCCATGAAGAGACATCCAAAGCAACAGCCGAGCCAATGACACCCCAATCAAGAACATAAACGAATAGCCAACTGGTCAACACATTGATTAACAAACCCACCAAAGAAACCCATGCTATCACTCGATTTTTCAGCTGGCTTTGTAGGAATCTCTGCACTGGGAATTGGAAAGCATAGCTGAAGTGCATGGGAATCAACCACACAGCAACCACCCCTGATAGCTCAGCCGTGTCATGTGACTGTCCAAGCCATTTCAGAATCGGAGAGGCAAATATGTAAATTGGCAATAGCAAGAAACACACGAAGATAAGGACCAGCCACGATCTTTGCATGTAAATCCCGAGCATGTGATATCTTTTGGCCCCGAAAGCTTGGCCGCAAAGTGTTTCTAAGGCGCTTGCCATTCCTAACTAAGTTATTGGTCAAAAACCCAAAAGGGAAAGCAATAATAATTAAAAGAGATTAAAGTAGGTTTGATGAGAAGTAATGAAAGGGCCAGACAGTTAAATTACCAAAAGGCCAAAACTGAAGCCAACAATGACGGAGTTAGCTATGGAAACGGCAGCCAGTTCAAGGTTACCAAGGTGGCCAGCAAAGGCTTGGGTGATGATGCTCATGGAGTAAGACGAAGTCCGACTAAATACAGCTGGACCAGCAATGCTCCATAGCTTCTTTGATTCGATCCACACCCTTCTCGTCATCGATAATTGATCTTTATTTTGTTCGTCTGCATGATCTCTTAACAAAGGCTGTTTAGGATCTCCATGATCTCCGTCTGAACTAGAACTACCCTCCAGAAAAATATCTGCTTCCATCGGTGATAGAATATTAAACAAGAGTTTGAATTTGAGAAAAGGGCACGTATGGTTTATATATGAAGAGCGCTTACCGACGCCTCCGGGCACTAATGATTGCTCGTATGTCTTGCACTGTTGCACATGGAAGAAAGCTGCAGCTCCTGAATAAATGTAACAATAATTAATGGTCCACAGTTTATCAACAACGGATCCACAGGTTATCAATAATTAATGGTCCACAGGCTATCAACAACGGACCCACAGGTTGTAAATTTGACCTCAAAAGTGAAACAAACTGAATCAAAACAGAACAAGAAATAACAAGAAGAATAGGATAGACTGAGAGAAAGTTATGAAAGGAAGAGATAAGTATAAGAAAATATTGTAATTCTTTTCTTATTTTCCAAAATGGTTTACAAATGAACCCTTTAATACCAACTTATTCTCACCTCCAGCTTCCCTCCAATTTCCTACTAACTAACTACCACTTCTAATAGAATTAACAAAAACCCAACAGAATCAACAGTCTCTTCTTATAACACGACTACTTTCATCCTCACATAGATTCCAAAAACATTGCGTTTTGAGTATTACTCACTTACTCAAAACGTTGCGTTTCAACTTGCATCAATACCCCCCTCTTTGAGTTCCTTGTCCACAAGGAAAAATTCTGGAAACTTTACTTTAAATTCAACAGCATTCTCCCAAGTTGCTTTTGCTGGGGACTGACCTTACCAATGAACCAACCATTGTGCAACTGCTCTATTCTTACTTTTAACCATTCGACGTTCTAAAACAGCTTAAGGATACAAGGAAGTGTCAGGAACAAGTGGCAATGTTGGTGAAGCTTGAATATTAGCTTGAACCGGCTTTAAGAGGGAAACATGGAACACATCATGTATTTGAGTTCCTGTTGGTAGCCTCAGCTTGTAAGCTACAGCACCAGTGGTATCTTGAACTTGAAAATGACCAAAATACTTGGGTTGAAACTTCTGATGACCATGATGGACAGTAACCTGCCTATAAGGTTGAAATTTGACATATACCCAGTCTCCTATCTGGAACTTCCTGTCACTTCTGCCTTTATCAGCCATATTTTTCATCCGAACTTGAGCTCGTCGAATATGGTGTTGTAGTATTTTAATAGCAAATTCCTTATTCCTCAGATAAACATCAACTGCCTCCACTTGAGAATCTTTTGCAAAATAAGGAATATGGAAAGGTAGAGTATAACCATATAAAGCTTCAAACAATGTCATCTAAATAGTGGTATGATAGGAAGTATTATACTAGTCTTCAGCTAAAAATAACCATTACCACGTGTGAGGCTTATCACCAGCCATACACCTGAGATAAGCTTCCAGGCAACGATTTACTACTTCTGTTTGACCATCTGTTTGTGGATGGTAGGCAGTAGACAGCTGCAACTCAACTCCTTATAATTGAAACAATTCTTTCCAAAAGTGGCTAATGAAAACAGCTCCCCTATCACTAATTATCGTTTGTGGCATACCATGGAGCTTATAAATGGAATCTAAGAAAGCTTGTGCCACATTTTGAATAGAAAAAGGATGGGACAACCCAACAAAGTGAGCATACTTTGTTAACTTATCTACAACCACAAAAATAACATCTTTACCTTGTGATGTTGGAAGCCCTTTTATAAAATCCATTGTGATGTTTGTAAAAATTCCCTCTGGTATAGGAAGAGGTTGCAACAAACCTGGTGTAGCCACATTTTCTAGCTTATATTGTTGACAGGTACTGCAATTTCTAATATAGTTCCTGGTATCCTTCCATAAACCTTTCCAATATACCACAGAAGCTAACCTCTTTGCAGTTACAGTTACTCCTGAATGACCCCTCATGAAAGAATCATGAAAAAATGACAATAATTTGCTCCTTAAAACACTATCATTTCCCACTACTAACTTGTCATTCCTTGTGAGTTTCTGTTAATGTCAAACATAACTAGAATGATGATCTGTATTTTATTTCTTAGCTGCAATAATATTACTCAATGAAGCATCTTCTATCCAAGTGTTTTCAATGGCTTGCAACAAGTCTGAAGGTAAAACAGTCACAGTAATGTTGCAGATTTCAGAATTAGAGATTCTGGAAAGAGCATCAGCTGCCAAATTTTCCTTGCCCTTTTTGTAACGAATCTCGTAATCATATTGCATAAGCTTGGCTATCCAAGCCTGTTGAGAAGGTGTTGTGATTCTTTGCTCTAATAAGTACTTAAGACTTTGTTGATCTATCTTAATGATGAAATGTTGGTTAGCCAAATAAGGTTACCACTTCTTAATAGCAAACAAAATGGCTAACATCTCCTTTTCATAAACTGACAACATTTGGTTCCTTGGGAAAAGAGATTTGCTAATATAGGCTATAGGGTGTCCCTTCTGCATCAACACAGGTCCTATACCTGTCCTCGAAGCATCAGTTTCAATAAAAAAATCTTGAGTGGGATCTAGTAGAGCAAGCTCTTATGCTGTCACCATCGCTGTCTTAAGTTGTTCAAATGCCATTTGAGCTCCTTGACCCCATTGAAATGAATTTTTCTTAAAAAGCTCTGTTAAAGGTCTTGCAATCTGCCTATACCCCTTAACAAGTCTACTATAATAACCGGTCAACCCAAAGAAACCCCTCAACTGCTTAAGGTTCTTAGGTATTGACCATTCTTGGACTGCCTTAATTTTCTGAGGATCAGTTACTACCCCTGTCAAAGAAATGATGGATCCAAGGTACTCTACTTGAGCACATCCAAATTAACACTTGCTATTTTTGGTCAAAAGATGATTGGTTCTAAGCACATCCAAAACCAACTTAAGATGCTGCAAATGATCTGATTTATTTTTGCTATAAATCATAATATCATCAAAGAAAACTAATACAAACTTCCTCAAATATGGTTTGAATAAAGTATTCATTAAGTTTTGAAATGTGAAGGGGACATTAGTTAACCCAAATGACATAACCATGAATTCATAATTACCCTCATGAGTCTTGAATGCAGTTTTTTCAATAGAATTTGGATGCATCCTTATTTGCTAATACCCTGACCTCAAATCCATTTTTGAAAACACCATTGCCCCTCCTAACTCATCCACTAATTCTTCAATAACTGGAATAGGATATTTATCTTTGATGGTGTTATTGTTTGAGGCCCTATAATCAACACGCATCCTCCAATTACCATTATTTTTCTTTACCAAAACCACTGGAGTAGCATATGGACTCGTACTAGTCCTCACAACCCCTGCTGCCATCATTTCCTCAATCAGTTTTTCTATCACATCTTTTTGCACTCCACTGTATCTATAAGGTCTAACACTAATTGGTTGAAACCCTTCCTTCAAGATAATTTTATGATCATGAGACCTTGAAGGAGGAGGCTTATTGGTTCTTTAAAAACATCATCATATTCCTCTAGTAATTCTCTTAACTCATTCCATTCACCACCATTTTCACCAACCTGCAGCTCATACAACTCAATAATGGATTTCCAATTAGTTTGCATGATTACATGTGCAGATGCCAATTGATATGATTTCCTAAACAGTTTATTAAATTGCACCTCATCCATAACTGTTAGTTCCTTACTTTCCTCACCTTGTAGCATATGCTTCTGCCCTTCCATAAAGAAAGTCATCTTTAATTCCTTAAAATTCCATATAATATTTCCTAGTGTAGCTAACCATTGTGCACCCAAAATTAGATCATAATTGATCAAAGGCAGGGTATACACATCAGTTTTAAAAATTTGTCCTTACACCTTCCATTCAAAACCCAAACAAGTTGAAGTACAATGCAAATCCTGACCATTAGCTACTGTCACTCGCACCCCTTCCACTGACTGCAACTTACACCCCAGTCTACGAGCAGTATCTATATTTAAAAAATTATGTGTGCTACCCGAATCTATTAGGATAAACAACTTCTTCCTTTCATATATTCTTACTAGTCTCATGGTTTGTGAACCTATATCTCCATTTAAAGCATGTAAGGACATCTGCATTAAGTTATGCTCAGCCTGTTCCTCAACTATTTCTTCCATTAATTCTTCTCCTTCCCCTTCCAACACAAAAGCTTGCTTGTTTCTGCACTTGTGGCCTAAGACATACTTTTCATTACACCAAAAACATAAACCTTTAGCCCTATTTTCATCAAACTCTTTACTAATCATTGTCGTCGAATTTTTGGGAGGTTGCCATCGTAATTTAGGAACATTCGACGTAGGTAAGAAGCCTGTGTTTGTTCTTGGTCTATGGTGGGATTGAACATTATTAAGTGAATTATGATTATTAGAAAAATTCCTCTGCGAAATATGGACTAAACTTGGTTGATAGAGTGTTTTAGTATCTGGTCTTGGTTGCCCTTTAATAGCAGCCACAGTAAACTCTTGCAGTTTTGTTAATGAATAAGCCTCAGCTAGTGTCTTAGGTCTAAACATCCTTACTGCATTCTCTAATTCTTCTACCAACCCAGATAAAAAAAAAAAAAAATTAATGGCTTATTCCTCACTAATGTTAGCTCTTGGATATTTTTCATTAAAGACATCTAAATATTCTTGTAAAGAATGTACCTGCCTCAAGTTTCTTAGCTCAGCTAATGGGTCGTCATATGCATGAAGCCCAAATCTTGAAGCTAATGCTTGCATATATTCTTCTCACATGACTGTTACTCATTTCCTAATCTTGATAAAGCCTTGATGCCATTGAATAGCTTTTCCTTCCAAATAGAGTGCTGCAATTTTGACCCAATTCTCCTTGGGTGTACCATTTATTTCAAAAAAATATTCTGCCCTCAAAAGCCAATTATCGAAATCATCTCCTCCAAATTTTGGAAACTCCAACTTGGTATGTCTTCCCCATGGAACCCTAATATCCTCTGATCTCCTTACTACTTCTTCATTGGTAGACTCCTTTTCTCGATTCCTAGCTAAGACCTCAGTATGTTGAATACTTAACCCCCCAATCAAGGTCTTGATTTCTTCCATTGAATCTTTTAGCAATTGCTGCTGACGCCTTTCAGAATCTTGCACCATTTGAGCAACCTCACACCTTAATTCTTGGTTTCGAGTACTCTCTGTCATGGCCATGGATTACAACTCTGATACCACTTGATGTAAATTGAATCAAAACAGAACAAGAACAAGAAATAGCGAGAAGAATAGGATAGACTGAGAGAAAGTTATGAAAGGAACAGAGAAGTATGAGAAAACATTGTAATTCTTTTCTTATTTTCCAAAATGGTTTACAAATGAACCCTTTAATACTCAATTATTCTCACCTCCAGCTTCCCTCCAATTTCCTACTAACTAACTACCACTTCTAACAGAATTAACAAAAACCCAACAAAATCAACAATCTCTTCTTATAACACGACTACTTTCATCCTCACATAGATTCCAAAAACGTTGCGTTTTGAGTATTACTCACTTATTCAAAACGTTGTACTTCAACTTGCATCAAAAAGTCGGTGGGTATTTTGCGGGAACCCTTTTAAAGTGAGGCTAGAAGGAAAAAAGGAGGAAGAACCCTAGTTACTCCTCCAAGTAAGAGCCCTTTTTTTTTTTTTATGTGTTTACACACTACGTGAAATTGGATGGATAACATATGTAACTCGACAAGTGTACATACATAGTCCTATTTTTATCAAGATAAGATTATCATTAAAAATGATATGCTAGAGGACAATTTAACATAATAATTATAACATCAAAGAAGTAGGTTTATAATGAATATGAATTTGTTAATGTCTTGTGTGTTTACTCCAATTTCTTGACGGGCGTTACATGAAATAACTAAAATAATATATATAACCGGACAAACATACGTAATATTGCTTCATTAAGATAAGATTATCACTAAAATTACTTTAAAATAAATCTTCATAAGGAAAGCACACCAACTATGTGTTGGTTGTGCACCAACTTTTCTCCTTAATGAGGGAAAACTGTTGTCTCATATTACATTTCAGATAAACTGGAGATATTCGAAGCACAAACAAATATTAATTATTGAACCAAACACAGAGATATTACTTGGTTATTTCAGATAGTCTTCCTAATAGCAATTGTGTTCAATGAATTTTCTATCTATAATAATTCTTTTCAAAGAAAAAATTAATAAAGAGATTCATGTCCAATGAAACGTGAATTACTCCCGCTTTGAAAATAGCATCATGCAAGAAGTACTGTTTATTTGCAAAATTAAGATTATCCGTTGGGAGCTGCCTCATTCAATATATGGATCTGAGCTTTCTGTGCCTGTGAATAAGATTTCAAGCACACAGGAATTTCACTACCTTCACAGAGAAATAACAGTGTATGTATGTCTTTTTAGAGTATTCAATGGTTACCTCTTTTTCCCATTTGCATCTTATGGTGATGATAGATATTATCAATGTTTGAACCACAGTTCCACAGATCATTCCTGCCCAGATACCCTGATTCACCATTTTACATATTGAAGAATTGAGAAACTCTTTTTCCACAAATAACTGTTATCTACCACATAGGCAACATGAGGAGATAAGACACCATATATTTTACAAACTAAAACATAAGTATGCATTCATGTGCTGGGTGATTTGCTTACTTTGATATCATATTGCAAAAACCATCCCAATAAAACCCCAAGAGGCACTCCCACAATGTAATAACTACCAATGTTTATAAATGTGACGATTGCTTGCCAACCGGATCCAACTGCCACCCCTGGAAAATGAAAATCATATTACAAAACTTGTGTTTCCAATTGCAAATAACAAAGTTGTTTCGAGCCTCTCACCTGAAAGAACTGGTTGAATGCAATTGAGAAGAATGGTGAACGCCAATAAAACTGCTAATTCATTAACCATTGTAATAACAGAAGAACTTGAGGTAAAGATCATTGCCAGCTTCTCAGGAATGGTTATGATAATTGACCAAAAGAGAAGTCCAATCAACAGGGAGTTCAGTACTGACACGATGGTTGCAAATTTGGCACCATTTGCTTTGCCTGCACCTAACTCATTTGCTACACGTACTCTGTACAAAGAAATTATCACAGGTTAGAGACTGAAAGGAGGCAAGTTTTGATGAATTCACTTCAGAGGTTTAGCGAAAGAATGAAAACCATTTTCTTCCTAGATGAACAGCTTCATATTCAATCCACAAATATTCCACGGATATGGGAAAAATTTTGTCAAAATCTATTCAATCACTGTCGCTTTCCTGTTGGTTATAAACTTTAAGAATGTATCTGAAGGTTCCCAGAGTGACTAATTCACAAGTTACAACTTTATAATAACATTCAAGTAACACGACTGAATAGGTGAAAAGAATAATGGGAATTATAAACGAAGATATCCAATTAACCATTCACCCAATGACCAAGCTAAGTGAGTCAGTTAATTCTTTAGAATGTACTTGGAACCGACAGTCTCACAGCTGACAAGCAAAAAGATTCAAAGCATAATTTGAAGAAACTTATGAGCAGAAGCGAAAAATTCTGCCCAGTGTTAGTGAAACGGAATAACTGTTTGTCTCATCCAGTCAATATGTAGTTGAAAGTTCATACCAAGTCATTAGCATTTTGGCAATTACATTGATAATGATTTCCACTTTTAAACTACATTTCATGCTTCTAAGTTGAGACAACATAAATCATTAAGAGGTTCCACCACAAAAGAAAGAGAAATTCTTTAAACTCTCAAGTATAATACAAGATCCTATATCTACCAAAAATGCTTGTAGAAGAAAATTACTTCCATATTGACTACAAGGAAATCTAACATGGGAAGATAAAAGACAGCTTATCGAGATTCACTTAAACCCAATTCTGGCTTATCATTAGTCCTAAGAATAGCATGATGCACAAGTATCTTTAAGTAAAATGAAGTGGCTTCTCCATCCCTAAGAAACATACTATCTAATCTGAGACAACTACAGATACTATTATGAGGTTAGTAATTACTCTAAAATGAGAGTCAACAATCAGCCAAAATTTAATCCATAGGTCCGTTGCGCGCCCCACCCACCCCCGCCACACCCCACCCCCCCCACTAGCTATTACAATATGGGGAGAAACTAGAATAGTAGTAACCATGACGCCAATGACTGTAATCCTAGTTCATTATTACTGGAAACTAAATATCTTTTCAGCGTCATACACTTATACCCTCCTGTTGTCTGTCTTTTCATTTCCATTGATTATCAGAAGTAAAAGTGAGGATTCAGAAGGAAAGGGAAACTTGCTACCAGCAACATACCCTGTTGCAGCCAAAAATCCAAGAGGAATCATTGATTCCCATCCATATATAGTTATGCTGCAAACAATAATTTAAAATTAAGAGATACTAAAATTTAAATAAAAACACAATTAGATTGAAGACAAACAAATGAAGCTATAGAAGGGAAGTCCGGAAATACAAAACCAACCAGATGGAAAGGGCATCAACAGCTACCTCAGTGTTGCGCATATAGCCAGACACTATAACCAATACCCTATAATAAAAGTTCTCCAACCTAAACAATCATCACAAACAAACTATTTGATAATCTCCTGTATATAATCATTTTCAAACTCAATAGATCTAGGAAGAGCAAACACATACGAGAGCATAAGCCCAGAAGCCAGAGAGAGTTTAAAAAATTCCCAAAGGCCAGCGAAAGCCTGAGTAGTGAAACCATTCCATGAATGAGGACACCCACCAAAAACTGTGTACCCAAATAGTCCTAAAACCGACACCCACCATGAAAAATCAAGAGTAATAGCAGTCCCAACAATTCCAACTCTTAATTTGTAAACAAAAACCCAACTCACAATCACATGAACCAACAGAGCAGCAGCAGAGACCCAAGCAATCACAGCAGTCTTCAACTGGCACTGCAAGAACCTCTGCAAAGTGAACTGAAAAGGGAAGCTCAAGTGAAATGGTATCAACCACAAAGCAACAACACCTGTCTGCTCTGCCACTGATGTTGGCTGTCCAATGAGCTTCAATATCGGAGTTGCAAAAACAAACAAGGGTATCAACAAAATCGAACACATGAATAAAACAACCCATGAACGTTGCATGTATATGCCTAACATGTGGTACTTCTTGGCTCCATAAGCTTGGCCACACAATGTCTCAAGTGCACTCGCCATCCCTAACTAGAAAAATGAACCAGTTAACTTCAAATAATGGTAGGAAATAGATGAAAACGTTAAAACATAGAAATATGTGGTTACCATGAAGCCGAAAGTGATGGCAATGATGACGGTGGTGACAATGGAGATGGCAGCAAGATTGAGGTCACCCAGATGGCCAGCGAATGCCTGAGTTATCACAGTCATCGAAAACATTGCAAGCCGACTGAAAATGGAGGGGCCTGCAATTTCCCATAATTTCTTTGACTCCTTCCATATTTTCTTGAGCATATTCTCTTCTTCTTCATCTTGTTCGGGGTTTGAGAGTAAGAGAGCGTTCCCTTCCTCCCTCATGTCCAATCTGATGCTCTTGAAGTAGTCAACCTGTGTGATGGAAATGAGGTCCGTCTCCAAGAGTGAAAATAGTCAAATAGATTACGTCATCCACCGAATTGTTAAATGGATGATGTTAATATGCCTCCCAGCTTAGTTGAATGAAATTTGATTCGGCATCTCAAAAATAAACGTCATAAGTCTTAATATAGTAAAATATTATGATACTCAAAGCAATATATAGTAAAATTTATAGTAATTGCTGAAAATTTATATATTTAAAATAGACATAAAACTAACATATTTTAATTTCTATTTGGTATTCAACGTAAATTAATAATTAATACAAGATTTGAAGTTAAAAGTTAAAATTAATTTTTAAAATTATATTAAACAAAAAATCAGCAAAATTCAAAATATCTAAATTTACTTTTCTGATAATTATCATCAAATATAAAGATGTGATGTTTTAAACATTGACATTTAAAAAATTATAATAAAATAAATTTGTGTAATTTTTTTTGAGTAAAAATTTCTGTGTAATTAAAGTCAGGATATATAAATGCTTTTATATTATAATTAATTAAGATACATTGATTGCTTAAAAAGTATTAAACCTCATGATAGATTATTTCAAAATCAATTTACGAAATCAATCCCTACCTAATTTTCTAAGTCACTTTGGAGGTAACAGCCATTTTATGTCGAAATCATTAAATAAATTGGATTGGGCTTCTCAAAAATAATACCAATAGAGACGCGTAGCCAACTTTCTTTTGGGAAACGGCCCCCGATGAAAAAGACTAGCAAGTATTTAGACAATTTTGAAAAGGGTCCAAGTCAAGTTCAATATGGCTCTGCATTTAAGACTTTGGTCATATGGGCTGAGCTTAAAACAATTTATGAAAGAGTAGTAATGATTCCATCCCTTAAAAATTGTATGCACACCCCTTTTGTTTATATACACAATAATTTTTTTTTTTTTTTTTAAACTCCACTTGATACTAAGACTATCATTTTCTCTTAATTTTATTATATATATTTTTCTAAATACACTCCTTAAGTCAACTACAATCAAACTATAATATGCGTTAAAAGTAAATACAGTATGAATTATTTTGTTGTAACTTATTAAGAAATTTTTATCTTGCTATTTATTTTTTTTTAACACCTTCATTGTACATTAAACAAAACCCATACTAAGCAAATAATTTAATATAAATTCATTCGACCCATCAATTTTTTTTTTTTTCAATTAGAGATTTGTAAATAACTAATATCTATTTTATTATTTTACTTTCTCAAACATTAATCTTTTATTTATATCATAAAACTTGCATGAATGATTACTTGCTGATTTTTAATTAAATTAGAATTGCATGAATGATTGAAAACTTGCATAAATAATTACCAACTAATTTTATAGAAATCTAAGTAACACTTTTTTTATGATGAATTGTAAATATCGATTTAGATCTATAGTTTTTAAATGATTTGAAGCACATCCTTTTGCTTGTTTGCCAATATGATGAAGAAATTGGAAGAAATGAGTGACAATTTTATTTGGTTTGCGAAAAAACTTACAAAAGAATAGAAAATGTTGATGTGGTGATTGAATGTCTAACAATATTTTTTATGATTAAATTAAGATTATATGAATAATTGGAGACTTTTCAAATTTTTATAGAGAAAAATTAGGATTTGAAAATAAATAATATTTTAATCAACAATTAATGGGTGTATTTATAAAATATTTACGCTTTTAGTAATTTTACTGAAATGTAATATTGTATACTTTTAAAAAAAATACTAATTTGAGGTGTATATACAATTTTTGACAGGTGGAAATATGACACTCTTTATGAAATCAATGTTTGTTGTGTAGATTGAGCTCAAACGAGGATAGATTGAGATAGTCTTACTAATATATGTCGATGGTGACAAATAGGCTAGGTAGGTCCGAAATTTTACACTCAAATGAATTTTAGGTTCTCATTTGGGTTAAAGCCATACGTAGGAGCCGCATCGAATCCAAAATATATACATATTTTTTAATTACTAGCATCAGATCAAAACATTATCGGAACTAACTGAGATGAGATTATAACACATAGTTTGGATTCTCGCTCCTAGATATAAGAGAGGGCTACCCATATAAAGTGGAAAAATTACCCACGGTTAGTAGGAGGATGCAAATTACTATTTAGACTTCAGATTTTATATTTCAGTCACTATTTACTTTTAAGTAAATTTCAATATTGTTCAATCTTTAGACAATAAAACAAACGACCATTTAATCATCTTTCATTTTATTCCCAATTAATAAAAGCACCTTAATGCTAGGAATTAGAACAAACCTACTTCAATAGGATAATAATTTTTAATATTTATTAAGGGGTTATTTATTCTTCTGTTTAAAGACCAAATAGTGTTACTAAAAACTGAAGATTGAATCGTGACTGAAATTTGAAATCTGAATAACATTTTTTTTTTGTCCTTACCTTTGAATATGTAAACTTATTTGTTTTTTAAAATTAAACTTGTTTGAAAACTAATAATTTGATATTTATATCATTTTAACTATTTTTTGTTATATAATTTTAATTAATTTAATATAAACATCTAAAAATAAATAATTTAATCAATTCTAAAATATTTTTTATGTACATATTAATAATATTTTACTCATAATTAAAATATGATAAAAAATATAGTAGTACTAGCCATGTTTATATATTTAAATATATTAATATATATATAAGAAAACAACTAGAAATGAATGTTTAAGTTGTAAATTAAAATATATTAATTTAATTTCAAGATAATTTGAGATGAGATGTATTTAGTTTTTTTTTAAAATATATTTTTTTGTAAATATCAAGGGAAAAACAAATTGAGTAATATAAAATTAGGATAAATTTGAAATTATGTTATATTGGGACAATAAATTTTGAATAAAAACTTTTAAATGTCATTAAGTGAAATATTAAAAATTCTTACTTAATTTTTTTAGTTATTTTCAGGTAGTTTTAAATAATTTAACCACTTAAAAAAAAAACAAACGAAAACAACTTAATAGGAGTAATTCATACTATTAAGTTTTAAGTGGAAAAAATAAATGACACTTAAATTACATTTCCTAGCAAGTTAAAATAGATATTTTAATCCTAAATGGATTTAAAAATGTAATTAGTTCCCATAAATATGTTTGTCAATTTGAGCAACCAACACACAAAAACAATATCAAGAATAAAACAGGATATAAGAGTATCAAACACCTTATATCAAAAAATCAATAAAAACACCGATCAGGATAAAGAGCCTAATTAAAGATTACTTCTGTCTTTATTTTTCTAGCACTTAATGATAATACATTACAGTTAAAAACAATGAAAGAGAAAAACAAACAAAATAATAAATTTTGATATTTGATTACACAGGTCACTAAAATTATAAAGGTCACCAATAAATCAATATAAGACTCATTTGTATCCTAGGTATGATATTTGTTGACACTATGACATATACTAGTTACTGTGATTCACCCGGGCGATTGAAAATACACTCTCCACTTAAAAACACGTCTTCCAACAAGATGCACCGTGCACGTCACAGGACGTTGACATTGTCGCAATTTGCAAATAAATATTTATATCCTAATTTACTATCCACGGAAGCTAATATGTTTAACGGAAAATACAACTCACAGATCTACCTTGGCACCTCAACTCTATAAGCCAGCTACTATTGAATCTGACGTGCTTGCTTGAATCGCTTACACGAGACGAGACACTATAATTAACACCTTAATTCTTCACGTATGTTATCTATCCCTCATTTGATTGGTATTTATCAATTATAGAATCCAGTTTCAACTGACCCGTTCCCGAAATTGAAATTTTGATACCGAACTCCACGAATCCTAGTTCACAATTGTCTAACCTCCAAGTTCAGCGGAGCCGGCCTTTCACAACAATGTTAAATAAAACTCCAAGTTCAACGGAGCCAGTCTGTTCTCTCTGTCTCCCCTCTTCATAATTCTCTCATCTATTATATTTGAACATTGTCGTGGCATGTTGAAAGCCAAAGAAAAACTCACACATATAAGTTTAAGAAATAAAAGTGCACACTACTGTATATATTAAAAAACTTAACATAAATTTTTTTATTAATTTTTGGTTATTAATTTATAATCTTGAAGATGAGAAAACCTATTATTATTTATAAACAAACACTGTACCTAAGTTGGAATTGTAATATTGACAAAGAAAAGTGTTGGTCTACCTTCTACTCTTGCTGAAGTCATAACGCTGAATTATGTTGATCCCAACTTTGTCATGTGCCTGGGGTTTAATGGGGGCCATTATATGAGACCTCAGATAAAGATGTAAAATTAGTTCTTCTTGTATCCACTGTTTAATTATTATTATATATAATACAAGTGTTGTGTTAATAATTAAATCTTATTTATATTATGAAAAAAAACAAAAACAAAAAAAAGAAGGCTAAGCATTGTCAGTGAAGTTTATGATCTAATTTCTTAGGCTTCACTCAAAACTTTTAATTTTTAAACTAAATTGAAACAGTCAATATTGGAAAGAAATATATTTTAAGATATATGTATTTTTTATATAAGAGAGTATTTTTATGTTATTATTTATTGTAATGTGATGTCATTCATGATAAAAATTAAACAAAACAATGAGGCATGAACAAAATGCGCCTAGGCAAGTGAGACCATAGTCAATTGCCTGGCTTGCCTAGACATCGTGCTAGCCCTAGGATTAACATACCTAAACTTAGGTGGTTTTTATTTATTTTATTTTATTTATCTTAAATCCTAATAGAACTTGATATAAATAAGATTTAAATAAGTCTTGATATTTAAGATCTTGCAATTTGCTTCTTTTTTTAAAAAATTTTTTTTTGGATGATTTGGTGATAATTTAAAGTGAGTTGGTTTTTACCTTTATAACCTTCCATCAAAATTAAACCTATAAGCATATATATTAAATAACTATTTGAATTAATTAAAAACAATAGTGATTTAATAAATATTTATTATAAAAGAAATAATAATTATAATTTAAAATGAAATTTTAAAAAAAAATTTTAAAAAAATGAAGGAGATCGTAGGAGGAAATCGATTTTCTCCATTCACTGATGACAGGAGGTTGACAAGCTCTAACAAATGGTTGCAGGTCGTCGACGACTTGTTGTAGAAGAATGCTAGCAGCCTTTATATTTTATAGACAGAGGAGGCTGTTGCCTCCTCTCTAATTCCAATGGGAGAAGGTGTAGCATCCCCCCATCAATTCACACGGAGGTCGGTCGGCCTTCTCTAAATGATCAGGAGAGGAGCTTAATCGACTTCCTCCTATCTCGAATTAGTGGTCAACGGTTGCCGTCGGCGGTTCCAAGGTGTGATAGGGTTAAGTTAGGGATAGGTTAAAGTTTGATCAGATTTGGGAATATTTTCTGGTTAGGGACATTTTGGTAATAACATAATAACATGAGGTTAATTTTTAAAGTTAGTGTGAATTCATTAATAAAAGACTTTTTCATTAAGTTATAAATAAGAAATTTTGACTTTTTAAATAGGATGTTTTTTAACTAAAATTAAGATATAAGTAATAAAAAATTAAAATCACTTAAATTAAGATTAAAATGAAAACAAGACTTATTAGGGAAAAAACAAAAAGACCTTAGTTACTATGTAGTGTTCTTTTTCATTTCTTTTCTTTATTTTTTTGTTTTTTTAATAAAAGATTTTCACATATATATATATAGAGACGCACACATAAAAATAATTTTGATGTATATTGTATTAACAAAATAAGATTTCAACTAAATGTTATATATTATAATATGCTATGGAACTACTAATCCGCACAATCTCAATAGTAATGATATGTGAGGGGCATACTAACAGTTTAACCTCAGCTCATCCACATACTTGTTTGAAATGTGTTATGACTTTTTTGAATATTTTATATATATAAGTTTTAAAATATGTAAAATTGCTTATTTATTTAACTTATTACTAAAGGCATAATAATAAATAATTTATGTTTTTTTTTATTAATTATATCCTTTTTATTTTTGAAGTATAAATTTAGAATTTAAGAGATTCCAAAATAAATAAATAAATAATTTGGGATATAGGGAGGAACACACTAACCTGAATCTATAATCTAATTGTATGAGTCAGAAAAAATTCACATCGGACCAACACAAGTACTGTATTATTAATGTTTTTGCTACTCAAATTTTATCTTATGAATGTTTTCAATACCAATGCAGTTTGAAGATAGAAAACTCTCTTTCAATATTCATTTAGTTTATTAATGATCTATACTCAAGGATTATATTACAGATGGTATTAAAAAAAAAAAAAAAAGAATTCTTATCGGGATATGTACGAACATAACTTATTATGGAGGTTAATATCTTTAATGAAAATTACAACTAGAAAAAGAGTTTACTCATCCACCTTAGGATTTTCAAAAGTCAGCCACTGCGAATTATGCGATAAAGTTGTTAAAAGCAGCTGGCTTGCTTGATTCCACGGGGCCAAACACACACACACTTTATGTTTTTTCAGAGGGCTGACCCAGCTGCACACAAGAGACTGTAGTACAGAGATTAATTCGGCGCGTAAAGTGCCTGTAATTCGATGATTATCAATTAAGAATTCTTTAATTTCGAAGGAAAAAAAATTAAGAATTCTATGTCAACTTTGTCCCAGAGAAACTAAAAGATTGATAAAAAAAACCCTCAAAAAGAGAGCCAACAGCCGGACACCAAAAAATAAATTGTTTGTTCGTGCATTGATCTTTTTATTAAAGGGCTAATTCTAATTTTCTTTATATTTTGATATAATAATCAAAATATATCTTGACTTCAGAAATTATTAGAAAAATTTTCTAATTTATAAAAATAGCTAAAAAAAAAATCTCCTACCGACAGGAGGTTTCAGGGGCTTTCTGACTATATATATATATATATAAATGATAGTGGATTTTTTTATTATTGTATAAATGAGAGGGGTTTGTTATATTATTTCTAAAATCTGAAGGTTTTTTTACTATTATACCAAACTACGGGGGTTAGAATTGTCCTCTTTATCAAAATACCCTCACATGAAATTATTAATAAGAGTAAAATAATTTAATTAAAACAAATTAAATATTTATCTATTGGCTCTGCAGGATACATTTGATTGAGGATGTTGCAAACTCCACACACTAAACTTTGACGGTAGATTTATTTACAACCATGCCTCTTTCAGATATAAAATAGTGATTTGGCAAAATCATCATGACGGCAAATATTTGACAGAAATGTCAGGAAGTCATAGTTTTAACATCATGTTATGAATCTTCCATCTAGCTAGTTTTAAAAATACCATGCTAATGATGTTGGGGTTTTCAGGTGGGGTTTTAAGGTGATTGTTTTATTAAGGGAAAAATCTAAAAAGGACCCTAAAATGATAAATAATGTCAATTTGCCTCAACTTTTCAAAATATTAGTAAAAAAATCCCCTCCACTTAGCCAAAGGCGATTTCCATAAGGATTTTTAATGGTTTTGTGACAAAAACATTAAAAGATGAAAACACCCTTACGATATTGAATAATAAAAAAATAATAATAATCAATTATCAAACTACCATTTCATAACAAAAAAATTAAATAAATAAATAAATTATTATTATTATTAAATAAAATAAATTTAAAAAACTATTAAGATCTCACCATAATTTTTTCTTTAAAAAAAAAAAATGAAGATCTGGGGTCCAAAATTGAGAATAAACCCAACGAAACAAACATCATTCTAGCAAGTTTGCCATCGCAAGAAAACAAAACAAACATCATCATCGAAAAACCAAGCTTGTAAACAACATTAACAGAGCACTATCTCTCTATCATAAGCTTCTCAGTATTAATAGAGTACCATATATAAAAACCAAATAAACAACCCTAAAATCCCAAATCAAAACAAAACAAAATCAACCAAGAACCATAAAAATGCAACCTTTCTATCGACGAATCTAAAGAAACTAAATGAAAAACGTTGAAGGCCGATTGGAAGACGGTTTTCGACGATTTTTTATCCATAAATAAAAATACAAAAAAAAAAAAAAATCAATTGACAACTAAAAGAAAAAAAAAAACCAAAAAATTTACATTTTTTTTCAACATCTGGGTTTAATTAGCGACGAACCCATCCAAAAACCAACTTTGTAGACCCACCACCAGGCAATCCCTATGACGATGACGACCTTTGTATCATGACCCACCACCAGCCTCAGCAGACCCATCACTTTTTACAATCATCGAAGACAGCCTCTGCATGCGCTGGTTTCGATTTCGAAGCTGTTCGGCCATGTATGTTTAGTGGTGACTTGGTGGTAAGAGGGACAAGCGACTGGAATCAACGATAGACGACGTAGCACCGGCCCAGGGCTTTGACATCGACGATCCTGTTGAAAATGAGGAGGATGAGGGAGTTTGGTAGGCAGTTAAGGTGGTCTATTGGTTCCCGGAAGAAAATCGAGCTGAAAGCAAACAAGAGAGAGAAAGAGACAGTGAGAAGGAAGAGAGGGAAGAGAGAGAAAGCGATAGAGAGTTGAGATAGTCGAGAGAGACAGCGACAAAGAGGATTTAAATGGAATTAGGCTTGTTTCTATTTAAAGTTCCAATACATTTACCTAAATACTCTTACAACCTAACGGATCTGTCATCTTT
Source organism: Dimocarpus longan (assembly GCA_022984855.1). Classification (NCBI taxonomy): domain Eukaryota; kingdom Viridiplantae; phylum Streptophyta; class Magnoliopsida; order Sapindales; family Sapindaceae; genus Dimocarpus; species Dimocarpus longan. The sequence goes on from CM041018.1 coordinate 5,363,859, forward strand.
TGGATGAAAATCACTAATTCACTAACGGTAGGGTTTTTTTGGATAATAGTTTCAAAACTAGGGATAGTTTGATATTATTTTCAATTTTAGAGGGTAAAATAATAATAATAACCCTTTTATTAACAATGTTTATGAGATTTCGTTTACCGAGATCGGGTCACAGTTTGATAATTAACATGTGTGATTATGAAGATGAAGACTCAAGAAATTGTATATCAATATATAACATGCCTAATTACTCACTTTAATTTTGTAATTAGAAGTCTTTAAGAAAGACTAGCATATGTAGACATTCATTTTAAGTAACACAAATAAATAAAGACTTGTAGAAGTCAACCATTTCAGTAAATACATATGTTAATTATTACATTTTTTATGATTAAAAATATTCTGCTAGTGCCTATAAATGTGGAGTCTGCAATTTCTCAGAACTCATCAACACAACATTAGGTTTTCTTTACTTTTCTTATATAGCTTTAAAACCCAAAGTGTAGTGGCATGGCTTCTCTCTCCACCCGAACTCTCTTCTCTGTTTTCATATTTCTGACGGGAATGGCTTCTGCTGACCTGCTGCCACTGGACCTGCCGCCATTGAACTTGTACTTGCACCTGTCATTGAACTTTTATGATAATACTGCATGCCCAGACGTTGTAACTGTAACCCGACGCCATGTAGCAGCTGCAGTCAACCAAGAGCGTCGCATGGCAGCTTCACTACTCCGCCTCTGTTTCCATGATTGCTTTGTCAATGCAAGTCCTCTTCCACAAATCTCAAATCTTTTAAAATTTTATTTCAATTACATCATTTTTTTTTTTATCTTCTATATTTCATGCTTATGCTTGTTATAGAAATTTTATACTTGACATTTACAAAATTTTGCATGCATGCACATAATTGTACTATTTACCAGTAATAATATCTATATTTAAGAATATGAATATTACCATCATCGTATCTGTATGTGAACAGGGATGTGATGGGTCCATATTGCTGAATGACACGGCAACTTTCACAGGAGAGAAGACAGCATTTCCAAATGCAAATTCAGTGAGAGGATTTGAGGTGATTGATAGCATTAAAGCTGAACTTGAAAGTAAATGTCCTGGAACTGTCTCATGTGCGGACATAGTAGCACTTGCGGCTCGCGAGGCTGTTGTTCTTGTAAGATCCTCTTCTTTTTGAACTACTATGTCTATATGTATACCTTCCTTGTTTCAGTACTACGCACAATAAGTGAATATATTTATACATATATATATATGTGTAGTAGGAAGTTATACACAATTCGTATATGTGCATGAATTCGGCAGTTGTCAAATTCAAAAATTTAGGTACTTTTCTACTGAATTCCTATAGTTATAAATGTCATTTTTTTAAAAAAAAATGTGTAACTCTCAGTTTTTTCTTTCTTTCTTTCTTTTTTTTTTTTTTTTTCAAAAATCTTCTTCCATTCAAAATTTCAAATGATGAGTTTTAACAGTGCAATCCAATTTGCCCTAAAAATTTTGTCCTAATTTTCAATCAAATGATATGGCCGTTCATGATTTGTGATTGACAAAAAAAATCATTTTGCCTTGTGGTTGATGATGTAAACACTTACCTTGTCATTTGGAATGAATTTTTGGCTAAAAAAATTGGGATAATTATATAATATTACTCATCCTCATTAACCTCTGACGGGAGAATAACAATTTCAAATATTTCATTTTATTCTTAGAATTTCTTTTAAGCACGCATTTTCAACAATTCCTTAATCATATATTGATTTGTTACCTTGGAACATATATAAATAAATAAACGTTATGAAATGTTCAGTTGGGTGGGCCTTCGGCTTCATGGGATGTGCCATTGGGCAGAAAAGATTCAACTACAGCCAATAAAAGTGCTGCCAATTCCGACCTCCCTTCACCACTCGCAAATCTTTCCACTCTCAAAGCTTCTTTCGCAAACAAGGGTTTTAACCAAAACGAAATGGTGGCTCTCTCAGGTGCACTTTAAACATTCAATGAAATTTTAGAGCTATTAATTCTAAAATTTAAAAGTTACAACTTATAAGAAAATTAAATGACTCTGACCAATATTCTATGATTAACGTTTTGTAGGAGGTCATGCTATAGGCAAAGCACGGTGCACGGTCTTCAGGACTCGTATCTACAACGATACAAACATAGATTCTGCTTACGCAACATCATTGAAGCAAAATTGCTCTAGTGTAGGTGGAGTTGATGATAATAATCTATCTCCCCTTGATGGAACCGAAAATGCTTTCGATAATGTTTATTTCCAGGATTTAGTGAACTCGAAGGGCCTTTTACACTCGGACCAAGAGCTATTTAACGGTGGCTCCACCGATGCACTGGTTCGAACCTACTCCCAAGACTCTGCAAGTTTTATATCTGCTTTTAAAGCTGCCATGGTTAAGATGGGAAAACTCGCCCCACCTCCAGGAACCGGCCAAGAAATCAGATCCCAATGCTGGAAAATCAATGGCTCTTAAAGGAATTTACTGGCCTTGATTTTATATGAAACTTTCGGTTTTCATCTGCTGTGCCGAAAAATAAACGATCGATGTGTTTCCTTTTGTATCTCTATTTATTTGTTTTGGAATTTCTACTATTGTTTTTTCTAAAGCATAATTTCTTTTGTTGTATGATCTCTAGTGGTGCGAATTCTTTTCTTTGAAAATCCAACAAATTTTTATTCAAGAAACACCAACAAGAACAATATTTGAAATATAATTTGGAACAGAAAAAATCAGAATTGATTAGAATTACTTTTAATATCAAAGTTGCTAGCCGATGATTAGCTTCCTCATTACTCTTTTTAGGAGCAAATTGACACCGAACATTGTCCAATTAGACCAACATCAAAGAGATATCCCTGATAAAGAGATCTTTTACCACATAAGAACAACAGATCAGCAACTCCTAAATTTATTACAGTTTACACACAGTATATATTCGTGAGTTGATTCTTGTGTGACATAGGTTCTACTCTAAGTTAAGCACATGAATAATTGAATATAGCCGGAAATATAGTTCATCGAATAATTCTCAGAGTTTCTGTTTATATATGATAAACTTGCTATGTATATTATTGCTTCAGTTTAGGTAACGATATACATTGCATTAAACATCACTGCAAGAAAACAGGCAGCTAAATATCTATATACTGCAATATGCAAAAAAATATCCTGGTTTTGGAGGTGCAATTTCGGATTGCACAATGGTTAATATTGTCAATCTAGATATCTCTTATAAACCACTTGATTATTACTCAAATTTCATGCTCTTAAAATTTCATAAAATCTTCAATTTTTATGTCATATCATGATCGCATCTCTAGTGTCTTCATACCAAAAATAATAATTAAAGTACCAAACTTAACCTAGACTAGAAATTAGAAATTTCACAAAGTAATGTGTCAAATATATCATTATAAAAAATTCTGAATTTTAATATGTCAACAAAAAATCTTTATTTTAGCCCAATTAACACCTAAATTGTGTATATCACCTACCCACATGTGGTTGTGCACCTTATCATTTGCTTTTGTTGTAGAGGTTATGTCATATTATCATGAGAGTAGATGTTAAGATTGTATAAGTAGGGATTGATTTAGATAAATTCAGAAAAACTTTTAACTCATTTAGTGGGAGCTTTCAAAAAATAATTGTCCAAATTGTAATAGCTAAATAGGCTCTTAAATTCACGAAATTTAATACGAAAATTCATATACATTATACAACTTCCGTGCCAAAATTCGAAGTTACCAACCTTCTCTAACCAAAATTAAGATTAATACTATATCCCTTTAAGGCCTATTTTGACAATCATCATAACAACTCCATATATATATATATATATATACACACACACATGAGGAGCGAGAATCTCAATTTTAAAGGGGCCAAAATGAAATTTAATTTTTAAATTAACACAAATCAAAATTTTAATTTGAAAAATAAGTTAGTAAAATCAAACTTAAATATCCACTATAATGGTGTAAAAAATTAATGTATAAATGTATAGGACATCTTCATTTAAAAGAAAAAAGTTATGTAAAGTATTTGTTAAGTTTAAGAGAATATTAATTCTATAATGAGAATGTAAAATAAAACTTTTTATAAGAGTATTAATATTTATAATTATCATAAATAAAAACTAAAAATATATATAGTTTAAAAATTAAACGATGTGTATAGAGATAAAGATAAAATTATGATAATATAATCAACAATAAGAAGTGAATGTGCTCTACATATGAATTTAATTCTATTATTAAAATAAGTAATTATATATATATTTATATATTTATATTTGTATTTATATAATAGCCTTGTGATCATCAAAACTTCATAACTTCAATAATCTCTAGGATGATATAAATAAATCTGGTTTCAAAAATCAAAATATAAAGAAGGCATGCATTTATCAATTTAAACAATATAATGGGAATGATGAAAATAATGTGTGCGTGTCTATGTGTTTTTGTTTTTTTAATTGTCAGCAAATAATTTTAGAGTTTTTTTTTTTTTTTTTCTTTGAGGGTGGGGTAGGAGTGATTAAATTAAAAAAAAAAAAAAACTATTCACATATTATATTTTAAAACAAAAGAGAGACTTAAATCTTAAGAGAAGTGTTCAACCATTCCTACTAAAGAATGATCTGTATTGTCAACAAATGATATAATGGAAATGATAAAAAATAAACTGTCATGAGAAAGTTATGAAAGTAAAGAAAAGTAATAATAAAAGTAAAAATAAAAATGAGGAAGTGATGGAAAAAATTAAGTATGAGAAATCGAAAAAAAATTATCAATAAAACGTGTAGACAATGGGGAGAGATTTTTTTTTTTTTTTTTTTCAGTGATTGAGACAGACCAAAAAGACTACTGGACCAATCAAGATAGAAATATTGATGACCCAGTCTAGGGTATTACTCATGTATAATATGAATCTATCCATACAAAAGTGAAGAAAATTACGGGAGAATAATCATTATATTATTATCATAATCATCATATATAAAACTTTGGATTGGCGGGTGGGTGTCAAACCTATGCCATTAAGGCATGAGGGCTGCTGCTGAACCAACAACGCCAATAGCCGGATGACGTGATAGTGGTGAGTTGTTAATTTATTATAGAACTCTATTATTATTATAATGTTATTGAATAAAAAATTATTATTATTGTTATTAATAAATCCTTCGTATTTACATCAAAAAGATCATCAGCTCCTAGTTATGTCTCTCTTCTCCAAATTCCAATTTAATTATAATAGTTATTAAGTAATCATTTACAAAATATTAATAAGCTCAACAGTTTTTTGGCACTAAGTAGAATTATAAAAAGCCAATATCATACTATAAATTAATTAATGTTATTAAAATAAATAAATATCATAATTCAAAAGCTTAAGTGAAATCCCCTCCCCAAGTAAAAAGAAAAGAAAAACAAAAAGAAAGCTTCTGTGAAAAATCTAGGTTATATACGGTCATAATTAATTATTTATTTATTTTGAAAGGATACATGGTCATAAATTGAATGGTAAAAAAAATAAAATTAAAGACGACGTTAAAATATGCATAAATGCTGCGACGAAATGATTTTGCAATATTTAGTGTTTATCACAGAGCCAAAAATAAACCATAAGCTCCATAATAGCATCAACATTGCACATCGATATCGCAATCAAATGATTATTATGATTATTATTATTATTATTTTGCCTCGCCTCTATGTTGATTGCTAGCTATCGGTAATGAACTATCTCAAAGAGTTAGATTATTCCAACTCAGCTTCCCCTTCTTCTAGTAGGTCTGGTATCTTATCTCTGCGATGGTTTACCCCTCCTGTTGGCTATCTCAAATTAAATTCTGTTGCAGTTGTTGACAAACTCTGTAAGAAAATTAGAGCGGGTCTGGTTATTCGAAATCACCTTGGCCAACTTCTTTTTGCTGTTGTATTAATTTGTTTTTCGTCGTTACACAGATGTTGCCACTGCAAAAGCTCTAGCCATTCGAAAAGGCTTGCAACTAGCTATCTCCAACAAATGCCTCCCTTTAACGTTGGAGTTTGATGCTTTGCAGGTTATCAATTTCTGCAATGGAGAAGTTTCTACAAGGCTTGACATCCAGAACATTGTACAAGACGTCAAACTTCTCATTTCATCCTACAATGTTAGTTACCCATTGTGTAGCTAACTGAGCTCTTGGCTTTAATATCTCAACTGTTTGGTTCTCTACCTTTTCTGCTTGGCTGCTTAAGTTAGCCACTTAAGATGTTTCTTCTTTCCAATTTTTTGATGGTTCCTATGGTTAATACAGTTACCCTCTTTTTTTTTTTTTTTTTAAAAAAAATTATTTTTTTTTAAGGACACAATCAAATGATTAGATAGAAGAATAGGGACCAGTTATACTGTTTGTAGTTGACCTTTTCGGGAGAAAGTCAAAAGCACACATGGCAAGTGCTGTTATGTCTGTCGTGTCACTCTCTACGTGTGTGGGGTATTATCTTCCTCGACGTATAGGATCTATAATTTTGCTGTGTAGCAGTAGATATGTCTTTGTAATTTTGTTACGATATACACTGCTAGCAAATTCACCACGTGATCTCATATTGAGCGACGTTAGACTAGTCGTCATATGATTGTAGCTTCTTTGGGTTCCATTAGTACGATTTTAGAAAGAAAAGCTTGCCATTAGAGGTGAATTTCAGAAAAATAATGTTTTTTGTTTTTGTTTAGTTTTTAAACGGTTTATTATTTATTTTTTTGACATTGTTTTTCTGATGGTTTCTTGGGCAGCCAAGAAAACTATTATTGAATGAATATAAGCTAATACATAGCTGTGAACAAAAGATTGATAATAATTAATTAGTCTTCCAATCAACATCATCAATAAAAAAAGTAGAGAACTTGGCCAGTAAATGAAGTACCAATTGTGAAGCACTTTTAGTGAAGCAAGGATTATTAATGGACTCAATGGAGTTACACTTAATCTTTTGTTATTTACTGTTCAAGTCAACCTTTTTTTTTCACAGATTGTTTCAATACTTGAGAATTGTCTTGGTTTCATCCTGTTAACTTTACACCATGTAGTTTACTCACAAAAAAAGCGATATATGTAAAAAGTTACACAGGAAAATTTCACCAGGAAAACCAGATACTTTGATTTGTAATAGTTGTAAGTAAACAAGTTATTTTGTAATGTACAATGCATGAAAATCACACAAACTGAAAAGATTACTACTATACTGTCCCCATTACAAACAGGCATGCTGACTGCAAGTTGCATTTATTTATCACACAAAGGATGCAAATCGATTTTACATTATGCATCCATTCGGATAATACATCGGAGGCCAACTCCTCCAAGCATGTATTCGAAGGCCTTGTTGATCTCTGAGAAAGGAACCTCATGTGTAATGAATTTCTCCAGTTCAAGCTCCTGTCGACATTCAAATTTTTAAGGATGATATTTGTACAAAATCAATGATAACCCTGGAAACAGAATTACCTTGTTCATGTACTTCTCCACCACTGAAGGAAGGTCTGATCGCGGTTTGTAGTTGCCGAAAACTATTATTGAGGAACGAGTTCTTTTTATGGTTGGAGGGAGAGTCATAAAAGAAGACAGACGATGTGGAGTAATTGTAGAATGGGTGTTTATGGATGAAGTAGCCATGTTTTAGAATTTATTAAATTATTTATTTTTAGATATTTATATTAAATTAATTAAAATTACATAATAATAAATAGTAAAAAATATATAAATATTAATTTATTAGTTTTCAATAATTTTAAATTTAAAAAACAAACAAATTTACAACATATTTAAAGGTAAAGAAAAAAAATAAATATATTATTAAGATTTTAAATTTTAATTACTATTTAATTTCAGTTTTCAGTAATACTCTTCATCTTTAGATAAAAAAAAAAAAAACGTAACCTCTTAAATTCTATTGTCTATTAGGTTCTCCTTGGATTTCGTGATCTACGGACGTGGCATGTGCTGATGTGGCAATTGTGTTGGGCTTCATGATTGCAAGATCCTGTTGGGCCCGCATCCTTCTTGGGACTTTAGGCCTCTTTTTTCGAGGCCTTTGTAGATGAATACGGTTCAAGCAAACGATTCTAGAACGAATTTAAAGTGCCACATGAAAAAGAAAATTGATTTGTGCTGTTAAATTAATAAAGTGCCACAAGAAGAAAGTACGGGTTTCCCACATGTAAATCAATATTCATTTGCGTTTCCCACGTGACGCAGCCTCTCATGCACGAGCATACAAACGACAAGTACTAGGTTTCTAAAGTAAAGAACAAGAAGAATGCGTGCTTTCCACGTGACGTGGCATCTCTTGAATGAGTCTTTTTGTAGTAAGCCTCTGCATGCCATGCGCAACATAAACAAATTGAATTCAAATTTCAGGGGATTGTTGGTTAACTATAAGGTCCAACAAGTCTTATTATTATAGAAAGTCCAAACTTCGTTGATCTTAGGCAGTGATTTGTACACGTGTTTTCTTTAATAATTATATAAGTTTGGACAGCGATGGAAAGGGTATCTTCAGCTCGCTTCTCACCTTAATTTTATTTTAATTAATGTCATTAACAATTGGTTTCTTCTTAGGCTAGCAATACCCAGTGATGGATTTCTTAATTTTGTATATATACAAATCACAATCATCTCATTTTCTTATCAAACTTGGTTCCAAAATGTGTGCATTAACTCCCACTCCTCTTGTCCAAAGCTTTGGATGGCCCTTAGACAATACCACAAGCCATCAAAACAACTACTTGTTCAATGATAGTTTTGAGTCATATAATTCTAATTTTGATCCACCTCATCAGCAGCCACAAGTTCAGCTTGATTGCTCTGCACTACTTAACACATATAGCAGCAGAGATCACAGCGTGGTTAAAAAGCTTTCTCACAATGCTAGTGAGCGTGATCGAAGGAAGAAGATCAACACTTTGTATTCTTCTCTCCGTTCTCTACTTCCCATGGCTGACCAAACAGTAAGCCTTTTGTTTTGCCTTTCCTTAATTTTGCTTTTTCATTCTAAAAGCTGTTTTGATTACTAAATAATTCATCTAATAGTGATTGAAATGCTTCCATTTGGGATCAAACTATCCCAGTTATAATTTTCTGTTTGTTTGATATAATGGATACAGAGTTTTAAAAAAAGGAAGAAGGGAATACAGTCTCAAAATAGGAAAAGCTGTAGTGTGTATATCTTTATGAGACTGTGTCCATTCAACCTAAAACTGTAACATTATTTTCAAAATAACAAGTTGGGCCTAATAGATCGTTTGAAATACCCCTTCTCGTCTGAGTTCGTAATCTTTAAAGGAAACTTTTGAAATCTCTCGGTTATAGCTCTCGATAAATAAAAATTTTAGGTGAGAAAAGAGGAATGGTTTGATGCACAATTTGTGTGGGCAACTCTTTTTCGATATCTGAAAATAGAGTTTGGTAGTAGCGGATCCGTAAAAGATGTTAGATAATAATAATAAAAAAATTCTTTTACAAATCAATTAACAAACAGCACTTCGTAGGAGAATCATTAACATTATTTATAATTATAACAGAAGAAATTAAGCATTCCAGCCACAATTTCGTGTGTGCTAAGGTATATACCGGAGCTGCAACAGCAAGTGGATTGTCTAATTCAAAAGAAGGAAGAGCTTTTGTCCAGAATATCAACATCTTCGCAGGGAGATCTTATTCATCAAGAAAAACGAAGAAAAAAGCCCATTCAGTGTCCGTTAACTTCTATTTTAGCAAGTTGGCTAACTGATAGTGAAGTTATAATTCAGATTTCTACATATAAACACCACAAAAATCCATTATCTGAAATCCTGCTTAATTTGGAGGAGGATGGACTTCTTCTTATGAATGCTTCTTCTTTCGAATCGTCCACAGGAAGTGCCTTCTACAACTTACACCTTGAGGTATGTAATTCCTTGATTTAGATCCCAATGTAGTGTTCGTTCTAAGGGCTCACATAACTTTCATTCATCCAAGGCTTTGAGATTGTTTACAATTGAATTCTCTCGTCTCACTTGTTACTATAATTAAGGGCTCTTGACATTATTAAAAGAATCATTAGTTACCGTTTTCAAAGTAATTGATTTCTAATGATATAGTGCCTCCATGTATGTATGCTTGTGGCTTTAAAATGTCTGCTTTTTAATTGTTTATATTGGATTATCCAGGGGAAAAGAACGGACCAAATGGAATGCGAGATTTTATGTGAAAAGCTTTTGTCATTGTACGAAAAGAAGGAATGCTTACATCCACTGAAAACAGAGAAACGACGGCCAATGATGTCCTGGCATTGTGTAAAATGATGGACGGCATCACTATAGGGAGTAGGAAGAAATCTAATAGTGGTGCATTCTCTCCTTAGTGTTGACTGTTGAGAGATCATGAAAATATTTAAAAGACAGTACATGATGCATCCCACTCAGATGAATTAATATTGTTAAAAATCTTATCATCAAAATATTTAAAAGAGAGTACATTATGCATCCCACTCAGATGAATTAATATTGTTAAAGTTCGTAACGTTCTTTTTCTTTTCTTCAAATTAAGTCTTATTACTTTGATCACATATTTAATAGTGTTTGTTTTTCTAACTTAAAACCTAATTTAAAATATAAATATGTGAAAAAAAGGCAAAAAAATCTAATTTTTTCATAAGTAGAAAGTGATGAAATAAATTAATTTTGTGTTATTATGTTATTAGTAATATATCCTCAACAAAAAATCACATCTTACACGGGTCCTAATTCTAACATAACCCTGACCCTAACCCTAACCCTTGTTACGTGGCAGCTACTGCCCCAGCCCAACTCGTTGGCTAATGATAGAGGCTGGTTGGCCCTCATTTTGCATCATCGAGAGGAGGTGCACAATTTGATTTGAAAGAGGAGGTCCGACTACCTTTGTCTCTAGAGGTCGTCGAGGGCCTCCATCGTCAGCTATCTCAATCCTTTGGCAGCAGGCCGTCGAAGTCTTACTGCTGAAAAATGGAGGCGGTCGTGACCGCCAATCTCTTTTTTTTTTTTTTAATTCTTTTAAATATATTTTTATATTTTATTAAAATCATTATTATTATTATTTGATAAAATAATTAATATTAAAAACTAAAAACTAAAAAATATGGATTCAAAAATATGTGTTGTAAAATAATTCAAATTTATAATATCACATTTATGATTATAATTTTGATGCATATTAAATGATATTAGAAGGTTATAAAGGTAAAATACAATTCACTCAACGTCACCGGTAAATCATATCAAAATTAGAAAATTAAACATGTAAAAATGACTTAAACAATAAGATTTATAAAATTTTACCTAATCTAAAGTTTGTTGGAATTTAAAAAAATTAAAAAGTCTAGCAATATTTAATTTGAACTTTTAAAAAGTTCATAAAAATACTCAATCCAAATTTTTAAAAATTCCATTAAAATTTAGTTACCATTTAAAATTTTTATAAGCCCAAACAAGTTTGAGTGTATTAAAAAAACTTTGACTTTGTACAAATTTGCTTAAATGATGGAATTTAATGGATTTAGATAGATTTTAAAGTGAAATTTATAAAAGGCTCAAACAAAATCTATGTTATGAAATTTGTGTATTCCGTGATCATTATCTATTATTTAAAAAAAAAAAAATCATCAAATTCTAATTAAGTATATAGATTGATATACAACCCTAAGATTCTATTATAATTTATTGTGATTTTTTGTATTCTCAATGAAAGCACTAAATTGTTGATGACCTAACTCTAGATTTAACAATAAACATATCTCAACCCAAAAATCAAAACACAAACAGGATAAATAATGAATCAATCGTCCCACTAGAATAAGTAAATTAATTTTCTAGAATTAAGCCAACTAATTGACCTAACCCTAGCCCAAGCAAGAATACTTGGCAAAGTCAAGAAAATCTAGAATCAAAATAGATAATAACTTGAATTGTAACCCGAGAGATTTTAAGTAAATCTAGCTAGTAAAGCTGAAATAAAAGTTTCATGACTATTTATAACCTTACAATTCCTTAAGAAACATAACTTTTTAAAAAAATAATAATAACTAAAAGGAAATAGTATTAATAATTAAAGAAAATCTAAAAGGAAATAAAATCAAGATCTAAAAGGAAATAATATCAATTCCTAAAAGGAAATATATCAATTAAAATAGAAATAAAATAAAAATCCTAAATTAACAAAAATTCCTAAATAATATAGCTATTCCTAATTTAAATAAAGTAAATAATTCAATCGGAGTCAACCAGCACGACTTGCAATTCCAAGACCCTCATCATAAAATTATTGACCATGTGAATTGATTAAATCTGCAATAGTTTCTTCATCTTCATCTTCATCCTGATGCAAAGCATGGGTATCGACTAGTTACAAATAAAATGTTAATCCATGAATCGAGAAAAAAAAAAGAACACATGTTGTTGTTGGTTTTCATCCCTAATAAATGTTTTTCTAAGGAGAAAATTTTGGATTTAGAACTAGAGGTGAACGTTTATTGGATTGGGTTGAGTTAGATTGAAAATTGAGTGACGATATTTTCACCCCGCAAAAATTGTATGTACACCCCAAATTAGCATTTTTTTTTTTAAGTATACAATATTATCCTTGAGTAAAATTACTAAAAGGGTAAATATTTTATAAGAACACCCACCAATTATTAATTAAAATATAATTTATATCATAAACTCTTTTTACTCTTTCAATCCATAATTTTTCTTTTAGTTAGTATTTCAAACCCTAATTTTTTCTCCATCAAAAATTGAAAAGTCTCAAATTATTTATATAATTCTAATTTAATTATCAAAAATATTACCAAACATAGTCATTACATCAACATCTTTCATTCTTTTGTCAAATTTTCTCACAAACCAAATAAAAAGGTCACTTATTTCTTTCAATTTTTTCATCATATCAGCGAACAAGCAAAAGGATATACTTAAAATTATCCAAAAACTATATATCTTAATCGATATTCACAATTCATCATCAAAATTTTTTTGCTTAGGATTCTATAAAATTAGCTGATAAAATCATTCATGCAAATCTTATGATATAAATAAAAAATTAGGACTTGAAAGAGTAAAAAAAACTTTCTGATTTTAATCATAAAAATTAAAAAGGTTCATTATCAAACTTTAACTTTAGTCATTCATGCAATCCTAATTTAATTAAAAATTAGTTGGTAATCATTCATATACGTCTTATAATATAAATAAAAAATTAGGGTTTGAGAGAATAAAATAATAAAATAGATATTATTTTATATACAAATCTCTAATTAAAAAAAAATTAATAGGTTGAATGAATTTGTATTAAATTATTTGCTTAGGATAGGTTTCGTTTCATGCACAATGAAAGTATTTAAAAAAAATTAAATGGTAAGATTTAAATTTTCTAACAAGTGATATCGAAATAATTTATACTGCATCTATTTTTAACATATATTATAGTTTGTTTATGGTTGACTTAAAAGGGTGTATTTATAAAAATATATACAATAAAATTAAGAGAAAAGAGGAGTCTTGGTGTTAAGGGATCGTTTATTTTTTCTACTTAATACTTAATAGTGTTGAATTACACCTATTAAGTTATTTCCGTTTAAGTAGTCAAACAACTTAAAACTACTAGAAAACAACTAAAAAAATTAAGTAAAAATTTTTAACTTTTCACTTAATTGCAAATCACTTAATGACATTTAAAAATTTTTATTCCAAATCTATTATTCTTAAAATAACATAATTTCAAATTCATCATAATTTTATATTACTCAAATTTTTTTTTTCTTTTCTTTTTTTCTTGATACTTATAAAAAATATATTTGAAAAGTAAAATCTAAATGCATCTCATCTTAAATTATCTTAGAAATAAATTAATATATTTTAATTTATAATTTAAACATTAATTTTTTAAGTTGTTTTCTTAAATATATCAATATATTTAAATATATAAATATAGTTAATACTACTATATTTTTAATCATATTTTAATTATAAATAAAATATTATTAATATATACATAAAAAATATTTTAGAATTTATTAAATTATTTATTTTTAAATATTTGTATTAAATTAATTAAAATTACATAACAACAAACAGTAAAAAGAGTATAAATATTAATTTATTAGTTTTCAGACAATTTTAAATTTAAAAAACAAATAAATTTACAACATGCTCAAAGGTAAAGAAAAAAAATAAATAAACATATTATTCATATTTCAGGTTTTAGTCACTATTCAATCTTCAAATTAAAAAACAAACGACTCCTAAGTGGAGTTAAGAACAAATTAGAAAAAATTCAAATTTTTGATTAGGTGTGCAAACAAAAGGGATGTACATACCATTTTTTAGGGATGGAAACATCATTACTCTTAAAAAAATTTCAATTCAATCCCAACCCAATATAATTTTTAACCTAACTCAATCTATCCTAACTTTTTGTTTTGTTTTTTTTTTTTTAAAGATTTAGCCTGATCCAATTTGATAAAAAATGATTGGGTTAGATTAAATTTGTCAAGTTGGGCTGCAAATCGTTTACTTATTTTAGATCTTGCCTTGCTATTGGTTGAATAAGCCATCGGATGTCTCCGAAGAGACTCTAAAGAAGCTGTCTCTCACGTGAATGTTATCCTTCTTTCTTCCAAGTTATAACTGTGTAAATGAAAGTATAATATTAACAAAATTGTATAAATTTTCAACCGGCTGTGGCCTTCAATGTTTTGGTTTTTAATTTTAATTTTGTATTTATATAATTTTTCAGATATAATCATATTACAACCGTAAAGGGCAAGAATTTTTTTCTAGCCATTTGTAAATAATCAGGATTCCATAAAATTTGATTTCTTTAATCAAGGAAATCAGAGAAGGAAATAAGATTTCTTATATTCCGGCGACCCTATTGCTTGTCAATATTGAACGTCACCTTTATAATTTTCCATTCTTTAAAACAACTTTAATAATTATATGCCGACTCCCGAACGTTTACGCAACAAACACTAATAATTCAAGTTGATTTGGGACATGACTTGGTTAATATTCAGACTTGATTAGAGGTCATACCCAAATTATCAGAAAGATGCAACTCCATGAAACACTGTAGCTCAGATTCTCAACCATACCCGTACACGCTTCGTCACTGCTACATAGTTGGTAATGGAACATAACTGGAGGAAATTAGTAATTAATTGACTGAACGTTTTTTTTTTGAAGTAATTAATAGACTGAATATTATCGTAGAAGAAACATTGTTAATTTCTATAGACGTTTCCATAAAGCGAAAGCCAAAGATTTTAAATCCCAACTCGTGAGGAGACAGTTTGTTTTATTTAATTTATATGAATATAAAATGATAAAAATAAAATAGCATGAATATTACGTACCATCCAGTCTCTATATATCATATGGACGAAACGAAGTAGCTTCAGGAAACAATTCTTTTTAATTAATATGAAAATATTTATTTATAGAATTTATAGAAAAGATAACAAAGTGAATTATTGTAACATTGATAATTGACAGGAAATTTTGGGACCTTTAATTTAAGGTGGGGGCCAGGGCGCCAGCCAACTGAGTTAAGTCACCAACCGTATATACATATTTCTCGCAGGCACATTTGAGATTGAGCATGTATGTATTTTTAAGGACAACAGTATTAATTATGGTAGGTAGTTGTTCCTGCACAGCTTTTTTCCTTTTTTTTTTTTTTTTTGGAAGTATGTTCCTACACAACTTTTGCTAAAAAATTTAACTACAATTGTTTTTATTTACATCATAGCGGTTATTTACTATGACTCAGATAAATACTTGTTCCCGTTAGCAGGATACGTAATAGCATCAATAAGCCATACAGACCGATAATCAAACAGCAATACCCATTTGATCTTCATAAAGAAATTGTTCAAACTGTCCAGAAATTACTATCTCAGCATCAATACCAAGTGCCCATTCATCACAGGGCATCAAACGCCCTGTTTGCTTCTAGAAAGTAGAAACATTGTTAATTTTGGTCACTGCCAGTCTTGATGTACTCCTAGTGAGCAATTAATTCTTGACAAGTGGCTTAACTCTGGCATCGATGCAGTCATAGCCACCTCTTTTGAACGTCCTTGTTTTCAGATTGATCTGACTCTGTTAGAGTGATTATATTCGAGAAATGCACATCTTGGAAATTTGTGGTATTCAGGCAAGCCAAGTCTTTCACGAAGATTATAGTCCTGGCGTTACATACTTGTCTCAGTCTTCTCTATCATATCTGCAGAAATTGGATTTGTGAATGCTGAGTTTTGTATTGTATTGGCGTGTTATCGCATCAATCACTAGGCATTATTTTGTTTTTTCCTAAATACTATTTACATTCAACCACTTAAACGTTTTTTTTTTTTAAAAAAAAAGAATTTCAACCACTTAAACTTGTAACATTGCGGCAGGAAAAAACTGTCTTTGCTATCCAATTATATTAAATGGTGGTTAATAGCTATTAATTAACTTTTTTTCTTTACAGTAGCTATTAATTAACTTATATGTATGTTTGATGATGGACGGTATTTATCATAAATATATGTATATTAAGAAAATATAAGGACACATTTTCAAAAAAATAATAAAATAAAAGGACGCAAACCAAATACATTAATGCCAGTTTGGTGTTATTATAACTTTTAAAATAACTATTATTAATATGCTTAAAAAATAAGTTAGGTAACGTCAAACAAGTTTGGCGTTTGGTTGGTAAAGTTAGGCTAGTGTATGATTGATGATTGATTCCGTTTTTAAAAAGATCTCAAAAGAAGTTTGCCTAAATCGCAAATTTATTGGAAAATTTTCATTTTAATCCCTAAAGTATTGAAAATTATAAAATTATTTGGGTGGAAAGGGTATTTTGATGTTTTACAAAAGAGAGCCGAGACAATGATACACGTAAGGTCAAGATTAAATTAAAAAAATTAAATTTATTAAAATTAAATTATAAAAATGATTAATTAATTAATTAAAAAAGTAAAGATCTCTTAATAGAAAACATTTTTTTAATAAAAAATGAAAAAACAATTCAACCCAAATGAAGATCTGAGTTCCTATCTGGATATTTAACAAGTTGATGTTGAAAATCTGGGTTGGAATCTAGATGAAGATGATCTGGGTTCTAACCTAGATGTTACTGTAGCAAAACAAAATCGTCACTAAGTTACCACCCAATTTGAAAAAACAATCCACTCAATCTAACCAAAAACATAAACAAAAACAATCAATCCATGCAAAAACAACAACAACAATAATTCAAGAAACAAGACATGGTTGAAACTACATAAACAAAAGATGAAACTCATATTAATAAAAACTAAAACCTACTTACAAAGGCCATTGATCCCATCAGCCCTAGAGAAGTAACAGTTACCTGCTTTGTCTGCACCGGCTCAGAAATAGCACCAATGACAATTGATGATCAAGTGAAAAAGAGTAAATTGTTAGTCAATGGCGACATCGATGGCACGAGCTCAGAGACGGCACCAGATTCAAACCAGTCTCACCAATCTGGTTCGACGACTCACTAGATTGTTGATTTGGTTTAACAATCTTAAGCGAACTAAATCGTTTACTATATGAACAAAGTTGTCATTGATTCGTCTCCCATCCATCACCTTCGTTAGATGTCCCGGCCATCACCTTTGTCAAATCACCCTTGTCAAACATCTTGGCCATTTCCTTTGTTCATCGGCCCTGTCATCAATGATATAGGCACTTCATCACTGGTATGAGGTTCCATCAAATATGGACTTTTTTTTTATTGTTTTTCTTGTAATTTTATAGAAGATAAGAGAAGAGTTTTTTATTTTTTTAAAAAAAAATGAAGAGTTTTCAGTTTTGGTTTCTTTTTTTTCTTTTTTTGCAATCTTATTAAAGAAAATATAATATTAATTGGAGAAAAAAGATAATATTATTTTTTTCTGATTTTTTTTTTTTTTTATCATTGTTTAGTTGGAAAAACAATAATCATATTTTTTTCTAAAAAATAACAATAATCAGATTTACATGTGTCAATTTTTTATTTGACGAAAGATGCATGATATTTTGATTTCATTAGAGGTCAAAGAGTCATTAAGGTGGTGAGGGGCAATTGAGTTTTTTACATTTTTTCTATTTGGTTTGATTATCAATTAACTAATAATTTAAACCATTTTAAAAAGTTTTAAAAAATTTAAAGATAAAAAAAAATTATTTCTAAAACAGTTTTAAAAACTTTATAATTTTTTATACCTGAGAGATTACACATGAAATTTTTTCTAATTTAGAGCATCTCCAATGTAAGTATGGATTGTAAAAAAATAGAGTGTCACATAGGATAAATTGATAAAGTGTTAAAATTAAGTTCTCCAATGTAAACTTCTATAACCACTATCAAGCTGACGTGACAAAAAAAAAAAAAAAATAGAGGATGTCAACCTCAATGTCTATTTCTAGATAGTCTCCTCGACAGCCATGTCAACAATAAATAATTGAAACTTCCATAAAATAATATTTTATAATAATTTGTTTTAATGATATATTATTCATTGACTATTCATCATTGAAATGAATAGAATAGCATTGGAGAGTTTTTTTAAACTTGAATGTCTATCAATTCATATTTATGCCACATAGGATGTGCATTTCCTTGACATTAATGATATGTCCATTTTTTTTAAAAGACAATCCACATTTGCATTGGAGATGCTCTTATATGAATCACAATGTACTCAATGGTGGACCCACGTGGGCCCCACCTCAAATTTTGAAAGCCAAAAATGTACTATTATTTTAATAATTCTTTTACGTGTGGATTAAATTTTCGTTCTTTCACCATTTCCCATACAAAAACGTATTTATATTTTTATTGGTATAAATTAGTGAATTCTTAAATTTTTATAAAATTATTACACATTATTGTTATATTTTTTACGAATTTTTTTGTTTTTATAAATTATAACATTTTTTTATTTAACCAATTTTTAATTTGTGAACTTTCCTAGTCTAAATTTATAGTATTGAAACTGCCAAATATGAATGTTTCTATTATTTTTTTATCTTTGATATTTTTTTACGGTAATGTTGATTATGTTATTTTATTGATTTATTTTTTTAAAATTATTTTGTTGTAATATAAGCGTAATATTATTCAAGTTCATTGATCAAGTGTAAACTATTATCTAAGTTCATTCATCAAATGCGTTATTTATTTATTTATTTTATCAAGTGTGTTATTTTAATTTGATGTGTTATTTCGATTTGATATAAACTTATTTATTTATTTATTTATTTATATCAAAACATATATATTATGTTATGATAGTAGCTTTTCAATATTATAATTATTATTTATAGTAAATAAAAATATTATGAAAATATATAGTAACGAGATAATTGATTCACTGATTATAAATTCATATCAACTCAAAGGTCAAATGATTAATGCATTTTTCATAGTTCAAATGATTAATACATTTTCTATTTACATATATTTATGAGTATACGTGGAGAGTTTTCTCCCTTTATTATAGAAGTCTCACGATGTTATACGAGTTAATTAATTAATTAACTATATATATGTGTATTGACTTGTCAATTTATAATAGTTATATGATAGCTGAATTTTAATATTATTTTATTATGTTTTATTATAACTTCCTCTTCCATATAAATATCTGGATTTATCACTAAATGAATTTATAAAATATCTAATAGATAGAAAAATATAATATTTTAATTTTCAGTTGGCGCATAAATATGATTTTATTTGAAATTAAAATTTAAGTGTTTTTATTTTGAAAATAATGAGGATGATTTGGTTATGCAAAAAATTCATTAAATCTCACGTCAAAACATCGATTTATAATCACTTTTACAAAATATCCACTTCTTAAAATGTCAAATCTATTCATATTATTAGACAATCATTTTTTTAAAGTTTTAAAAAAAAAATTTATACAAAAATTATTAAATAATTAGATTGTAAATACTCAATGACAATACTAAACAAACCTTATAGCAATTGCAGATTTTTAATTAATTTGGGTCACACTACTAACCGGCAGAGTGTCATATATTTTAAGTCATCTTCGGACCACATTAGTTCATAATAAGTTAGGAGAGATTAATTAAATCCTTCCCGAATCTCCAACACTAACCATATACGTGTGGTTATGCCGATTTTTGCTCGAGTCAAGAACATAAATATTTGCATTTTCTTGCAATGCTGCCTGAAAAGATGGTCCAATAGGAAATCAGTCTATTAGATCATCTTCAATGTGCAATACCAAATTTTATACTATTTTGGTGTAACACCAAATTTTTTGACATCAAATTTTTTTTTTTTTTTTTTTTAACTTCAATGTATATGATACCAATTTAGTATAAAAGGTATCTTTAAAAAATATTTCATACATAATTCTTTAACCAATATTAATTAATTTATTTGGTATAAAATTTTATTCTCAAATAATTACTCACAATATATTAAAAAATTATTAAATACTCACATATATATTTTTTTATTTTTTACAAAATATTATTCTCATTATATTTTCACATAGGTTTTTAGTCACTTAATATTTTTCAACTCATTTTTGTCAAACCAATTGTTTATCCACCTATTTTTTATCCATCTCATTTTTCTAACTAATTTGTTATCCAACTATTTTATTATCTAACCCATTATAAAATCGTATTTTCAAATAACTTATTTTTAAGTTATGTTGTTGTTGTTATTTTTTTTATATCATATATTTTTAATTTAAGGTAATAGTAATGTTAATGTTATTGCTTTTTATTACATTATTGAGTTTTTGCATTAAAAATACTACTAGTTCTATCAAGTAATTATAAAAATAATAAATTTTTATATACGTTAAATAAGTTAAATGGTATTATAATAATATATTACTTATAATACATATTAAAAACTTAAAAATATATTAAATTACATTCAATATTATACTTATTTTAAAGATCTCAATGAAATATTTTCAATGACATAAATTTTTTATAATAATTTAATTTCTATTTATAATTATTAATCAAATCATATAGATATATGAAAAGTGGTAAATGATACAAATGAAATAAAAATTGTTGTGATTAGAATAGTATTATTGGAATTTTGAAATAAAATATAAGAGCATGTGGACCATAAAGAGAGTTGATATTTGTTATACTTACACCAAATTTGGTGTCAAACTGTAGCAATTACATCAAATATTGTTTTGAAATTGGAGCCTCCGTAGTATTTTAGTGCTACATTGGAGATCATTTTTACACTAAATTAATGTTTTACACCATTTTAGTGCAATGTTGGAGTTGCTCTTAGATTAGTCAATATGATGCTTGGTATGATTTTTCTATTGACATACATTTTTAAATTATTTACGTAGAAAAAAAAATATATTGATTGAGGCATATTAGTGTAGGAAGTTAGTTATAGACTAAACCTGAATATATATATATATATATATAAATGAAATTAAAATTTTGAATCCCTTCCCAAATAAAAAAGGTCGATTAATAATTTGATTTTAATAATATTTTCTTAAAAAAAAAAAAAAAAAGTGCTTCTTTAAAACTCAGCAAAAGAAACCACAACGGTTGATTTTAATAATCACTAATGCAAAAACAACAAAGCTTAGAATTCTGAAACATTACACCACAATATATACTTTTATAAATTAATCAATCACATGAAAGGAATGGTCTAGCCCGCAGCTCCAGCATATCCGTCCAACAGAGAATAGCTTTGGAATGCTGCTGGTATTATTGCGTGTTAGTGGCTGTTTCTCTTCCGCATGTGTGGTTTCTTCTGTTTAATGGAATGCCAGTTTCAAAAGAAAATAAATTAATCAATCACCTCAATAATTGTGAGGCAAGTCAACGAAGACATAAAATTCAATTTTTTTTTTTATTACTTTGTTTTTTTAACATAATCAACTATTCAACCTGTGGCACTACCAATCGGGCATCCATTATTATCAAACCATTTTTTTTCTTTTTCCTTTTAACATTACAAGTATATATCACAATTGCTAGGATCACATTAATTGGATTCTAAGATACAATCCGAAACTCATTATACTTTATTTCCTAAGAATCGAGAGGGAAAGACCCACAATAAATGAGAAAATTGTCCTCCACCTACGTAATTTGTCTACATAAAATGAGTTAAATGGTAATTATCTTTTTTTTTTTTGTGCGTTTACTTCACTTTGAGGAATCGGAATAGGAATCGAAATTATCTGGAATCGGAATGACTTGAAATCGGAATGAAATATCGGAATCATATAAGTTGTTTACTTCAACTACAGGAATCGGAAATGGAATCAATATTATTTCCATTAAACTGTTTACTTTACTTTGGAATCGGAATGAATTAAATATAAGTTACAAAAATACCCTTAATTAAAATTATGGATTAATTATAATAATGTGTAGTTTTTTATTATAATATGCTTTTTTTTTTTTAATATCAAATAAAAAACTGCATATTATAATAACAAAAAAAAACATAATATTATTTTAATAATTTACTAACTTGGTGTGCAGTTTTTTTATTATAATATGTAATTTTTTTAATATTAAATAAAAAATTATATATAATAATAATAAAAAAATTACATATTATTTTATTAGTCCATCATGATAATTAAGAAATTGGTGATGAAAAATTAATAGTGTGCAATTTTTTATTACAATATGTAGTTTTTTTTTTTAACATCAAATAAAATAGATTTTCTTTATTTTTTTTAAAAATGGTATAAGGGACATTTTACTTTGACAAGAGGAATGAGAATGGGATTCCCATTCCACAACCCCAAATTGATGTGGGACCCACACTTTCATTCTCATTACGGAATGAATTTTAAACAAGTAAACATTATCAATCAATCTCATTCTCCATTCTCATTCCTCAATCCATGAAGTAAACACACCATTTATAGATACTCAAACTTGTATTTTTGATGACCGAGCAAAGTGGGTTTGATCGGCAAGCCACTTTCAAAGTTATCAAACCATTTTCAAACTTAACCATATGATTTGTTTAATATGTCAAACCTAATCACTTACTAAACAAAATTGTCAAAAAGGTAGAAGATAGAATCACAATAACTGAGTTAAAATAATAATAATAATAATGTTAAGTTTCTCAAATTTTTTTTTTTAAATTCATGCTCAGACGATAAGATATGTGAGTTGTCAATATTTTATTAATTATCATATCATCTCATGATTTATAGGATATTGATAACTCACATATCATAATATAGATTTAGACCAATTTTTTGATAGTATAGTATCACTAAAAAAATTAGTGAAATCACGGTAAGTGATAAAGCAACTCAAAATAAATTGGGGACTATTATCAATATATAAAAAAATCGTGCCTAGTTTTCACCCCATAATGAGTTCCATTTTTCTTTTTCTCGTGAAATTAAATAAGATTTGAAAATTTAAGGCTGTATTTAATCTAAAATTTATTAAAATTTTAAATATATTAAAAATTTAGACGTATTCAATTCAAATTTAAATAGATTTTATTAAAATTTAGGTGTAGTCAACCTATATTCGTATGGAATCCGTTAAAATATAGATATATTTAATTAAGATTTGCATTAAATCTAATGAAATTTAGATATATTTAATTCAGATTTATAAAATTTATTGAAAATTTAAATATATTAAAAGTTTGGATATATTCAATTCATATTTGAATAAATTTAATTGAAATTTGGTATAATCAACATATATTTGAATGGAATCCGTTAAAATCTAGATGTATTTAATTAAATCTGACATTAAATCTGATGAAATCTAGATATATTCAATTCAAATTTGTAAGAAATCTAACAAAATCCAGTGTATTTAAAAAGTCATCGACTTTACAAATTTTATTTAACTGATGAATTTGAATTATTGAAATTTAAAATATTTTAAAATTTTAAATATATTTAATCTAGATTTGAATTGGG
Organism: Dimocarpus longan; assembly: GCA_022984855.1. Classification (NCBI taxonomy): domain Eukaryota; kingdom Viridiplantae; phylum Streptophyta; class Magnoliopsida; order Sapindales; family Sapindaceae; genus Dimocarpus; species Dimocarpus longan. The sequence goes on from CM041018.1 coordinate 5,387,911, forward strand.
ACACCACCCCGTAATAAGAGTGGTTGAGCACTTTCTCGAATTTTAAAAGATCAAAATTTCAAGTTTTACCTTTGTCCTAAGATACAAGGTGTGAGTGCTTTTCTTGAATTTAATCCTCCCATCTCCACCATAAAAATAAAATAAAACAAAATTCTGATTTGAATGGATTCCATTAAAATTTAGGTGTATTTAACTCACATTTATATGGGAGTTCATTAAAGTATATTTAATTTAGATTTATATGAAATCTAATGAAATTTGGATGTATCCAATAAAATTTGTAAAAAATTCAATGAAATTTAGGTGTATTAAAAAAGTTATTAACTTCACATATTTTAATGATTTTAATGGAAAAAAATATGTATCTATAACAAATTTCACTATTCTTTTTAAAGTTGTTACTATATTTCAAAAAAAAAAATCTAATAAAATCAAAATAAAGTCCATTAATTTTGTAAATTTCATCAAAATCTGTCATTAAAATAAATTAATCAAATTTCAATAAATTATAGATTGAACACGTTTTACTTTCATTAAATTGGATAATATTAATTCCCATGAATTAAATTCAATCTCCTGTCATAAATATGAAATAAAAATACAATAAAGGCCAATAGATATACACATCAAACTTAGTTTAATGTATTAAACATAGAATAAATTTATACATAAAATAAAGAATATATATATAGGGATAATCCCAAAAACCCTTATAGTTTATAAAAATGTCAATTTTACTATATATGATTTCATTTCTATAAAAAAATCTCAACTAACGTCTATAAAAAAAATAAAAATACATCCAAAAGGCGTGTAAAAAAATAATAATACTCTTGATGATTACAAATTAATGATGAAGTCTTAGAAGATAAAATGAATATTTTTTATTAATATATTAATATTAGAAGGGATTTAAAAAAATAAAATAATAAATAATAAAATAGATATTTTTATAAATTATAATAAACGATTTTTGGATTATTCAATATATATATATATTTATACAGATGATTTATTATGAAAATATGTGATTCGGTAAATTTCATGAGGTCAGGGTCAGAGATCTGCAGTTATATCGATGAACATGCAATTAATAAATGGGGTCTCTGATTTAATAAATTAATAGGTAATTGATAGATATCTACCTAGAGTATGACTTTGTTTTCTGAAAGCACTGAGGATGAATTTTACTAACGCTGTCTAAGAATCAATTCTTGAGCCGTGCATCTCAACATGATTGATTATCTATTCAATATCCCGCAAGTCCCACAAATCTGTGAATATGAGACGTCCAAATTTTTAATTGTTGCTAAGTCAAAGAAGCAGTTCGAATAATAAAATCCAAATAAAATATGTTTTTGTATCTTCTTGTTTGGATTGTTTTCATTTTATTTTAAATATATAATAAATGAACTAAATAAATTACCAATTGAACTCTAGGAAACTAATTATCCTAACTGAAGATATTCTAAATATAAGGCGAACATTTTTTATTTTTGAACATATATGACAAACAGTTTTATTATAGAAAAAATTTATTTTAGTTTTTAAAATTTTGAAAAAAAATAAAAAACAGGTTTTTAAAATTTGTTTGAAAATATTTTTTTATCTTTAATTTTTTTTTTATATTTAACTTTTTAAAATTTTTTTAAAAAAGTTCAAATTATTAGTAAACTGACGGTTAACAGTAAATTTAGATAATTTAAATTTAAAGATATTTTATATGATTTAATTTATAAATTTATTATTTTAAGATAATAATCTGATAATTTATATATCTTCATCGGCCATTAAGAATAAAAATATTTTTTTATATATCCTATTAGTGTTAATCATTAATTAATTCATGATTTGAATTTTTTTAAAAAGTTTAAAAAAATAAAAAATAAAAAAAGTTTTGTTAAAAAATTTTGAAAACCGTATATTTTTTAAAGAGCAAATTACAATTTAGCTACCCAGTTAAAACGCTTTCACAGTCAGAGCAATTGTTTCAATGTTATTACAATTTACCCCCCCACCGTTAACACCTCCCGTTAAAATTAACTGTATGAGGGACAAAATAGTCTTTTAACTTTACTTTTAATTTTTAAAAATTAAATAAAATCGAAATTAAATATTAACCAAAAACATTCTCTAACCAAAAACATCCTCAAACTCATCAGCTCAACTTCAATCCATCATCCCAAAGTCATCAACTTCAATCTATCAACCCAATTTACAGCATCAAAAAATCACCCAAAGTCACTGGTTAAACATACTCATCAACCCAAACAATTACCAATATCACAAAATTGGAAAAAAAAATCTAATTCAGAACCCAGAATTCTGGGTTCAAAGGAACCCAGATTTCTGGGTTCAGAAGAACCCAGATCTGGGTTCCTGACACGAACCCAGGTCTGGGTTCGTCTGAGGAACCCCGATCTGGGTTCCTCTGAGGAACCCAGATCTGGGTTCATGAACCCAGATCGGGGTTCCTCTGAGGAACCCAGATCTGGGTTCGTGAACCCAGATCTGGGTTCCTCTGAGGAACCCAGATCGGGGTTCCTCAGATGAACCCCGATCTGGGTTCACGAACCCAGATCTGGGTTCGTTTGAGGAACCCAGATCTGGGTTCGTCACCCAAATCTGGGTTCCTCAAACGAACCCAGATCTGGGTTCACGAACCCCGATCGGGGTTCGTCTGAGGAACAGGAACCCCGATCTGGGTTCCTCTGAGGAACCCAGATCGGGGTTCCTCAGACGAACCCCGATCTGGGTTCACGAACCCAGATCTGGGTTCGTTTGAGGAACCCAGATCTGGGTTCGTCACCCAGATCTGGGTGACTGAACCCAGATCGGGGTTCCTCAGAGGAGCCCCGATCTGCAAGAAGAAGAAGGGGAAGAAGAAGAATGAAGCGGAAGAAGCGAAGAAGCATGAGAGGAAAGGCAGACTGGTAGAATGAGAGAGAGAGATTGATGAGTTGACCAAGCTTATATTTGGTCAACTGGTCAGCTTGAGTCAAAGGGTAATTTCGTCTTTTGACTGTTTTGATACTATTTACTGTTAAAGGTAACGAATCTGACTAACGGTAGTAAATTGCAATAACATTAAAACAATTGCTCCGCCTGTGAAAGCGTTTTAACTGGGTAGCTAAATTGTAATTTGCTCTTTTTTAAAACTACAGCGATTAAAATAAAGTTTTCAACCTTTACGGCGGATGATCGGCTGATCCGTAAGAAAATAAATAAATCAATTTTGACAATAATATTACGTATAAAATTAAATTTTCATCAAGTGTGTACAGTGTACTGCTAGCTGTCCCTATCCTGATAATCTGGAAATCTTCCTTGGTCAAAGTTGGCACCCTACTGTTATGATTCCGGTTCGCATTAACTTTTCCCAATGATTGGTTTTTTGGTTTTTCTCCGAATGACTTTTCCTAATGTTTCTATCTGCACCATCAATGACCAGTCACACGGCTAATTGAGAATCTTGAGGTGGAGCACTATAATGATTCCGATTTTGTTGCGATTAAATTACCCAATAAATTCGAATATATATATATATATATAAATATATGGTACATACACATGACACACCGGCACACCCTCACTCTCCTCCTCTGATAAGTCTAATCCGTCCAAATCCATTATAATTTATAATGATGAGTGAACAATAAATTGCTTAACATTACTCCAACAACAAAAAGTTTTTTTTTTTTTTTTTTACAAAAAATTGAGTTGTGTTTGGATTCGGTATCCATGTAATAATGTTATATTTTCTAATTATTTTTTAATGATGTTATTAATAATTTAATAAATATTTATTTATATATTATTTTAATTTTAATCAATGAAAATTTTATCTTTAACTAAATTTATCAAATAAGATACAAATTTTAAAAACACTTACATGTGCTTAAGTCATTAGAATACATAACAGATTTCTTTTTATCATGTCATAAAACTAAATTCTATAATTCCTTTTGTTTTGAGCATATCCTTAATGCTCAACTTGATTACGAAGGAAAGCAATAGAGAACAACGACTGAAAACAACCCATTAACTATGAATTAAGATTTTAATTAGTTTTAGATTTGTAATTTTTTTTCAAATTTCTTTATGGAAAAAATGAAAACTTCTAAAAATTTGAGTTTACTTTTATCAACGTCAAAAATCAACGGATACACAATTAGTGCTTAGCGAATGAGCTTAGTGAATGATTAAACGAGACAAAATAATTTCTAATTTGGTTCGGCTGTGTAAAACAAAATCTACGTTCACAATCGATTATGTTATTTCTAATATGATTTGATTATATAAAACAAAACCTACATCTATGATCAATTTTGTTATTGCTTGGAGAGAGAAGACAGAGAATTAGAGTTTCAATTATTATAGCCGAAATTGGGGATCCCTTTTCTACAGTTAAAGGATGGTCGGTTATGTTATTGTTTGGGAGAGAAAACAGAGAATTAGAAATTAGAGATCCTTTTTCTTTGCTTAGAAAATCTTATTTATATTGTTAGGGTTTCTTATTTTTGTACAATTGGGATAATAGGATACAGGAAGGTTTAGATTTATTTCCTATTTTAAATCAATCCACCTTATATACATAGTTTTTTAGTCAAACTATTCTTTATGAAAATTTTCTGTTTGGAGTGGTTTCCTATTTGATTTTTAATTCTTTAGGTTTCCAGCTGATTCCTGCTGTGATAAAAAACATGCGAACTTCTATACTTCTAGCTGCAATATACAAGCTCCCTCTTATGCTATATATGAATAGTCATTTTTAATAGTCATTTTGCTAGTTGATCATAAATCAAACTTAACAATATGAGGGGTATTTTGATTTTTTTTTTTATATCTAATTATATATATATAACTTTATATCTCCACTGTCCATTAAGATAGTGATGGATGGTGAAGATTTAATGATTAAAAAAAATTAAGAATAAAAATAAAAATAAAACCTCCTTTTATTCAACATCCAAATTCAGATTAAAAAAAGCTAGTGTTATCATCTACTGGTTCTTTAACAAAACTCAGGTACAAACCAGATCATCATCTCATCAAATCTTCATCAAAAACAAAAACAAATGGCTCATGAATCAATCCCACACTGTTCATCACACTGTCTTCATCTCAATACCGCACTGTTCATCACGCTGTCTTCATCTTCATCACCGTCACATATCAACGATATCTTAAAAAAAATTTAAACAAAAAAAAATGGAGATGGCGATGGCCTCTCCACCCCGCCGGTGGAGACCGTTTGGTTTCCATCTGATTGGAGACCAATTTGGTCTCCAGTCACCGAAGATCAGATTCGATCTGGTGGAGACTAGAGACCAGACCGGTCTGGTCTCCATCGGACGGAGACCTGGTTTTCATCCGATCCAAACCCGTCTCCATATTTGTGAGCAAATGAGGCTGACAATGGAGATGAAGCGTTCCATCTCCTTCCCCGGTTTCTTCGATTTCCTCTTTAAATTTATCTTGCTCTGTTTTTTACTTGCATTCTATTACAAGGGGGATACAATGGTAATTTCATTCTTCTCATACCACAATTTAAACACACAAACTCTTATGTATATATATATATATAATTTAAAATAAAAATTGATTGGATGATGCGTCACCGATTGATTGGAACTTAGCCCCTCCGATCAACGGTATTTTGGTAATAATATAGATGATAGATTTGTACTTGTTAGCTTTTTATGGGGGCGTCACTTCAACCATTCAAACAAAACAATGTTTATTATTTTCGCCTGTCAGTTTGACTTTTTTTGACAGAATGATTAGATGATTAGTAAAAAAATAATATTTTATTAAAATTTATGAATAAAATGAAATTTTTCCTTTTTTGTGAAAAAATAATGTAAGAAGCAATACTACGAGAGTCCAACTCTGCAGAATGACAATGACTTCTTGTGACTTGTATTGATCATGTCATGCGTTACACACTAGTTTTAGACTTTTCTGTTCTAAGGACTTTTTCGATTATTCTTATTCATGTTCTTCCTATCAATTTGTACAAAGGCAAAATTGTCTTATTTATTTATTTTTTTTCATCTTTTTGTATTTACATTCTTTTAGTTGTAATCTATTCTATCCCTTAAAAAAAATATTGGAACCTATTCTCCGAAGCTCGTTTGTGTGCTTCCGACTTTTAGATCATATCATGTGTTGGTGTTATACACTAGTTTTACTGTTTTAGATTTTTTAGGTTATGCGGACTTTTTGGGGAAAGAATTTAAAATGAACCATTAAAAAATAATGTTTATTATATTTACATATTATTACAAATTTGATAATTTTAAAAGTATATTATATATTTGACATTTTTTTTTTTTGAAATTATGAAAAACTTCATTAGTAACTTTACCAAATTTGGGAACCACAAACATACAACCCTAAACACCAACTAAATTTGAGGCTACTAACAAAGCACAAATACACCAGAATAGTCCTCAATACAGGAACAAGTTAGGAAGACCAAAAGAACATCAAACGAGTCCCAATTAAGGGAGTGACCATGTGACATTGAATTCAACCAACCACCAACTATCTAAAGTACGAATTAAAACAAAGAAATGAAATAAGCCAAAAAATAGTAACACCCAAAATAAGTTATACAATACACACTCCTTAACTCAAAAACAATCATTGAAGGACAACTTATGGAAATCAGGATAAGGCATCTTAGATGGAAAACCATCCTTACAACAATCCGATCTCCATCCTAGACTTGAAGCATCCATTAAAGAGTCATGAGATTAAGATTGTAATGCCAAATCTATTAGCACTCTAGAAAGCATCTTTGCCACTTATCATGAGGAGGCTAAAAGCTATTGATTTTCATCCATCACCTGCAAAACAAGTCTCACTAAAGCAAATCGGATTTTTAGAGCTGGATCTAGTTTTTAGCTGGATCCAGACCTAAAACCCCCTAAAACAATGGAAATCACAACTAAGAAACCAAAAAAGAAGGAAACGACGATAATCGGGAGGAAAGAGGAATAGGCAAATGTTGACACTAGCTCGAATCTAACCGAGAGACTACTTTTATGAGGCTTCTCTCACTAAAGGGAAAGAGAGTTCTCTCTCTATTGGGAGAGCTTTCGAGAAGACCGAATATATGTGCATATTATATATTTGACTTGTAAAACAAAAATGTTAGTTATTTTAGACTAAATAATATGTTTTTTTTGGAGTTTAGATAATGAGTTGAAATTTGAAGAATAGTATTTTGTTTTTGTATCAAACTATGAAGAGAAACTTAAGGGGTTTTGGTTGAGGGGTTGAAGTTTTTACCTTTATTTTAGAATTACTAATTATAACCATACATTTTCAGCTAATCATATAAATGTAGTGGGATCATTTTTATTTTAGGTTTATAAATTATAACCACTAGTGTTTTGTAAACCCCATCATGCTAATGAGATCCGCTAAAAACATGTAGTTCTAATTAGTGATGTTACAAAAAAAATGCAAAACGATCTTACTAGGGAATATATATATATAAATATATATATCTATATATATTTATATATTTATATCTCTAGAAGTAAATCAAACACACTACTTGTATGACTTTAATATCCATTTCCATAAAGAGGAGACAATTATTTCATCAAACACTATTTATACGATCCAAATATATAATCCTAAAAATGAAAGAAACTATTATCACAAAAAGGGAAGGAACTAGCTACTTACAAAAACTTTAATTTAAAATATGCCTTGTGTAAATTAAATCTTCAACATTTTAGTAAATAAAAAGGTAATTGGTGGGGATGAACTAGTTAAATGTTTTTTAAAATAAACAAGGTTGACTAAATAATATACTAAACAAATTAAAAACTATTAAAATAAAACTACGTGGGTTGTCTCCTCACCACCTTATGTAAACACTTTTCTCCATCTACGTGTAGGTTGATCTCTCTTGTATGAGAACTGCTCCTTGAGTCATATCTTAAAATCAAACCTCGCTTTGTCCCAACTGATCCCCGGATTTGCCCCAATTATTAGAAAAAAAAAAAAAAAAACCCGAACCACACTATTTGAAGAATGAGAGAGTCAAACCAAACCAATTCAAATAAATATGAGTTGTTTAGGCTTGGTTGGATTCATATGTTTATCAATTATTTAACGGTTCAGCCCGACCTACCAAACAACCTAGTGTTGTAGTCTGACCTGCTAGCCGTCCTATCCACCCAAGCTTGTATTCTTTGAGCGAACATAACTGTCCCCCTGCCCTCTGGGGGTTTCATATGCCTCCCACACCTCTTGAACCTATGACCAAGGACTTATAGAAAAGTGAGAAGTAAGAACATTTTTGAAAATTGAAAATATGGAAGAATATAGGGATAAGGATAACGAACTTGTAAATTAAACCAATGACATGCTTATAATTATAACACAAACTTGAGGGGCAAATGTTAAAGCAATTAAAGGCTATATATATGCATGTCATCAAATAAAAAAATGAAGAAGATACTACAAGTTTGCAGGCTGTTCGGCCAGAAGAAGAAATAAAAAACAGCAGCTGCACTAGGTGAATTTGACATCATTTTTGAGTGAATTTCAAGCCATCAAAAAGGTTATGAACAAGTCTAAGAGTGATATCCAACAAAATCAAGTGATTTTCAAGTGGTAAAGTTCAAGTTTCCTTAATTTTTATGTGTGAAATATTAGATTAATGTTTTCTAATGGACTGTTTTTAGTTTTAATGTGATTTTTATGTATAGATTTAGAGTTTTAAGGCTTTAAACTCGTGGGAAAGCAAGACAAGTGAATCAAGAGAAATTGGTATGCATGGTAATCAAAATGACTTTTTGATTTAAGTTCAAGATGATGATGTTTTAAATTGCTAGTTTCCTTACCATGGATTTTGATATGATTTTGATTGAATTTCAAATGAAAAACTTGAAGAAATCTTAGAATAAAACAATGAAAAGAAATATATTTGTTTCGTGGGATGATTACAGCAAAAATTTCTATACACACCCAAAATTTAAGATATTACATTAATACTAAAACTCCATTGCAAAATTCATTTAGAGTTTCTCACCGTAGATTTTTTTGTCCTCTTACTTGGCCAAATTTTTCAATCCAACCCTTGTTTTAAACCTAGTGAATCAAGAGAAATTTGTAAGCATACTATACTAATTAAGATGACTTTTTTTATTTAAGTTCAAATTGATAATGTTTAAGTTGCTAATTTCCTTACCATGGATTTTGATGTGATTTTGATTGAATTTCAAATGTATGTTTGGATACGGTACACAACCAAAGAAGTAAATGTATGATTCAAATTGTGTTTGATTTATATGAGTGCTTTAATGCATGATGATGCGTTAAAATATCAAGTTAAAATGTTGAAATGAAAATAAAAAACATAGTAAATTAGTTTGCTATGTATTCGGCCATGGGAGGTTTGGTATGATGGATGATTGTTTTTTATTGTTTTGGATGACTTTGTAGGCTATTCTAGTGATAAATTTGGGATGAAATTGAAAAGAATTTCATTGGATATTAAAGGGTACATGTCACAGTTAAAACTAGAATTAACGCTCAAGTGTAATATTTATTGAGTTTGACTTAATTTAACACTATATTATATGTATTGGAGTGTGATTATGATGAGAAAAATTGATTTAGATTTATAGTGTGAAAGGTGGTACATATTCAGCCAACATAGGGTTAAAATAGTCTAAAGTTTTGTTTAATATATTGATGTAAAAATTTAACTCCAATTTAGATGTTTTACATTGTGGGACCCCCGACCGGCCTCGGCCGCCTCGGAAGCAGGGCACACCTCTGGGCCTCGGCCCAGCCCACTCATAGGTACTGTTATGGGAGGTCGCAACTCCCCTTTTCTGTCGCCTCCGTAAGTGCTCGAACCCACAACCTCAAAGCGACTCTTATAGGTTTGGGAAGCACACTTACTACCAATTGTGCTCGAACCCACAACCTCAAAGCGACCTCCCATAACAGTACCTATGAGTGGGCTGGGCCGAGGCCCAGAGGTGTGCCCTGCTTCCGAGGCGGCCGAGGCCGGTCGGGGGTCCCACAATAAAAGGTGCCTTTTATTGTGGGGTCCCTCACCGTCGTATCAACCTCGGGTCTCGGTCCCACTCAACGGTACTGTTATGGGAGGTCGCAACTCCCCTTTTCTTTCGCCTCCGCGAGAACTCGAACCCACAACCTCAAAGCGACTCTTATAGGTTTGGGAAGCATTCTCACTACCAATTGAGCTACTAGCTCAATTGGTAGTGAGAATGCTTCCCAAACCTATAAGAGTCGCTTTGAGGTTGTGGGTTCGAGTTCTCGCGGAGGCGAAAGAAAAGGGGAGTTGCGACCTCCCATAACAGTACCGTTGAGTGGGACCGAGACCCGAGGTTGATACGACGGTGAGGGACTCCACAATAAAAGGCGTCTTTTATTGTGGGGTCCCTCACCGTCGTATCAACCTCGGGTCTCGGTCCCATTCAACGGTACTGTTATGGGAGGTCGCAACTCCCCTTTTCTTTCGCCTCCGTGAGAACTCGAACCCACAACCTCAAAGCGACTCTTATAGGTTTGGGAAGCATTCTCACTACCAATTGAGCTACTAGCTCAATTGGTAGTGAGAATGCTTCCCAAACCTATAAGAGTCGCTTTGAGGTTGTGGGTTCGAGTTCTCGCGGAGGCGAAAGAAAAGGGAAGTTGCGACCTCCCATAACAGTACCGTTGAGTGGGACCGAGACCCGAGGTTGATACGACGGTGAGGGACCCCACATACATACATAAATATTGGAAAATCCAAATGGAAAATATAAACGAATAATTGAAGTCGTTATGACTTGAATAAAGGGTGTTTGAAATCCCTATACAACTAATCGTTTGTTTGTATGTTAATGAGCTAATGAAAGTGTACATATATGGTTAAATTTAGTCATGACGTTACCTAAATGAGAATGCGAAAATATGTAGGTAACATGAGAATGAGGGAACCCTAAATCTTGCGTTATCATAAGTTAACAATTGGTGAGTATCTTTTCGAAATATTTTGGTATGATTATTTTCTATTTATGAAGTTATATATTATGTGTAAAATTATAACTTGAAATGCTCAAAATTGATTTAAAGTAAATATATTTAATATGAATACATCTTGCATGAATTTCTAGAAAGTTGTTTTAAATGCGAATTTTATGAGGAAAAACATGCTTGTTTGGAAATGTATTTGTGAGCCTATGGTATGTCTTATAAATATCTCAGATATCTCCGGTTGAGGTTAAGTACCCTAAGCATGCATTGATAGTGTCGGAGGTATTTGTCATTAACAACGGGAGGGAATGCATTAGTTAGTTCATTGTTGTGTATCACCTATGCACGTACAAGGTATATTATTAACTAGTTTCCATTTAAGCGACGGTAAATACCGCTTCATAGAGAGGGTAAATTCCGCTACGTAAAACTAGATAAATAACCTGAACAAGGGTAAATTTCGTGAAGACCTGAGCGAAAGTAAATTTCACTCCATACCTAGGGCACTATATGGTATGGACTGTCAGTAGTTGACTTATGTTACTAAAAAGTTTTTCTAAAGCTTTATTATCACCACTGTCTATGTTTTACAATGGAAAACTAAAATCATGCAAAATATCATTTTATATATTTCCGATTTGAAAAACGTTTAAAATAGTTTTCCGAAATTAGAAAACTCACTTTTCAACATGTTATTATATTTCAGTTTTACTATGCATGATTTATATTTATCATAAATATTCAAACAGTTAGATCAGACGTGGTTTTCAGTATTAAAGCATTTATAAAACATTTTAAAAAATTTTAGGGAGGTTTAATTTCGAAAATAAAATCTAAATAGAAACGTAAGACACTTAATGAGCTCGTTTAGCTCACCTATTATTTTATGTTTTATAAACACAACCTCTCCAAAGACAAGTATAGGGACAAGTGCGTCAGTAACAGAAACTTTGACCCAAAATTAGACGGATCGAGTTGTGTGTGTTGCTATGATTTTATAAAATTATTTTGGATATCCTTGAAAATTTATATATTAATTATTGTATAAATTTTTCTATGGTTTTAGAAAATGTATAAATGAATATATGCATGACATATAAATAAATTTCAATTTATTTTTAAAACTAATAGCATGTTTGTAGTTACTTGTGAATTAAGAAAAAGAGAGAGTCTGAGGCCCATAAGTTGAGAAATTATTTGTTTTTAGAAGTGTACAGGTTTTCTGTAAATTTTTACAGGGTGGTATTTAAAAAAAAAATAGTCATCATATCATACCACCAAAATTTTAATAATTATGTTTTGCAAATGTATGATTAAAAAAAAAAAAAAAAGATTCCACATGTTTCCATTTTAAATGGCTGAATACATAGCAAACTAATTTACCATGCTTTTAATTTTCATTTCAACATTCTAACTCGATATTTTAACACATCATCATGCATGGAAACACTCAAATAAATCAAATACAACTTGAATCATATGTTTCCTTCTTTGGCCGTGTACCATATCCAAATATACACCAAGATTTCTTCAAGGTTTTCACTTGAAATCCAATCAAAATCACATCAAATTCTATGACAAGGAAATTAGCAACTTAAACATTATCAATTTGAACTTAAATAAAAAAATCATCTTGATTAGTATAGTATGCTTACAAATTTCTCTTGATTCACTAGGTTTAAAACAAGGGTTGGATTGACAAATTTGGCCAAGTAAAGGACAAAAAAAATCTATGGTGAGAAACTCTAAATGAATTTTGCAATGGAGTTTTAGTATTAACGTAATATCTTAAAATTTGGGTGTGTATAGAAATTTTTGCTGTAATCATCCCACGAAACAAATATATATTTTTTCATTGTTTTATTCTAATATTAATATTTGTTAATTAACATTTTCAAGATTTTTTAAGTTCCAAAAAAATAGAAATTTTTGTTGTTATCATCCAATGAAACAAATATATTTATACCATTGTTTTATTATAATATCAATATATGTTAATCAACATTTTCACAATTGTCTTTGTCCATCAAACAGCGCATGGGTCAAGCATCAGACCATGTAAATATAGTTAAATTACCACTTTAACTCTTCCTGTATACGAATAAATTACGTTTAAATTCCTTTAAAATGGTAAGAATAATTTTTTCCTTTAGAATAAAAGTCCTCTCTCTCTCGATTCCTTGGAGTAAATTATAAGTAAACAAAAAGTTATATTTCGAATCATATCATTAGTGTCTTATCATTGTGATCCAGTTAATTATAATTTATATGAGTAATATTAAAAAAAATTAAGTTGCCTTTTTTCTCCCCTGCCTTCGAAATTACCAGATTGTTGCCTCATCTCTCTCCATAGAAACTACAAGATCTTGCTACTTCATTTTATTTTTTTTTTCCTTTTTGAAAATGCTACTTCATTTTAGTTGCCAGATCTTACATGGATAGAAAATACAAGATCATGCTACCCGCGTTTCCGGATTTGAAGGTGGAATCTAGTGATTGCTATAACTCCTTCGCCTTCTTCTAATGCATAAATCAGTTGCAAGCATCGCAAAAATCAAATGAACATTCTCAAATCATCAGTTATTGTCTCACATCATGATCAAGTTCATGGCCTTGACTTGGGAAATGGGAACAAAACTTTTTGAAGTGATGTTACGAATTTGAAGTGGTAAAAAGGATTTGTCCGCCATGACTTTTTTTTTTTTTTTTTTTTCACGTAACATCATAATTTAAATTAACAAATTACAATTTAGTTATCTAATTAAAACGTGATTGCAGACAGAATAATCATTTCAATGTTATTACAATTTATCCCTCTGCCGTTGGTAAGATTCCATTATATTAAATGGTAATCAATACTAACATAGCGAAAAGATGAAAATACCCTTAATTATTGAAATCGACCAGTTGACCAAATATAAACTCTTCTCTCTCTTCCTCTCATCAGTCTCTCTCATTCTGCCCTTCTCTCTCTTCCTCTCATTTTTCTTCGTCTCTTCTTTTGCTTCTTTTTCTTCTTCTTCTTTTACTATTCTTCTTCCTTGGAGTGAACCCAGATCTGGGTTCTCATGAGCCCAGATTTTTGGGTTCATTCTCAGATTTTTTTTTAAAAATTTTTTTTTCTGATTATTTGAGTTGAATTAGTGATCTTAATTTTATTGTTGATAGGGTTGAATTGGTGATTGTTTGGGTTGATACTTATTTTTAATTGGTGACTTTGAGTGATTTTTTTATGGTGAACTAGTGAAGAAGATGATGAGTTGATGATGGATTTTTGGTTAACATTTAACCTTTTATTTTGATTTTATTTAATTTTTTTATTTTCTTATATTGATCTCTACTGTCTATCTTGAGATAGATGGTAGAGATCTGGTTAATTTTTTTTTATTTAAGTTATTTGAAAATTTTTAAAATTTATTTTAAAAAATTAAAAGTAAGGTTAAAAAATAATTTTACCCCTTATATAGTTAATTTTAATCGAAAAATATTAACGGTAGGGGGATAAATTATAATAACATTAAAAAAGTTACTCCGTTTGTAATAACGTTTCAATCATATAACTAAATTATAATTCGCTCTAACTTAATTTGAGAAAAATTCAATTTCACACGGCAACATGAATGTGACATGTTTTTGGAGGAAGAATTCTCACTCTGAAACAGTGACACTACTTTTGGACAAAAAGAAAAAACTTAAATTTGTGAAAAGAGAAAGTTTACAAAACTAATACATATAAGAGTTTTACAGATTCCTGGCCCACTATATACGCCGGCTGTCATCCTTGTTTCTTATTTTCTATTTGTGTTTTGACTTGATGATGTAAGGATTAGAAAATATATCTTCTATACTAATTGTAGACATTAAAACAAATATGGTAATACATTGATAAATTTATCTCAAAAAAATACATTGATAAATATATATTTTTTCTGGTTGACATGCATTTTTTGGTCATCTAAGTAGTGGGCATTTTACTTTGTCCTTTTTTTATTTCAGAAATATTTTACTTGGGCTTTTTTAATAGAATTATTTTTGGTATTGAAATAATTTAATCTGACAATTCTTATTATAGTAATAGTACTAAAGGCATTTAAATCCTAATCATTCAAATGAACAAGGATTCTCTGTTAATATTGACACGGTGTTAATCTTTTTATGAGAACAATTTAAGTTTGAGTGATATATGAGAGAGAAAAAATCTATCAATCTTGATAATTCATTTTTTCAAATGCTGATGTGTCACTAAATTATCAAAAGATTAATAAAAAAAAAAAGATGGTAGAAAATCCTTACTCCATTCAAATAATCTATTTTAAGTTAAAATAGGGAATTTAACTTATTTAAATGACAAAACACGATCCGAAATTGCATTATTTAAATCGTAACGGTGACCCCCTTGTTGACTTTTGGGTGACGATGTCTCCACTTGGACAGTTGCACTCTTCCCATAATTGCAATAATTTAATTTAATCTCATATTGTTTCCATTACGGTAATACTCGATCTTG
The DNA here is from genome assembly GCA_022984855.1 of Dimocarpus longan. Lineage (NCBI taxonomy): Eukaryota > Viridiplantae > Streptophyta > Magnoliopsida > Sapindales > Sapindaceae > Dimocarpus > Dimocarpus longan. Next base: position 5,403,437 of record CM041018.1, read on the forward strand.
GACGATAGCTGATGGACAAAAGTAATCGAACTATATAGGGCACAACCGCAAACTAAACCCTGCGAGTCTGAAACCTTGTTTCTTGAGATGGCCGAGATGGAAGCTCAATCGAACACCGCCACGAAAAGAGCACTTTTACTCATAAACATCATCATCTTATCTATAGGCAACTGCGGTGGCCCACTCGTTATGCGTCTCTACTTCCTCCATGGCGGCAAAAGGGTTTGGTTCTCGAGCTGGCTCTTAACCGGCGGTTGGCCCGTTATATTCTTCCCCATCTTCATAGCCTACCTCCACCGCCGCTTCAGACAACCCACGACACCCACAAAGCTTTTCTTCATGAAACCTCCTCTGTTCATCGCCTCCGCCTTCATCGGACTCCTAACCGGCCTCGACGACTACATCTACGCCTACGGCTTGGCTCGTCTTCCTGTTTCGACTTCCTCTTTGATAATCGCGTCCCAGTTGGCTTTCACTGCAGGCTTTGCTTTCCTTTTGGTGAAGCAGAAGTTCACGTCTTATTCGATAAACTCTATTTTCTTGTTGACAATAGGAGCTGCCGTTTTGGCTCTACATACAAACAGCGATCGGCCGAATGGTGAATCGAGTAGAGAGTATGTGTTAGGGTTTCTAATGACGCTAGGAGCTGCAGCTTTGTACGGGTTTATCTTGCCATTGGTAGAGTTGGCTTACAAGAAGGCTGAACAGGAAATCACATATGCTCTTGTCATGGAAATTCAGATGGTGATGTGTTTGTTTGCTACAGTTTTTTGTACCGTAGGAATGCTCGTCAACAACGACTTTAAGGTAAGTCGGTAATCCCTCTCCTGCCGCATACCTTTTTATATGTTGTTCATATTAATTTTTCCAAGCTTTTCTTTCTATTCATAATATGATATAAAGATTATATACAAATTAGATACTAGAAAGTATAATTTAAAATAGGGATAATTCCCCCAAAAAAATCTATTATAATTTATAAAAATATTTATTTTATTATTAATAGTTTCATTTTTATCTAAATCACTCTTGATATTAATAAATTAATAGAATATATCTATTTTACCTCACGATTTTATCATCAATCTACTATCAACGATATTATTATCCTTTCATATGTCTTCAAATGTATTTTGAATATTTTTTATTAATGTCAGTGAAGACTTTAGATAAAATGAAGCTATAGATAATAAAATAGATATTTTTAGCAAAATTTTTGAGAATATCCCTTTAAAAAATTATATCTAATTTATTTTTTAAAAATATTATAGTTAAATAGGCCTTAAAATAATATAAACCCATGTCAAATTGTTAATCAAATTTTAGATTATCATTTGTTTTAGTTCACCATTGCCGGTAGGGACCGGGTACGACAGACCTGTCCATTTTGCCCAGCCTTCGGTTGTGCAGCTGCCGTGCCAACGTTATATTATGACAAAAATATTGGAAAGCTCATCATGAGCTAACCATGACCTGTCATGGCCGGATCAGGTTATATTGTCATTTACTCTATTACGTGGTCTGTTGTATCATCTAATTCAAGTTGGATTATCATTTATTATTAAAAATATATATATATAGTAGTTTAAAAAGTAAATTAAAAAAATTATATTTATTTTTTTAAACACCAAAACTTGTTTATGATATATTAAAAGGATAATTTAAAATATTTAATTAAATTTTTTATTATCGCTTTGTGTCTCAAACGCTACATTTTATCATACAGTTTCATCAAGTCACATCCAATTTTTTTTTAGTATGAATTCCAAAGTTTATGATCTGAACTCATGATCTCATTATGTTCCTTGATCATATCTCAACTTGTTCTAACACTTTAATTTAATTGATATATGATAAGTAAAATATATATATATATAGGATTAATATATGTGTCTTGAAAGTTAATTATTTCCACAGAAAATTTATATTTTTTACTGTGAAAAACAAAATAATTGCGAAACTTTCCTAGTCTATTTAATATTATTTCATTTCAATTTTTTAGCATAGAGAATTAACTTGCAGCTAATGCGCAAATATATTTTACTTGGCCTAGCTGTAATAATAAGTTTTATTTATTTATTTTTTTTTTATTTTTTTTTAAATGAGCTGTAAAAAACCTAAAAATAATTTTTATAAGAAAATATTTTTGTAAGAAAATATTTTATAAGAAAATGCATAATTTTTATAGTAACAGAAACTACAATTGGGAATTTCTAATCTTCTGAAAATGATCTATTCTTACCATTCATATATTTATGTATGTATTTTCTTGTTATGAAATAGATAGATGTCGTATTCACCGATACATATCAATTTACTTGGATTATGAGATGATGTGATAATTAATAAGATGTCGATAATTTGTATATCATGTTATTTGAACATGAACTTGGACAAAAAATTTAGGAAACTTAACATTATTTATTTATATAAGTGCGAAACGCGTTTTACACTATATAAATTTATTGTTATTATTATTAGTATTATTATTATTAAAAACTACAATGGCTGAAAATTTGACTTTTTTTTTAATAAACTAACAATTTGAAGTTGTGTATATATAGGAAAAAACTTTCAGTTGTAGTTCCTCTCCGTATAACTTTTAATTCAATCAACCCTTTTTTTGCCCATCTTTTCTGTAATGTTTCTCATTATATTTTTCCAGTGCTCAAAAGCGGCCTTAGCCTATAACCCCTTAATAAGTTTCAGTACTCCCAGTTGCTGGACCTACACTTCACTCTTCAAGTAACTGGACCAACACTTCACATGTTGATGATGAACATAGTCCATTACACTTTCACGATCTTTAGTCTTTCAAAGAATTTTTGGATATCATAAAAATTCGTTAATTAATTAACATTATTTTGCGCATCTATGTTTTTTGACTTACGGTGAGATTTTTTCACCCAAAAATCAATTCTAGTAATCTACAGGAAAGAGAAAGCACTTACATTTAGCCCACCACCCATCTCCCACCACTGACAAGCTAATTAACAGTATATTTAAAAAAACTAAAAATAAGGAAAAAATCTAACTAACATCGGCCAATGGAATTGAATGATCTTGCAGGTAATTCCAAGAGAAGCTAGAGAGTTCGGGCTTGGTGAAAGTAGATATTATGTGCTGGCGGTGGGGAGTGCATTAATATGGCAATGCTTCTTCTTAGGAGCAATAGGGGTCATATTCTCTGCCTCCTCTTTGCTATCCGCTATCGTAATTGCAGTTCTACTCCCAGTGACGGAAATCTTAGCCGTGATTTTCTACAGCGAAAAGTTTCAAGCAGAAAAGGGAGTTTCTCTTGTACTGTCCCTCTGGGGCTTTCTTTCTTACTTTTATGGGGAGATAAAACACAACAAGAAGAAGCAGCAGCAGCATAAGCACACTCCAGAAACCGAAATGCCTCAAAGTGCTAATAATCCATGTTAAATGCATGCTTTATTGCTGGCCTGGCTAGGTCGTTTAATTTAGAAATAGTATATAGTGGGGTTTTGTTCTTTTCTTCTTTGGGAAGAACTTGCGCGTTTAATATAGTGAAAGAAAGTATTGAAAAGCGAAATCTGAGGTTTTTCTTTTTCTTTTTTCTTATTTAATTAATTTCGTATGTATCTTTTAACGTATGTGATATGTCCTTCGTATTAAGCTTCGAATGGATTTAATATGATCGTCAATAGTTTTGAATGGGTTCAATTATACGTATGTAAACTTGTTTTATGTTTGGGATTGCTTTAGTTATTAAATAATCACTTATGACGTAACTTCTACTTGGGATTGCTTTAGTTATTAAATAATCACTTATAATGTAACTTATCAAATACTCCGTCTAGAAGATAAGTAGTTAGGTGTTTGCCAAACTAACTTTTTCAAATAATCTACTTACTAAAAGAGCAAGCAAAATAAATTTGGTAAGCTTCGAGAGTGATGATATAAAATTACCAAAATGGATATGGTAGGTGTTATGGGTGTTTTTCGGACTCCTCAAATGGGCTGGCAAAGGCCTATCAAGACAGTGGCCCAAGCCACCAAAACCAAGTATGAAGCCCTGTATATCAGATCGTGAGGTCTCTAGCTCCCTGTAATGGTTGACGAGGTAGAGCCCGTTAGAAGAGTACGAAGTCAAGGTCGCTGACTCATCATGGCGACGTTGAGATCGCTAGGTCGGCGCGAAGACAAGATCGCTACGACGAAGTTTTAGTTCGCTTTCTATCTCAGTTCGCCCAGTATCAGTGTAAGACAGTAAAATGGCGTATCTTACACGATAAGCAAGATTACTTCACCTAACGACAGTTTAATACCAGGAAATCTCACCAAAACAGCATGGGCTAGCATTCGGCTCACGTGTTGCCAGAGTTGACCTGGCAAGAGTCAGAGACATTAAATGCATTTCAGTAGCATTAATGACGATGGATCAAGACCTTTTTGTCTGTTTGTTCTCTTTGTAGCCTCATCTCCTCTATAAATAGAGGAAGACATTTATTGTAAAGCATTCCGGTTTTTCGAGTGCTGTTATTCTGTCAAAATAGAGAGAGAGCGAAACACTTATAACAGAAACAGTGGACGTAGGCACTTCAAAAAAGGCCGAACCACTTTAAACATTATGTGTTCTTCTTCCTTCTTCTCTTCTCTTTTGCCATTATTGGGTTTGTTTGTTGTAGGTCTTCTTATCGATTGCGGCATTGGGCTCAAGAATCTGGTTGGCTGGTTTCCCACGTCAACAGTGGGTAAATGTGAAATATTTTTCTTTCAACTTTTTTTTTCTAATTTCATATTTTTTCTATTTTTAAATTTTTCATAAAATAAAATAAATAAAAAGATAATTAGTTTTAATTTTAATTAATTAAAATTAAAAAAAAATATAGAAACAATGTGATAGTCACCATTGTTCCATCGCCGGAGCCTCCTCCGACAATGGAGGAGGTGAGATCGCCTCTTCATTGCATACATGAGCCAAATCGGCTCGTCCACTATCGAAGTAGATAGCTGCCTCCTCTAACCATGTCCGTTCAATCACTGATGTCATCAAAGGAGGAATTGATCTTCTTTGATAATAGAGGGGTCTCAACTCCTCCAACTACTAGAGGAGCTCAACTCCTCCATGCGATGAATGAGGTGATAGCCAAAAGAAGACTGACCTACTTCGGTGACTTCAACAATCATCAAATTAAGAAGGTGATACGTGCATAAGCCATGTAGGGTACGTGTAAAGCTTGCACCAGAACCAAGTCATTGTTTGCTTTTTCAATTGTTTTGTTGTTTGTTGATTAAGTCAAATAAGTTAGGATGTGATGACTACTTATTAGGAGTTGTTGGTCACGATTCTTTCCAATGTTGTTCCTATTTCTTAGGAATAAGGTTCCTATTTTCTAGTTGATTATTGGTGATTCGTAGAGGTCTTTTAAAAAGACAAGTTAAGACTTATTGGGGTTATGTTGAATAATATTGAAATTTCCCTTTTCTCACTCGTTGTTTCTTTTCTCATCTATTTTCTATCTACCAGTTCTTAACCAAAGAAAGTTACCATAACAATTTGGTATCAGAGCCAGGTTTTGACCGTAGAGACACAGAACAAATCCAACATCGAATTTCGGAATGAAGTGACCGAGATTCTTAATAGGCATGAGTAAAATTTTAACACCTTAATCGATAACTACAACTAACTACACTCTACTCTTCAAACTGTGCTCACTGAACTACAAGCTATACGTATCAACCCCTCCACCAACATGCTAAGTACAGAGGTGAACCCCTTTGCTACTGGCGAAACCTTCCATAACCCAACAATATCACACACTCAGAATTTTTTCAGCACCTCACATGAGCACAACCAAACTCATTTAAAGTTGAATTTTCCTACCTTTGGAGGCAATGATCCAACGGGATGGATTTATAAGGCCGAACAGTATTTCGAGTTCAAGAATATTGCTTTCCATCAACGGGTATAGCTAGCTTCATTCCATTTAGAAGGGATCGCATTGCAATGGCATAAGTGGCTCAATAAGTTTAAAGGGCCACTCTCTTGGGATGAATTTATTAAGGCCATCCTCCACCGATTCGGTCCAACCGATTACGACGACCCATCCAAGGCACTTTCAAGACTCAAGCAAGATTCTTCCGTCCAAGCCTATCAATAAGCCTTTGGGTAGCTCTCCTATCGTGACGACAACCTTTATGAGCACTATTTGGTTGGATGTTTCATTGCTAGGTTGAAGGATAATATCAGATTGGATGTCAAGGTCAAGCAACCGAAGACATTGGCTGAAACTATTGGTGTAGCCCGTCTTATTGAGGAACGTAACCACCTGCAAAGAAAAACCAGTAACTTCTTTTGTAACCAGTTGCAAAACACATCTTAGTAGAAAACTACCATAAACCTGTCAGTTGGTCTTTTTGGACCCCCTCCATCCCAAAAGTCGGACCTGCAGAATACTCTAGCTCCGATACATCGGATTACAGGACAAGAAGCCAAAGACCGTCGAGAGAGAGGTCTTTGTTACTATTGTGACGAGCGATACATGTCTGGTCATCGATGTCAGCAACCCTAACTCTTCATGATGGAATATTGTCCACCATATCCAGAACATGGTGAAGACTCATTTTATCCTTGCAAACAAGGATAATTTGAGGGGGATGAAATGATACGTGCATAAGCCATGCAAGAGACGTGTAAAGCTTGCACCAGAACCAAGTCATTGTTTGCTTTTTCAATTGTTTTGTTGTTTGTTGATTAAGTCAAATAAGTTAGAATGTGATGACTACTTATTAGGAGTTGTTGGTCATGATTCTTTCCGGTGTTGTTCCTATTTCTTAGGAATAAGGTTCCTATTTTCTAGTTGATTGTTGGTGATTCGTAGAGGTCTTTTAAAAAGACTAGTTAGGACTTATTGAGGTTATGTTGAATAATATTGAAATTTTCCTTTTCTCACTTGTTGCTTCTTTTCTCATCTATTTTTTATCTAGCAGTTCTTAACCCAAGAAAGTTACCACAACAGAAGGCTTATGCTCCGTCGCTGTCGGCAATAGCCACCATTGTTATATATTTTTTAAAATATATAACAATTAATTAAAATAAAAAAATCAATAATTATTTTTAAATTTGAATTTTTTGAAAGAATTAAAATTATTATTAAAGTAAGAACATTATTGATTTTCATTAAAATAAGGAGGATAGTATGAAAATTTCAAAAGTTAAGGATTAGTTTTTTCAATAATTAGCTTCCAAAAGCAACCCCCTACCAATTTCTCAAAAACTGATTATAAGAGAAAAGATTATGTAATAAGTGGATTATGAAAGATTTATCAAACACCGTATTGCTCAAAACTTATGAAATAATCACTTATTTCATAAGTAGAAGGAATCTTAATTGTATACTAAGCTTGACTTAATTATTTCAGAAAAAGACGATCGAGCTTGATCAGCCCCAATTGAACTACTAAATTTGAGTAGGTTCAAACCACTAATATGTCTTCTTATATACAATTAAACACAAAAGATTTTTCAGATTTTTTTGTTTAAATTTTATATCAAAATGACATAACATATGAGTTGTCAACATCATATTAATTATATATCATATCATCGTATGATATATAAGATTTTGATAATTCACATGCTACATCATTTAAGTATAAATTAAAAAAAAAAAAATGGAAGGTTTAGCATTACTTAAATAAGAGTTGAGACTACTTTCATCTTGATATAGATATATATATATATATATATATATAATCTCTTCTTGCATTATTTAACATGTCATATAATTTCATTGCAATTATTAAATTGTCAATGCTACGTACTTGCGTGTAAACTTTTCACACTATTTTCCACCAAAACAGTTTACCACTTGTAATATGTGTACCTAAAATATTTTGCAATTATGCAGTCACCTGTAGACCAATTAACCAATTAATGACACTAAATATCATAAATGACACGTGAATGGTTGAACTTGAATCTTATGATATATGGTGGACCACTTTGAATGAATGACAAGCAATTGGTCTTAATATTCTCTCACTAACTGTGTGGTGACCACCGGCTGAAATGAAATGCGAATATATGAAATTAGAAAGATCCAGGGACTGCATTTCTTCACATTGTCTTTTCTTTTAATCAGCATTTATATATGGACTATGGTGCAGTCATAACTTCACCATTATCAAATTAAATATATGTTATTGAATTATGTATTTTTTTACGTTGTTAGATGGTCAAGAAAAAATAATAATGATATGGGATTATAAATTAATAATATAGTGCAAAATAAATAAAATGCAGCAATTTATAGGGAAAGAACATCTCCAATCATATTTCCTAAATTTTAAATAAAATAAAATAAAAGTTACTTTAGCTAACAATTTTAATTAAGTAACTTCAACCATTCATTCTATTTTAACTAATTAAACATTAATATTAAAATAGTAGGAGAGAGAGTTTGTCTCTAAACATTAATATTTAAATAATACGAGAGAGTGAGTTTGATTAGGATATTTTTCAAATTATTTTATTTTAAATTAAATATTAAAATATTATAAAAGAGAATTTTGTTAGGATTTTCATGCTTTCTATATTTGATTAGGATGATTCAACTTTTACATAATAATTAACAATATGGATTGTTCATGTACGTAGTAACTGCCACAGCTATTTTACCTAAAATAAAGTGAATAGAAATCGTAAACCTATTTTTAACAAAAAAATAAAAAGGAAAACTTTAACCTATTTTGCTTTAGAGGATAGGGCATTAAACTGAACTTGTTAATTGATCGTAGCTTTCATCTCTTCAAATTTGTTCAGTTATTATTAAGATCATGAAAATTTTAGGACATCCAATAGTAATGACAATTAGTATTAATAGTTAACCGGTCAAATAAGTTTATTAGATGTTCTAATTTCTCTTAAATTATTATTATTTTTTATCAATATTGTAGACCCAAAAATGGGAAATCAATCATTGTCGTGACCAGCATAATCTTCTTCTCCTTCGTCTGTACTATCATTATCATCGGCTTTTCCTTCTTCTCCATCTATTGCATAATTTTTCAGAAAAATAAAAAATATATATCTTAAATTGGATCAAACATCATCTCAATAAGGAAGTATAGACAAAAACACTATCAGAAAATGTTAGGAAATGGCTTTAAAAAAACAAACTGGAATATTTGTCTCTCAAACAAAAATATTTTGAACTTTAGTTTTAGATAAGTTTTCCTTTTGAAAAAAAGAAAGAAAAAAAAAACCTTTAATTCTTCTACCCCTTTTCTTTCCCTATTCATCTTCTTTGACATCTAGGTGACCTAGATCTTCTTCAAAAAAATCTCTCTCTTCTGCATCAACAATTTTTCCCTCTTCTTCTTCTTCTTCAATTCCTTCCTCTTTCTTCTTCTTTTTTTTTTTCCCCTTTCTTCTTGTTGACTTAAAAAATTGGTAATTTCGAATGATGATTGAATACGTACTGTAATGATGTAATAAGGAAGCAATAAAAATGTAAAAACAATAAACAAACAAACTAAAAAAATTATTAACGTGGTTCAATTGTATTTATAATTTTAGCAAAGCTTCAAAGCTGTCGTTTGTTCTTGTGAAATATCCTATTTATTGTATTAGAGTTTCTTGTTTACATGCATTTAAGTCATTAAAATATAAGAAAGGTCAAGATATTTTTTTTTCTATTTTATATCAAACTATATTAAATACATAATATTCGAATCAAAGTATAATTTCGAAAGTTCCCTATTTAAAGTGATTCTCTGTTGAAATTCTACAATATTAAGGTAAGCTGTGAATTATCGTACTCCGAGTTGTCATTTGGAATTCGAGCTGCTCCATATGCAAGCTACCCAATTTGAGCTGCTCTCTTTGTTTGCTATTTAGAATGATAGATCTTGTACACTCTCTGCTGTTATAGCATATACTGATGTGGCATTGGCTCATAGGCTTCACAATGCTTTCCTCTCTTTTGAGCTTCTAAGCTTGTTGGTTTCTTAGGCCTCATTGGGCTAAAACCCCATGTACCATTTTTGGGCACAAAACTTCTTTTTCCTTTTTCTTTTTCTTCGTTTTTCTTTCTTGGTTTTTTTTTTCTTCCTTCTTTTTCTTCTTCCTTCTTTTTCTTCTTCCTTCCCCTATAAGGAGCATAAAGCTCCTCATTAGAAAAGCAAACCTATGTATTTTTAAGTCCATTGCCACAGTACTGTAAACATAACTGTGTATATTGTTGTGAGTCACACTACTTAGAATTGGTCTGACTTATGATTGTTGTGATTATGTGAGTCACGACAGTGGATTTACAAATTTGTTTTTTAAGTGAGAAAAAAAGAAGAAAAAAAGAGGAGGAAGAAAAAGGAAGAAGAATAGAGATAAGAAATGTCAAATAGAGAAGAATCCATTGAAAAAGACACTAGACAAAAAAAAAAAATGGTGATGGGTGAGATTGAAGAAGAGGAAGTCATTTTTTTTTTCAAAGGATGATTTTATCCAAAAACATGTCTTTAGGGCACAAATATTCAAAACTTACTTTTTAAGGCACCAATGTACGTCGGCCCACTTCCAAGTTGTTTTTGTTTACTTAAAACATTATCTTGAAGAAAAAGGCAAACGAAAAACAATATCTTACAAGAAAAGAACCAACAAAAAATAATACAAATGAACACTTTAAGACTAGTTCTGACCATCAGATACATAAGCAATATGCCTACATAAACAAATTGTATAGATTATTGGATAATTATTCTTCACTATAAAGTTTAATTTTAAAAAATTCACAAAAACAAAAAAAAAAAAAAAATCAAAATCCTAAACTCAGTGATTTCATTATTTCACTAAAAGCCAAGTAACCATCTCCCTTCCACCAGATCACTCTTACTTAAGTAGTCTTGACCCAATAGAGGAAATTGTAAGTAGAGAGTGGGATTAACAGGGATGGTGGATGAAGTAAGAGTGACAGAGGGAAATAGATAGAATATGCAATATAGAGGTAGAGGCAATAGAGATTGGTGGCTTAGAGAGAATAAGGAAAGATCTTCTCCATAGTGATCTTATGAGATCATACTAGATTACATTAAGGGAGTTTGGTTTGATCTCCATTATATTTCTTTTTATCACTTTTCAAGTTTTCTGAAATATTTTTCCATTTTTTATACTTTTATAAGTTTTTTTTTTTTAGTTTTAAATTATTTACTTTTTAACATAAACTATCTCTATGCATTTCTATGATTAATTCCACATTAATAAACTAAAGGTTTGTTTGATGCGGTGACGTAAAAAATCGGTTAAGACCCGAATTAATACAAATATGGTGAATTGAGTGAACTGAAAGGGGTTGAATGAAATTGGTATCAAGATAGAGATGACCAACAATAATAGGCAATTAGAAAGCAAAAGAAAATCAACCAGAGGGGCAAAAGATTTTAACGTAGTATTATTTTATTGCAGTTTTAGCAAAGTTTTTGCCAAGACTTTTATAACTTTTAATTGCGAACTGCTTATGAGTTTCTAAGTTTGTGTGTTTCTTACCATGCTATTTGTACATGTGAATGACCCTTTTATATAATGTTAGAGTTCCTTATTTACATACAATAAAATTACCAAAATACATGAAAGGCTAAGATCTTCTTTTCTAATTAATATAATATTGCATTTAGTAGTTATATTTGAATCAAACTACAATTACTATGTCTATATTCGTATTAGAATACAATTATAAGAACTTTCTTTTTAAGGTGATCTTCTGCACGAAATAGAAACTTTCCCCTTTTTGGAACTTGGTTGTGTTAAGTAAAATTGTGAGTTTATTGTGTTTTCCGATCTACTATATCACTGCAACCTCGAACTGCTTTTCATGCGAACTAATTGACTTGGGTTGCCTTGATCTCTTAGTATTATTTAATCTACTACACACTCCTACAAACATGACATTTGCTGATGTGGCATTGAGCAATGAGTTTCATACTGCCTCATTCTTATTTTTGGATCTCTGGACTTGTTGGTCATTTGAATCTTAGTGGATTTGCGGTCTAAGCGCTATTTTTGGACACAATAATGCGCGAGATTGATTTGGATTAAACTATTTTATTGATATTAGATTGCACTAGATTGAACATCTTAGAATTGGATTAAATTAATACTATAATATGTTTAGTACAGTATAGAATTTGACTAAAAATGGTATTATCTCTTATTTGTTGTATTATGAGATTAAATAAAATGTAATTGTATGTTATAATATGTATAAAATTAAAAATTTAATAAAATAAAGTTATTTTAAAATGATATTTTCTTTTTTGGTGTACTATAAAATTGGGCTAAATTAAATAATAAGTGATATTATATATATCTGAATATTTTTTGGATTTAATAATTACAAATTATTTTAAATTATTTTTCACATAAAATAAATTATTAAATTAAGTATAATTAAAATAAAATTAATTTTACATAAATTTTAAATTATTTATAAGTTAAATAAATAAAATTAAATAATAAAAAATTAAATAAATTAAAAAAAGGGAAAAACACGGGATTATTTGAAGTCCCATCCTTGTGGCAGAAGCCGCAGGACAATGATAATCATACAATCTTAGTTTTAGAACTCCCAAATGCTGTTGTGTCATTAATTTAATGGGATTTTCTCTGGAATGAAATATAAAAAACAAATGCATTATAAAATTCTTGTTCCAGTGAAAATAACTTTACCATATTTGTTTACTTCAATATTTTTCCAGAAAGTAACTAATATAAGATTAATGATGTTATATTATTTAAAATTTTAATTTGTCTAAATACTTTATTTAAATAATATAATTAAGTAATTTTAAACTTTAAAATCATTTCAAAATCAATATGACAGCTATTTATCATATGTTATATGGATAAAATATTATTAAAATATTAAAATTAATTTTTAAATAGCATTCTATATTTTAATATTAAACACATCTTAAATTATCTCAGCCGAAACATGCCAAAACTGGTTGCACGATTGCCGGCGTTTGACAAAACACCACAGCTGCCCAAGTGGGCAAGTAATGCACGTTACTTCGATGTCTAGCTAACCACATGTATTGGAAATGACAAGTCCCACAAGGCAAATGGATGGAGCTATGGAAACGGTCGGTTGCTTGAGGAATCTTTCACATTTGTAGTGAGACTGACTAACTGTTGCTTTGTTGCCAAAAAAAAGAAAAAAAGTCTATGACGCACCATGCATGATCAATTCAATGTAAATCATTCGATACGTTAATAAATATGCCAGTTGTTTGTTAAATATACCAAAGGTCATGAATTGACTACTTTCACCATATTATCATGCAAACTAGTTCTATATTTTCCTATAGATAGAACAAGTCTACCTCACATAATTGGGTAGGAGGATGCATCATAAGCGTCTAGTTTCCGGTAGACCTAACCAGATTTAAGAGTTTTAATTATTTTCTCCTATAAAATTTGCAGAGTAACATAATGAGATATATCTTCATTCAAAAATCAAAACGCGTCCATAGTACATAGAGTTGGAGATAATTTTATTACTTTTTTATGGTACCTTACAATATCAAATTCATTTTATTTCAATTTGATCATTTTAGTAAAGTTACTTCCTGCAATAGACCATATTTTCACAAAATAGACATCTTTAATTTTATAACAAACTACATTCATATATTACCATATCAACTTTCTAGTTAATCTGTTTACGATATAAGATTGATTGAATGATATGTTCTTCGTAACTATGCAGTGTTGAGATTTTGGCTTATACTCCTAACAAACTTTAATTGATGCAAAAATGGTCAATATGACATTTGTTTTGAGTGAGTAAGATGTCGTTGAAAAGCTTAGTTTGAGAGGGATCCAACTTCATCAATGGCATAGAAAACAAAGGTCAAATGCTTGAGTATGAGCCCAAAAGAAGACAGCTGCATTAGTTTTGAATGGAAATAGACAAGTTATGAGATTTCCTATTTTAATGGATTTTTTATTACTTTGAAAGCTAAAGCGTTCAAAGTGACTGACTAAACTTATGTTATAAATAGAGGATTATTTTTTGTTTAAGATATATATCAAGATGTAATTTTGGATTACTATGTGACTAACTAAACTTACGTTATAAATAGAAGTTTATTCTTTGTTTAATATATAGTCAAATATTTAGAAAGAAAGAGCGGGTGAGATTGTTTAGGAGCTGTGGGCTTAGTATGCTTGGTGGTGAGTTTAGAGCTTGATTGTAATTGGGGTTTGAAAGACTAATTAACTTTGTGGTGAGTTGGAGTTTGACTGTAACTGGGGTAGAACTTTGTGAGCTAGCTTGGAGGTGAGTTTAGAGGCTGATTGTAATTGGGAGAGACTATTAACTTTGTGATCTATGGGCTCCGTATGTCCGGTAATGACTTTAAAGCACCGTTGTAATTGAGGTTTGAGAGAATATTAACTATATAACCGTAATAATTTTTTTTGTATAATAATATATATATTTTTTGTAGATCTTAACCAACCGTGGTTTTTTCTAGTTTCGGTTTTTCAATTTTTGTGTGATGTGATTGAATTCATCTTATTATTTTTTTGTTCTATATATTATTTGCTTAATGGTGGATGTTAGACATGCTTCTGCAAGCATTTTTCCAACAAAGATATCAAGGCTTGGCAGGGGGATGTACAGCATTCTACAAAATTAATGGTTCAAGTCATGTTTCTCTCCCAAAACCCTGAATTAATTGTAATATTTACACAAAAAAATAATAAATAATAATTTGTTGATCTGTTAGCCATAATAAATACTTGAATATCCTACTGTCATGTATCGGTCACATTTAGGTTCCTATTAATCAACAAATATATATAGCTATACTCCTGTTGTCCTGCATGCTGCACACAGTGAAACATATAGCTTTACGGCGAGTACAGTAAATATGGAAACTGAACTGAAGTCAATAACTCCATAAAAATGCACTTCTTGTGCTCAACTAAATTCAACTCTTGGCCAATACGGGAGCCCACTACTGATCCGTCTCTACTTCATCCAGGGGCGGTAAAAGAGTTTGGTTTGTGTCACCGCCACAAATCACCTGACAAATTGTTCGTCATCAAACCTCCCATGTTCATTGCTGCTGCACTCATCAGAACAATCTTAACAATCATGGTCAAGCTCGCTTTCCTTTCTAAACAACTTCTTTCATCATTGCCCCCAGTTGGTTTGTACTGGTTTGCCTTGTTTTTGTTTAAGCAAAAGCTTACTTCTTGTTCAAATAATGCCACGGTTTATTAACCATTGTAGCTCGTGTTTTAGCCTTACACCTAAATTTAAATTAGAGAGAGATTACATGTTCGGCTTTCTAATGACGCAGGCAGCACAACCTCGTACGGCTTCGTACTGACATCGGTAGAGTCGACGAATGACTAATGAGAAGGCAAATCTGGAAGTAAGTTACCCTTTTCTGTACTGCGGGAATGCTTGTTGACAATGACTTCACGGTTAGTCTCTGCACACATATTAATAAGATTAGAAGTCTCTAAGAGCTTGATAATACTTTTGTTATAACATTGTCTTGGATTCGATCTTTGCAGGCGATTCAAAGAGAAGCAAAATATTATCTAAAATTAGTTGCTGTGGTGCGTTCAACTGGCAGTTTTTCTTTTTGGGTGCAGTTGGGGTTATATGTTGTGCATCATCTTCGTGTGGGGTATTATAGCTCTGCTTCCAATAACTGAAATTCTAGCAGCTTTATTATGCCGAGAAAAGTTTCAAGCAGCAAAGGATGTTGCTGTAGCACTCTCTCTTCGCGGTTTTATTTCATATTTTTATGGTGAGACAAAACAAAACAGCAGATAGAAACAAACTCTAGAATCAGTTGAGATTCCTGCTTTTGGATCCGTCAAGAAAACGGACATGCAATTATACTATACATACAAATTCTAAGACAAGAAAAAGCGCCAGAGACTGAGAAGGCGAGAGAATCATGTGGAATAAGGTTGTTCATCCGTCAATGATCATGATATGAATTTTTAAGAAGAAATAACAAAGTTCAGGAAAAAGAGCAGAGATATTTCTGGATTTCAACTCATACCTTTTATTAACATCTATTGGAAGCTTTATACACTCCTTACAAAACCATGATGCTAGAAAATAGGAACCAACTAATGATAAGAAAAACAGAGCCAGTTACATCCAACAACCCACAACAACACAATTTAACTATACTAAAGATGTGTCAAACTTCTGGCCATCAGACACTCCACTAACTTAACAACATGAATAAACTAATTACTAAAGATGTGCCAATAATCTAGCCACTCTCTTAATCAAATTTGAAAACCATCTTGACTTGTTTGGATGTGATGTAGTTCGGCCTTGTATGAAGGCACATATCATTCTACCCCTCTGAAAATTGTCCTTGACCTCAAGGACAGAGATATACTGTAGGCGATATCGTTTGGTCGAAAAAGACTCTCTTTCTTAGTCCATATACTAGAACCATATGATTGGTTAATCTTTTCGATGAAGGAGAAGACATAGCAGTAGGCATTGTTGCTAAAGAGGTTACTAGTTTTGCCGCTACTGGATTGCCGGAAAGGCCTTTGTTTTACCGGCGACACTGGGATTGGGGCTGTCCTGGCTGCAAGGGCTGCAGTTACTGCCATCTTGCAGTCGGTGGGGGTCATGTTACTATTGTTGTTGGTATTGGTCTTGGCGGAGAAAGACAATTGATTCAAGTGTTTTGGAATTGATTGAAGTTCAGTACGCATCCTTTCGAGAGTTGATTGAACTTCTAATAGTCTAGACTCGATTCGAGCTAGGACCACATCCATGACTAACCAGGCTCTGATACCAATTGATATGAATTTTTAAGAAGAAATAACAAAGTTCAGGAAAAAGAGCAGAGATATTTCTGGATTTCAACTCATACCTTTTATTAACATCTATTGGGAGCTTTATACACTCCTTACAAAACCATGATGCTAGAAAATAGGAACCAACTAATGATAAGAAAAACAGAGCCAGTTACATCCAACAACCCACAACAACACAATTTAACTATACTAAAGATGTGTCAAACTTCTGGCCATCAGACACTCCACTAACTTAACAACATGAATAAACTAATTACTAAAGATGTGCCAATAATCTAGCCACTCTCTTAATCAAATTTGAAAACCATCTTGACTTGTTTGGATGTGATGTAGTTCGGCCTTGTATGAAGGCACATATCATTTTCGGTCCATGTAACCGGGCCTCGAAATTTTGCAAGCCACCTGTGCCATTGTAAAGCAATGCCCTCCAAATGGAAGGAAGCTAGTTGAACTTGGTGCTCGGATGACACATTCTTGAAATCGAAGTACTGCTCGGCCTTATAAATCCAGCCATTTGGGTCTTCTCCATTGAATTTTGGAAAATTCAGCTTCAAATGGTGATGATTGGGGTCGGTAGAAGTTGAGTTTTGGGAAGGACTGAGCTGTTTCAGCAGGGGTGGAGTAGAGTTAGAGGTGTTTGGTTGGTGTGAGGACTCTCCAGGAGCAAATGGATTAGTTCCCATACTGTTGGCATTAGCGGAGTGGGCTACACGAAGAGATTGTAGCTCAGTTAATACCGTTTGCATGGTGGTGTGGAGTTGGTCGAAATTCGATTCATGACGGGCCAATATTTCGTTGACATCATTACGGAATTCCGCATTGGATTTTCCCCGAGTTTCCATTATCGAAACGGGGCTCTGATACCAAATGATATGAATTTTTAAGAAGAAATAACAAAGTTCAGGAAAAAGAGCAGAGATATTTCTGGATTTCAACTCATACCTTTTATTAACATCTATTGGGAGCTTTATACACTCCTTACAAAACCATGATGCTAGAAAATAGGAACCAACTAATGATAAGAAAAACAGAGCCAGTTACATCCAACAACCCACAACAACACAATTTAACTATACTAAAGATGTGTCAAACTTCTGGCCATCAAACACTCCACTAACTTAACAACATGAATAAACTAATTACTAAAGATGTGCCAATAATCTAGCCACTCTCTTAATCAAATTTGAAAACCATCTTGACTTGTTTGGATGTGATGTAGTTCGGCCTTGTATGAAGGCACATATCAGATCATCTCCTTGCACATGTAATGGAGCATAAATGGGTATGAGGTCTCTGGTTTTAATAAATTTGAATTTTAATGTATCAACTTCACTAGATACATCAACCACTGACATTTCTCAATGCAAGAATAAAAAGTTACTCCTTGACCAAACTCATTCAGAGGATTAATCAACCAAATGTACAGACCGCTTTACTACTTATTAGGACAATCATGTCTCCAAAGAGAGTTCAACTCGCTATTCTTTTACATGTACTCTCCGACGATAGCTTTAAATAAACCATCCACTTCTGAAACTCTGCGATTCCTTTCATTTAATATCCTCATCTTTCTTATAAAGACCGCTATTGACTCCGACCAAAATTTAATCATTATTACTATTACAACTAGAAAATTTATTTCTATACAACCATTGTAATTTTAAACGTACAGATAAGGATAATATGAGAGAGCAAAACTGGTTTTGCATTGCTGCCAATGAATTAGGGGCTGTTGAAAATCGTGGTTGATTGTGTTAAGAAACTGTTGACTTCTATCTACAGAAAATCTCCAAAGAACAGAGGTGGCATTTCCAATTTTGTTGATGGTCGGTGGATTGCATATCATGCAAGTCATCTCAAGTTGGTGTTCATCCCATGGTTCTATTCAGGAACAACAGGAGTAACAAGAATAGAGAGAACTCAAGCATAAATTTAGGACCAGTCACACGTTCAACAATTTGCTGCCACCTGAAAGTTCAACCAGTAGATAGCTGCTCATAAAGCCTGTTACCATTTCACGATCTTCATCACAATCAGAAGTATTGACTCAAGGATCAGAATTTCAAGTCATTCCTAACTGTATTGAAATATTGATAATATTAAGCAAGTTATGCAAGTTAATTGCTTCAAAAAAATGCTAATTCGATTGTTTATAATGCAAACAAAACAATTTAGAGCTCAAAAATGTGATGAAACATATGATTTAATGCAAAACACACTTCAAAACCCTGAAATGTGGCCAATGGAACAAATCCACAAACCAACCCACACCAAACTACCAAGGATTCAAAAGTGTAGTAATCCCTCAAGCCATATTGATGACAAACAACTATGAATGATGGCTCTAGATGATGATAGTTTATAGATACAGTCTACAGTGTGAGAAGGTAGATAAGCAAAAGGCTAAACTTCAAAGCATTTAGCTCTCCTCCAAAATTCCAGTTTCATTCAGAAGACAATCAGACTATTAATTCATAATGCAACTGAGGTCCCATTAGATATCATGCCTAGACTTTAAGCTGTCGTGAAACTTAACATGATTAATATAAGTCATGTTGATACCAAATTTGCAAGAACAAGAAGCATCATGAATTAAAATGGTATGAAAGAACGAATATTTACCAATTTCCTTCAGAAGAGTTGCTGTTCACATTATTAATCTCCTCCTTTGCAAATTCTTCTAAAATAGCACGCTGGCGATCATTTAATGCACTACCCAACAAAAAGAAGAAAATACAAATAAGAGAATAGCATTTCTTCTGGCAACCTCAGCAAACTCAATCAAGTCATTACAATGACTTCTTATGTCCCGCATTTAAAATATATAATTCATTCTCTACAAATTACCAGTCAGAAAATACCAGCTAAGTTTTAGTAGAGGAAGCTTATTTGAAAAATGTATACAAGATGGTGACTTCGTTGTAATTAATGCTTATATTCATAAATGCTATAGTACATTGGTGAATATATCAATGTAACTGCCTTGCTTTGAAAAACTTTCCCTTTGCAATTTAAATTAAACATAGAGCAACTCTTAGAAACAGAGTTTGAACTACCCAATGGCCAACAGGCACACCTGGTCCCACTAAAATTCCTCAAAAGAAAGTACTTTCAAATTACAAAATTACCTTTTCTAATTTATTTTCATGGTTTGATACCCTAGTTATAGTTTCTTCTAGATTGAACCCCTGAAAGAAGAGTTGCTAGCTCTGGCCCAACTTCAAACTGCTTTAACAGGATATATGTTCGTAAGCATATGAGGTGGACTAGTAACAGTTGTCAGTAACCTTTATGTTGCATCAATCTATTCCACGTTCATTAAACTCCATAATGTAAGTTGACACTACCGGAGGCAACTTAGGCCAAAAGAGGCTTAAAAGCCCACTACAAATAAAATCACTTAATCTTGGCCCGAAACTCCAGGAATATAATCAAGGCCCCAAACTTGATATTTTCTAAGAGAGGTAGGATGAAAATCACTACTTTTCCAGCTTGCTCTTACTCTACAAATATATATATATATACTGAGTTTAATTATTTTTCAATAAAAGTTTGTTTTGTAGACTTACAAGCTTTAATTGAAAACAAACTTTAAGTGAAAGTTAATTGAAGGGAGCCTGATTTAAGATGCAAAAAAGAAACCAAGTATGAGGTTGGTGTTTCTTTTCAGTCTAGTGGGGGATCCTCTTAAGAGAGTAATAAAAAGACCAATGAAGAACAATTTAACAGAAGAATGTTGCATTGGTAAGGAAAATATTTCAATTTCACATCTTTAATTTGTGGATGACACCATTTCTTCCACTCGAGGACGAGTCCGAGTTCCTTTACCTAGGTAGGCAGTGGATATATATAGCGACATGTCAGGATTGGAAGTTAACATGTCCAAGAGTGTCATTGATGGCATAAACATTATAGGCGTAAGCTAATTGGCTTGGCTTCAATCATTGGTTATGAAATGGGAATTGGGCTCTAAAATTTTGGGTATGCTATTAGATGGCAGGCTGGCATGTGTTAGTGTTTTGCAGGCCAGTTGTGGAGAAAGTGGAGAAGAGGTTAGAGAGTTGGAGACAAGCATGCCTTTCGAAAGGAGGAAGGTTAACTATCATCCAAGTAGTCCTTTCTAACTTCCCTACTTAACCAGTTTCCCTAGAAGTGTTGCTAGAAGAATAGAGAAACCTTTGAGGGATTTTCTATGGGAAGGATCATCTTGCAAGTTGAAGAATAATGTAACAAAGTCCTACCAAAGGACTGACAAGCACTGGGCTTAGGCAATCTGCCTCTTAGAAATTAACTTCTTTCAGGCAAATGGCTACGGAGATTCCACTTGCAACCAAAATCACTTTGGCATGCTGTCGCCAAAAGGAAGTAAAACATTCACTTCAATAGTGGGGATGCAATAGTGTGTCTAGAGGTAGTAAACACAACCCTTGAATTTCCATCACTCAAATCAGCAGCCGGTTTTGGGATATATATGCAGGGGTGAAGACACTTTTAGTCAACCTTTTCCCCCATATGTACAGGCTTTTCCCCATAGCAAACTTCACCATTCTCAACTCTAACCAATGGGATGGGACCTAAATTATTCAGGAATTAGATGTATAGCGAGATAAACGAGTATGCTGTACTGATGTAAAGTTTAAACTATGTTTCTTTTATTGATTTGATGGTGGACGGAAGATGTGCTGCTTGAAAAATCTGACTCTTTCTCAGCCAAATCCTTCTTCTATGCCTTTAATTGTAATCATAGCAACCATACTTTCGCTCCAACAAATTTAATTTTAAAAACTAAGGTTCCTAGTGAAGTCTAAAACATGGACTATTGCCCTTAGAAAAATAAACAAATGATACAGAAAGAGTTGGCTTAAGCCTCTCCCCTCAATGTTGTGTGACGTGTAAAATTGGATGCAGAGACTTTCAATCATCTTTTCCTTCACTACAACATGGCTGTCAAGCTTTGTAATAGGTTGTTTAACATAGCTAAACTGAGTTAAGATATGACGGCTACCTGCAAGGATTTTAACAAAATATTGCTGGGCCTTTGGTGGGAGCAAAGAAGTTATGGAAATGTGCAGTGATGGCGACTCTTTGGGTGGTGTGCAATGAGAGAAATAAGAACCTTTCTGAAGCTTATCAAGGACATGAAACTGAGTACTTATGGAATATGGTCAACTTTGGGCTTCTCTATGTGGACTTCAGAGTCTTCTGAATTCAGTGAAGAACATTTTTTTTTCATTCTGCAGAATAGGGAAGCAATGGTGAAGGGAGGGGAGTTTTCCAACTCTTTGCTCTTTTTGCATAGATTGAGGGCATCTTTTGTAATACAGACTGTTTTTGTTCTCCTACCACTGCTCTGGAGGTTTCTAATTCTTATCCTTAGTTTTGTTCTTGTTTTTGCAGATTTACGGGTCCACCTCTCCCCGGTTCCTATTTTGCAGATTTACGCACCGGTTCCTACTTTCTTGGCGGAATAAATTTCATTCCCAATTAAAATAAAAAATTAACTATTTTCAAAAGTAAAATGATCATTATCTGGGGAACAAAACTAAATCAGCGTACACCAAACTCATTCTCATTCTCATTTTTTTTCTCTTGGAAAATAAACTCATTCTCATTTAACAGACTTAAGTTTTTATTAAAATACCTCGGCAACAATTACTGTAAACAAAGTATCCACATGCATTAATAAAAGACTGTCAAAACATTTCAATAAAGTAAATTGCAATGCAACTAAGAGTTCAAAACTTACGTGGGGAAGTTAACACGGAAGCGCACATATTGATCTCCATGGTCCAAAAGAAAACCATGCTTTGGCAATCCTGCAGGGACTAGTAACTAAGCACATTTTAAGCGGCATGTTTAAGCTTAACTACATGACAAAATATGATTTAACATACCTTTCCCCCTTAGTAACAGAAGCTGTCCAGGCTGAACCCCTCTCGGTATCTGAGATGGCCATATAGGTAGCCAGAAAATAGTTAGCATCAGACAGTCTTGGCAAGCCAAAAATTGATAGAAACAAATCTCAGTACAAAATGCAGTCTGATCATGTGTTTCAAATGTTAAGGACATCATGAATTTCACATACGATCTATTTTTGCTTTCTTTTTCATCTTACCTTCCAAAAAATAATTGACAAAGTTAAGGGTCATTTTTCTTTTATATTCATCACATAGTGGTCTGAAATAGAGGCATTAATTAGTTTTTGTTTGTTATTTTAAATTTTCAAATGACTGAAAAATGCTAAAAAAAACAACTTAAAATAAAAAATTAAAAATTTCAACTTACCACTTAACAATTAATCTCTTTATTATATTTTAAAATATCTTTTTCCAAAACCATCCGAGTAAACTTAGTTTATTTCCAATTTTATCTCAATTATATACCTTACACATGTTTGATCTTCATATATTGTCAGTAAATTGGTTGTTTTGTACAATAATTTTAACTACGAATTGTGTATAAATTAAAAGAACCATATTTATTCTGAATTAAATTAATTTAATATTTTTCTAAAACATTATTAAATAAAATGATATGTTACGTTTATCAATAAAACAAAATTAATTGATGAAATATTATCAATATTTTAATTATTCGGTTTAGGATTTATTAATAATTTGTTTTACTTATTTGTATCATAACAAATAAATATACATCATACTTAGCAGTTCAATAGAATAAATGTCAAAATTTTTTGTTTTCAAATGTTTTAATCTTAAAACAAACAAATAACGTTCTCCAAACGTTCAAAGAATAAAAACAAATATATCATTCATGTTTTAGGTTTTAGTCTTCAATAAACTTCAAGACTTTTCAGTCTTCAAATAAAAAACAAACAACCCCTTAAAATTAAAAACAGTTAACAAATTCTAACAAATGGAAAATAAGATTTTGAAACTTTGTAAATAAGAAATTTATTTCTTATTTACTTTTGTTACATCCCAATTGATGAGTTTTTTTTTTTTTTTTAAAACCGACATCGAATGAGTTAGAAATCTGTAATGACCAGCCAAGATCAAATACTAATTGTGCATGGTCTGAATATCTACTTCCACAATAAAGAGAAAAAACTATCCAAAAGCTTTAAAATGCGTTTGGTGAAAATTGAAGCCCCAACAACTTAGTGAATAAGGAGATGTCCAACCATCTATACTAAGAAGTAACGTGCATAGATAAGTTTTCATTAAATTAGTAAGTAGCCTTGATTTTACAGATTATTTTAACCCTTATTCATAGCTGTAATCCATGTTTCTAGCTAATCATGTATAATCCGCCAATCTAAGCTCATCATGTATAATTCCTTAATTCTAGGCCATTTATGTGTAATTAAAAGTTATTGTAATTTTGTGTTTCACCAACTATATAAACCCAACCTCTCTTACATTTCTAACGTGGTAAAAACAATTTTGCATACTGATTTATCTCTTTCTTTCTTCTATTCTAGAATAAGTTTTCAACCAAACCTGTGACCACCTATCAAATGCAGTGCTCATATACCTAAATAAACTTGCAGATAACATGCCACAGAGCTTATAGGACATATTTCTTCCTACGTCCAGATGCATTGTTTCTTCAACTTTAGGTCCTTCTCTTAATGGGTATCAGAAACTACTCTACATTTTATGATAAAATAAAGCAGCTTCCTCCAAGAGGAAGAAAAGGGGAAAAAAAAAAACAAAGGTAATAGAATATTAAAATAATATAAAAGAAAAAACAAAGAAAGAACTATTACTTTTACTGCCACCTTCCCCGACAAAGTAGGCACGTCAACCTTTCCACCAAGAATTGCCTGTCAGAAAAATCAAACTTCAATTTACCAACAAAACTACTTCAACTTTGTATGCTGATATACGTTAAGTAAGGCACGATAGATTATACTTAATTCGCATTTTACATAAACAGAAGTTTGGAATAAGATTATCTGTAATGCATGATGCCAATTGGCAAAAAGATAGGCATGTGGATAAGAGACTCGTTATTTAGGTGTTGTTCAAAACCAATTTTGTCTTCTATTTTCTGAAAAAGAAATTGTAAAATGGAAACAAAAAACTAAAAGAAAAAAATCTCATATCTAAGAAGGCATATGATGTTCTACGAACTACAATATTAAAATTCAAATATTTTAAATAAAAAAGTTAATAAAAGAAAAAACAAAGCGGTTATTACAAAGGTGAAAAAAAAATATTTTTCTATTTGCTGATAAAAAATAATAGTTTAAACCACCTGTAAATATAAGGTAGAAACTGAAGAAAATGACAGTCTGTTTGTACAGATAATTCAAAGATAATATATCTAATAGGAAATAAAAAAGATAATAAACAAGGCCTTAAGTTCTTCGGTAGAACCCTAATCCAAGCACTTCTACCAAATTGTCAAAAATGAGAAGGAAAATAGGAACATCAACATGTCTTATATTAGAACTAGAAATTTACTAACATTGAGGAGTCCTCTTGAAAGTAAATTACATAATTTTGCATTTAAACAAAAGAAACAACTAAATAATTTATCACAAATGCATCTTTGTGACAGCTAAGGGCTCAAAACATGCATTAAGGCCCAAAAGAGGTGAAATATACCAGTCACATAATGCTGAAACTCAATTAATTACCTTTAAACAATCAAGAGTTGCTCAAAAAGCAATTATTTTACATTATAAACCATATATGCAAGTCAATAGTAAAAAGGAAATACCACTTTTGAGATCTTCTGAAAAACAGCATATTATAATTTACTGGTTAACCTCCACTCCAGAAGTGTGAATGTTCAAAATTCTAAAAGTGCATCTAAATACAAAGCTCACTCTAAAAGGAGAATTAGATACATGCATATAAAAGTTGAACTGAACTATCATTCACTAATAGACTTAATAAAGTAACAGCATACAAATGTACAAAGAAGGTAAACTAACAAATGAAAATAAAATTTAACTCAATATAAAACACTGCAGCATCATGCAGAGTTGGAAAACTTGAAGATGGTCTGAAGTGAAGATCACAACTTCAGTAAAACTAGACAAGTGCAACAAAACGTTTACACAGGACTAAAGTTCTCACTTGTGTAAAGCTGATATTGGAATCAACATAAACATCTGCACCATCTCGAGTAAATAAAGGATCTTCTGCCACCTACATTAAAAAACAAATTGAATGCTTAGAAAAGACTCTGTAAAGCTTCTATAAATCACTCTTATAAAACATAACTAAAACAGAACAGCTTCTTTAAATCATGTATAGTTGCTGTCATGATATAATTTCCCAACACAGCATATGCTTGAATACATTATAATTTTAATTAATATAGCAAGGAATGATAAGCATTAAATCATGCCTTTAGTTTAATGTATAAGTTCCCAGGATGGCTTCCTCGTCCCCCAGCATTACCGGCCTCAGGAACACGTATTGTATCTCCAGATTCCACACCTAATTAATTAATTGAAACAGAACACTAGTAAAATGATCAAAATGATGAATGCCTAAATTTTAACAAAGAGGGCATAACAATATAACTTTATCATTGAAAGATAAAGCACATAAATGACTATAGAAACATAGTCAGGTATTGCAGTCTTGAACATAGGGCATTCAGCATTCAAATCAATCTGCTAAGGTTACATCACCTTCGGTGCTTTGGTATTTTGATTTTATTGTAAGATACCTAGTTTCCATGTGAAATACTAGAATAAAAAATTGTCCACTTAGAAAATAAAAATCATAAAGAGAGGGATGTAGACAAACCGAGCCCATAATGTCTTGGTTCATTGTAAGTGCAATTCTAACTTGTTTAAGTTAATCCATTCAGTCGCGCTCGAGCCTGATGTCAGCCTCAGATTGAATATTATAGTCTTGGCTCATTGGGCTCACAAGCTTGTTTGGTAAATTTTGTTACAAGCGCAAGTCATGCTTCTTAAGAGTAAACATAAAGGGATTATTTTAATATGTTTTTGAGATGGGGCAAAACCTTTAACAAAAGAGACCTCAACCATAATTTGCCAGCACTCGTATCAAAAATATATACATAGATAAAAAAAAGAAGTCATTAAAAACCATGAAAATAGGCCCTGTGTAGATGACTGCTGAAGTTTAACAGCTTAGTTAACTTCAAAAAACACCAATTGATTTATTATATAATCTTGTGGCTAAGCTTTGAGTTTCCAGCCTTAAAATTGGTGTTACGCCAGCTCATGAGCAGCTTTTGAGCTTGTCTGAATACATTTTGAGCCAAGCTCAAATGACAAATAAGGGTTTAAGAACCTTCTACAAGCTTAAGTTATATAAAAGAGCAGTGATTGAATATATATGCATTTTGGTTCACCAGCTTTTGGATTTTCAATTTAATAGACATGTTAGACACACCAAATTCAAATGATCATTTCTCACCAAACAATCAAACTAATCAATTCTGACCAAAGAATCAAACTAACTTCCTTAGACAAATATCCTATCAACAAGATCCTAATTTCCATGAAGCAGTGTAAAGTAATCTAAGATCCACAATGTCATTTGGCTGGATTAGCCAAGCCAACTCATTTATAGTATATAAGTTTGATGATTAATAAAGCAAGGTACATGAATTGATTGAAAAATAAAATTACCCATTGGCAACCTCATTTTCTCTTGTATTTACTTACATTATTTTTCTTTAAAAAAGAAAGTATCAAATCTAGGCCCCTAACCCTCATCTAGGCCACCTGAGATACATATAAATAGGTGTCATCAAAGAAAAGCATTAAAAACCAACCTGCTGGAATGGTAACTTTAACTTCCTTAACACCTTCAACCACCCCAGATCCTTGACATGACATACAGAATTCCTGGACCAGATGAAAGAGAATCACATTAACATCAGTTACAGCATATGCAATTTTTATGCCTTTATTCACATGAATGATGAATTTACACCAGACCTTAATCATCCGTCCCGACCCTTTACAAGTACTACATGTTGACGTAAAAGGAGGAATTGTAACCTGGTTCAGTATTAAACAACATTAGAAGAATATTTAAACAAGTTTAACGATAAAAGATTTAATCCTCACAAAGTGAACCCTTTCAGAAGGATCTATCCACTAATCATCATCAGTGTAAATCTTGAAAGCACTTACTCTCCCTATGCCTCTGCAAGTTGGACAGATTCTTGTTTTGACATCAAATGGATAGCCACGCCCATCTGCATTAATAGAAAAGAGACAAAGAAACTCAACCGTTGATGAAAGTTTGATAAACATTTGCTAATGAAATAAAAGACAGTGATGCAATTGAGTCCTTTGCAGCACTAGACTTCCTAAACACAGCATAATTCCAAAAACTATCATCTCTACTCACGGCAAGAATCACAAGGCACAAATGCATCGAAAGACAAATGCTTTGTACATCCTTCAGCAGCTTCAGAAAAAGAGAGAGACAGCTCCACCTATGAAATTTTAAATACAACAAGGTACTAGTATTAAGCTTGGAAATGGAGAGACTGAGTTCTATTGAGAAATGGGAGAAGAACCGAAACAAGTTAACCTGAACATCAGGTGCAAAACGATCAGTCTCATCATCAAAGATCTGCAGACCATCAATGATGTTTAGATCAGTATTAACAAGTCAGCAAAATAGTCTGCATTAGAGAAATACATAAAAACGGAACGGTACACAGTACCTCAGCAAATATTTTCTGGAATGAATCAGAGAAATGAGTCTGGTAAGCATATCGAAATGCCCCAGCATCCCCAGTATTAAATTCTACATTCTCCGTGCTTCTATTGCGATTCTTCATAAGCATAAAAATACAAAATAATTCAGCTAGTTTAAAAACCATTAGTGGAGAAGATAACCAACTGAATGTAAACATTTTGAAATTTTTAATTAACTACAAGTAGCAGAATCAACCGAAAATTAGTAAAACAAGCCAAAGATTCATAATAACTACAAACTCACAAACTCTAAGTAACAAAACAAATAACTTGAATATCAAAGAAGTTAAGAAGGGGAAAGTGAAAAAAAAAAAAAAAAGTAAGAGGAAAGAGGAAAAAGAGTGAGAAGAAAAAAATTAGATACCAAATCATATTGTGCTCTCTTCTCTGAATCTCGCAAAGTCTGCAACATAGCAGGAATGGTAAGATTCTCAGATAAAGAAAACTGGGGCAAGTTGGAAACTATTCTGGACCAAGATAAGTTTTCTAATTGGAAAGCACAAAAGTTAAAGAGTCAATACTAACACACTTTAACATCAGAATAAAAAGCAATAGAAATAAATAATATACTCCACAATATCGAAGCATAACGACCAACCTCATAGGCATCTCTTATCTCTTGAAATTTCCTTTTTGCAGAAGGGTTATGCTTATTTGCATCTGGATGGTACTTCTTGGCAAGCTGCACAATTCAATGGTTACCCTAGCAACTCAGAAATTAAATAGAGAACATTAACACAACACCAGGTTCGCATAATTTTTGAAAATGCACATGGTGAAAAACTTCCTGGTGACGCTGCCAATCCCTAACAGTCACACATTCATACCACTACTACCTACAATCAAACTGCTTCTTCATTTTCGGTAAAGTTATCCCACTAGTTAAAAAACTGAAACACAATCCACAAATTTACACTTAAATATGTCATCAAAGACTTTAAAACATTAAATACTATTAAATTGATAAAACCCAGAAAATTTGTACGAATGACCCCAACAAGAGAATATCTAATATTCCAAATTACATTAATGCATATCGTCCAATGCCTAGAATATACTTGTGGGAAGAAATCGAAAATATACTCACCACATGAAATGCCTTTTTTATCTCTTCCCGGCTGGCATTTTCAGGAACACCAAGAATTTCATAGTAGTCCCGATGAGTGGAGTAGCAAGCTCCTGAAAAATCAAAGCACATTTAAACTTCAACAAACAAATTGTATTAAAAAACAAAAACAAATAATTGAAAATATGATGAAGACCTGTAGCATGGATAGAGCGCCTAGTTAACAGCATTATTCCAGTGGATGCAAATTCAGCTGGCCTCTGAATACGAAAATTACAGGTGTGCAAAGCTTATACAAACCAAGAAATGAAATTATAATCAAATATGAACATTTTAAATATCCAAAACGTCAATAAAGAGATGTAATTGAAAAATTGCTCCATTGGCAACCTAAAAAAATTGAATATAGACATATAAAGTGCAAGAGACTACCTCGTTTATCAAGTACGGAGTGGCGCAATATAGAGGCTTCGTCAAGCCAATAACATTGGTTAATAGGCGACTCTGTAGCCATAGAAGACAGCAATTGCCGAAGACACTGCAAGCCAACACACAACTAAGAAAGAATTCTCAAAATAAGAGCTGATTTAAACAATAATCATAGCTTCATCAACTGACCAGCCCTAGCCAACTAAATCTTCCCATTTTCAATTGATAAAAGTAAAACCAGTGAGTAATACGCCAATTTTGGATTTTATGATTGAAAAAAAAAATGTCTTGACATGCAAGAAAAGAATGATGTAAAATCTCAGACCGAAAAAATTTTGCTTCGGTGGTTCGAGGTTTATTTGGGGGTTAAGGTGAAAATGGTTTCTTTTTTTAAAATAAAATAACTAAAACGACATCGTATGTTGACTAGATGAAATCTGGAGCGTTCGTTTGTGGGATCCACTTAACAAACAGACGGTCCAGAGTCCAAAACCACAAATAATAAAAAGGACTAGTAGAGAGGGAGAAGGAGAGGGAGAGGGAGATGATGACTTCCATGGCGATTCGGTTGCTTTTTGCGAATGTGAAACGGTAAGTTGAAAACATAGAACTCTTCTGTTTTGTTTTTATGAACAAGATTTTGTTAGTTCTCACAATCACTGGAATGTTATTTTATCGAAATACAGCACAACCGTCTGGAGGTCCCTTACCTCACGCGCTTCGCATGTGAATTCGTTAACAAAACCTTCTGCTACCAAACATGTCGACCTTGCCACTAAAATTTTCAGATTGAAATTTCCAAGGCGGAGCGCAACTGCCGTGATTGAAAGCTGGGTCGAGTCGGGCCACAAGGTGTCCATTTTGGAGCTCCGTTCCATCTTAAGGACACTATTTAAAACCAAGCGCCATAAGCACGCACTCGAGGTTCAGTTCCTTTCCATTATTTAAATTTTTTTAATTGACATGCATAAATTCGGTCTCACTTTCAGGAAAAATAAAGTATAAATATTTGATGCGTCAAATTGTCCAGAGTCTTATTGGTGTCACATGGTTTTGTAAAAATATCTTTTAACTGATTCTTTATTAATCAATGACAAATATATGTCTAATTTTCTGTTGATAATGCCGAAAGTGGACCATTTTTTTGTAATTGATTGTGGAGAATAGTTTGTTATGCTTGTTCTATTAATTTAGCTGTGATAATTGTTTGTTCAAGTATGTTTTACGGATTTTTGCTAATATACAGATATTGACTTGGATGGAAAAGCAGTACAGTTTTCGGATGTCTGCTGCAGATCATGCCATCAGATTGGAACTAATCATCAAAGTCCACGGTTTAAAAGAAGCTGAAGAGTATTTTACGTGTATACCTGACAGGGCTTCACAAAAAGCTGCCTGTCTTCCTCTTCTTCACAGTTATGTGAAAGAAAGGGCTGTTGACAAAGCGGAGGCTTTCATGACAAAGCTGAGTGACTTGGGTCTGATTGTCAGTTGCCACCCTTGTAATGAGATGATGAAGCTTTATATCGCGATGTCTCAGTTTAATAAAGTGCTTCTAGTTATTCAGCAAATGAAGCAAAACAAAATACCCAGAAATGTTCTATCCTACAACCTTTGGATGAATGCCTGTGCTGAGACTTCTGGGGTTACTTCAGTAGAGATGGTTTATAAAGAAATGTTGAATGACAGAAATGTTGAGGTGGGATGGAGCTCTCTAGCTACATTAGCCAATGTTTACATGAAAGAGGGCAATGTCAATAAAGCTCTTTTGGTGCTAAAAAGCGCAGAGAAGAAGCTATCTACCTGTAACCGCCTCGGATATTTCTTCCTCATGACGCTATATGCTTCTTTAAATAATAAGAACGGAGTTTTTCGGCTTTGGGAAGCTAGTAAATCAGTGAGTGGGAGAATCACCTGTGCCAATTACATGTGTGTATTATCTTGCTTTGTGAAGCTGGGTGATCTTGTAGAAGCCAAGAGGATTCTTATGGAATGGGAGTCAAATTGTCTGAAATATGATATTAGAGTTTCCAATATTCTTTTAGGTGCTTACATGCGGAATGGACTGATAAAAGAAGCTGAGTCGTTGCATCTCCATGCATTAGAGAGAGGTGGCTGCCCAAATTATAAGACATGGGAGATTCTTATGGAGGGATGGGTGAAAAGCGGAAATATGAGCAAAGCTATAGATGCCATGAAGAAAGGGTTTGCTTTGTTGAGGCATTGTGATTGGAGGCCATCAGAAGGCATTGTATTGGCTATCGCAGAGTACTATGAGAAGCATGGAAATTTTGAAGATGCGAACCGGTTCATTAGAGTTATTCATCAGTTAGGTCTTGGAAGTTTACCGTTGTATAAATCATTGCTTAGAATGCATGTTACTGCCCAGAAACCAGCTTTTGACATCCTTGAAATGATGGAAAAGGATAAAATCGTGATGGATGATAACACTTCTGCCCTTGTTAATGCCTTCAACGTTTAAGTAAAATCACGGACTAAGTGCTAAAGGTATCTGTCAAAATTGGTGGGACTCAGTTAAAAATCATCCTTGATGTTGTTTTAAAGGTTGGTTGAGCAAAGGAAAATGTTAAAGGTTGTACACTACAATTAAAAGATTGCTTTATTCAAGGATGCATATTCTTCGCTGTTAAGAGTCTCAAGTTTAAGTATTTTTAAATAGAACAAGGTGGTGTGCCAGGCTTGTGTAGCTGCAGGCAGATGAATATCGCTTGGATCAATTATTAATCAGGTAGCCAAAATTACAGTATGGTATTTTCTTATGATATCTCAAGATGGCATTCTGGCCCTTTCCTACCCTGAGTGCCAAATTGTTTACTAAATATGACATATTAGACATTCATTAAGCTAAATTCATACTTTATTTATGATTTAATGCAGTCAAGAAGAGAAAAATATACATCATACAGAGGCACATGCATTATTTGTGATTATATATGGTTTAGAAGAGCATTACATTTGCAGGCTCCCTCTAGCTAGTGCTATCACAGGGGATAATAAACACTTCAGGTTGATGCAGCTGTCAAGATCTTGTGGAAGCCTTTGTTGTGCTCAAGCAATTTGTCCCAGGGTGGTATGCACGCCTTGATGATTGGATCTTCTAGAAATTTATTCAACCACGCAGTGAGCAAAGGCATGGTCTCTGCGTCAATCAGGTTCACAGCCACAATTTCCTCGACAATTCTTGCCCAGATTCCAACCCAGCCAACAGCAATGTCCAAAAAGCCTATTGTTTCACCTCCAAAAAAGGGCTTCCCCTGAAGAGCGCTTTCCAAAGTCTTCAGGTTCTCTCGAGCTATTGCAGCTTTTTCTTTCTCCTTGCCTTTTGATGAAAATGCAGCCATAATTTCAGATACACACTGAACAAAAGAATTGAGTAATGTATTAGTAGGGCTTGAATACATGAGCTGCCTTTTTGTGCTTTGATAACCTGGAAAACTAGTGCCTATTCTCATTTTGTTAAGAGAAAACATGTATCTACTGTTTGATTATTGAGTCTGTAAGTTTCAACTTTTAGAAAAGCTTCTTCTCTTACCTTCTCGTCGTAGAATTTGGCCCAAAAGCGTGTCCTGGCCCTGTCGTAAGGATCTTCAGGGAGGAGTGGGTTTCGCTTCCACACCTCATCTATATATTCGATGATCAAAAGTGATTCAGCCAATGGTTTGTTGTTGTGTACGAGAACCGGAACCTTCTTAGAAACTGGATTATACCGCAATAGCAGGGTACTCTTGTTGGGAAGATCCTCTTCAACATACTCGTACAGGACTCCTTTCAGTTTCAGAGCCCAATGAACTCTGAGAGCAAAAGGACTTGCCCAGTACCCAAGCAATTTCACACTTTCCTCTGCCATCCCTGCTTTCCACCTAGTACAATTCAATCTTTTTATATGAGAATGACTAACATGGCTAGTTCCACGCGATATCTCCTCAGGTCATCTCCACATCAAATTTCATACTATTTAATATTTACATCAAACTTTTCTATATTCTAATGTACTTTACATCAAATTGGTGTCTTCAAAGAATATTCTATATATGATTCTTTAATTAATATATATTAAAATTTTAAAAATATATTAAAACATATTCAATATTATACTCATTTTAAAAATCTCAATAAAATATTTAAATGATATTTTTTTTATAATAATTTAATATATATTTAATTAAATTAATTTATAAATCAAAAATATATTTGATGTTATAAACAATATAATATCAAATTTGGTATTATACTATTTATGAACACTAAAAACAGTGTCTCAAAATTGACGCTTTGATGCATACACTGGAGAGGAAAAATACACCAAAATGGTGTAAGCAATCATTGGAGAAGCCCTTGGAATTATGAGGATTCACGTAAGCTACATCTCCATCATTCATCAAGTCAACGAGCCAAGGCAACCAGCCACCTAGCTCTTACTCGAAAAGTCTTGATCATGCAAAGTGGGGTTGGTATTCATTTCTTCGTTTTTGACTTTCATTTGCTAAGCTATAGGGCTGCTAGAATTCATTGGATTTAAAATATTTTAAATGTTTAGGTGTATTTAATTCATATTTAAATCAATTTAATTAAAGTTTAGATATATTTAATCTAAATTTACATAAAATTTATTAAAATTTAGACATATTTAATTTAGATTTGTATAGAATCCTATAAAACCTAAGATTTTAGATGAATCAATATTTTAAAAGACGAAAGACAAGACGGTGAAGTCAAATCAAATAAAAAATAAAAACAAAATATTTAAAAAAAATACAATTTACACAATTATTCATAACATTTAAAAAAAAATGAAAATCAATATTCGAAACATGTAAAATCCTAATAAGTATCAACCGAAACAAAACGAATCAAACAAAAATACTAGAACATGTAAAATCCTAATAAATAAAATCATCTATATCATTCTAATGATCACGATATTTTATTTAATAAACTAATAAAGTAACAATCAATTTTAAAAAAATAAAAAATAAAACAGTGACAATCAATGTAACCCATTAAAAGAAAAAACAATAAAAAAAATTCTTATTATTAAATATTAACCCTTTCATTTTGTTGCATGTCTTCTGAAGTGAGATGTTTCTAATTGTAAAGTGCTCACTGGCATAAAAATGTAACTCATTAACCTTTATTAAATATTTACCTACTTAATAAAGGTTATTAGGTTAAATAGAAATCTCATATCATCTCTCTCAAGATATTGAGAAAATCTTCTATAAAATTATCTTACAGTTGATATAGTAAGATGAACTAATAAAGTAGTGTCATTTTTTTCCTTATTTTTCTCATTGGTCTTTTTTTTTTCTTTTATTTTTTAAGTAGTTTGTCTCATCAAATAAAATCAGTCGTGAGATAGTTCCATAAAAAATCTTTATCCTATAGCAAAATTTAACTCCTATCATCTTAGTTTATCTCTTTATACTCTCTTCAAATTTACTTCTCTATTTTGCCTCGATTATGGCTTGATACTCTCTCCCATCATCTAAATTAGAAGTTCTAATCATTTTTTGCCTTTTCATCATTATTGTCTTCCGTCGCAACATTTGCTATTGTGTGGAGGGAGGTGGTACCAAAGATGAGGAAATGAAGAAGAGAAAGGAGAAGAGGATGGCTTGGAGTGGAGATCAAAGTTATGGATGGGCTTCCACTATTGAAGAAGTCTGCCACTATGAAGACCACCTCATGATCTCTTCAAGGCAATCGCCTTAGTCAACTGGGGTGTATGCCACGTTGGCATCACCTGAGGCAACAACCTCGAGGGGCCTAAAGCCATAAGACGGTCAAAAAGCTTCTCAGAGGACAATCTCGTCTCGCTTTTTAAAACAATGAAATGTATTGGAAAAGTTATTAATTTCACAAGCTTTATTTTAAGTGAAGGATTTGGATTGATTTTAAAATGATTTTTATAAATATATATATGTGTATAACAAATATTATAATTATTCTAAAAATTCCATTGAATTTTTTAAAAAGTTCTAACAAAATCAAGAGTCTATAGAATCTGTAAACTCCACGGAAATCTATCGTCAAATTCCAATTTCATCAAACTCCAATTAACTTCAATAAATTTGGATTTAATACATATGCATGCAGACATTGCTTCTCATCATTCGCTCGAATTTCAAAATCTCAAACCTGCTCTCGAGTTTCAAACTCTAAAACCATTATCTCGTTGTCTGGGTTGGACAAGATTGGCTTCTCCAATCATGTTGCCCACTTGATGGCCTGAGTTAGGTAATTTAAAATATTTAATTAATATAAATTTTAATTTTATTCATTTATTGCTATATAAATTGAAATATTTATTACATTCAAAAACTTTAATTTCATCAACTTATTATGTGATTTGAAAATACTTTCAAATTTAAACTAATCCTATCTTTTATTAAACAATAATATTAATTAAATCTCTTCTCATATTTCACCAAACAAAACATAGAATTAATTTAACCTGATTTCAATCCAATCTAACTTTATATAATTGAGTACATCTCAACCATAATCACCTTCATAAAATAATCCAATTCAATTCCAGCACCACTGACAGCCTATTAGTGAGTAGTTGATGAGCATTGACACAAATAATGTGACTTCCCTAATCCTAAATCAACTACAACAATCCCATCCCCGGCTACGAAATCTGGAAAGGGTATAAACATAAACTCGATACTGGTAAGTTTATAAGCATGAATGTCCAGGCAGGAAAATAATTAGGTAAACTTTCTTAAATTATTTAGAACTATCATTTCCAGATCACAAAGAGTTAAATGCAGAAATATTATTGTGTTTATTTAATATATATATATATATTAGAAAAAAAAAAAAACCCAACTCCTAGTAGCGTGACACACAGCTAATGAGTTGGATCCAAATTACTTTGGCTTTATCCTGCCCACCTCCTTTGTTTTAATCAAAACCCTCTTAACTACCAAAAACCTCGTTCCTGATATAGGGCACCAGGGGACCAAATTGCTTCATCAATTAATGATATACTTATCAACATAGGCTTCCATCTCATATACATGAAGCTCAATCAGCTTTGCAGTTACTTTAGAGCTGACAATGCCAATGAAACATTTCGTGAAATATGATCATGTATCGGTTCCTGCATGAATAAACCAATTTTGGTCAGTAATTTCAAAATTGTCAGTATGTTGCAATAGATAAGGGAAAAGTGCAATAAAATTTACCTTGGTCGATAACACCTCAAATCTTGATTTTGTTATTGTTTCGTACAAGAATATGTATCTGCATCAAAAACTAATTTAAATGCTAACATATTTTTTCAAACACAAATGAATTACCGCTTTAATCAAGCATTATGGAGTAAAATATAACATTAACCGTGGCAATCACCTTCATCAACATAAACTGTTCGAACCTCATGTCTAAACGATTGAGAGAATCCCAGCAAATAGCACTTAAAAATGCGTGAGTTATGAAAGTAGCACTGAACAACTTAAATGGTTTTTTTGTTAACACAATCAATGTTCATGAATAATTCACGAACAAAGCAAATACTTAACAAAATGAAGGCCGCGAACTATGCGAATTATTTCCTTTGTTGCAAATTAGGATTTGTGAACACTGGTAGTGATGGAAAAAAAAAAAAACCTCATTTTAGTTCTTTGGTGCTATTTTCAGAAGTCTCACTTTTTTGTGCTTGAACGAAAAAGATGCCCTAAACAATTCAAATTAACAATTCTAGAAAGCTTGCTACTCTCCACTCTTGCATAAAGCCACAGGAATTAACACACAAAAAAAAGAACCCACGTGTTGAAGGATCAAAAGTGCAATAAAATCCGCAGACATATTTGCCAGACATTGAGAGCTTATTAATAAAGGCCACCAATCTGTTAGCATAATTATCAAATAAATCCATCTCAGAAAACAGAACTGGCAAGTCAGACAAATATCACAAGTCAAATTGTGGGTAGCTAGCTAAAGAAGGTCAGTTCGCTAAAATTTGAGTTTGAAGGTTAGCTTGACAAATGCTTTCGAGTAGGTGGTTCAACTACTCAGATGCTAAGCCCCAACGTGGACCTATTAGCACAGAGTGAGGGTAAGATATAGCAACTTAACACATTCTGAGCAGACCACTATGAGGAGATATATTTGCTTTAAGTCCCAAAATTGACCTCAAAATTGCTGACACACAACATAAAACGTTACATATCGGAATGCCACCATTGAACAACAGTGATATCAACCTTGAGAACATAAATTATCCTATTCTTGGCTCAATTAGTATAAATAGTGCGACCTCAACTAGGCACAACGACACAAGAAAACATACCGCCAAGCTAACTCACAAATGAGCTCTGTAGGAGCATCCGGAAGCACCTGAAATTGCACCAGCAAAAAAATTTAGCATATGTTCTCAGAAGCAAAAACTATAAAGCAATATAACCAGAAGAATTTATGAGAATGTACCTCATCTTCATATGGATTGCAGTGATCTCTAAACCACAATCTCAAAAACTCCTAAACATGTAAAAAATTTAAAGGTCAATCATTGTTGAAATGCTCTAGAATATTAACCCATCCAAATATAGAAAAAGATGAGCAGGGAGAGACAGAGAGAGAGAGTGTGTGCATTAGATACACATTGATACAAATATTATAAGATCAACAGCACAAACTATGAGATTGTGAAAATCGCCTTGGTCTATATCTCCAAATCTATTTATAAGCTAATGCACAAAAGGGATAACAAGTGAATATCACAAATAAAGAACAAACCTTATCAACATTTTCTGGTTCAAGACTGTTTTGAAATCGCTCTTCATAAGAATGGGCAATCCAATACCTGCTTGAGTCAGGTGTATGCACCTGTAATGGCATGAATTCCCACTGTTGTATTAGCATCCTAGAATGAGTGATGTGAGTGATTGACGGAGAACGAAAAAGAGCAAGAAAGAGAGATTTTGTGACAATGATGTCTAACCTCATCAATTAAAAGAATTTGCCCATCAGAGCCCTTTCCAAATTCATATTTTGTGTCCACTAATATTAGGCCATGCTCTAAAGCCACGCGCTGCAATTTTACAGATATGAAGTTAGATACAGACAATTTAAAAAATAATAACAATGATTACTAAAGACCAAAAAAAGAAACCTAAACTGCTAAGTGGAGAGTATAAAAACCTGAATGCCCTCAGCGATTGCAATCAAGGGGAAATATACCTATTATATATTCACATTTAAAACCTACACAACTCCATAAAACAACTAAAATACATTTCTGCACATTCAAATACAGAAGAAAACTAAGTTGTGCCAACTTCTAACATAGACTTAGCAAAGATCTTTTTCCTAGGATTCTCAATGCTTATTATGTAAAAAACAAAAACATAAAAAAAAAAAAAAAAAAAATGCACATGCACAGAAGTGGATTAATCTCTCAGCATCACGATTTTAGTAAAACAATACCAGAACGAAACACCCTTGAGCATGTCCAAAAATTTAAGTACAGATTTCTGAGACAGAAATTCTCAAAATGAAAGCTGGAAACGGCACATTGCAGGTCTAGCAAGCAGAAGCTGCTCCAAAAGAAAATGCATTTGACCTCAGTTATTTTATAACAAAACCTTTCTTGCATAATTTAA
Organism: Dimocarpus longan; assembly: GCA_022984855.1. Classification (NCBI taxonomy): domain Eukaryota; kingdom Viridiplantae; phylum Streptophyta; class Magnoliopsida; order Sapindales; family Sapindaceae; genus Dimocarpus; species Dimocarpus longan. Next base: position 5,443,078 of record CM041018.1, read on the forward strand.
AATTATCTTTGAGTATATAATTACAACTAGAGTTCACTGTAAGAAACCTCAAATTATAAATTGATGCACTAAAAGATTTTCCTCAACAATTGCATTTCAACAGTTCAACCAACTCATGACAGCAAAAAAGATCTATAACAATTTATTCACCTGTCCATACTCGAATAAACTTAATGCTTTCCGACTTGCTTCATCAAACTCAGCTTCAGTCATCAGTCCAAGTTTAATTATCTGCAAGAAAATGCAATGCATGAGCTAACTTACCTAGTCGGTAGAAAGAGGCCAAAAGAAAATCCAACCAATTGGCCATTCAGTAGAATCAGTTTCTTAACAATAAAGGAAAGTATTAATGTTATGCTTGAATAGGAATTCTAATAATACATTTTCCCTCTAAATTTTAAAGTTTAAGTTCATCGTATATCATCAAACCTCATCAGGAGTTACAGGAACATCATGATCTTCAGCCTTTGTTGTTGGCGTGAGTATATTTGCAGAAAGCTTTTGATTTTTTACCAAGCCTAGGAAATTTGTGTAGGCCATCAAATAGTGAAAATTTTACTCATAAACAGAAAGCAATTGAACATAAGGGAAACACACCATCTGGAAGGGCATTCCCACAATAATTCCGGATGCCTTTATTGTAGACAGTCCACAGTGACGTATCAGTACTTCCAGTCACAAAACCTCTGGCTACAACAAATAGCAACCTAATTAATAGCAATTCAAGAATTAAAGACCTCGCAAGTGCTTACCAGACAGATGATAATTGATAAAACCCACCTTCAAAAGGTTAAAATTAAAAAAATCATAATAAGATGATTTCAAGCTGCACGCAAAAGAATTCACACACTTGTCAACCTAATGAGAAGAACAATCCTAACCATGAGTTTATGGTATCGGCAGTTACCACATTAGATTGGCATCTTGAACCATCATTTGTGGTACAACCGGTACTATCGATTAGTAGAGTACATAAAACATATAATCTAATCCATCTTTATTAATGTCAATCGCTCCACCATAAAAACAAGAATAAAGATTGAATATTTAACAACAGAAACCTATTGTAGAAAGCTACAATATTTATAGAGAAAATATTTAAAACAAAGTAAACAAAACTGCCAACATGCCAGAGGATAACGCAAAACAAATACTCACCCACAAATTCAACAGGAAAAACTGAGCACTTCTTTGCAATTGTAACATTTTTATCAGGAGCGGACACGACTGCATTTGGAGTTATGTGTCTAGTTTGATCAAACCACCACAGACTAGTCTCATTAAGGACCTGAAATTCACAAAACCAAACATTTTCAATGATAACACTAGTTTGCACAACCTTCAAAAATCAGCCTTCTAACAATGATGGTTTTTTTAACATTTTCACATAACTCCATTAATTATTAAAAAGAAAAAAGAGAGAGGGAAAGAGAGAGAGAGAGAGAGAGAGAGAGAGAGAGAAACTAAAATAAAGCAAACCAACCTGGCCTTTAAAAGGGATAGAAGCAAGAATTCTATCAAACGCACTTTGCCGGTCAGTTGTAACCAGAACTAAGTAATCCCCACCATCATATATATCTCTCACCTATAAAACCAATTAAATTTGAAGCATTTTACCGTTCTATAATAACAACACATATATTATGTGCTCAACAAAGACTTCAATGAATAAAAGCAGGTACCTTGCCTCTTGTTTTGGATTTGAGAGCAGGAACAGTCAAGTGAAGATTCGTCTCGGAAAGACAATTAGAAAGAGAGCTCTGGATATCGCCAAAGACCTCTTCTTTGCGTTTGCTGTTGATCAAGTCATCAAGAGACAGCGGTTGTTGCTGGTTTTGGTTGCGGCTGGACATTACAGACAAAGAGACCTGTGGGTATTTGTTAGAAATGAAGTTGGCTTTTGGTTCAGATAAGGAGAAAGAAGAAGAAGGGAAGGAGAGTTTGGAAATGGGGATTCTGGTGGTGAAGTGAATTGGGGGTTTTGGACAGTTTAAGGTTCTGAGACTTTGAGTTACCATCACGATGGTGAGACTGATGAGAGGGACAATGTTTTCAGGGCTCCGAGAGGAGTGACGGCGACGACGAGTGCGGGTCAGCGGCACTGACGGCAGGGTTAGGGTTTGGACGGCGCTGGTGAGGGCGCTCGGTTAGTCGGGGTCTGACTGACTTCTCTTCTCCCTTGAAGAGCAAAATTTGAACTTTATTTTTGGAATGGGAAATTATTAGTTTCCTCCCTAAGGTTTATAAATACATCGTTATATCCCACCCTTGGAGTTCGTGTATTTCCCACCATGCCCTCGTATTTTTTATGTTCTCCAATATCCCCCTCTTGTTGGTATTTCAATAGTGTACCATAAATAGAATTTTAAAATGGGTAAGGGTAACAAGGGTAATCTCGCACCCCTAATATATTTAAACAAAGAAAAACTCATATCTTCCCTATTAGTCACCACTCCTCTCCCTCACACGATCTATCTCTCTCTCTTATCTTTCTTCTATTCCTATACACTCTCGCTCTCTCTTCCTTATTTGATTTTGATTTATCAATTAAATTTAATGAAAAACACTAAAAAAAAAAATGTAGCTCCTTTGGAGGGGAAAGACGCCGCATGTCCTCCTCTAATACTTACATCTCCTCCGTTAATGCTTGGATCTCCTTGGATGGTGGTTTGGAGTTAGGTTGTGGGTTAGGAATTGGTGTTGAGTGGTAATTAGGATTTAAATATTAAGGTTTGACTATTTAACGTTTGATTGGTGGAGATGATGAAGAAATTCAATGGTGAACATAATGGAGAAGTTTGATGGTGGAGATGATGAAGTTTTTTATGGCTGGTATGTAAAAGTATGATAATCGGATTAAGATGAAGAGATAATGATAGAGAGATGAGATGAAATGATAAAAGGTGCGGTGTTAATCATGTTAGGTGTCATCCCACATTCATTTTTTCTAATTTTAATGTTATATTTTTTATATTTTAATGATTTATCAATTAGTTTTAAACTTATTAAAAGGTAAAATAGTTCTCATATTATTTTTAACCTTAAGTAAACAAAAGGCCGAGATTAGAGAATACAAATAGTCTAGGGGTAAACTGATGTATTTGTAAACCTTTGGCCGAAAATAAAAATATGGCATCGTTTTCAGTTTGAGTGTTCCAAAACAACACTGTTTTGGTTGTCTGTTTTCTAGGCCGGCTCTGGTTGCGACATTGCGTTGAATTCTATGTGTTTTGTCCCCCCTTTCTTTTGTCTTCGTTTTTTTGCGAATCGTACCTTTTTCTTTTCTTTTTGAAAGAGCACTTCTTTCTGTTTTTAATTTTTCTTCTCTTGGAAATTTTATTTTGGCCCCTAGCTGTTTATAATTTATCATTTATCTCCTATCTTTCCATTTGTTTTTTTTTTTTTAATTACTAGAAAAAAATTATAAAGTTCGAAAATACCAGTTTTTACCCGCATCTTTTGTTGTAGAAGCCATTCTACCCCTACGATTAACATTCATTAGTGTATCGTTAGGTTTTTATAATACAAAATTAAATAGGGTAAATAGATAAATTCATAAAGAAAAATAATAAAATAAAGAAAAAAAAAAAACCGATGACTAGATTTGGTCTCCAAACACATAATAGGGACGACCACGAGTCCCCTCCCTCGCCATCCTTCTTGTAATGGTCTTTGGGGAGCATCATGTGATTATTTGTTATTGAGCTTCCTCTTACCATTGTGAGGGGAGAATTGTAGCTACGGACTAGGCATCGCCCCTCCTTCTGCCTTGTTGACTTTGTGATACGCTAGCGAGATTGGTGATGGTGTTTGGGGTATTTTGTTGTCGAATGTTTAGTTTGTGGGGTGGTTGTTTGGCGGTTGATGAAAGGTGGTGTTTATGATGGTAGTTGGTTTGATTTGGGTGGTAATTGGTTTGTATGGTGAAGGGTAGTGTCCAAGATTTGAGTTTGCATCAACGGGCTTACTTGGTCGAAATATAAAGGTTGAAACGAATTATGAACTTGTGATACAAAACCTTATTCATATAACATATTGTGTATATGGAGGTTAGGGTGAGACTTGTTTAAACCTTTTACATAGTCCAACTGTTTGTAACTATTGATTTGCATTTAAAATTTTGAATGAGACATTTAAAAAGAAAAAAAAAATCCACCAAATACGAAATTAGCATGACTATCACTTTTTATGTGATAATCATACTAATTTCTTCCAAAAAAATTAGTATGATTATCACTTTCTATGTGAGATTTCTCAAGAATAGATACCATCTTTTTTTTGTTAATCTCTCAACGCATGTAAATACTACGTGCTAATTATGATTTTGTACGCTGGAAGCTACAATTTGTGCAATTTGATCTTGCAAATCTTTAAAAATTGTCCAATTATTTATTCATTTTTTCATAATGGTATTCAATTCTTTGATAGATCGCCTGTCTAGAGTGTGTACTGCTTGTAGACCTTTGTTTAATAGAGAAAAATTGGAGCTCTGAACTGTTATACTCTAGCTAACAAGTGTCGTCAAAAGTGTATGTTGCATTCTCAGGCTTCTCTAGCAGTAGATGATTAGTATGTTGAACATGATCTATCCTAGTAGACTTTCAAAATGTTTACTCATTTTCACAAAGGATGCAAAACTTAAGGAATATACATTGGTACCACCAACGTTTACAATTCTTTTTAATTTATCTTTAGTGGTTCCCAAATCTCCATCTCCATTTGGGAAGAGATTTTTGTGATTTATAGGATTGGAGATAGAGATAAGGATGGAAATCCATTTCTAAATCCAGAATGGGGAAAGCCTATCCTTATTTTCCTCATTTCTCCAATTTATAATATAAAAATATTTATGTTTAATAATTATATTTATTTGAATGATTGTTCCTATTTCCCTCATTTATAACTTTACTATATGTAATGGTTTTACGTTATTATATGTGTGTCATATGTTATGACTTACATTAGAAAATTGTAGTTGTAATATGTGAGGGTCAAAAAATGCACATGACAAGCCCAATATATCACTACAGCCCAAGATAAAAGAAGTCCAAAAGAAAGGTGAAGTGTACAAAGCCTAGGCCCAAGAATAGAAGATACCAGACGCCGACTTGACCCGACCCATGTCAGCTAGTAACCATCACACGTGCATAACGAGCCGAGAACTGGGGAATGTGGCGAAGAAAATGGGGGTCGTGCGAAGCAGCAGGGGCGGTTGAGTCATCTACAAAAACAAAACATTTTCACTGTGCAAGACACGCTAACATACTAGAACTCTGCAAAATTGGTTTTTTCGCTGCTAATAAATATAATACTTTTTTTTTTTTTCAATCTCCATCTTTTTAAGTTCTTGAGTATTTGCAAGTTGATAGTGTTTTAAATTAAACTAATAGTTGTATTAATATCTATAAATCTTACTATATAATATAATGTTATGGATTTTGTATGTTGAAATGCTATAAATCCAGTATGCTAAATTTTATGGAATTATATTTTTAATTATAAATACATATACATATACATATATATATATAAATGGAAGAAATGGGAAAAATTGGGAAACAGTGATAAGGAGGGGAACCCACCTCCAATCATTCCTATCTCTATTTCCCTCTAATGGGGATTTGGGTGGAGCCGAGGGAAGAGTGGAGAAATGGAGATGGGGAGGTTGGGGTGTTTCTAACTGGAATAAACGTTTTTAACTAATCTTATTCCTATAATGGTAGAATTTAATACTATATCACTCCATAATTTTTATTTTTTGAAATATTATCAATCCATTTTCTAACCGAAATAAGGGTTTCTCACGGTTTTTTTCAAACTATTATCAATCCATAATTTAGTTAATTCATAATTTAAAATACATGAACCTTTTAACTAGTCTCAACAAGTTGTTAATCAATCTGTTCTTGTTCTTCTTTTTATTCTGCTAGTCAGTCTCACTATTACTTGAAGTTTAAATTCCATTAATAAATAAATAAATAGTCTCACAAATCTTTGTTCCTACGGCTGACTTAGTTGGATGAGTCTCAAATTTCATTTGAACACTTGATGAACAGCGAGAACCTCCAAATGTGGAAATGTAAGTGTATGTAATCCGTACAATCTGACAGCACCGTATCAGAAGAACTTAACTACCGTTCGGACGCAACCGAACCACACGTGCAAGATCCGACGCGTGTTCGTATGGATCACTCCAACCCAACCATCAAACAAGCAAGTCACATGTTTTAATGGGCCCAGCCTGTTGGCCTTCTTGGCGCAGGTCTCGAGACATCGAAACCCGAACCTGATTGGACACCCGTGACTTCGCACTAGATCAACGGAAAACAGCCTTGCCTCGTTAACATGTTTAATGGAATTGCGCACACCTTAAAACATCCGTCATAAAGGTAATAAACTGGACACGTCGGTTTGGTGTAAATAAAAGCCCGAAAAAACACTAAACCCCAAACCTCTCTCTCTCTCTCTCTATCTTTTTTAATTATTAAATCATTTTAATACGTAGAAAGGTAATTTTACAATCGGATCGGAAATTTCTACGGTTTCTGGTTCGATCTGATCCTCTGCATTGCGCTTCCTGATTGACAGATTTTGAAGAAATTCACTAATTGTTGGTGCATAAGTTTGACTTCGTTCTCTCTTGAGTCAATTTAATCGCGACCAACGTTTAATTCAGCTTAAAGGTGCGTTTTTTGACCTAATCTCTTTTTAATTTTTCTTGGTGGTATTAATTTGTTGATCGCTAAGTGAAAATTAATAAAGGGATTGAGTTTGTTTCGAAAGAAATTGAGGTAACATTCTGTTTGTCTGTGAATTTTGTTAATGTAATAGAAAAAAAATTATCTGTACTCGAACTATCAATGTTAGGGTTTGATAAAATTGGATGAATTTAAGTTTTCACTTTGATACATGATCTGGGCAAATTAGTTTTGTAAAGATTGAGCTTTTTTAACTTTGGATTACAGGGACAGAAATCGGATGCGAATTGGGTATTTTATTTACAGTAAGCAATTTCGAAATTCCAATGTACTCTAGGTTTTGTTTTTGATAATTGCATCTGTCTCTGGAAGTTGATTTGATGAGGAAGAAGAGGAAAGGAAGTGAAGCTGATACTTGTGAAAGTACACAGAATGAGGATGAGTTGGGACCAACTCATGAATCCCGATCATCGAATGTTAGGTATCATTATTCGTTAGAAGATTATAGTAGGCTGAAAAAGAGGTGCAAAGAGGATGCTAGCCCACAACCAAACGGTTCATGGAGAAGTAGGCTTGCAGGGATTGCTACTGCTCCACCTTGTGGTGCCTCCTCTTCTTTGGTGCTACCAGGACGGGGACTTAAGAGGAAGATTGGTTGCATAGATGTTAGTACACAAATGGGTAGGAAGAACAAGATTGAGGATGACTATGTAAAGTGTGACACGATTGGGCAGGGGAAATTTGGGTCTGTTTGGTTGTGTAGGTCTAAGGCTAGTGGAGGCAAATTTGCATGTAAGATTTTGCGCAAGGGAGAGGAGACCGTTCACAGGGAGGTGGAGATAATGCAGCACTTGTCGGGTCATCTTGGGGTTGTGACATTGCACGCAGTGTATGAGGAAGCAGAGTGTTTCCATCTTGTAATGGAGTTGTGTTCTGGAGGGCGGTTGATTGATCAGATGGTGGAGGTGGGACGGTACTCAGAACAGCGTGCTGCTAACATATTTAGGGATGTCATGTTGGTGATTAAGTATTGCCATGATATGGGGGTTGTGCACAGAGATATAAAGCCTGAGAATATTCTTCTCACAGCGTCAGGGAAGATAAAGCTAGCAGATTTTGGCTTGGCCATGAGAATTTCAAATGGTAAAAGTTGACACCTACTCTGGAAGAATTAATATCTATTTAGTAGTGACTGTTTTTATGCATTCATCTGTGCCTATGAGGAAAATGTGGTTAAATATATGTATAATGAATCTATATTTAGGAAAGCAACAAGATATATGAATAGACTAAAAGTTGCAAGCAGAGCAACAAGATATATAAATAGGCTAAAAATTGCAAGCATTTACACAGAAGGATGGAGAGAGGGAAATAACATGGTGTCTTAAGCAAGAATATATTGACAAACCGGTCTACAAAAGATATTTTGTGTCCGGAAAAGTAATTTTATCTGAATTCAATGTAGTCAGTCATGCTGTAAGAGTAAAAACATATGAGATAACACTCATTTCACTGCTTAATTGTGATAATCAAGAAATGATCTATGGACATTTTATGACAAGGTCCACATTTCTATCTGGCTGGTTTGAGAATGGAAAATTTGTGTGTTGTCTCCCATTTTTTTTTTTTTCAAGAACGAAAAGGTAATATGAAATAATGTGGACATAAGAAAGAATGGAAGTTCGTTGGTCATATGAACTTCAAATCTGCTGGGATCAAAAACGAAAATATTACTGAAGTGGATGATTTTTCTAGGATGAGGTTCTATTATTTGACCAGAAGTCATTGGGTAGTTTTTTTCTTAACTTCTGATGGCTATTTTACATAGTTTTTGTTATAGTCTTTTGACTTTCGTCAAAAGACGCTCTTTGGACAGTCTTCGTGGTGTTGGCCAGTAAAATCTTTTTGTTTCCTATCAAGAAAATAAAAATTGTGCAAGTATATTATAGAACGTGAAGTACATCTGAACATGAATGTGGACAGTTTACGTAGTGGTCTTGAACTTGTGTCTTCTATTTTTAAGTTGGTTACATTATGAAACTTTGGCTCCTGGCTAAGAAATGACGCATTACTACTTTTGCAGGTCAGACACTGTCTGGTTTGGCCGGAAGTCCAGCTTATGTTGCCCCTGAAGTTTTATCTGGCAACTACTCTGAGAAGGTTGATATATGGAGTGCCGGTGTTCTCCTACACGCACTCTTGGTTGCTGATCTTCCATTTAAAGGGGACTCCCTAGAAGCAGTTTTCGAGGCAATCAAGAATGTAAAGCTAGATTTCCACTCAGGGATATGGGAGACAATATCTAAACCTGCTCGTGATCTGATGGCAAGAATGCTGACAAGAGATGTTTCAGCAAGGATATCTGCGGATGAAGTACTGAGTAAGCTTTTGATGCTGTTTCTGGAACAGTTAAATAATCATGCAATTCACTTGCGCTATTAGTATGTGACCTGATTTTTCAACCATGCATACTTGGGTGGTTCATGTGCTGATCATTTCATGTATGTTGTGCACTGTAAAAAAAAACGTATACTATCTTGTTTTTCTACCTACTCTTTCATTTTTTATGCATTCCTTTGTTGTGGTTCTTGAAGTATTTGTCCTCATAGTTTTATGCCAGAGTTATTGTATTTCTTTTTCTAATTGGTGGTATTACCGTATCAGGACATCCATGGATTTTGTTCTACACAGAACGTACGCTAAAGACATTAACAATTAAGTCAAAATTGAAGTTCCAAGCAGGAGTATCTTGTCGCCAACTGACAGTTCTACCTGGGCCTGACTCATCCTGTGATGAAAATAAAACACATTGTGGCTCACCCTGTAAGGATTCAAGTCAGACTTCATCAGCTGAAAGTTTGAGCTTCAAGTCAGAGGAGCAAAATGAATTGGTAGATGTGCTTGCTGTGGCCATCTCCAATGTTAGGATTTCGGAACCAAAGAGGAGCAGAGTGTGTGGTCCTACTGGCCCAATAGAGCAGCAGTGTTCATCTAACTTGACAGCTAACAATCTCTGTAGAGCATTTTGATTCAGCTGACAAATTGACACTGCTAACCTCCTTATCACCATTGTTTCTTTAAGAAGCTGGGGGATTAACATTAAGGTGCCCTGGTGTAATTTTCGGTGGCCAACATAACCCATTCCTGGTGACTATGTTTTTAGTTCTTATCAATGGGTTAGACTGCAATGCTTTCTTTTACCCAAATTTTATGTTAACTGTCTTGACCTAATAAAGCATGTAGCTTTATGTACAGAATATGTAAATAGAATGTGGAAGAAAATATGATGATTTTCTTGTTCTCTTCACTTGCGGTTCTTGATGAATTGTGGCTCTTTTGAATAATTGGCCTAGGAACATTCGTTGTTTTTCGTGTGTAACGTAGATAACCATAATTCATCATCTGAACTGTCTCTCGGTATTTATTTGATGTTGGATTTTATTTTTTCCAATTCTCTATCCACTCTATTTAGTTGCTGCCAGAGGATATGCGGTGATCCACCGACCACCGTTAATGGTGGATCTCCATCCAGGGTCAATAATCTTTATACAAATGCTCAATTTTTTATTAATTTGGCTTCTATATAATAAAAGAGCGATGAGCTGCAGTCTGCATACGGGTCTGTTTGCATTCCCGATGACTAGATGAGATTGATTATGCTATTTAATTAGTTTTCTTTTATGTTTTTGATGTATCTATCTGGAGGTCAATTTATTAGAAACTATGAAGTAAATGGTTCTCAGTATCTTTCACATTCCATTTCATTAAAAAACTACAAACTAAAGTGTCGTTGGTATCCTCCGCTTTCACAACTCGTCATCCTGAGAAGCCCATGGAAATTTTCAGTGGCACCAAAGCTTTAACCCAGCAGAAGAATGCGTGTCTGTTGAGTAAATTTGTAATAAGCATTTTCCTGCTGTTTGTAATTCTCCTCTTGCACTTACACGCTTCTCGTCTCAATTCTTTGTATGCTCCCGCCTCTGCTTCCCGTGCATTTTTCAACAAATGGAAAGGGCTGGTGATCAGTGCCAGCAGTGGTCGAGATCTATCCAGAAATCCTAGCACTTTAATCTCAAGGCTTCGTGACTCGGTTACGTTTTTCCCCCTCAAAGATGTGCGGTTTGCTGAGACTGCCATGGAAGGAAACACTTGGTTTATGAGCTCGTTGAATGATACCCGTGAAGAAAATGAAGCTGAGTACTTGTATTTCCCTTCTCAAGCATCCAAGGGACGTATTTTATGCATCATGGGACGCGATACAACAGATGGCACCAAGAATTCATATGCGTTGGCGTGGCCTGCAAGTCTTCCAAATTCAGCAACTCTCTTGGACGGCCTCACCTTTGTGTCTGACACTTACTATGACTACACAAATTTGTGGCACGGATTGTGCGCTATGGCTCCTTTTGTTGGTTGGTCTATACAGAATGAGTGCCTTAGGCCAAACAGATGGTTATTGTTCCATTGGGGAGAATTGAGGGATAGAATGGGATCTTGGCTACATCATCTCATGGAAACAAATTTTGGAGAAGTTGAAGTCGAAGGATTCGAAAGACGAGATGGACCTTACTGTTTGGAGAGGGCAGTTGTGATGCGGCACAATCTAGGAAGCATGGGAAAGGCTAGGAAACTTCAGATTTTCGACTTGTTAAGGTGTAAAGCCAGGCGTTTTTGTGGCTTAAATCCAGCGGGTAAGGGACTAGAAGAGAATGAAAGAGGCGAGCCAATTATAAGGCTAACCTTGCTAATGAGAAGGGGTTCAAGATCATTCAAGAATTCCACAGCTGTTATGCAAATATTTGCAAAGGAGTGTGCGAAGGTCGAGGGTTGCATATTGAAGATATCTCAATCTGAAGATCTTAGCTTTTGTGATCAGGTTCGTGTTCTTTATTCAATTCCTAACAACTTTAAATAAATTGCATTACTATGACAATTAAACAAGTAACAGTATGCCATTATAAAGAGCTAATTCAAATGTTTTAGCCAGCGACACTCGATCATTTCTTCATAAAGGTTTGCTAACGTCTCCCTGTGCTCTTAACAAACAACACTATTGGAAGTCAGTGCATGTAACTGTGCTTTGGTGTCGTTTATTCAGGTTAGAGTAATGACAACTACTGATATTGTAGCATCCCCACATGGAGCTCAATTGACAAACATGCTCTTCATGGACCGAAAAAGCAGCGTCATGGAGTTCTTCCCTAAAGGATGGTATGAGCTTGCAGGTGTAGGCCAATATGCACATCACTGGATGGCAGATATATCTGGGATGAGACACCAGGGAGCATGGTGGGAACCGCTGGGCGAGAAGGAATGCACGTCTCCTCATAAGGATCCAGAGTGCTTTAACTTCTATAAAAATGGTCAAGTTGGTCATAATGAAACCTTCTTTGCAGAGTGGGCAAGCGCCGTCCTCAAACAAGTGAGGATCTCTAAGCTTAAACAAGCAGCTAAGAATCCTATCACCATACCTGAGACAAATTCAGGTGCCTGTGTATGCTAGCATGCATTTACAAAAGCAGATTGTACAACATCATGAAATGAAATTAATAATACAGCCAACGAGAGATGAATAAGTGTTCTTTCAGACAATTTTATTTATCATATGTAATGTGTTGCTAGTAGACATTTACGAAAGCAGATTGTACAACATTTTACTCCATGAAATGAAGTTAGTAATACTCTCTCCGGTGGTGGAGGGGAAGGGGGCCAACCAATGAGAAATGAATATGTGTACATTCATACAATCCTATTTATTATATATAATATATAGCAATTGTCCGTCTCTTAGCTTTTTATTTGATTATAAGATCACAATTAATGTGTCGTTGTTTGATTGTGATAGTATAATCATGCATTTTGTTTTTTTTTTATTAATTGTAATTTTTTCTCACAACCTTTTTCTCTTATGAGAGACAACTACGCAATGTTCGAAAATACTATCATGCAATGATATTCCACCCTTCATGCAAGATCTTACATATAGTTAGTCTGATGGTGTACGAAGGCCTACAACCAACGTATCTTCAATAAATTCACAACAAATGCCCGGTCTATTACAAAAAGATAAAATAAGAAACCTTTGCCATCACCCTGGAGCAGAGCCGAGAAACCCATTAACCGAAGGTTAAACGAATCTTAGTGTGGTAGGCACACGTCAAGCACATACTAATCTCATTGTTTGAATAATTTAGTTGTAAAAATTATATTTGTAGGTAGTAATATCTGCACTCAAAACAAATATAAATTTCAACCCATCACATAATAAATTTGTGATTAAAAATAAATGTGAAATTCGACAACTTACGTTTCTCAATTGCTTGACTTGGCTACAGAGACCAGTGATCTCGTCGAATGTTAGGTCCCATTATTCATTAGAAGAATATGGTAGGCTGAAAAAGAGGTGACAAGAGGATGCCAGCACCCAACGGAAGGGTTCATGGAAAAGTAGGCTCGCAGGTATTGCTACCGATCCACCTTGTGGTGCCTCCTCTTCTTTGGTGCCACCGAGGACTTAAAGAGGGAGAATGGTTGCATAGATGTGAATAATACTCAAATGGGTAGGAAGAACAAGATTGTGGATGACTACGTCAGTGTTATTAGAACTTGAAGTACATCTGAACATGAATGTGGACAGTTCACATATTATTCTTGAGCTTGTGTCATCAATGACTCATCATGAAGCTTTGGCTCCTGGCTAACAAATGACAAATTACCACTTTGGCAGGTCAGACGCAGACACTGTCTGGTTCGGCCGAAAGTCCAACTTATGTTGCCCCTGAAGTTTTATCTGGCTATTACTCTGAGAAGGTTGATATATATGGAGCACCGGTGTTCTTCTACACGTTCTCTTGGTCGTTGTTTTTCCATTTAAAGGGGACTCCCTAGACGCAGTCTCAAGGCAATCATGCCATTCTTTTGTGCTAGTAGTGTGTGACCTGATGCATCAACCATGCACACTTGGGTTGTTCATGTGCTGATCTCATGTATGCTGTGCACTGTAAAAAACGTTTACTGTCTAATTTTCCTGCCGCTCTAGCTTTCATTTTACGTGCATTCATTTGTGGTTGTTCTTTAAGTATTTGTCCTCCTAGTTTCATGCGAGAGTTATTGTATTTCTTTGTCTAATAGGTGGTCGCACTACATCAGGGCATCCCTGTTCTACGCACAACGCACACTTAATTGAAAATCGAAAAACCAAGCAGGAGCATATTCTCGCAGCTGACAGTTCTACAAATAAAACGCATGGTGGCTCACCCTCAAATCGGATTTCATCTGCTGAAAGTTTGAGCTACAAGTCAGGGGAGCAAGATGAATTGGTTGAAGTGCTTGCAGTGACCATTTACAAAGAGCAGAGTGTGTGGTCCCTCTGGCCCAATAGAACAGACAGCTAACAATCTCTGTAGATTGTCTTTAGTATCTCAGAGTATTGGAGCTGGTACTGATTTTTTTTTTTTTTTTTTTTTTTTAACTTTCTGCCCACTCAATTTCGTTGCTGATGGAGGATACGAGGTAAGTCACCGACTACCTTTAATGGTGGATCTCTCCCTCCAGCATCAATAAACTTAAACCAATGCACAAAGCACAATCTTTCAATGCAATTAATGTGGTTTCTATATTATAATAACGAGCGATGAGCCGGAGGGTGCATAAGCATTTGTTTACATCTCCCATTTGCTAGACAAGATTGATTATACAATTTAATTAGTTTTCTTTAATATTTTTGATGTATCAATCTCGAGGTCAATTAATAAAAACTACAAAATGAAGGGTTCTTGGTACCATTGACTTTCCATTTCATTTAAAATTACGAACTGAAGTGTACTCTTGGTATCTTTCACTTTCACAACTCTTCATCTTGAGACGCCATGGAAATTTTCATTGGCCCCAACGCTTTAACCCGGCAGAAGAACGCTTGTCACTTGAGTAAACTTGTGATGACCATTTTCCTGCTGTTTGTAGTTCTCATCCTCTTGATCTTACACGCTTCTAGTATCAATTCTTCATTTTCTCCAGCTTTTGCTTCTTGTGCTTTTTTCATCAAATGGAAAGGAATGGTGATATACGCCAGCAGCGGTCGAGATATGTACAGAAATCCTAGCACTTTAATCTCAAGGCTTCGTGACTCGGTTACTTTCCTCCCCCTCAAAGATGTGCGGTTTGCTAGAACTGCCATGGAAGGAAACACTTGGTTTATGAGCTCATTGAATGATACCCGTGAAGAAAATGAAGCTGAGTACTTGTATTTCCCTTCTCAAGCATCCAAGGGACGTCTTTTATGCATCATGGGACGCGATATAAAAGATGGCACCAAGAATGCGTATGCATTGGCGTGGCCTGAAAGTCTTCCAAACTCAGCAACTCTCTTAAAGGGCCTCAGCTTTGTGTCAGACACTTACTATGGCTACAAAAATTTGTGGCACGGATTGTGTGCTATGGCTCCTTTTGTTGGTTGGTCAATAAAGAATGAGTGCCTTAGGCCGGACAGATGGGTATTGTTCCAGAGGGGGGAGCTGAGGGATAGAATGGGATCCTGGCTACATCATCTCATGGAAACTAATTTTGGAGAAGTTGAGATTGAAGGATTCAGAAGAGGAGATGGACCTTACTGTTTTGAGAGGGCAGTTGTGATGCGACACAACCAGGGAAGCATGGGGAAGGCAAGGAAACTTCAGATTTTTTGTTTTTTAAGGTCTAAAGCCAGGCGTTTTTGTGGCTTAAATCCAGCAGGTAAGGGAATAGAAGTGAATGAAAGAGGGGAGCCAATTATAAGGCTAACCTTGCTAATGAGAAGGGGTTCAAGATCATTCAAGAATCCCACAGCTGTTATTCGAATATTTGAGAAGGAGTGTGCAAATGTCAAGGGTTGCATATTGAAGGTATCTCAATCTGAAGATCTCAGCTTCTGTGATCAGGTTTGTTTTCTTTTATTATTTAATTCCTAGCAACTTAAACAGATTACCATGACAATGAACAAGTAACAGTACGCCATTATTATAAAGAGCTAATTCTATAATTCAAGTGTTTTAGCTAGTCATACTCGATTACTTCGTTATAAAGGTTTGCTAACATGTCCGTGTGCTCTTAACAAACAACACTATTAGCAGTCAATGCATGTACAAATACGATTAACTGTGATTTGGTGTCATCTGTTCAGGTTAGAGTAATGACAAATACCGACATTGTAGCATCCCCACATGGAGCTCAATTGACAAACATGCTCTTCATGGATCAAAACAGCAGCGTCATGGAGTTCTTCCCTAAAGGATGGTATGAGCTTGCAGGTTTAGGCCAATATGCACATCACTGGATGGCAGATCAATCTGGAATGAGATACCAGGGAGCATGGTGGGAACCCCTTGGCGAGAAGGAATGCCCCTCTCCTCAGGAGGATCCAGAGTGCTTTAACTTCTATAAAGAACGTCAAGTTGGTCACAATGAAACCTTCTTTGCAGAGTGGGCAAGTGCCGTCCTCAAACAAATAAGAATCTCTAAGCTCAAACAAGCAGCCAAAAATCCTATCACCATACCTGAGACAAATTCAGGTGCCTGCGTATGCCAGCTGCCTTTCAATTTGACATTTTAGAGAGCAGATAGTGCAATATATTACTACTTAAAAATGACATTAATAATACTTTTTTCTGATGAGAGATCATTATGCAATGGTAGAGAACACTATTATGCAATGATGTTCCACCATTCACACAAGAACTTACATATAGTCAGTCTAATGAGGTATATAAAGCCTACAACCAACATTTCTTCAACAGCCATTTCAAAACATATCTTCAACAAATTCATAACATATGCCCAGCCAGGGAAAAGGTTTATTATAAAAAAATAAAATGAAAAAACCTCTGCCCTCACCCCGAGGCAGAGCCAAGAAGCTCTTTAACCATCAGTCAACAGAATCTTAGTGTCGGCATGCAGCGGCACACTAACCTCATCATCTGAACATTTTGGACCACAGATAGAGTACAGTGAAAATAAGTAGTGCAAAAAGAACAACATGGACAATATGGTTTGAACCATGTTGGACTATGCTTTTGTTTAGTCTCCTCATATTATTCTTCACACCCGCTTGAGCTTTTATCAAAGTCATTTGCTGTCAACATATAAAATTAAGCTTTTAGAAAACAATTGTAGCCTGTGTTACTTGCCCAGTAGGAAAGGAAAGCAAATTGTATACTTTAAAGAATAATGAAAAGGCCCATGAAATGTGCTTAGGGTATGTGACACCAGAAATTAGATCTTGCTTAAAAAGTAAGAATGCTATCATCATGACTCAACAATATTCAGAATACTGCCTGTATTTAATATAATCTTTTTATCTTGACTTTTTTTTTTTGAATTTTTTTTTTTATCTTGACATTTTTTATTTAGTTTCCTGCTCATACTTTCTTGTTTTCGCTCCATTGTATCACATTTGAAACTTGAAATCTCGTGTGCCTAAGCTAGCTGTAAAAGCTAGAATAATGATCGGAATTCACAGCACACCAGAAATCAAAAGGCTACTTTTGTCGAGCAACAGTGTAACCAAAATTTAATGACGTACCAGCTGATCTAAGAAATCCTTCTGAAATGTTGCTTCTGAGTGTATATCTTGAGCAACCTGCACCACAACAATTCGGTAAGGGATAAGACAAGACCCAAAAGGATAAAAAAAAGGAAGGAAATTCTAGAACAGGGTAGAATTCAATTGATGGGACTAAAATCAGTAAAATGAACACTAACAGTTCCATCGTGTAAACATTAAATTCTTCCCTAAATATACAATAAGTTTAACAAGGCAACAGTTCCATCATGTAATCATAAATTTTCTATGTCATGGTTGTTCAGGTGTTCTAGTAGAAAATCAACAAAATGTATGTTTTATGCATCCCAATCTCTCCCACAAATCTCCCAAGACCTCAAAACCATATAAAACACAAAAAATATAAACACTTGAGTGCTATTGCCTTGTTCTGGTAGCCATCCTTCAACTCCAACAGCATCCTTACACTCTTGCGTCATTTTTACACTCCGGCAGCATCTTTAAACTCCCTCTGAGCAGAGGTTCATTCTTTTTGTTTTCTTTTTAGGTTGACCAAATTTTCACAGTCAAAATGTGGCCGTTGACCGCCGAGGAAAGTCCAAGAAGTTTCCAAACAACATTCATTACATTCACTAAGTGGAATCACACCCGTCGCAGACAAATTTGCAGCATAAAACAAGTTTCGATCAGAAATATGAATTGCTGTCTCCATGGAAAAACATCCATCTGATTTATTGCAAAGTTGGTTTTATGCAATAAGAGAAAGGAACAAACAGATAGTAGATAATGAGTAGACGATGATAGTCCAAAATGAGAGAGAGGGAAAAATAATTAACAGCTCCTTGTTTTCAATTGTATTATGTAAACTTGGTCTTCTGTTTTAAATTTCATTAATGTCAATTTGACATTTTTGGTTTTCGTTTGACGACAACAATTTCATTTTTGGTAACACATTTTTTCAGAATGGACAATGGACATGTCTTGCATCCAAGTCTTAACTTGCAAACAAAAATGGTTATTGATACAGTACCGCACACACCTCAAAGGATGTCCATAAAGCTAATACTTGAAATATATTCTTGAAAAATATTATCCTTTTCACTTTTAGAGCAAGATAATGCTACCAGATAGGCTAATTGATTTTACAAAATACCAATTGAAATTCACGACGACCATTTTCATGCTACCAGGTAGTAAGTACTAACTCTAGAGAAGAAAAAAGAAACAGGTCAAATTTCTTGCACTAGTCCAGCTATCACTCAAGAATCACACAGTTCTCAGACTTAACATTCCAAATTCGAAATAACTAGAAATATCAGCATAAGGTACGTACAATATTAACAACCATGAAACAATATGTAACAAAAAACATCAACCCCAGACTAGAACAACTAAGAGCCTAAAAAATTCAATCAAGCATAGCACCAAATTTATTCATTGTCAAACTGCTTAAACAAGAATTTCCAACACGCATGCAATAATTAAATTTGCTTAAAATAAATTTTTTTAAAATAATAAATTCTCCAATTAAAGAGAACGAAAACAAAATTGTTCTGCAAGAACTAGCCAGAGCCCCAAAATTCAATTAAAAAATTAAATAAATTTCAAACCATCACATAATGAAATTGTAATTAAAAATATATGCGAAATTCGACAGCTTACGTTTCTCAACTGCCTGACTTGGCTACGGAGACCGGTGATCTCATCGTCCAGGTCGGCATTCATCGGATCGATCCGCAACTGTATTTCATCTGAACCGCCAACCGGTCTAGTGCTTAGACCCTCTCTTTATTTGAAAAAAAAAAAATTACTTCTCTGTCTGTCCGTTCGTTTAAATTGAAATTTAAAATTAGGTTAAAGTAAAATTAAATTTAAAAATATATAAATACCTTGATCTATAAGGAGCGGCATCACCGTACAAGTATCCACCAGGGCCTGGGCGGTGAGAACTGGAAGCCATCTAGAAACTGAATTAGTCGGAGAAGATATCTCTGTCGATTGAGTCGAGAACGTTTAACAGTGATCGGCCAAATTCAGGAGCCAAATATGTTGCTTTCGGAAATTTTAAAGAGGAAATCCAATATGACGTTGGCCAGTGGGACAATTACCGTTGGTTGGCTTTTATAATCGGATGGTGTTGGAAGATTCTGTTTTCTGTTGTCTGTTTGATCCAGGTTGAAATCGGGTAGACTCGATTGACAAGGTAAGCAACCTTGGTTTCTTACGTGGCAGATAGGGATTGGTTTCACGATGAGCTAGGTGTGGATATTGATTTAGTGTAGCGTAGCCGCGTAGACCTGGGTGTCCATTGGAGAACTCAATTCGATTTTAATGGCTTTTGACCGGGCTTGAGTGTCTGATAACGCGTATAGAGTGAGAGTCTAAAGAGGGCGCGGGATCTAAGCACGCGATGTTGAGGCAGTGCTCGTAAGCTTAATAATATCTCTTAAAGAGCTGGCAACCTTATTGATTCAGATAAAATTATCTAATAGATCTATAATGATTGAATAATTTATAATTATTTTAATAATTAATATTAAAGAATCTTATATACTATTAAACAAGTTAACCGATAATTTATTGATAACCTATTCATTCAGTTTCATACTCTTATATATTTTGAATATTAAAACATTTCTCCCTTTTTGTCCGTTTTCTACTCAAGCTTCTACAGTTGTATTCGACGATAGGATTATATGGCCAAATGTAATGAGAAGTTTAGTTTTCATTTTTCCTTTTTTTTGGAAAGAAAAAGTTTAATTTGTCTTGTACATCATATTATCTAAGAGCATCTCCAATACAAGTATGGATTATGAAAAAATGAAGTGTCACATAGGATAAATTGATAGAGTGTTAAAATTAAGCTCTCCAATGCAAACTTCTATAACCACTATCAAGTTGACGTGGAAAAAAAAAAAAATAGAGGCTGTCAACCTCAATGTCTATTTCTAGAGAGCCTCCTTGACAGCCATGTCAGTAATAAATAATTAAAACTTCCATAAAATAATATTTTATTATAATTTACTTTAAGGATATATTATTATTTGATTATTCATCATTGAAATGAATAAAATAACATTGAAGAGCCTTTTTAGATTTTAGTATATATCAATTCATATTCATGCCACATAGGATGTACATTTCCTTGACATGAATGATATGTCCATTTTTTTTAAAAGACAATCCACATTTGCATTGGATATGCTCTAATATAGTTTTATGATGTTATAATTTAATTAACCAAAAATTAATTAAATATGATATTATTGGAATAAAATGAAATTAGATAACAGTTGTGAATGGACCAAAAAAAATGATTTGTTATTTAATAGGTAAGAGTTTTGTATACACATTTGATAATCTATCTTATACTCTTGGTGAAAATGTCAAGATTTTAAATTTATGGAAATAATGGTGGAAATATCGGAAATATTTATGGACATTTTGAATATATATCATTTCAAAATAAAGATAATATTAGAGATATCTTGGATATCGATACGTTATTTAGTAAATAAGTTATTTTAATTGGTAATCTATTGATAACCTACTAATCCAATTTCATCTAATTTCATGTAATTAACTTACAGATTTTGAATATTAAAATATTTTTTTCCTTTTGTAACTCCTACAATTGTATTAGATGGTAGGATTATATAACCAAACGTAATGTAGAAGTTTAGTTTTCTTTTCTTTTCTTTCTTTGCTTTTTTCTTTTTGAAACTAAGTTTAGTTGTTCTTGTGCATCATATCATCTAATATAGTTTTATGATGTTATAATTTAATTAACCAAAAATTAATTAAATATGATATTATCGGGATAAAATGAAATTATATAACAATTGTGAATGGACCAAAAAAAAATGATTTGTTATATAATAGGTTGGAGTTCTGCATACACATTTGATAATCTGTCTTATACTTTTAGTGAAAATATCTGGGTTTTAAATTTACGGAAATAATGGTATTATATCTAATTAAATGATGTAATTGTATTGCACCATTTCGTACTTTATATTTGCTAATACATTTCAAATATACTGTAATATAATTTATAAAATCACATTATGTAATAGTAATATAATAATAACAATTTTTTAAAAATGAAATAATAATTTATCTTGTCAAATATTATATAAGAGATTTTGTATGGAAAATTGGTTGTATATTATTTTATTTTATTTTTTAATACAGAAGTTTGGTTGTATATCTTATATTATATTCAAGATACACATTTTTATTTGTCTTGTACATTGTAGTAATTAATATGATATTTTTATAATTAAATAATTAAATAAATATTAAATAAAAATCCAATAATAACATCCTTGAAGTTAAATATTTATTTAAAAATATAAATTTAAATATTATTTAATAATATAATTCTAAAAATTAATTAAATGATGAAAAGCTAAATTTAAATTAAATAATAATAATCTAAGTCCTAATAGATAACTTTAAAAATTTTTTCCAACATAACATTGACTTACAATACAATTTTTATGTGCAAAATAACATTAACCTACAACACTTACGTTTATTTAATAACTAATCACGTTATAATTAGTATATTCAATATATTAATTGCAACACCTTACATTCATATGTTAACCAAACTTTGTTAAATTAAGTATATTGAACATTTTATTTGTAACACAATTTTTATATGCAACATAAGGTTTACTTGCAACATAATTTTTATATGCAATAAATTGGAAAATATAATGATCAAAATCATGGTAGATAATAAGGAGGAATGAGTCAAACTGGTAAAAATTCTTTAAAGATGACATTTTCCTTAATGAGTAAAGGCCCCAAAAAAATAGTTCTTTAGGTGATATCACAAACAAAATCAGATTCCCAAGATTCAAATTATGGTAGTTATGGTGGATACAATACTTTTGATTATCCTATTCCACAAATTTCATATGCAATTTCTATGCATGCATATCAACAATATGGACCAAATTGGAAAAATCCATATTGCCTAATTTATGGACTCGTTGGAAGAGATCAAACAACATGTAATTGGCATGTGAATAAGTACCTCCACAATTATGCAAGCACCCTTTTTTTTTTTTTTTTGGAAAAATTATTTTTCAAATCAGATTATAAACATACTTTCCATCTTTGAACCATCAAAGAATTCATTTTGGTATTATATTTGAGTTGTGCAATGTTTGATAGAACTTTTTTTACAATAATTTTGTTTATTAAATATCTAATTTCTTTATATTGTATATAATATTGTAAAAAGTAAAATGCACAAAACACCTTTGAAATAAGACTTTAAAAACATGAAAACTGTAATGGGTGTTTTTCAGATTATCTGAATGGGCTAATGGGAGCCCATGAGATTGGTGGCCCAAGCCACTGGACCCATTAAGCAAGACCCAATGTATAGAAGCCCGCAGACAGACCGTTGGAATCATCTATGAAGTCGAGTCCGTTAGCCTACTAGAACGAAGCCCAAATCGGTTGATGAGCATTTCTGTTGTAACGACGTCGAGTTCGCTGGATTAGTCCGCTTGTAAGACCAGTCCGTTTACTTAGCAGTTTTAGTCCGTTTTTGTCTCGGTTAGTCCAGTACCAGCTCAGAACAGTAAGCTAGCGTATCTTGCACGATAAGAAGAGTTATTTCACCTAATGACAGCCTAATTCGGGAAAATCTCACCTAACTAGCATGAGTTAGTATCCAGCCCCACGTGTTGACAGAGTTGACCTGACAAATGTCAAAAGCATTAAATGTGATCCAGATGTATTAATTATAATTCATTATGTTATTTTGTCTTATTGTTCTCTTCTGTAACTCTTCATTCTCTATAAATAGAGGAAGACGTTCATTGTAAAATAGAGAGACACACTTGAGAGAAAATATTGCCACCATTCTGTAGAAATAAAAAGACAGTGGACGTAGGCAGCTTAAAAAGGCTGAACCACTTTAAAAACCTGTGTTGTTTTGTTCTTCCTTGGCTTCTTCTTTTTGCTAATTTTCTGTTTCTTGTTTGTGATCTTCTTACGTTGCAGCATTGGGTTCGAAGAATCTCGTTGACTGATTTTTTACGTCAACAGAAACAAAGTTTGATTTTTATAATATGATAATCCTACTTTAATGGTCAACTGTAGTCACTGTGAGTAGGATGAAGGGTATTTTGATTATTTCACAGTAAAAATTAAAAAAATAAAATCCAAAAAAAAAGAGTTAAAAATAAAAAAAAACTGTATCCCATCAGACCATTTCTCTCTCTTAATTTTTCATGTTGGTAGTGGTGGAAGAGTCTCCGATCTCTTTCTTTCTCTCATATGGGTTCCAATCGAAACTGGATGAATATCATCAACCGTCGTCATCATTTGGGTTCTTCATCATCATAAGTCATCATCATTTTTTTCTTCAACATCATTAGCCATCATCAGGTTCGTCGCACGATATCTTCATCAAGATTTGACATCTTCACCTCTTTCTTCTCTCTCTAACCTTGTCGGAGGAATCACCATTGACAACTAGCCATGGTGGTCTGGATAAAGACCCTAACTTCTTAGGTCTTCGTTTGGTTTCCAACGATGGAAACCCAAACGAAGACCTAAGTGGTCTTAGTCTCCATGGTTGGAGACTCGAGAGACCTAGACCACCTAGGTCTGGTTTGGGTTGCATCATTAGAAATCGAAATTGGGTTTCTAGCGATGGAAACCTAGAAATCTTTGAGTCTTTACCAAGAAATATCTTAGTTTTTAGGGAACTCAAAGATTTGTGAATTTTCATCGCACCTAACAATTTGGATTTTCAGTGATGGAAACCTTCATACATTAATATATATATATATATATATGTATGTATTATAGTTTTGATGAAAATGTATTAATGTTCTTGATGAAGTTGATTAATTTTTTTTTTCAAGTGTGTTGGTTAAATATGGTTCTTGATGAAGATGTGTTGATGATGTTTTAGATTTTTTGGGTTCTTGATGTTCTGTATTTTGATTTTTTCTATGTTGATGATGGTTTGATCTTTAATATTCTAGTGTTTAATTTTCGTTTGTTTCACGGTTTTTGGATTCCTGATCTTTGATTTTGGTTTCTACACTCTTGAATTTTGGTTTCTAGGTTGATGATCTTTGATATATATATATTTAGTGTTAAAGACAGTGGTGGATAACCCACAATTTTTTTTTAATTTTTTTATATCCTTATTTAATTTCAACCGTCTATCTCAAAAGATGGATAGTAGAGATTTGTTATTAATTTAATTTATTTTTTATCAAATTAATTTTTATTATTTTAAATTTTGAAAGAAAAATAGTTTAAAAACTAAAGGTATGTGTATCTTTATATATTAAATCACATGTAACAGCTATATTTAACGGCCATTGATTGTTAACGTCGAGGTTTTTTATTATACGAACGAAACTTGGACTCTGTTTAATTAAAGGCTTACTTAGGAGGGTTATGTGTGTTTTGTTCTATTGTAAAAGTACTCTATTAAATACTCAATATTTAAAAATATACATAATCCATTATAAATTCACAATAAGTTTATAATTATGCTAATTTATTGTTAAAATATGATTTATTTTAATATGCTTATTTGTTTAAATTCGTCCTTTTTTTTTTTCTAAAAAAACCCCTCAACCTTTAGAAGCAAAATGCATATAATTTTTAATTTTTGAATAAATATATATATCGATATTATCATGGATATATCCATTAATTTAGAAGTACGATATTGATATTATATTTTATTGTCCATCAAGACGATCAAAAAACAACTCCAATCTCCATACACATCTCTACCGACCACCTTTACCACAACCACCGCTACTCATCAATCTCGTATGTCATTCCTTCATTGTCGAATATGTTGTTCTTCAATCCCCACTCCTTTTCTCCTCATTGACAAGCTCTGGTCTCCTCCATGTTACAATTAATTGTGTTCAATCTCCTCCAATATAGAAGAAATTCGGTTGAATCTCCTCCCTTGGATAAAAGATTGAACTGATCTCCCTCACAATATGGAGGAGTTATGTTAGTCTCCTACAATGGAGGAAATCTAGTGATTTCTCCATTGGAAATCTTCAAACCTTTTCCATTAAAGGAGAACTTTGTTATAAAAAAAATAGTTATTTTTTTATATTTTATATTTTAATAAAATGACATAATTGCCCTTAAGAAGTTAACACTAGTGTTAACTTTGATAGTCAAAACCTAAGTCAAGGGTTTGTTCTTGTAATTTTGACAAAACTCAGCTGTGAATCTGGTTTGGGCAAAAACTCAAAGTGATTGAATGTAATTTTCATTACATTTATTTATTTATTTTGAGACCCAGATTATAATGAAACGGCTAGAATGAGAAATTACCTTATTGAATAAATACTACCTCTCACCAAATTACGTATAATAAATTTAAATTTGAAACCCCTACTTCAACTAGAAGAAAATATATACAGAACCAAATAATAAATAAACATGTAAATCTTGAGTAATCATAATGTTTCTATAATTCTATCTCCTAAATATGACATGACAGTGTTAAAAAAAAAAAAAAATCTATTACCTAAGGAAAAATAAAAAATAAACGAGCAAATTATAATTTAGTTACCCAGTTCAAACTCTAATTCGAGCGGAACAACACTTCCAGTATTGTTGCAATTTATTTCCTATCATTAGCAAGATTCCGTTACATTTGATCGTGAACATTGTCAAAACGGCTAAAAAAAACGAAAAGCTTTTGGTGATTGAAGTTGACCCTGTAAAAATAATAATAATAATAATAATAATAATAAATTCACTTACAAAATTAAATAATTAAAAAAATTGTTATTTAATCATCATCATCTTCAGCCTCTCATATCCATCTCTCTCCAGCAATCATTTGTTCAAAAAATCATCCCAAATAATCACAATAAAAAAAATCACCAACTCAACCCCAAATAATCACCATAAAAAAATCACCAACAGTCATTAGTAAAAAAAATCATCAACCCAAATAATCATAGGTTCAACCTCATCGACAAAAAATGAAAATCATTATTTCAACTGAAATAATCAGAAGAAAAGTTGAAGAAAAAATTGAAAAAAAAATTTAAAAAAAATTGTAAAAATCTGGGTTCATTTGAATGAACCCAGAATTTCAATCATCCCAACAAAACCAAAAAAAAAAAAGCTTCTTCATTAGATTTATTACAATCATCAACAAAATCCACCATCATTACCATCGCCAATCTCCTATTCCCTTTCCATTATCAAACAAAATGCAACCTAGATTACAATTTTCAAATAAAACACAATTCTAAAATCAACCAAAACACAAGTTGAATAAAGATGGCATCTCTGGCAATGGCTCAAGCATGCCTAACTAGTGTAAAAAAAAAAAGGTTTAAATCTAAAAAAACATGAAATCTGGGTTCGAACCCAAAAATCTAACCTGAACAAGGTTTACTTAGAATCGAATTCAGGTTTCTGGGTTTGATTTGAACATAAGGGTTCGAATCTTTCGAGTTCAAACAAACCTTTGAATCGAACCCAAAGATATGAGTTCGATTCAAACAATCTAATCGAACTAATAAGAAGAGAAGAAGAAGACCAAGAACAATAAGAGAAGAAAGAATAAAAGAAGATGGATGGCAAAGAGAGAATGACGACGGCGATGAAGAGAGGAGAGGTCTGAGGGATGAAAAAGAAAAAAAGAAAGTGGATGGGAAAGAAGACGAATTGTTTTTAATTTTTATTTAATCTCTTAAATTTTTTTTTTCCAAATTAATCTCCACTGTCCATCTTAAGATGGACAGTAGAGATCTAATTAAAACGTTTTTTTTATTTAATTTATTTTAAAGTTTTAAAATTTTATTTTTTAAAAATTAAAAAATAAAGTCAAAAAATAATTTTATCCATTTGTCAGTTAACCCTAAAGGAGACCACTAACGGCGAAGGAGGGAGGGTCAATTATAATAAAAACAAAACAGTTGATCTGCTTGAATTAAAATTTGAATCGGATAGCTAAATTATAATTTATTAAAATAAACACAAAAACATGTATACCAACTTGTTCATCATATTTGATTTTTCTTCATTATGTAATTTTTAACCAAAATAATGTAGAACCGAATTTTCGTTAAAAAAAAAATTGTTTATTATATATTATTCATATATGACTTTTCTTATGGGACATACCTTAAATAAAAGAAAATATAACAGAAAAAATATTATTTACTTTCTATTGTATCAATTCATATTTATTAAATTTTTTATTATTGTTTTTATAACTTTCAAATGATTTCCGGAGGAATGGAAGATTTTTCATACATCTAAAAGCATTGTAATATTTTATTTATGTAATACCATCACTAATTTGTTATTTTTCCCTTAATGCATTGGCTTAATTACTAGATTTGTATACAATTAAGATATCTATATTCCAAAAGCAAGCAAGGTACGGAGTAATTTTATTTTGAATCGTTTTTCAGTTCACATGACTCGCATGCAAGGTATCGTTTATGTTCTCCATTAAAATATCTAAGCAAACGATTCATGGAATTGGTATTTTGTCTGCCAGCTAATTTATCCCTATCTCCACGTTAAACCTAGAATCGTTTGTAAACGTCACTCATGATTTATGAGATTGAGAGACGTCACATTTCAATTTACAATGGGTGGGTCCCTTCTATTCTTACATAGCAAATGACGGGATTCTGACTCTTTTTTTTTGTTTTAATACATTTGGTGACACGAAATCATATATCTCACAGTATTTATGGATCCAGTCTATTTAATAAACAGTCCAAAAATCTATTTTTAAGACTAAAAAAAATAACCTTGCCTATGCTTGACAAAGCAAAGTGAGGACTAATACCACCATGGCAGATCATGAATTTCCTGTTTTTCCTTTTCTCTCGTGCAAAGTTTGAAAAGAATAATATCATTTCAACTCTTAGGATGTAACTTTTCAACCCAAAAAAAAGAACTCTTAGGATGTAAGTATGAGGATTGTAGAATCAATCAGATTTTTCTTATTGATGATGATTTATTGATTTTTTTTTCATTATTCAATAATTATATATGAGTAATGTTAGATTATTCAAAATTATACTAAAATAATATATCAAATAAAATTGTAATTAAAATATCAATCTACAATTAAGGTTATATTGTCCAAAAATTTTGGTTAAATTGATATGGTATATTATTTATCAATTCAGTATAAATTATAATATGATTATATTTGGTGCACGAGATTTAAGGTGAGTTTGAAATTTAAAATATCTCAAATCTCATGTTTGGAGTGATCAACTTTGAAATGAAATATCAATCTCATCTTCTTTTTAATCTTATTTTTATGAGAATATCAAATCATAAGCTCTACCATGAGATTTAATGGAAATGAATTTTTCTCTCTCTCCTCATTAATTGTTTATTCTACCAGCCATATTTATTTTTCATGTAATTTGTGAAATTAATTTTATTATATGCAACAAAAAATTTGGAAACAATGTTATTATTTAAATAAAAATTATTTCAAAATTAATATTTATTTACTCATACTTTAAAATAATATAATTTTAAAAAAATCAATATAACTTTTTAGAAAAATGATTTATAGGATTTATTTTATTTAAAATATCATTAACTTTATGTATAATCTAAGCTATGTTATATAATAATATTTAAATTAATTTAATTTCAATTCAAATACAGCCTATATTTTACTTCTTAAAATTAATTATTGTATTTAAATTAATAAAATATTTTTTCTCTTTTTTTCATATTTTTTATAAAATTAATTTCCAATTACTTTTAAGTAAATAATAAAATATTTAAATTAATTTTATTTCAATCAAATCTCAACATACACAAAACATAATATAAGATATTTTTAATTCAATATCAAATTTTATCAAATATAAAATGATGAATTTTTGTTCTAATCGAATTTATGTCGTTCTAATCCAATTTATTTTATTTCGTTTCAATCCCGCTTTATGCTGAGAAGGTGTGGTTCACATGCGTAAAAAACTTCAGTCTCCAACGCGTTCTCTCACAGCCCCCAACACATAATGAAATCATCACCATTGACAAGAAAATGTAGGGAGCATCTGGACCGTAGGTTAGAAGTCCCCGCGTCATTTGTGACTGCCACGCCGGCTTGCGTTGCACGCAGTCGCTGGAAATTCACATTAATTTGAGGCCCCATACAGAAAAGGAGAGGCTCCCACGCAGCCTCTGAGCACTCTATAAATCTAAACCAGCGAAACCTCCAAATTTACCGGAGCCCAAAACCCCTTCAAATTGAGATATTATTATTTTCCGACAACAACAAACAACAGAGAAAGAGTTGGGAAGATGGGAAGTGAAGGTGAGATTGCGAGGAAACCAAGATTTCTGTGCCTCCATGGATTCAGAACAAGCGGACAGATTCTAAAGAAACAAGTAGAGAAGTGGCCTCGACAAGTACTTGAAAAGATCGACCTTGTTTACCCAGATGGCCCTTTTCCCGCCCAAGGAAAATCCGACGTCGAAGGCATCTTTGATCCTCCTTACCATGAGTGGTTCCAATTCAACAAAGTCCGTTTACAGTTTCCATTTCAATATCTTAATTATGTAATTTTAATTTAAGAAAGCAAATTCAGATTTTGGTGTTACTTTTTGTCAGGAATTCACCGAGTACACCAACTTTGACGAGTGTCTTGCTTACATCGAGGATTATATGATCAAAAACGGACCCTTTGATGGTCTCCTGGGATTCTCACAGGTATTTTACATTCACCAACCCAATCAATAATTTACAAAAATTTTCTTGATTAAGAAATGACACTTGACCAATGCAATATCAGGGGGCGATATTGTCAGCGGGCCTGCCCGGATTGCAAGCCAAGGTATGACAAATTGGTATCTATTCTTTTATAAAAATAAAAAATAAAAAAGCAATGCAACTGTTTCTAAAATAATATTTAATTGAAAGATGATGAGTTGCGCTTGCAGGGTGTAGCTCTTACCAAAGTTCCCAAAATAAAGTTCCTGATAATAATAGGCGGGGCTATGTTCAAGTCACCATCAGTCGCTGAGAACGCATACTCATCTCCCATTCAATGCCCATCACTCCACTTTTTAGGTATCTCTTCCTTCCATTCATCTCTCTCATGCTATACTACTACTATAGCAATATCAAATTTGTTGATTTCTAGTACTATAGCAAGAAGCAACCAGATACCCTTTCGACCGTTATCAAACTTTACGTCAGTAGTCTAATAGATTTGTGCACATGTGATAGAATCTGTTAGTCTGGTAGAGATCGCACAATTCACATTCTAGAGTTGGATGCTGAGGTTGTGGATGTTGATTTGCGTCTGGCAGAAGAATGTTGCAAAAATTAGAGGCCGGGGCACACAATTTCTCATTTTCATAATATTGCTGTTTAATTTGTTGCAGGAGAGACAGATTTCTTGAAACCCTTTGGACTGGAACTCTTGAAAGCATGTGTAGATCCTGTGATTATTAATCATCCCAAAGGTCACACTATACCAAGAATTGGTAAATTTTGCCGAATCTCCTCTCTCTAGTTTATTAGTCTTCCCTTGTTTTGTGATTATTCGTTTAAACTTTGTTAATTTATTGCAGATGACAAGAGTTTGCCAACCATGTTGAGCTTCATCGAGGGCATTCAGAAGATGTTGATCAACGGAGAAGAATAGTAACCCTTTCAAGTTACTTTCTACTTAATAAATCCATTAGAATCCAATGTAACGGATAATAATAAGCCTGAGTATTGTATTTCACTTATAAATGCTCATCGAACTACATTTTATGACGGTTACGAGCCCTACCATTTCCAGGACATGTTTTTTTCGTCCTACAGTTTGGTTGCAGAGAATACGTGAATATATGTAGTTACACCGTGTAACAGCAATATAACATTGAAGCTTTCATGATTATGATTGTTAGGGTGTGCACTTAAATCATTAAATCATCCGCTCCGTAAATTCAAATTAAATTGATTTAAGGTTTGATTTTTTAAAATAAAATAACCCATTAAATTACTCAAAAGCAATTCGATTGGATCGGATTGATCCGTGAGTTTTGCGTTGCGCTTCACCAAATAATCTAAAGCAACTCAAGCAACCAAATAATAATAATAATTAATTTAAATTTATCATAATTTTATATTAATTTTTTTCCTCTCACCTGCCGTCTTCCGACTTCCAAGTTTTCGATTCTCTTTTCAACTCCTTGACTATGATATTATTATATCATCATGCTTCATTACAAATTTACAATAATTATATTTACTTAATTAATGAAATCAACAGATTAATTTTACTCATAAATAGTTTATAGTGATGAAATGAACTTGAATAAAAAAAAAAGACCAATACTTATCTTCGGCTTATCTCTAAACCGCGACCAATTAGGCCAAGGTTGGAACCCAAACATTTAATAGATGCCCAACTATTCTTGGAGAATATCTAATAAATAACATTTAACAATCCATCACTAGTCAGTAGTCACAATTAATTAGGTA
Source organism: Dimocarpus longan (assembly GCA_022984855.1). NCBI lineage: Eukaryota > Viridiplantae > Streptophyta > Magnoliopsida > Sapindales > Sapindaceae > Dimocarpus > Dimocarpus longan. The sequence goes on from CM041018.1 coordinate 5,474,816, forward strand.
GGACTCACCAAAGTCAACCACTGACTGGGAAAAAATGTCGAATGGCATTCTGCATATGACTAATTCCCTAACTAGCCAACGTGGGATCTCACACCACCAATACTATACTTCATTAATGTGAGACCTGATTCGGCACATAACATCACAACTGCCGTATTCAAGCCATAGGTAAACATAAAGTTATGCAACTGCTAAGGTGATATTGCTCCTACAGAACAAGACCTAGAGGCTGCAAAGATCGAAGTATTATAGAAAGAAATTTTGGTTCGAAGAAGATTTCTGGACTCATATTTTGAAAATGATTTTTTATTTTCAAAAACAGAAGATAGTTGGGAAGAGTTTGATGGACCATTTTATAAAAGGTGTTTTTGAAAATGAAAAACATATTTTTGAAAAATGATAACTGAGAAATGAAAAATAATTTTTTTTTTTCATCATTTTCAAAATATGTTTTAAACAACAATTATTATTTTTCCCCTCGAGCAATTATCTTACATATTTTCAAAAGCAATACCAAACACATTTACATTATTTTCTATTTTCCAAAATAACTTTTAAAAAATCTTATCAAATACGTTACATTTTTAAAACCTGTTTTTCTCTATGTTATATTTTTTAATAGTACTTAGGAGTTTCGAAAGTGTAAACCATATAAAATAGCGCATAAGAACACAACACTTGTTTGACTAACAACAAATAACTTAGTTGAGTTTTACTAATATCTTCTCAAATGAAAAGATTATAATACCCTCTATTAAAAATAAAAACTAATAAAAAACTTTATGTTTTAAAAACATGGTCTAAAAGCAATTAATATAGAATAATAATCAAATAAGATAGAACAAACAAAAGTAAGAGAGAAAGAAAGAAAATAGTTCAATTGATATGTTTTTTCAATGGTTACAATATAGGTCTATTTATAGACAAATTGGAGAATCATTTCCATAATGAAATAACAATAAATAAGATAAAGAATATTATAAAAAATGAAGTGATATTAAGACCATATATTCATAACACTCCTCCTTGAACGTACAATACTTAACAATATTCTTCGAGATTTTTAGATGTGCCCAAATACTGTTTCATTATAAACCTTGTTAGAAAAACCTAGTGGAATAAAATCTTATTGAAGGAAAAAAGAGTGCAGTGCACATATGTTCATATTGATTTAATATACTACATCTAAAAGGTATACAATTGTTACTCTTGTAGTTTTTCGAAGATATTAAAAAATATGTTTGACTCAATTCCAGTGTTTTCAAGTTGATGAACTAGTATTCTCTCTGATTTATGCTTGATTTTTAGGTTATTATAATATCTTATTTTCTCAAAATCTTACATCTCAAATTATCTTTTCAAATATTCAGTAGTTCTTAAAAGCTATTTGGGTGTTGTAATTTAATTCATGTCATCGACATATATTGTTACAATTACAAATTTAGATTTTGATTTCTTTATGAATACACAAGAATATATAAATCATTAATATATCATTTTTTTGTGAGATTTTTACTAAGACGATTATATGACATTCGTTCGGATTGCTTTCAGCCATATAAAAACTATTGTGACTTTACTGAATATAAGTTACGAGAATTTGAATTATATGCTTCATACATTTTAAATCCTTCAGAGATTTTCATATATATATTGGTATCCAATGACCTATATAAATATATCGTTACCACATCCATAAGACAAATTTAAAGTCTTTTGGAAACTGTCAAACTAATTAAAAATCGAAACGTAATCGAATTCATCATAGATGAAAACGTTTCATCTCATTATCTTTTCGAATAAATAATTTATTTTCATTAAATTTGACGTCTTCAAGCATCTGGACTATTAATCCAAATACATCACGTTTTGCTAATGAAGTCAATTATACTTGAATTGTTTCATTCCACTTAAGCTAATTATACATTTTTCAACATCTATTGATACTATGTGGTTTATAATCATCATTTATTATCTCAATAGCTACTACATGTGCAGATAAATTATCGATGATTATTTTATCATAACTCCACAGTTCTCTTAAGGAAATTTTTTGTATTTCCAAGATTTTGTATCTCTTCAGGAGATTGTACCACTAGAGCTCCCATCTGTAAGGACTGTTAATTCTCATCATATGAAATTAATTATGAAACAGTTTATTTTCACATTATCAATATTGGATTTCTATAGTAAACCTTTGAGATATAATTATATCTCACCGTATCAATTTTTATATGAATAATTATTTTGATCAAAACATACGACGTCTTTGAGCGTTCACTTGACAAGTTTAATACAACTACATAAGTATAACTCTGTTTTTGTTTTGATCAATAATTTTTATGCCAATATTTATCCGCAATATGTTATTCAATATTCTCATTATTTTTCTATAACATGCAGAACAATGAAATATAAGATCTTAATTTTTTAACTTTTGACCCAAGGTTATAAATCTTGACCCGAATTGGATCCGCCATGAATTGATGAACTAATATCCCTTATCCGATCAATTCTTAACCTGATTCGAGTCAAGACAAGACTTAAAGCATTAGGTTCAGGTCATGCATTAACCTGATTTCGGGCTAATTACTGACCCAATACCAGTTTAGAACTCGATTGAACTTTTTTTTTTTTCCACTCATTTTTTCCTAACAAACAATTTTCACAATTGATTTTTCAAATTATGTAAAGTTTAATGGAAACACTAACTTTTCAATACTTGTTACAAGTTTCTTCAACATTTTATGCACGTACAAGTAAATGCGGTGAAAACTTTTATTTTGTTTGGGCAAAATTGTGATAGAAGAGAGATTAATATTGTGTTGATTTTTTGAAAGAAGGGTTTTATTGATTGATTATAATTTAAATTTGTATTGGTTAAAAATCAACAAATTATATTAATTTGCTGGTTATGCTAACTAAGGTATTTTAGATAATTTGGAATAGATTTACAACTCTTTTTTGCCTGCAGCATAACTCAGCATATAAAAGTGTGGAAAGAGCATTTTTGCTAAAGTTCCCCTGTTTAATAAGAAATTCAATACAGTTGCTAGATAGATAAATAATCATTTTAAAAAGGTCATTACCTTACAAATAACAAAAATAATAAAATAAACAAATTTATGTCTAAACTTAGTATTGTTGTAACTTTTAAAATAATCATTAATAGTTGTACTGAAAAAATAATATAGTGTAAAGTTAATTTGTCATGAGCCATGCCCAGGCCACGGATGGAGTCACGCATCACTGGGGGAAAGTCTAGGCTGGTGTATATAACTTTAGGAGTTTTTTAACTAGTGTGACGCGTTTTGGGTTGAAAACTTTGATCAATTTGTAACAACCCGGCTCCTCACTAGTACTGTTTTGTTTTCAGGTTTTTCAACCTAAAATTTGTCATACTAGTTAAGGAACTCCCAAGATTATGGGTCATGATATAATTAGTCTAGTGTTTAGTTAATTTTGTTGTTAAAACTATCAAAAGCAACCTATATATGTTTGGTAAATCTTATATTAATTGCCGTGAATTTATAAAATATATAAAATAGATATAAGAATAGAATATCTTTATTCGTATTGGATATAAATATAATTCAATGTAAATAAGATTGGGAGTATAAATATCTTTTTTATCAAAATTAATAGGTATGATTTAACCATTTAAATGATTCATTAAATCTCATACTAGATTTTTTCTTTTTTGGATAATTTAGAAATCCTTTAAAACTTAACGAATACGAGTTTGAAAATGAAGTCTCCGTTGAATTCTACAATTTTTAAGAAACAATAAACTATATCATTTGATCATATAGGTACTCATGAGAGTTTAAACTTTAAACCTTAAACGTTGAGGACTCAAACCCCAAAGTCTAATAATTCTTACTAACTACACCATTATTTCATAATCACTTTACAAAAATAAGCCTCCACATGTTTCTTAAAGGTTGCGGTTAAATCTACTTAGATTATTAAATAATTATTTTAAAAAATTTTACTGAACACCTTTTTTATATTAAAATTAGTAAATAATCTGATGATAATTTTTTTAACAGTAATACCAAATGGTGCCTAGGCTTATGTAACTATGCAAGGAATAATTAAATTGGTGGAGTGTGGAAGCAAAGTAAAAACACTTGGCCTCTCAAATTAATTTCAGAGATACCTTCACCTTACACCCGAAACCGTAAAATAGCAAAATTAGGGGGATCGAGGCAAGAAAAGAATGTGGCGGTCAGTGGTACATAAAACCAGAGCAAGAATGACATGCTTTCTTCTCCCGTATTATTGCAGCTACTCTCCATCCACAACCCAAAGACTCATTGTCACTCCTTGTCGCTCTCTCCACCAATACTCCTCCACAGTAAGTAAACGCTCTCTCTCTCTCTCTCCTAACTAACTGATAAACTTATCAATCAAGTAACTCTTTCATGTAGGTTTCTCTCCGTCCAGCGTTTTGTGGGAAATCCAATACAATGTCGTCGCTACCTAGCCTGCAAAATCGGGACTCCATATCTTTTCTCAAGCAGCGAGAAGCTGCCGAGATTGACGAGACTCTCATGGGCCCTCTCGGCTTCAGCGTCGATCAGCTTATGGTATGTTTGTCCAATTTCGACTCTATTGGCTTCATTTTAAATTCTCATTCACTTATATGCATATTTGTCTCTGTAGGAATTGGCTGGTTTGAGCGTGGCAACATCCATAGCAGAGGTAATATGGACTTGTGTAATTGTCAAGTATATTTTCCATTTTTGTGTTAGAAGCTATTTGGCTTTATGTGGAAAAAAAATTGTTTGTTAGGTTTATAAACCAAGTGCGTATAGTCGTGTTCTTGCGATTTGTGGTCCGGGGAACAATGGAGGTGATGGACTGGTGGCTGCTCGTCACCTGCATCATTTTGGATACAAACCGTTTGTTTGTTATCCGAAGCGTACTCAGAAGCCACTTTATTCTGGTCTTGTTACGCAGGTATACTATGTGAGGAGAGATATATATCTGTTTTGAATTGTTAGTTTGTTAGTGCTAGTTTATTTATTTATTTTTTATTTGTGTGGTGAATTTTGTAGCTTGAATCACTGGCGGTCCCTTTCTTGTCGGTGGAAGATTTGCCTCTGGATTTGTCAAAGGACTTTGATATACTTGTTGATGCAATGTTTGGGTTCTCTTTTCACGGTATTTTCTTTATGCCTGTCGGTAATCTATTAAGAGCAAAAAATATGTCTTTGTCACAAATCACAATAGGTATTTAATCGAACGAGGATTACTATATTTGTATGATTCTGTGTCGTTCAAATCATGTTGTTGTATTGACATCAGATCTTATGTGTCTTTCATTAGCATTTGAAGATGTTCTAATGTTTTTGTTTCTGTATGTTGAATGCAAAATCCTTGTTGTTATCTAGCTTGTTTATACTTGGAAAAGTTTAGAGGAAATATTGATTTTGTCCACGAAGGCTTTTGAAAAGTCTCTTTTTTTGGCAACAAATGTGGGAAAATAATGTTGCAATTTCAACCGTAGCTAGAATTGAGCACCAATGTTTTTTGGTTTTTCTCCTTTATACCTGCAAATGCACTTTGTACACATTGACGTAAAATTATACATTGGACAGGAATAGATAGGAAACTAAAAGAAAGTGAGAGAACACTCTGGAGTTGGGGAAGAGGGACATAAACATGTTGGAATTTTAGTAGGAAAAAGTATAGATGGCGGTTTTTGAGATTGAGTTTATCTTGTAGTAGCAGATCTCTGTGAGTGTGCGTGAAAATACGAGTCTCGCTCTACCTCTATCTGTGATGCACTCATGCACGCACACTCGCTTGTGAGGAAAATACATGAAACTATATCATAATACCTTTGGCAAAACTAATCTCAACAAAACAAGGGTACTGGTAGTCTTCAACAATGTGTCAATTCAACTCAACAGAACAAGGGTACTGGTGGTCTTTAATAATATGTCAATTAATATACAAATCACATCAAATTAAAAAGATTTTATAGGCCAATTGATTGTGGTCATGTGTTTTATTTAGAAGTAACCTGTGCAATCCTCAATAACATCTAATTTTAATTTTTTAATATCTTTCAGGTGCTCCAAGACCACCTTTCGATGATCTAATTCAGAGACTGGTTAATTTACATAGTTATGAACAAACACGCCAAAAGCACCCAGTCATTGTCTCCATAGATATTCCATCTGGGTGGCATGTTGAAGAAGGAGATATTACTGGTGAAGGCATTAGACCTGACATGCTGGTATGTTTTTAATGGAGTTGTGGTCTTGCTTTTCCAGCCCAACATTTTATTATTGGGCTTACCAAGTAACTGATTTCAGTTCTTATTGATGTAATTTTTGCATATTTTAGGTTTCTTTAACTGCTCCAAAGTTGTGTGCAAAGAAATTTTATGGTCCACACCACTTTCTAGGTGGTAGATTTGTCCCGCCAGTTATAGTTGATAAATATAAGCTGCATCTTCCACCTTATCCTGGTACTTCCATGTGTGTGCGAATTGGGAAGCCTCCACAAGTTGACATATCAACTCTAAGGGAAAATTATATATCTCCAGAGTTCCTCGAGGAGCAGGTGGAATCTGATCCCATTGATCAGGTATGAGTTTAAATAAAATACTGAAGCTGGTCTGGTCATACGTATCATAGATTCATATCAATATATATAACCTTGTTGTACATGAGTTCAATGTGCTGCCTTAATAATTGGGGACTGGTTTCGTTTAGCCATGATGGTCTCAATAAATTGTCCAACACTGTTTTATGTATGTGCAGTTTCGAAAATGGTTTGACGATGCAGTGGCTGCTGGCTTGAGAGAACCTAATGCTATGGCCTTATCAACTGCTGGCAAGGATGGAAAACCGTAAGTTTCTCTTTTCTTGACGATCTTATCAGCAATAGTTGTGTCCAAATGCTTCAGTTAAATGCGTAATTTGCCATGTTAAATGTGATCCTCTCATGGATTCTTTTTGAAGAAGCTGAGGCATCCTTATCAAAATTTAATATGTGGTTTGGACTCTTTTCAAAGCCCATATAAATAGTGAATCATAGGCATGACATTTCAACATCTATGATATATTTTTCTCACATACAACATAGTATATAAGTTTTATTGTATGATCTATGTACTTTTGAGTAGTGTGGGCTTGCAGAGTTCATTATTACTTTACTTTTACCTTTTTTCTTCATTAGGTTTCTTTTTACTAGAAATGAAGTCCTTCCTATCTTCATTTTCATGTAAATTCCATTTTTTGGATGGTAATCTGGAAAAATATTAAATTGTGAACCAAACCTGTTTTTATGAAGAAGAAAACTCCGTTATTGCTTCTTTGTGGATGTATGCAATCTACTCTGCCTTTTTTCATGATCCTGTTCAATTGATGTGGGATATTGTTGATGTGCTGCATTCTTACTATATTAATTATCACATCTTTAGTTATAGTGCCTTAGTTTATCAGTTGAAATATAAATTTGCTATGTGGACCCTTCCTAATTCACTCTATTTTTCTTTGCTACAGCTCATCACGAATGGTATTGCTGAAAGGAGTTGATAAAGATGGTTTTGTATGGTCAGTGATATTCATTATTGTAATGTTTGCTGCATTCTAAATTGTTTCTTTTTCAAATGTTCCCTTCATCCTTCTTGCTGCAATCCTTACTACATGCAGGTACACCAATTATGAAAGTCGAAAGGCACGTGAATTATTTGAAAATCCCCGTGCATCTCTTCTTTTCTATTGGGAAGCCCTCAACCGGCAGGTAAAATATTTGGTAGATTATCCATTGTTGTCAGGATTGCCAGACATTAAAGGTTTTGTAAGTGGTGCCATTTATTTTCACAAATTTTTATGCAAGTTGGAATCATTTGAACTTGATGCCCACTTGACAGTGCACTACAAGTATTTAATAAAGTGCATTGGGGGCTCTTGCGTTACAGACTTGCTGCTTAAGCTTCAGGAGTTCATGCCTTTATAGTTGAAAGTTGATACATGCATAAGCACTGGCATACCACCATAACGCATCAAAGTTCCTTATATGTGTGAAATCTGGAGAATTGGTATTTATGAATATCAATAATTTCCACATCAAACCATGTTTATAATCCGTATTAGTGTACAAAGCATACAAGTTTTTTGTTAACCTAAGTTTTTCATTATCTACAGATATATTTTATCAAAAGATATTATGATATTCTATCCTGTTAAGTAGGCCTTCTTGATATTGCAATAATTGTTTTTTCTTCCCTCAATGTTCACGAGTGTTTTCCTACTTTTGCGTCTTTCAAATATTTTTCAATGTAGCTTAATTTAAGAAAGAAAGTGGCAGCTGATTACAACTTAATTTTTAGTGGTTAATACCTGCTTCCCGATCAAGGTTTCTCCTTTGGGTAACTGGTAAAAGTGGGTAGTAGTTAGGTTATGGATCAAATTGGTATTAGGTATACCAATTTTCCACTGAGGAAAAGTAAAAGCAAATGAGGTTAGGAAACAAAAAGGGGAGAGTGAATACAAAGGGGGCAAAGTTTATGGAATGACCCTTTTTTTAATTAGAAACAGAGCTTGTGGAATGACCTTGTAAAACTTATGTTGTAAATGTGGTACTGTTGAATGTAAACCAGGGATTAACAGTCAATTTTGGGTGAGTCTTTATACTTTTGTAGATGAGTGTGGTATGTGGTGTGGCCAACCTAATACAAATAGCCTCAAATTAAAGGTCTATTGCTAATAAGAACTGAAATTTGGTTAGCCACTGTGATAAAAGCATTTCTTTTCGACAATCTTTGCATCTTAAGACCATATTTATTGTTGACTGGGATGTGCAGGTAAGAATCGAAGGATCTGTGCAAAAAGTTTCTGATGAGGAATCTGAACAGTACTTCCACAGCCGTCCCCGAGGAAGTCAGATTGGAGCAATTGTCAGTAAACAGGTCTGTTTGATTATATACACTGCTAAAATTTGTACAACTATGAATTATTATGTTTCTGTAAACTTAAGGTGCCACCTTTTGCTTCATTCAGAGTTCTGTTGTTCCTGGAAGACAAGTTCTGTACCAGCAATACAAAGAATTAGAAGGAAAATTCTCTGATGGGTAAGCTGTTAAAGTTTTTTGCCTTTTTTCCTTTGCTTCACATGTATCTAGACATTAATCTTTGTCTTAATGATTTATTTTGTTCATTATTTCCATATGGATGGTTGTAACCCTGTTTCCTATGATCACCTTCTGAATGAAGTATTTACTCTAAATGATTAGTAAAACTACTTGCTCTTGTTTGAATTACTTCCAGAGATTCTTTTATTCAATAATAATATAAAGTTCATCCCAGTGCCCCTTCTGTGATTGAGAATGAAAAAAAAAAAAAAAAGAATTCCATGGCTATATGATTTACAAATTCTTTTGTAGCTTAATTTCTTCTGTTGACAGAAGTTTGATTCCAAAACCAGCACACTGGGGAGGATACAGGCTGAAGCCAGAGCTATTTGAGTTTTGGCAAGGACAGCAATCTCGTTTGCATGACAGGTTCATTCTGCCTCATTTATTGTGATATTTTCTCTTGGTCAGGGTTTTATTGAAATTTAACCCTTTTTTGATAACCCATTTGAAAAATAACCTTTTTTTTTAAATCCCAACCTCAAGGTAGAGAATCTCAACCTCTAGGTTCGGAATCTCAACTTCTAGATTGTAAGTCATAATGTTAATTCAAATCAATCTCAACTTCAAGATTGAGATTTTTTTAACCTAAAAAAAAGGGGTTCGTTTTCAAGTGGACTCTCAAAAATGAGCTATTTTATGCATTTTCTCTTGGTCGAAAAGAATAAATGGATCGGCTTTGGGCCAGAATCCATTGCAGTGTAGACTTAAATGGAATTGCCCAAATGTTGACTGTAGTAATGAGATCTCTAATTGGGTTGGGTTGAATTTTTAGAACCATTATGTGAATTTGGTTGATCTTTGATTTTCTTATCATCCTCTTAATAACAGTCAATTTCCGAGTGAATTAACTTATATTTTGTAAATTTCCATCATTGTGATTTCCTTTCCTATCAATGTCTATTTTTTCTTTTCTTATGAAAAGTCTTTTGAAATCAATTTGGGTCTATATGCAACCATGCTTGTTGCTGGAAGTCTTGTTGACCCAAAGTGGTCAAAGAAAAAGGCATTGGAATTTGAATTTGTAATGGTTTTGTAAGTAATATGGAGTTGGTTCCAAATTCACATAGATTCACTGGTATCACTGCAGTGTTGAATGAACACTAGGTAAACCCATGATGTTGTTATGTAGACAATGAGAAACTTATTATAATTCAAAACAACTCCTGAAATACTGTGTTTTATTTTAAAAAGTATATTGAAGAGTATCTGAATCTGAAACTGAAACGTTTTCTTCAAATTTCAGAAGAAAAACTTTCTTTGTTCTTGGAAATGGAATAAATTTTAAATGGCTTCAACCCATGAAGAGAATTTTGGATAGATGTCACTATTCAAAAAGACTCGTGAACACATTGGTAATATGCCTGTTCTTGACAGGTTGCAGTATTCTCCTCAAGAAATCGATGGAAAACTGGTATGGAAAGTCAGCCGCTTGGCTCCCTGACTAGTATTTCCGGCTTCTTCGTTGTGAATTTCATCAGTCATGGTACTTAATGATTTGTTGTATTTATTTGATTTCAATGAGTAAAATAAGCATGTAATGCAATGGTAACATAGGGAGGTGCAGAGAAATGTGTTGGTGGCATTTCAAGATGTTCCTGGGTGTACTGGAGCTGTGGTAAACCACTGGTAAGGAATATCAACGTATGTTGGAAACCTGTGGCTGCGAGGAATAAATTGTAAATCTGTGAAAACATATGTAATGCTGTAAACAGTCAAACAAGGTTGTAAGACCATAAATATTCATTGATATGTAGTGTTTGAGCTAATGGTTGAAAGCGTTACACATATCAACATTTTATTTAAGCGGGAGGTAGTTACAGATGAGTAAAAACAATTTGTGATATGGAATCATTGTTGAATCAAATATAATAATCTTTACTTGGAAAAAAAAAAATTAAAAGGAAGAAATCAATGATGATAGCTTCTCTGTTGGAAGAATCTTATTGCCATTATTATCTCGTGACTTAATTGATTGGGACTGGCCTTTTCATATTAACCCAACAAATCATTGTTGCAAGTTAAGTAAATTTCTGTCATTGGTTGCTGGCTCAGTTGGTTGGCATCAGTAATCCCATGCCTCCCTTTGTAAGAGGCATGGTAAAATCCAAATTTATGTATATAATATAATAATGCTTATAATATTCATAATAATAATAATAATACATCTCTCACCATTTGTGTAGGTTGATCTGTCACTTTCATTTGGGTTATTCTCCTATTTTCGTGTGGGTAGATCTTTTTCTATTGGAAATAATTTTTCGAGTTAGGCTATTAGTGTCCTATTTCGATTGGTTCCAATAGTTCTCTGGATTCGTTTCAAATACAGTTCTTATACTAAAAAAAAGTTAAGTATATTTCGTCCCTGATTATCCTCTCATGGTCTTGAATTCTGCAAAAGATAGCAAATTTCTAGCCTTGCATAAGATGCACATTTTTTTCTAAAATCCTGTTTATAAAGGCTTTGCCAATAAGTGCTATTGGTTGGCTATCCATTCTACACCATCCATCGTTTGTGTAGTCTTGGGAGCAGTTGCCACGATGAGGTTTTGACAGTTGTGATGGTAAGTCACTTTATTAGTGGATCTCAACTTTCCTTGTTGCCTTCTAATCTCATGATTGGGACTGAACTTACGTTGATAACTACAAGTGAATGCTGCTATCATAATTATGGATTTTTGACATCAGCCAAATCAGTATTAATTCATTTTGCAATCTTTCAATCTGTATATGTGAATTCCACATGTATTTTATTTGGGAGGATGAAAGAGTTAAAAGTAAATTTTGTTAATCTATCTAAACCCTTGATAAAGTACTAATGGATCTGGATCCGGCTAGTTTATTTTTCTGTGAGTGTTTACAATATGAAAGAAGAATTTGATGAACTTGGTTTCAAATGAGGGTAAAAGAGACTAGGTATGTCCCAAAGTTAGGAGGTTTTTTTGTTGTTATTATAGTGTTTGTTAGGTTTTGGGAGAGTAGTGTCAATTCTGACCAAACTGGGCTCCACCATGAAAAAAAAAATCAGGAGCTCCTTTTCAAGGTTCTTTTGACCAGCTTAAGCTTAATTCTGACACTACTTTTTTTGAAAGGCCAATTTGGTGCAAAGTGACCACACCACTTCCTTTTAAAAGGTGAGTCTCCTTGCTCAATGAGTGGAATATCAAACATCTCAGGAGTTATGGTGAAATTCAAAGACACTCTTTCTTGTTACACATCACCGAAAAGATCCAAGAACTTGAGGTGGGGGGAATTTTAGAGTCCTAATTCTAAAGGAAAAATGATTAGAAGATTCCCCTCTCCCTTTCAAGTCTTTGCTTCACATTTCTCAAGTGGACAAAGCTATTTGATCTAAATTTACTTGTGAAAAATATCTATATAACAGTGATTAAGGAATCCTTGTAAGACAGTTGACCCTCATAGAACAACACTGCTGAATGGCCAATAAAAAAACCACTAATGGAGGTTGACCCAACTACTCAATTGGTGGACCAAGTGGCCACAGCCCAAACAATCGAAGTTGAATGTTCTCGTATGAAAAATAATTCCCTAAGAATGTGTTTGTTTTATGCATCTAATTCAATTCAGCTCTCAAGAAAATGATTAAAAAAAAAAAATTAGAAGAATATTCTATCTTATCAATTCATTTCCCCATTATGTGTCTGGATTTATAGGTGAATTTATCAACTGCTGATTGTACCCAGTTGCTTCAGATAACCCATAATGGGAAATGGAATATACTTCCAATTAGTTAGTAACTGGTTTTTGATGATCTGTTGGAAGGATGATTGGGATCAGATGGAGAAAAATGTGCACCATTCTTTGTATCATGATTGAAGATCTGTACTAATGTTATCCCCAGCTAAAGGTTTCAACATCGTTTCATAATGTACATTTAAAGTGGGGTTTGCATATATCTTCAAGAGTAAATAATGGTGTCCCTGAACCAACAGATGGCAATGAAGAAAAAGTGAGGACCCCCCTTTGGTGCCTCTAGTATGAAACGAAAGCAGCCCTGAGACTCTTACATGAGCTTAGAAGCAGCATTCTTCAAAGAGATAGACAGTACTCTTCTCACGCTATTCGCTTTTATTTATTGGGAAGGACCTTTTTAATGTGCTCCTAAACCGGCAAGAATGTCCAATGATTACTTGTAATCCTGATTTGATTGATGTCTTCACCAAAGAGTTTTTTGGGGAGGGACCCTATCAAATATCAATAGATTAGTCGATTTGATTTTATGTCATTGAAAATTTAACATGTTGTAACGTGTAATTATCCAAAATTATTATCCTTTATAATATTGAAAGGTCATGGCTTTAAAAAAATTGCGTGGGTGTATTCCACTGATTGTCAGTATACACAAAATGTTAGGCAATTTAAAGGGACGTAATTGAATTTGATTAACTATAATTTGAAGCCATAAGTTCGATACTTTAATCCGATATTATTGACAATAATTACCTAACACTACAAGAAATGAGTACAAAATCTTTTAATTTAAATTTAATTTCGGAAGGAATATTAGGATAGTACTAATAAAAGCTCTCATTTGATAAATATCTGTTCAATGATTCGAAAGTCACATGTTTCTATGTGACAAAATTGAGAAATGACTACTGAGTTAGTTTCAAAAGAAATTTTGAGAGATGAGTGACAAGATTGGTAATATAAGAAAATTCCATGTTATCCAAGCATGTGATGTCCAAAATTAGGTTTCTGTCCAAACTGATTTCTTTTTGTCTCTATGTGATTGTTATACCCACAATTCCCCAAAAAATCAAGTAGAAGATATCTTTTTCTTCGCTTGTGATCTGATCTGAAATAAAACCTCTTAGCATGCCATGCTTGGCGATATTGTTGACACTGCCATTTGCTATTTATCATTTTTGAAATGCCAAACCAAGTATCTGCCAATATTGGCTCAATATCATCAACAACTCAGGTTGACAAAATTATAGAAAGTTAACTTTCACGGCTTATTATCTAAAGTATCCTTTGCTATTATTTTTCTTTTTTGAACACACCTTTGCCATGAATTAGACATGATTCACCCTTATCCAATATAATTAAAGGAAAAATGGAAACACTAAAGTCTTGTTTGACACAAGGAATTTGATTAGATTATTTTGATGGGATTATCAATAAACTATTTGCATTCCAGTTCAATTAGTTAGTCTTTATGTATTATTTAAAATATTAATTATATATTTATTTTACGAATGAAATATAGAAAAAAAATTAAACATTTGTAAAATTTTGGCGTTGGAGCAGTAGCACCTTCTACACATGCTCAAAGCCGGCCCTAAATTGATTAGATCTAAAGGATAAACTGGAATGCAGATAGCTTATTGATATAAATTATGATAGTCAAATGGCATTAATATTGCGGCAGTGGATTTCCGATTACAGACAGTGAAGCTTCACTTTGTATTCATGTTAACTTTCTACTTTTTATTTTATTTAAAAAAAAAAAAAAACTGAATAAAACGTTGACAGGAAGGGTGTGTTTGGTATACAGTATTGAATTGAGTTGGATTGACCTGGATCAGATTAGATTGAATTCGATTGAATTTGATATGATTAAATCTCATGTTAAATATATGATAGTATTAGATTTGTTGCGTTCCAATCATGTATTTGGTGTATGATAAGATTGAAGAAAAATGTATAGATGTATGATAAGAGTGTGCATTATTTATACAATCAATCTTCTTGTTATTATTATTATTATTATTATTAATCCAAAAATAGTGTTAATAAATATAAGAGATGCATTTATCCTCACTAATTGGAATAAAAAAAATATATTTTTTATAAAATAAGTATTTAAAATAAAAATATATAATTGCTTCTAATAAAAATATTTATTATTTCATAAATGAAATTATTAACTTTTAACATTTTTTAATTTGATTTGAAAAACTAGAAAAAAAAAAAGAAAAAAGGAAAAAGTAAAAAATAAAATAAAATAAAAAATAGACAGCACAACTGGCGTTTGTGGTGTAGTGTACATTATGGGATTTAATTCAACCAATCCCTTCCGAATCCCAAACCTGGGATTTGATTTCAAATCCCATGTTTTGTCCATCACGGTTCCGAAACAGCCCTCCAAACAGGCCCAGAGGGTCACTTGAAAAAAGCAAGATCAATCCTGGAAATAGTGCAATGGAAAATATGGAAGAAAAATTAAATTAAGTGGTTGGACACGAGAGAAGAAAGAAGCAGAGCAGCAGCAGATAATACTTTAGTGGTTGACCTCGTGCTTAGTTCAGCTATGAATGTGCTTAACAAACAAAAGTTATTCAAATACCAAAAACAATCCTTTTTTATTTCATGTTGTATAATTAATTAATAATTCATAGTTGTCTTGGCTTCACCGACTTCCACCAACTGGACTTGCACCTGCCATTTCCAATTGTTGGTTTCGTCGTTTGTTAATGTTACCTGTATGTTGTTGTTAGTTTCTGGTCTCTGCCCATCCACCATTTTTAAGACGACAAACGATATTATAATTAAATGCATGATTATTTGAGTTTGAATTCCGAGCCATTAATATATCCCACCTCCCATACCGTACACGTGGCCCACATATTCATTGAACAGACGGTGGGGCCTAATTTTCTTTTAAGATGGGTATCCACCAATCAGCATAAAGCAGCTGAACTTTGATATGGCAACAACATTTATTTTATTTTTGCTATACTTAATTGTTATAGGAACAGTATAATACTGATGCATGTGCAAAACCCAAACTGGGTCTAAGACCTGAGTTGATGTTCTCATTAATCAGGACCATCCATTTCTCTCTCTATCAAATGATGGATGTATATATGATATGCCCAATAGCCAAGTAGGTGAGATAGGTCCATCAAAAGGGGCATTTTTCACGTATTCAAAGGCTAAGATTTCTCAATCCTGGTTCCTGTGTAAGGTCATTATCAGTTTGTATCTTTCACTTTATTATTAATTAAAAATAAAATAATTTTTTCTATGAGGACAAGGATGGTTGTTCAAAAAGAAAAATGAAAGGCAAACTGTGAAGATATACAACGAAAAAGCAGAGGCTACGATTCCATGACAAGCAAAATGGATAAGCTGATGCAGGTACTGATAACTCAGCGTTGTTTTTATCATTTTGTTTGGACTGAAGCAGAGACCAGACCCTCCTTTTATATCTAGATTTGGTCTACTAGCTAAGAGTTGCATCCAAATGCAAATTACACTCATGATAGATGAGAAAAAAGAGGGAGATATGCAGATTTAGATATGGATTTGGGGCGGTGGGTAGAAGAAGAGAACAGATGGGTTTTGGGCCACTAGCCATGACTAGAATAGGATAGACAAGAAAGAAAGCCAAAGCTATGCTTCCCATCACTTGTTCAATTGCACAGTCAGATCCCACTTCCATGATAAGTCTGCTTTTACCGTCCTGCCAGAGAGAATACCAACAAATAAGGCAGCTAGATTTCCATCCTAATTATAAGAGAGAGAGAGAGAGGGATTGCAATGGTGGAGTTGGCTGCTTTATAACGCAAACGCAGGGGGTGTGACAAATCATCAAATCATTTGGACCCACATCAACTACACCCATTTTCCATGATGTCAAGTCTTCTAGTCAGACCACAACAGGATTCTAATAACATTGCCATTCATCTTTGATTGATTAGAGCATTATAACAACATTAAACCAAGCCCCAACAACAATAAATTCCATGAACCTGAATGAGCTTCTTGTTCTAGTTCTACGAAAGCCAAGACACCACCACCAAAGACTCCTTAAGGATTGGGATTCTAATGAAACGAATCCCACTCAGCAGGGGAGGGTCCTGCAACTTGTACTTGTACCACACTTTCCACACATGTAATGGGCCTCATTGTCAATCGATCATTCCACATAGACTAAACCCAAAAAATATTTAAAGGAAGAAAAAAAAAAAAAAAGGCAAAGACACAGTCCCACCAAAGTATATGGTCCATGCATATGCAAATTTTGACATTTATTAACCATCTCACATTGCTAACAACAACAATAATAAATTCAACAGTCAGGTGCTACACCAACACATCTGAAAAAACCAAACATTGAAAGAGAGAGAGAGTGTGAGAGAGATGTATCAGTCTTGGGCATTTAGTTTCCACCAGCTACATCTTAATCTAAACTACAATTTGAATCAAAATAACAGACTAAAAATCTTTTTGAGAGTAAATCCTTGCTTTTTGGCTTCTGATTCTCTACCGCTGGCATGGAAGATATACACCTTTCTATACCACCTCCAATTCTTCAACATCCATTTCAGTTTCTACTTCATCATCAAGAGATAGGCAAATTGTTCCAAGTGAAGAAAATAGATGTACAATCAATTCTTGATGTTGGTCAACACCCCCCCTCCCTTTCTAGCAGCCTTCTTTTATGATCAAATGAATAAAAAACAAAAAAGTAACAAGAAAATTATAAGCGTACCGATACAACAACATCCAATGGTCCAATACCTCAACAAAGACATCCTTCTTTTGCGTTAGCTTTCTATCCTTCAAATGTCATCGAAAGAAACCAAGCAAAGAAGAAATCTGGTTTCTTATATTGCTTTTGCTTTTATTGCCATCAAAAACAGCCCAGGCCAAGAACAAGAGTTCTTTACCCAACTTTGTTTGACAAGCATGCAGAGACTTTACTTGCGGGTTATATAAAAGTGACCCACTGTATTCAATTTTCCCACAAAAATAACTTGTAATTGATCAATAGCCAACGCAAGAACAGCTGAAACACAAGATCAGATCTGATTATGGTGCATCATCCATCAGCTCTTAAGATGGTAACAAAATTAGGTGCGTCATCTCTTGGTCCTTCAAGAGACCGATACATGTACAGTGTCCCAACATCATCGGCCTCCTCCTGATTTTCAGATCTAATCACTTCCACAACCAGGTTTGGCCTTGCTTGGGCAACCTGTTGGCAACCTTGGCGAGTTAATCTACAAGAAGACATCCATAGGAATCTCATGTTATAATAGTGGTGCAAACCCGAATGTAGGGCAGCGTCCCCAAATGGGCTATCTCTGATTTCAAGTTTCTGTAACATAGGGCAGCCCTGAAGCACATACTGCAACCCCATATCGCTATCCCCAGCAAAAGCAACAGAAAGGGTCCTTACCAATTTCCCATACTTTCCAATGTAACTGAAAGCTCTGTCTGTTAATAAACCAGAAGTGGCCAGCCGAGTGAGCTTCTTGCAGTTCCTGACAATGGCTCCAAACCCTTCATCCATAGGTTCTCCTGTCACATGATCAGGCCTATGACGCCCCATTATACATAGCCGAAACACCTCAAGATCAGGACAGTTCTCAGACATTGCTACCACAGCTGCATTTGTCATCCATTGACAAAAGTATAAGATAGACTGTAGTTTCCTACAACCTTCTGCAATTGCTTGGAGGCCCACTTCAGAAACGGGGCCCTCAGCATCCTCCTGGGCTTCGACTGGGAAAACCCGAAGCTCACGGAGTTCCTTGCATGTCATAGCCACAGCTTGAAGTCCTTCATCGCATATTGAGTCAAGGACCTGCATAATGAATAGCTAAAATAAGCTTCAAAATCTAGACTTTACAGCAATGTTGATAGCCAAAACGCACTACAATCATACCCAGAAGATTTGAAGTTTGACACAGTTGCTTATGATTGGTTTGAGCTGTTCTGCAGTAATATTGGCATAGCTGAAATTCAGAGAGGTCAGATTGGCACAAACCGGATAAATGGCAATCAAGTACTCTGGGGTGATTTCCCTGAACCCAGAGAGACAAACTAAGGATCTGCAAGCAGCAAAAGCAGATTCATAGTCCGGTTCTGCATCACCCTGAGCCACAACCTCTGACAGGCTGAAAGCACCTGTCCCAAGATGCGTAAGCTGCGGAGCTCTAACCATCAGGCGGTATAAGTCCCCAATTGAAACATAACGATTCAACTTAAGTTTCCGGAGCGAAGGGGACCTAGCCACCAGCTTCTCTAATGCCTCGAAATTTATGGGGCCTTCAACACAGTCGAAAATGAGAGATTCAAGACAAGATTCACCCTCCGGAAAACAAGATATCCAGTCCACGTCATCATCTTGAACCTCCGATTCCATCAGATCAAGCACTCTCAGTTGTCTGGCAAAAGAAATACAAAAACCCTATGTAAACTTAACTGCAATCTGCACATTAAGACACAACATTGGCACCCAGAAAGCAACATTTCAATTCACATGCATTGGTATCACCGAGCATCAGAGTCAAGGCTACAAAGACAGCAACGTACACAATCCAGACAATCCCTACTAAAACAACAAGAGATCTAGACATTTGTTCTACAAACACAAATCAGATCAAACAAACGAACAAACAAACAAGAAAACCCATTAAATTTGAAAACATGTGATCAACATCCAGACAAACCGCAAACACAAACAGATCCAAAACAGACGATTTTCCAAAAAAAAAACCTGCACTTGCTGGCGATAAATGCGAGGCCACTGGTACCAAACCCCTCACAACAAACGAGCATAAGCTCCTTAAAACCCCACAAGGACTCGGCAAGCAGAGCCAGATCCTCGTCAGTGACAGACATGCGCTTCAAGCAGACCTTCTCCAGCCAAGGGTAGGCCTTCGTCATGCTCGATACCCACGGCGTGAAGTGGGCCCCCCAAGTCGGCGGCATCAGATTGAAGTCCGCAAACCTCGGCTTCCCTTTCAACACCAAGGCCCTGACCCGGCTGAACCGGCCGATCACCCGGCCCGGAGACACCGCGTAGCAGTTCCCGATGAAAAGCTCGGATCGGGTCAGCGCCTCCGCACGACACCATGACTTGCAGACCAATGAGGCAGCGTTGCGGTCTCGGCGGCAAGTGAGGAAGCAGAGCACGTTCTCGAGGACGTTCTCGAGTACCTGGTCCGGGTACGGGGACTGATATTCGGTCACGGGTATGGATAGGGGCGTAGAGGATGAGGAGGATGATGACGATGATGCTGATGTGGAAGATCCGGCGGCTGAAATAGAACCGGAACAATTACGGGTTTTGTTGATGGAGGTGCAGCGGAGATCCAAAGGCGGGGATCTGTCGTCGTCTTCGGACATTTGTTGGACTACAAGATCCTGACGCATAAGATATCTGGTGTTTTAAGGAGAGAAAAGTTAAATAAAAGTGGCCAACAGGGTGGTGATCAAAGGAGATGGGGATTGTTATTGTTCTTCAGATCATGAGACAAGGGTTTCAAAGGAGAGTGAAGAAGATGAGGTGGAAGTAGGTGTGTTTGTATGTGTAAGTGTTGAGTAGTGAGCATTGGGATTCTCCAAGACTAAGGCTGTTGTTTCTCTCTCTTCGTTCTACTGCAGCTGCTGCTACCACTGCTCCTCCTCCTGCACTATCCAATGCCTCTCCACTCTTCTCCTCCATTATTTGGGGTTTTTCTTTTTACCGAGCTTTTTTCTCTTCTTCTTTCTTTTCTTTTTTTACAATTTCATACTACTCCCTTTCTTTTTTCTTTATTTTTAGACACCTCTTTCTACTTCTTATATTCTTATTATGTCATACATACTTTCACTACCTTTTCAACAACATACCTTTAAATTAAGCAATTTATTTTTATTTGGTTTAACGTGATGCCTCAATATTTAGTTTTTTCAATGAATAATCTAATGATCATTTATTAAAAATAGCAATCAAACTAAATTTCAAAAAATAACATAAACAGAGTAAAATTTAATATTTAAAAGAAAATTTAACTCTAATCATTTTTATAAAATTTAACATTATTTAAGTAAAAAATAAAATGAGATTGATATAATAGTAATCTTACATACTTCCAGTTTAAAGATTATGAGTTCGAATTATTCCTCTTCTTAAACATTGAATTTATGTGATATTTCAAAAAATAAAAAATAAAAAATATACTAATTATTTAAATTATGAATAATTTTATTATAAAATATTCTTAAAAGAAATGTAATAAAAAGCAGTTATGTATGTAGTTACTTATACTTTCATATTCCATTTCACTTAATTCTTAATACATACAACTAATATAACTTGCTAAAATAAGGGAATGACTTATTTATTTAAATAGATATTTAACTCATTGTATAAAAATAAAATTAAAAAATTAAAATATAATCAAAATTTTTGAAAATAATTTGAATACAAATTTAGATAAATAATAAATTAATGTTTAAAAGAAAGAATGTTTGGAGCTTTTAAAAATTTGTATGCATTATTTATAAAAATTAAAAATAAATAAAAAAAAAAACATATTTTACATTTATAGGTCAACGGGCAAAAAGTAAATGATACATAAAATTATGAAGAAATATTAAATCACAAGAAGATAGGCGGATAACTCTCAAATAGATTAAAAACAAAGGATGATTTTGCAAAGATCCCTGTTAAATTATGCAAGAGCACAGGGAACTTTATCTCTACGCTTTTGAAAGGAAAGTAAAAAGCACGGTCCAATCAAAAAGAAGTAAATAGTGGTTAGTTACTGAAGCTTCAGGAGTGACCAACTTTGGACAAAACTCTGCGAAAGCCTACGTGACACAGTGATGAGATTATTTCCCTACACGCGTCATATACCCGCGTGAGAATCACTTTACTCTCTATTTTATTGCTGGCAGCCTCCCTTCTCTCTCCCTTGTTGTTGTGTACCGAAATCAAAAATGTAAATAAAATCAATGATAATGTTAATAATAATAATAATTTAAAAAGGAAAATGAAAAAGGGAGTGGATGTAATTGAATTCAGGCTGCTTTAGGTGTTTTGCTGAGGTTAGCATCATTTGTCCTTCTTAACATACACTTGAGATTGGATCCAATTTAGATATGTCATTTCACTAACTTTTCAACACATTTTCTTACCTTTTATTGTAAATTTTACTCATAATTATTCCTCTCTATCTTTTTACTTATTTTGTAAATTTAACTCCAAATTCAACTCTCTTTTAAGGTTTAAACTATTTGGTCGTTTTTGGTTAAAATCTTGTCATCCCATTCATTTTAAGGGTTACTATCCTTTCTATCCATTTTTGGTCATGGGTTGCTTCAATTCTCTCCTTCTTTCTCGTTTTAGTTTTATTTTTCTTTTTGATTTATTACTATGAAACCCCTTTTGCATTCTACTACTAACTGGAACATAAAATTGAGACCAGAAATTCAAACTAGATGATTGATCAATAAAGAGTTAGGCTTTCTGTAAGGGGAAAAAAAATAATAGGCCTGAATTTGAACACCTCATAATGCATAACTGTAAATAATATGTTCATATTTTTAAATGACATTTGAATGCATATATTAAAAGCGATTTTGTTTATATATATTTGTGACTTTATAATATCGTATATTTATGAAACTTAAATGTTAATTCAAATCCATGATATTCTATAACTTATCATTTTATGAAAATTAATATAATAGCTAAATAAATAACTGCCTCCTTGATCTGATGCTAGAGGAGTCCGTTGGTTCCCTTCTTCTAATGGTGAAAAAGTAGCTAACAGCCTCCAACAAGGTGAGTGAAGGTTACAAACCTTTTCTTTGTTTGGGAGGAGGCCACAAGCTTTCTTCATAAAATGGAAGAAGGGTTGTCTTTAATATAAATGAATTCTTGAATTTGCCAATTATAGGTGCGATTTTGAGAGTTCGTGTTCAATTATGTACGAAAAGATTTTGTACTAAGATTAAGTCACAAAATTTATCTTTTAACATTGAGATATTTTGATTTTTTTTTTCTTTTAACAATAAATTGTATATTAGAGGAAGGAAAGATAATTTAAAGTCACAATATTAAATGCGAAAAGCATATTATCAGAAAAACCTCAAATTGTTTTAAAATAAACAAAGACAACGTAAAAAATCCAAGTTCTAAACATAGTATAGTACAAATTGACATTTTGCTATTAATTAAAAAAAAAAATGAATTGATTTATATCCGAAATTAGGTGTTAGTTTGTGCTTACATTTTGGAGGTTTTGATTAAACAAATCAGAATTTGTTTGTCATGTTAATCAAATATGCACGTAATTAACAAATCTAATTTACATATAAAAACTGCTGCATCTAATATTATACATAGTTTAATAATATTCTAAATTTATATCGTTTAGTATCTGGCTTTTGGCACCATTGGTTAGACGCCAATAACCCCATGCCTCCCATTATGTGTGGCATGAGTTCGACACCCACCCGTCAAATTCAAATAATATATATAATAACAGTTATTTCTTTACCTCCGTATAGATAGATCCCTCCTAATTAGAAATAATATTCCGAATCGTATTACTAGTGTTATATCTTGGATGATCTCGACAGTCTTTTGAGTTCGTTCCGATCTCAGTTTGAGTCCTAAAAAATATATATATATTGTTTAAATGATATTCAAAAAATTTTATTTATTATTACACAAGGAAAAAAATTGAAGGCATTGTAAATAGATAAATTATCTAGATGTGATGCTCATTATATATATATATATAAATAACACTGGGCCATGTAGGTCTGGGTTCTGTTTGTACGTGGGTTGCGTGTTTGAAGATCGATGTTTCAGACACTCGATCCAGTACTAAGTCAATTCAATCAGGCTTTGTAAGTGATCGACAGATTTAAGACATAAACATAACAACTCAGGGAGAATCTTTTAGCGATAATGACAAAAATTTGACTGAAAATGATAATGCGTGACATAATTTGAGTTAAACTTTGTAAAACTATTTTTTATTTATTTTGGTCGTTTCGTTTGAACAGGTAGCCGGTGAAAAACCCCATGTGTTTAGCCGCCAGTAACTTTCTGTCTTGTGCCAAGCGCCAAGCACTCTGCTCATTTTCCTCCAAAAAAAAAAAAAAAAGTTACTCCAGTCATTTGGAATTTTCCCTATTTTTCGATGTATTCATGTATGCCCAAAACAATAAGAATTATTAAATAGTCAACGTTGATTTTCACATCATGTAATCTAATCATAATAATATTCTGTACCGTTCAATTTAAATAACATGAAGTAAAATGACAATCTCTGCAATTTATTTAAATCGAAGTGCACTAATTACATATAACAACCTGTTTATTTCATTATCAATCATTCATTGAATATTTTCTTTTAATTGAGAATAACTTTCAGGGTTACCAACATATATCGATGTTGATTGGTTCGTAGGTTTATTTGTGGTTAATGGGAATGAATACAGGACTATACATGTTACAATAACTCAGTTGGAAAAATAGCAAAAATGAAAAAAAGGATTCCTGATTCCCAGAATGTTTCTTTTTAACTTTGGGAATCTTTCTTGTTCTCTAATATATAATTATCTCTTTAATGAGCAGTTTTACTTTGAGCAAAACAATCGGTAATCATCTTTTAATTAACGAGTTTTAAGTCTATCTCCAATGCATCGAAACAAATGTCAAAAGGTTGCCGAGGCAACATAATTACCAATTTAAGAAAAGTATTTCTTTTTACTCCTTTATGTAAGTTAAATTACGGCATTTTTATTCTAATGGATGATCAATACATGCTGCATGTAATTGGTCAATTTATAAATTTAGACATTTTAAACTTCACATATAAACATATGCATTCGATCCTGTGCAAAGAAAGTTTATGTACAAGTTATGCAACTGAATACGCTAGCTAATCTAATTGAATTTAAGAGTTTCAAAGGCAATACAATCCCTAATCCAACCCCAATTGTTAGAATCTGGATGGACCACAAAAAATCTTGTTGAGACATTGTTTTATGTGCTGTGCTTTTGTTGTGCTTTCTCGAAATGCAAATATGCAAGCAAAGGTCTAGCTCCTGGTTAAAGAGAATTTGTCTCTTAATGTTAGGCCCAAAGACAAGCAAATGCTGGGACAGCGATATATGATAGATCCATAGCTACACAAATTGTAAATATCAATACCATGGAACCCCATGACTGTTCATTAACACAAACTTTCTCCCTTTGGGGACCTTCCTTTTCCTGTTAATATGAACAACATGAATTCGCATTGGACCAAGAGCGTGACAACACATTTCAAACAGAAACTCAAACATGTGGAGGTGGCTTTTCATTTGAACTCATCAATTTGTCCACATATGTGACGCTTTGATTGTTTAAACCTTTTGATTCCAAACAGCTCCTCCATAAAGAGCCTTCTCGTTATGGTCTCATTTCCACTAAGCTTAGCCTACCTATTCGGATTGATATAAACGGGGCAGGTGCATGCATGCAATGTATCTCATATGAGTTGGTGGTAAAAAAAGAAAGTCGAGTGCAAAAGCATTGCTTTAAGTCCTCCCTTATAGGGGAATAGCCTTTTAAGCTATATGCCGGTAAAAGACAATGGCTACACACAACGAGACAATTGGATGACAGAATATTGCTGTCTGGGTTCCAAATTTGGGGAAATTTTTGCAAGAAACTTCTATTGCATTCTTTATATTTTCTACTAGATAATGAGTTGTTAACTAGCGCAAAGCTCTCACTGGACATGTCTTGGTGTTATCTTATTGATTTCTAACTCGTAGTGGGGCTATAGTTTGCTGTTTTTGGGTATCATTTATTGAGGTTAGAGAGGTCCATCTATTCCTTGGACTCATACTTTAGTGGCTTTGGCTTACAACTCCATAGAGAGCCACTTACTATCCCTTTGGATTTCTCTGGAATTTCAATTTGCAAATAGCTGAGCGACAACTAATGGACTGTACACGTGCAACATCCTACCCGGAGAGGATTTACACGAGCTTGTCAGCAATTCGATCGAACGCGGAATACTAGGTATCCAGTTATGGTACCAATTTTATTTTTATAGCAAATTAAATATCTAATTTAAAATTATTTACAGATAAATAAACTTTTAGATTTTATTATAATTAACTCTCCTGTCATTAGTCAAGACCATTAGAGTTAATGGTCAGTAGTATAATTCAAGATAAAAGATGAAAATGTCATTGATTGATTTAGTTGACTGTTTGATCAAATAAAAAATAATAAAAAAACTATAATACCATTGAATTAAACAAAAATTAATTTAAAAAAAAAAATCTCCACCATCCGTCACGTGATGGGTGAAAGAGATTAATTTAAAAATAAAAATATGTATTTTATATTTTTAAAAAATGATTTTTAAAAATTGATAACCAGATTTTTTTTTAAGAATTAATTTTTTGTAGAACAAAAGCTTCAAAACATTAAAAATAAAAATAAAAAAAGTTGTGAACATCAAATCTAGGCTTGATGTTTATATAAAATTGTGAACATCAAATTTGGGTTTGATTCGAACCCAAATGAAATGTGGGTTTGACGTTGGTTGTCGATTGGTTTGATTTTTTTCAGGTTGATAATAATTTTCAAATGGGATTGAGTTGAAGATGATTTTTTTTTTTAACTTTTTAATTTTTATTTTTTTTTTATGAAAATTTGATGGAAAAAATTTTATTCTATTTTTTAATTTTTATTTAATAATTTAAATTTTTTTCAAATTAATCTCCATCATCCATCTAAGATTGACGGTGGAGATTGATTTATTTTATTTATTTTAATTTTTTAAAAATTTGTTTTAAAAGAAGAATAAAAAAAATTGGTGGACGTTGCTTACTAAATATCTCACCAGAATTTCGAAATTTGAATCCTTTTAAGATCTGTCCTTTATTAATTTTTAGACAAAGTTTTAATAAAAGAAATAAGAGATTAAAGGAAAAATGAATATTTAAAAGAAACAAGAAAAATAGAAAAAACGATTATAGTTAATATAATCAAATATGGTTATTTCTGAAATTATGAGAGATGTATATAGAAAATTATTAAGTTTTAAATTTATATGATGAGTGTCTTAAGATATTGAATATGATATGACATTTTATGGTGACAATCGATCAACTCCTATAATTAGTGAGACAATAACATTATAATTTTTTGTTGAAGTTATAGTAGAGTTATAATTAGCACAACCTTTTTCATGAAGTAATTTTTAGAAATAACTTTGCTAAAGTAAATCACAAATCTTATGAACTATAAATACTTTGTTATATTGGAAATTAAAAAAAAAAATTGTTATATTGGTTTTTTTTTTCTTTTTTTGAGTAATATCTCGTTGTCACGGACATAACTAGGATCTAATGTTAGAGTAGGTTAGGAAATTTTTTTTATTGAATCTTTATGCATGATAAATTTCTCGAATGTATAATTAATTAATTAAAAAACTGAGTTACACTTAATAAATAGCATAGTAAATCTTAATCTTTATAACATTTATTGCAAAATAATTATATCATAATAATTTAATATAAATATTTAAACTGATGAACTGTATTTCTTATTTGAATTAATGATCAACATAAATGATAAATAATGAATTAAAATAATTAAAAGTACCAAAAGATCTAAGAATTTAAACAATATAATAACCACAATTTATACCACAAAAATTCTAAAAACCTATCAATCGAAGATCTATTTCTTAATTTAGATAAACAATATTAAAAACTCGATTTTAACTCTAAGGTAAGTTGAAAACCAAAAACTTGAAAAATTAAACATGCTTTATTTTAATAAATGATCATATTTTACAACCACCAAGATTTTTAATAAATAATATATCATATAGTTAAATTTTTGTTCACTCTAAATTATACATTATAATACAAAATTTGAGTACAATTTTTAAAAATAAAAGGAATTTTGTTTGAAGAAAAAGAAATAGACAAAAAAATTATTTTATATCTTAATTTAAAAAAAAAAATCTAAAGTAAGTTATTAAAATGGAGCTAGGGTATGCTCTAGCCCTCAAGAAGCAACGTGTAGTTACACTATGAATGAAAAATATTTGTTCTTATAACCTTCCAATTTAAAATATCTCATAATCCTAAGGATCATAAGCTATATGTCATAACGAATCATTCAATATTAGTGAATGAATATTATAGAAATTTTATGAGTTATGAAATGTACAAAATAAGAAAATTTATAGTTTAATATGTAAAAGAGTACTATTAGGTTATCTAAAAATTTTTCTTAGTAATATAATGTTGACGTGGTAAACCAGCCAACCAGATTCTTGAGCCCAATGCCGCGCTGATAAGGAGACCTGCAACAAACAGACCGAATAATGGCAAAGAAGAGAAGAAGAAAGAAGAAAGAAGAAAAGACACAGGAGGTTTGAAGTGGTTCGGCCCGATTTGGAAGGGCCTACGTCCACTGGTTCTGTTATTACTGTTGATCTCTCACAAAATGCTTGCTCTCCCTACGTTTTTACAGAGTAACAGCCTCTCAAAACTCTCAATTTCTGGATCCGTTTACAATAAATGTCTCTCTCTATTTATAGAGAAGAAGAGGCTACAAAGAGAACAAACGGACAAAAAAGGCTGATCTTGTCGTAATAAATGCTGCTGGAGAGCTTTAAATGCTTCTGACTTCTGACATGTCAACTCTGGCGAAACATGGGCCGACTGCTGACCCATGCCGGTTTGGTGAGATTTCTGGAAATTAAGCTGCCATTAGGTGAGAAACCCTTACTTATCGTGCAAGACACGCTATTTTACTGTCTTACACTGAAACTGGGCGAACTGGCTAGATAACGGTCTGAAACTGCGTCGTGACGATCTTGACTTCGGGAACGATCTGGCGATCTTGATATCGCTGCAACGGTCTAGCGACCTTGACGTCGCTATCATCATAGCAGGTGAACCTGTCATTGTCTTGCTCGAGCTCGATCTCGCGATCTGATACACAGTACCTCTCACGGGCCTTTGGTAACTTGGGCCACCATTTTTATGGGCCTTTGCCAGCTCATTTGAGGAATCCAAAAATACCCATAACATATAATATTTGAATTATCAATATCATATTAATTATAACAATATTTAATGATTTATTGATTATTACCAAATCACATACTATATTATTTGTGCATAAATTTGGATAAAATTTGTCTTGACCCAACATTGTTTTATACAAAAATTAGGGATAATCTCAAAAAATCTATTGTAATTTGCAAAAATATTTATTTTACTATCTACGTTTTATGTTTGTCCAAAATATTCCTTGATGTTAAAAAATTAATAGAAATTATCAATTTTATCATTTATAACTTCATCGTCAATTTGTGTCCATCGGGAGTATTTTCATCAGTTCACACGCTTCCAAGGTGTATTTTGAGTATTTTTATTAACGTCAAATGTGATTTTGGATAAAAATAAATAATAGGTAATAAAATTGACATTTTTATAAATTACAATGAATTTTTTGGGATTATCCCTAAAAATTATAAAATTTCATATCTTATGTGTCGTAATAAAGATGATCCTTCACATGCTAGAGCCTTATGTTTAAAATATAAATCATAAATTATGTACATTCACTCATTGCTCAAGTTATTCGTGTACCTTCACTTTATATGTATGATTGGAGTTCTAGTCATACCATACATGGTTAATAACATTAGTAAGGAGTTTTCTTCTTTTCTTATGAAAATAGATTTTTCTTAGTGTTGTGAGTGGGTTTTGGAATGTATAAAATATTTAATTTGGATATGCATTGATAGACATTTGCCATCAGTAGATTTTCATTTACATATAATTAAAAAAAAAGAAAAAAGTGTAGATAATAGAAATGCAAAAACAGCAAGTTTTTTTTTTTTTTTTAAATGACAGCAAAAATATATATATATTTTAGACATTCATATTTTAGATAAATTGAATTTTAAATTTCATGATGATATCATGTTGAATAATAAACTTGAGATTTAAAATAGTAATTACATAAAGCAGAATTCAACATGTAACGTTCATGTTCTATTTAAATTTTATAGTTTATATTTTACTTTAATGCAATTTATAATCCCAAGTACTAAACTCTGCTTCGACCTCTGTGATTTTGCAAATTTCGACATATTTTTTTCAAACAATAATTGAGGATTAAAATACGTTACAATTTTTCAGTATAAATATCACACATCAAACAATAATCACATTATTTTTCGTTTCCGAACGAAAAGCTTTCCCATATGAAGATTGAATTAAACATTGATTAGAGTTCTACACTAATAAACATATTATCATGAAATAATTAAAGATAAACAATAACTAAAGTACAAAACTGAAAATACAATAACTGGGACAGTCCAGTCCTAAAAAAAATAAAAAATAAAAAATTTGAGAAAATGGTATCCCAAGAGGGAATAAGATTTTTTTTTATTTGTCCAAATATGTCAAATATCATAAATAAAAATGAAAGGTCTTAAATATATCCTGACAATGTCAGAATCATAAATTACACAATAATATATATAAATCACAACATAAAACAAATTGATTCATACATGATTAAACATGGACATCTATTCGTATTGAAATAAAAATTTCATAAAATTTTTCTTGGCCAAAAAAAATAAATAAATAAAAGGAATAAGAGTGGTGATATTTTCACCCCTCTAAAACTGTCTTTACATCTCAAAATATAATTATTTTTAAAATCTCAATATTATTTTTGATAACATTGTTTAAAAAATGAAATTTCAAAACCGTGAAACAAAGACCCTTTTTTGTCTTCTAGCGTGGGCTCAAATCTCCATTGTAAAGCTCATCCATTAAGATCATAGAATAACTTTCTTGTCTCCTAACGTGTGCAGTAGCTGTTACTGTAGAAAGTCATTTCACCTTTATATTTGACTAATCACATTTTTTTTAAGTATAAAAACCGTATTTTGAGATAGATAAGAGGATTACTGGAACTAACTGAGATAGAACATTAGTAGTACAGTCAAAAAAATTATTCCTAGTTGGAAGGGATCCATCCATATGAAGATGAAGGAGAGACTCATTCAAGGGTGAGAGATCAATCCATACAAATGATGAGAGACATATCATTATTATTATTAGTATCATTATAAATATTATTATATATATCAATTTGGATTTTGTGAGCTGGGGCTTACAAAAGAAGGCATGGGGGTTGTTGGTACTAACTAACAGCGCTAGCAACCAATGACTGACTAATAACGTTGTCACAATATAAATTACCAACTAGCAAATTTCCTAGTTTAGAACAATAAACCGAAAAGATCTGTACTATCAAAATGTATATATACAAAATGAGGTATTTACAAATATTATGAATTAGATACTATTATTTTAATTATTAATTTCCAAATTATTATTTTGATGGAGAAAGTTATTCTATGATCTTAATAGATGAGGTTTCTAATTTATTATGTGTGATGGAGAAATCTTAATGAAAAAGATGAAGCGATTGTCCAGTTTGTGACAAAGAATATAAAGTGGTTTGTGATGTTAGCGAAGAGTTTTTGGAAAGAGATCATTTTTTTTTTTCTAAAAAAGGGGAATTTAATTAAGAACATAATAATGATGGTAGTGAAGTTAAAAAGAAGAAAATGATATATCAATAATTAAGAATGTGTTATTACAAGCTTTTATAGTGTATTTACTTCACTTAAATGAATAAGAATAAAAATCAAAATTATATATAAAAGTTAGAATAAATTGATTACTTCAACTGTAAGAATCAGAATCGGAATCAATATTATTCTCATTTAACTGTTTACTTTACTTTGTAATCGAAATGAATTAATTACAAGTGGTAAAAATACTATTGATTAAAATTATGGATTATTTATAATATGTAAAATAATATTTATGATATAATGTTATATTTTTGTTACGTAACTCGTGATAATAAACTAAAAAAATGAATTTTCTTAATAATATTATTGTAGACATATTGCAATTTTTATTTTTTAATATAAAATATTACCTAAATTTGTTTTGGTTTTGGTAAATGTAGTAGCCTAGTAACATTTTTTAATTTATTCTTTTGTAAATATGTTTTTTTTTTTTTTAATAGATGTATAAGAGACTTTTTACATTAAATTTGGAAATGAGAATAAGATTTCTAAATAGGATAGAGGGAATGAAATTTTCATTTTATAATCCCAAATTGATATGGAATTCATACCTTCATTCTTATTGCATAATAAATTTTAAATCAATTAATTTAATTTTTTATTCTTATTATCTGCTCATGGAGTAAACACACCGGTAATATTTTTAACAAGGTTAACGGGGTGAACATATAAAGAGAGGTGCACATGTAGTATTTTAAGGGTGCCAGTGTCGCCACTCTTGGAATGAATACAGATGTAATCGACATCAAAGCCCAAACCAGAACAAATAAGGCCCAAAAAGCCAATTGCAGGCCATTTTGAAATTTGAAAGCCTGAGATTGGTCACAAACGTTCAAATTCAAAATTCTTTAACTGCTAAGCAAATGACGGGTGGTTGACAGCACTAGTCTGTACGCGTTGGAATCGTGGAAAAGGACGTTGGCAATATCCTTCAAGTATCTGATATTCGAATCCCTAAAATCAAGCCAACGGATATAACGAAGGCCAGCCTGAGTTGAGTTCAATAAGAAGATGAGTCAGCAGCACCAAGCGGATCAACCCAAAGTACCCTCACAATCCGACACCCAACAGCCTCATTCATCCGACTACGCCCCTTACCCGAAGCTCGATCCAAACGACGTCGCTCCGCCTCCGGAGAATTGGGCGAGTGTGGCAGTGGGTCCAGCGCCCATCCACGAGACTGCCGCCACCACCATGCCGTCCGAATCCAATCCTTACGTCTCTCCCTCTCCCGTCCCCCAGTCATCCGCTAAGAGTAAGTAACTACCACCACTACTCTAATAATAATTATTCTGATTTTCAATAATATTTGAATAATAACGATATTGCAGACAAGATGGAGTCTGTGAAGGGAGTGTTGACAACTTGGGGTAAAAAGGCGGCCGAGGCCACCAAGAAAGCTGAGGATCTTGCAGGAAATATGTGGCAACACTGTAAGTTTTTCCCTCGAGCAAATTACAAATTAGCTTACCAGTTCAAACTGATTGTCAGGCGGAGTCAACTTTACATATTTATTACAATTTAACTACCCTCCGTTGGTGTCGGTCAATGGTTAATCAACTTTAATAAATCGGGGGTGTTTTTGAAATCATGTTCAATTTATAAATTCCGTCTTTAATCTCGCTTCAGCTTGTCTGCATTTGATTCTTTAGGAAGTTTCGAGTTTTGAGATTTGCCTCTTGATTGCAATTGAAGTCATTATTGATATTTTGATGTAGTAGGCATGGATGGATGCAAGTGACTTTTTGAATTTCTAACCTGATTGACTAAATAGTTTGTGAAGTGAATATGCTGACCTTAATTTATTCTATTGAATCAGTGAAAACGGGCCCTAGTTTTGCTGATGCTGCGGTGAGTAGAATTGCTCAGGGAACAAAAGTTCTTGCAGAAGGTGGATATGAGAAGATCTTTCGACAAAATTTCGAGACTGTTCCCGAGGAGCAACTTCTTAAGACATATGCGTGTTACCTATCCACATCTGCAGGCCCAGTGATGGGAGTTTTATATTTGTCAACTGCAAAGCTTGCGTTTTGTAGTGACAACCCTTTGTCTTATAAAGTTGGTGACCAGACTCAATATAGCTATTATAAGGTGAACTAGCCAAAACTTGCCTGTCAACATTTGATAATACTGGACTTGTGTTTTTTTGGTCTGGGCTAGGAGTCATCTATGCATCGGGTGATTTTAGGGGATAAGATCTATATTATGCTCTAAAGCTAGATTTATCCCGTATTTCTTTTGCTGGTTAAAATGGTATATTATGAACTTCGAAACTATAGTGCTATTGTTAATACCTGGACTTTTATTCTTAATTGAAATTTATACATGAAAATTTTTGTGAAGAATTGAATAGTAAGAATATTTAGTACTTGACTGCCATCAGTAGTAAACTCGTCAATTTACTAAATCCTGATGTCTATCTGATTTGGGAGCTTTGGTGCACAACTCAGCAAACGATATCTAGTGTTTCAATCATGACTTAAACCTTGATCAAATGAAACTGTAGATACTTGTTATTTTTGCGTCTTTTCTTCTTTTCTTTTGCTTAGTTGTCCAGATTTCAGTGTCATTCCCTTTTGTGGTATGATATGTTTCTTGCTATCATTATTTTGGTTTCTATGAAGCTGTTTGCATAGGGGCAGAATTGGCAGTTTTTATATTTTACTTAAATTCTTACACAATTTTATGGCCTTTCGATCAAAATGTTTCAATGGTATAGATTAGCTCACTTGGAAATTTGCTGTGAAAGGAGTTTGTTTATTTACATTGGAAACGTTTAATTTTGATGTCACCATTCATGGTAGGTCAACACACTATAATCTTACATATGACTTGCTAAGTAGTCTGGTTACAGTAGCGTAATATTTTGGGATCTTTCACCAACTCATTGCCTCCCAGGTTTACTCGATAATGTAATATCCTGTTTCATTGATGATTAAGGCAATATCAAGATTTTTTCCATGCACTGTAGTTGTTCCTTTACGTGATTGGATCATGTTTTCCTGTTATGCTGTGCCATACAGCTGGCCTCACATATTATTTGGAACAATTAAAGAACAGAAGTCCTTGCCATTTGTGCTTTCTGCTGGCTAATGAATCTGCTTCACCTTCTTCCCATTATTTCCTGCACACATGGACATGGAACACAAAACTCATTTTTGGAATATGTTTAATGTTTGCTGGTTTGTTTCTTGTAACAGACTTGCTGTCTTTTCTCATAGAGAAACTCTCGTAAATATTTCTCTCAGTTTTCATGGTGCATGTTATTATTATTATTATTATTTTACCTTTTTGACTGGTTATTGACATTGGTTTGCAATTTTCTTTTCATGTATAAATAGGTGGTTATTCCCTTGCCTCAGCTGAGAGCAGTCAATCCCTCAACAAGCAAAGTCAATTCAGCTGAGAAATATGTCCAGGTCATATCCATTGACAACCATGAGTTTTGGTTTATGGGCTTTGTACACTATGATAGTGCTGTGAAAAATCTGCAGGAGGCATTGCAGCCTCGTAGTCAATGATGTGCTAAGAGCCGAGCATGTGCACCATTATTACTGTAGATAAAACATTCTGTGAAAAAGAGTAATGGAATTCCTGAGATGAAATATGCATGTTGCATTTTGTGAAGTTGCCAGCTGATGCCCGTTGTTGGAACTCATGGATTGTAGCTTTAAACTTTGTGATGTATTTGGGATGAAATTTTTTTGTATGTCATTTGTGATTTCAGCTATTCCTTCTGATGAGTATTAATGTTATAAAGGTGGATCTTCCTCAAGTGCCTAGTATTCAATTTTTTTTTGTTTCAGTCTTCTCAGAAGTTCGAGGTAATAATTATTAGCACATTCAATGACAAGAAGAAGACAGCTGCAGCTTCTTTCTCTTGTGGTTTCAGGCTCTCAGCCAATAACTAGTACGTTTTTTCTTATGGTGAACTGATCTGAACACCCATCCGTTGACATGATCTTCGGGGCTTATAGGTTTTTTGGTTGTACAAAATGACATTTGAGAAATAGTTGCCGTGAGTACTACTTTCTCAACTCAAACCTGACTGGCCGGCTGGGCCTGCCCAATCCACCTCGTCTCTATGAGTTATGGCCTTGTATGTTTTTTGGGTTATGAAATCATGAAGTAATTTAATTGTCGAGAAAATACCTAAACGAACCCCTTTTTGAGAGTCTATTTGAAAACTAACCCTTTTTTTTTAGGTTGAAAAAATCTCAACCCTGAAGTTGAGATTGAATTAAATTAACACTATGACTCACAACCTGGAAGTTGGGATTCTGAACCTAGTGGTTGAGATTCTCTACCTTGAGGTTGGGATTTAAAAAAAAGGGTTATTTTTCAAATGGGTTATCAAAAAGGGGTTAGATTTTAATTAAACCCTTTAATTGTCTTAGCAAGAAAGTAACGCATTTTGTTTGTTCTTTGAGTAGTCTGAAATATTATATATATATATAGGATTTTTATAATAATGAAGTCTTAACTTTAAAATGTAAAGACAAATCAATTAAATCCATCCATTCCATTTGAATTAAATAGAAAAAAGAATTTATTTTAGGAAAGAGAATGCAATGGGTGAATTTGATTGATTGGTCTTTACTTTTTAAAGTTAAGACATTTTGATTGTAATAGGTCTCTATATATATTAATTATATCATTAGTGTTTTCAAAATTAGGGTGAATCAATCAAATTTATCAATTGTATTATTCCTCTTAAAATAAATCATCTCTTCTATTTAAATAAAATATAATAGATAGATTTGATTAGTTCATTCTAACTTTTAAAGTTGCAAGACATTGATGGTAGAATTATTATATATATATATATACTTTGACTTTTATGGACTTTTATCTTAAACCGATTGCAGTTATAGCTTTTTAACAAATAGCCTCTTGTAATTACACATATTACAATCTGTCATTATTGTAACAAAAATAAGTTTTTTCACCATTGTACTTAAAAGGAGGCCGGCGGTCAGTGGCTCCTTATCATTACCTCTCCTCCTTCTCCAGTGTTTTGCTTTTAGTATTATTAGCAATTAGTATTTTTATTTAATTCAATATTTTAAATGTTATTTTATTTGATTTTGATATTTTTAAAATATCATTTATATGATTTACATTTTTGGAAATGCATTTCATTAATCTTTTTGGATTAAAAAATTAAATTATAAATATTATAAATATCTGGTTAAATTAATTATACAGTACATAAAAAATATAGAAAATAATATAGTAAAATAATCTTTTTACCGACTTTTAGATGTTTGTATGTATATATATATATTTATATGTGTGTGTATTGCTAACTCGAAAATTTGGATTATATAATTAATATATCAACATATTCCATCTTAAATCTAAATATTGTAGAAATTTTGAGAATATACTTGCTATTTAGCAGGAAGAATGTATCTTATAAGGCTTTTCTACTAGTAAAAAGTTATCTTTAATGTTAAAAGCGATTTTGGAACCAAATTTTGGATTTCTCGAATACATCTTCCATGGAAATGAATTATTTAAAATACCCATATTACATGTGACATTGTTATAAAATTCTATTTTATTTTTCGAATATTCCACCGAACCATCTAATACTTTTCTAGTTGACAATCAAACAGACATGGTCATATTGGCCCAGCCGGGCCAGCCCTACCCACTGTAGGCCCAAGAGAAATAAACCAATTTTAGATTCACTAAAGCTGATCATCCGAATAGGGTCCATGACACCTACCTTGCATGGTTTAAACCAAAGCTGATCATGAAAGCCAGTTTTCGATTCACTAATCTCTCTCACTCACTCGCTCGCTCGCTCGCTCTCCGCAATAGCGAATTCAAAAAAGCTACGTGGAGTGAAGGTTTTTGCTATATACATCTACTTAACTTCAATGATTATTATGGTTCTAATTTTGTTAGTTTCGATGGATAACATATAAATGCTAAGACGATTGAATTTTATTAACACAAAAGGACATTCTAGTT
This sequence comes from Dimocarpus longan, assembly GCA_022984855.1. Lineage (NCBI taxonomy): Eukaryota > Viridiplantae > Streptophyta > Magnoliopsida > Sapindales > Sapindaceae > Dimocarpus > Dimocarpus longan. The sequence goes on from CM041018.1 coordinate 5,512,370, forward strand.
TTTGAAAGACAGACCTTCAATTAGCCACTGATAAGACTTGTCAAGAAATTAATTGATGAGGCAGCTAGGGTAAGCAATGTCTGTCATAATATTTACACCATTCGATATCATCTATAACAAATCAAGCTTTTGAATGTATTTTCCTCTGTTTTCCCTTAACGGAACAAGAAATGTTGACAGCGAGTGATGAGAAGGCATCTTTAATTTGTTAGCCCAAGTAAAGAAACTAGTGATTGCGATTGATCTACTCTACTAATGTCCCAAAATAGCAATGATTCCAGACTTCCAATAAAAGATTTTTATTACTTAGCGAAACTCTATGCCCTACATCCCCTAAAGTCTTCTGGCTTCTTGTTTCACAAATCACAAGTCATCTTGATGGCAATTCATTATTGTTCAACAATTCCTTTTCTTTTATAAAAATCACATAAAATGACAGCTATGCATTATTGTTCTATGAGACACATCTAGGTGCTTCTGTATCCCTATCAAATAATAAAAATGTGAAACGCGTTTCAAAAAATAAAATAAAATAAAAATGTGAAAGGAAATACAAATTGCATACGAAAGTCGACAGGACCACATTAAAGAGAAATGCTTGTTATTAAGAAAAAAAAAAAAAAGGATATTCTTCTTATTATATAATTATCCCAGTTAATATCACTACTCTAGGTGAAGCAACAACCAATATACAAGTTCGAAGACATTTCAAACCGGGAACCAATTGAAAGCGCAAGTGCTGACCTACAAGTAGAACAACTACACCTCTTGAAGTTTGATATAACTGCAACCCGAGAGCAAATTTGGATATTAATACTCAAACCTCCAGCGTGTTAATTAGTTAACATAGAGTTGTTTTTTTGAAATGAAAGTAACTTTTATAAAGCAAACCTACAAGAGAAAATATAATTTACATTGACATCTTGCCAACATAGAGTCGTTAGTGAGTAGGGTAAAAGGAACATTTTGAGATTTTGTCTGAAATATATATAGATTAAAAAAGAGTAAATTGAAATAATTATAGGGGAAAAAAAGTTGATAAGAATTGAAGCTCCCAAATTTGGTGAAGAGGAAGGAGACTCACAACCTCCTACCAAATACAAAGGCTGCAAGCTCCTTTGTCGTCACTTGTTAGCAAAGGGGAGGGGAGGCTCAGTTAAGCCTTCCTATCGAAGTAATTTCACATTAGTAACTAAAGTGCAAGTGTTGACCAACAAGTGAAACAACTAGTAGGGTTAAATACACTCACAACCCTGAAGTTTGACATAAATGCAACAAGACAGCAAATTTGGATAGAAAGAGCATTTTGGTTTGAAATTAAGGAAAAAAAAAAATTCTTTTAATAGTACTCATAAAAATGTGAGTATTAGTCTTGTCATCAAATTATTACTCTGAGTTTTAATTTATCTGTCATGAATTTTAGACAAAAGTATTTGTAGCAATTAGGTTACCACAATGGTCATTCGTCCGTTATCTCTAGAAGGGGTGTGATAAAGGTCGGGCGTGATCGAAGCCCTCCTTGAACTACAAGTGAGCAAGATGACATTTTCAGGATTTAAACAAAAAAACCTATAGGTATTGTCTTCGTAGTACTAGGTTTGCAACCAAAATACTTATAGATCTTTGGTTTAAATTTTGAGAACGCCACCTTACTCACTTATAGTTTAAGGAAGACTCCGACCATGCCCGGTCTCCACCAAATCTCTTTATGGATAAATGTTTATCATAGTGACCTACTTACTACATAAAACGTCAGCATTTTACTAGTCTTTTATGTAGGCTTAAGCTCACTTATTGTTCAAAGAAAAACTCTAGCCATGCCCGATCTCCGTGACACCCTTTCGGGGGCAAGGTCAAAACCTTCAATGGATAAATGGCCATAATGGTGACCTGGTCACTACATAAAATGTTGGCGTTTTACTGATGTTTTGTGTAGGCTTAGGCTAATAATCGAGTGATAGGAAGATATGAAAGAAGTTAAGGGGTATATTTCCTCTCATTTTTGTGCTAAGTAGGTTAAGTCGCCATACTAGTTCTTTGAAAAGGAGGTCAAGTCTTTGCTGGTGGAAGGCTAAAAAATCCACATTGTTGGAGGGGTTGGGAAGCTTTGTTGGGAAAGCCTCCACCTATTTGATCCCTCAAATTTGGTTCAACCAGATTTGGGTGAATGCCACCTCCGTCAATGGCATGGAACGATTTGTATTTAATTAAACTGTATCATGCATTTTCAATTTTGATAATTCATGAGCACTCTTTATCTTTTTTTAACATTAGGGAGGTTTCAGTATAAAAACCCAAACTTACTCTCTTATTGCACTTACATCAAACTTCAAGGGCGTGAGTGTATTTACCACCTCTAACTAATAACATTGATATCAGTTCGTGGAATTTTTAGGGCACAAAATTTCGCATCACTCTTCAACATTGTCAACGTCATTTCGATTGATATTAACGTCCTTTACACCGTCGAGATTCGGCAAAATAATACATATTGACACCCTCCCTTACTATGACCATATACAGTGGCTTCAACTTGGTAAAACAATAACTGGTAAGAGAAATTTATTAAGTCATCCACGGAAATAAACCAGGGGTGTACTGTTCATTTACAAATAGAATCGTCTCTCTCTACATATATGAGTGGTGTTGAAGGTTTAAACTATATATTATACATTTAAGGCCACCGATGTTGAAAGTGTTTAGGTGTAAAACTTTGCAGCTAGTTTTACCAGAAAATACTACAGATCAGATTAAAATGCAATTACAGCAAAGATAGATTATGAAGTAACAACCAGACTGAGTAACCAGAGGATTAGGAGTAGGCGAGCTCTCATGGTCCTAATGTGACTGCATTGATTATTAATAAAGTTTTGGGTTAATTGTGCGGACAGATCACAGAGCCCACATGTTCCTCAACAGGAGCAGATCGAATAAAAGCAGAAACATCAGAACTGCGACCTTTGAATCATTTTTCAACATCTATATATATATATATATATATATATATGTATAAATATTCATCTCTACTTTCCCCAGCATCCAACATGTTGAGTTTTTTCCATACACAATACAATTTTATCATACTCTCCTTTCTTTTTCTTTTTTTTTTACAATAATTATTTCTGAATTAATATTTTTAAAATGTCAACAATTTATTCTCTTAATTAATTTTTTTTCTTTAATTTTTACAAGGTTCATTTGTAAGAGAACCGTAATTGTTAACTCATGTTGATAAACAAATTAACCCATCAGAAGCTAAAAGAGATATTAATAACAAATCCAAATAAAACAGCGTATTTTGTTTTTTTTTTTAAAAAAAAAGAAAAGAAAAACAATTGCATTAAAAGGTGTTTTTACCTCCTATTCCTATACATGCACCCATGTAATAACAATCAGATTCAGAGCTCTGCATCATCTGCAAGACTGCAATAAAACTGTCAGAAACGGCATTATTTGGCAACCACTAAAAACTTTGTTTGTTTCCTGGTTTGTTCTTACTCTTATTTCAATAAAAACTAGTGGAAGAATTTGAATAACCGAAGAAGGATAGGATGAAGAGAGAGAGAGAGAGAGATGAAATAGGGTAATAGATCAAAGGGTGTAAATTAATTAATTAAAGAAATAAGAGTACAGAGAGAGAGAGTAATAAATAGAGGACGAGGAATCTGTGTGAAGAGAAAGGAAGGAATAGAATAGAATACACATATAATGTGAGCAGCATTATGGAGTCCCATTCCCATACACGCCATCAACCAAGCACTTGTTCTTTTAACTCGTACTTGAGCTTTATTCAGGTATGGAAGTCTGTAGAGTTGATCAACATGGAAGTTGAGAGACATTAATATGAGAGAGAGAGAGAAAGAGAGAAGAGTAAAGCTAAAGCGGCAAAATGGAGAGAAAGGAGGAGGAGATGACAGATGTGTATGAGCACAAAAGAATGCTGCTTTGCATGCCAAACACGTTTGATCACTCCCGAGATCCAACACCCCCCTCTTAATTACATCATCATCATCACCATCATCACATTATCATTTAATTTAATTTTTTTTTTTTTTTTGGGTTTTTTCAGACTAAGTGCTACTTCATTGATAGCTCCATTTTGATGAATTTAATTAATTCTCAAAGGAAAGGTTTCTAGAATACACATGAAATCTCAATTCAATGAAACTACAATTAGCTAAGGCAAGCTAACTTTGAGACAATGGCTAATCATCACCATTAACAATTCCACTGATCAGAAACACCAAGTTACCATATTCCATCTCCTACACTGATAATTAATATAACATAAACTAAACAAAAGAACCAAATGCAATAAAGAAGAAGAAGAAAAAAATAAAGTAAGAAACCTAATCATATCTCTACTAAATTGACAATACAATTATCATTGTCGCACCATGATACTTGGTTGCTTGATCTTCCACAAGTTGATACTACAAAGAGATCAAAAATGCGGAGTGGTTTTGTGCAATAGTGAAGTTGAAAAAGATTAAAAAAAAAGGGGTAGCTAGTAAGCTAGGGTTTCTTACCAAGAGTGTGCTTGTTATTATGCATCCAAACCTTGAGAACTTGCCTTTTGACACCAGTCTCAGCACAGAAATGCTCGACGGAGGCCTCGTCGTGCTTTTGAATCCGCCAACCAAGCCTCTCTGCGAACCCTAGCATCTTCTCCTTCTGCTCAGCTGTGAACTTTGTCCTAAACCTCTTCTTCGACCCACCAGTCCCTCCCCCACCGCTGCTACTTGGATCCGACACATCCTCCTCCTCCCTACTATACCCCCCGCCACCGCCTGACACCGACGGCAACGCCAACGGCCTCGGCGGGGGAGTCAGGTGCAAGTACCCAGCCGGTGGTTGAGGCCCCCTATAGTAAGGAGAGATTTGGTATTGGTGGTGGTGGTGGTACAATCCTCCTCCCCCCTCACCACCGTCCGTTTCTTTTCGGTGGAAATTCCTGTGGCAGTTACAGGCGGCGCATTTCAAAGCGTCGAGAGTGCCGTCCTCGCCAGCTGCTATGAACTCACCGCAACCATCAACCGCGTGGCTACCCAGGCCCACCGCGTGGTTCTTCAGACACTCTCTATATCTGATCGCTGTCCCGGATTTTCTGGCTGCTACTGACGCGCCTTCTCCTCCTGTACTGGGTCCCGTCTTCGGCCGAACTGAGTTGCCTATTGAGTTATAACTCGCTGAAACGGGCATGCCCATTTCTTCTTCTTGCTCTTCATGCTCCTCAAATTCCATAACCCCCTTTTTTTATTTTTTTTTTTCCTGTTTGTCTGTTTTGTTTTTTTGTTTTGGTTAGAGAGTCTTTTGCTGGTTTTCTCTTGATGGAGAGAGAAGATCTACATGGCCGGTTTAGGAATTAAGCAGATCCAAAACCAGCAGCAGTGACAGCAGGTGTTAATAGATTGTAATCACTGTTTTTATAATATAATGTAGTGTTTTTTTTTTCGAAATTAGTGGGGAAAAAAATGATTGTAAATTTTTAGCTCAGAAGAGAAGATAAGAGGTGGAGAAGAGTGTGGTCATCAATTGTTGGCCTCCGAAAAAAGACATGTGTTACTAGAAAGCGTTATATTTTGTTAATTTTTTTTTTTTTTAAGTATTCTCTTTACTTTTTGTTTAGTTACAGTTCATTTGCTGGTAAAAAATAATATTAATAAAATGAAAAAGAAAAACAAAATTCCTAGTGTTTGGATTTTGTAAGGTCTTTAACAGGCTATAACATAAGTAGTGTGTTGTCATTTAGTTTAGCTGTTTATTCAGAGAGTTGTTCCAGTGAAAGTAAAAGTGTGCTTATGAAGAAAATGGCAAACAAGTAATAAACGGGAGATGAAAAGTGGAAGAGAGTGGGGTGTCAGGTGTGTCAAAAAAGTGACGTAAGGCAAGTGAGAAAAGTGATGGTGTTTGGAAACATGGGACAACAACAACATACACATCTGGTTTCATTTCTCTTCTCCTATGTGATGTCCTAAGAAGAACTCATAATTTCAAATAATAGTGTAACTGCCCCCCAGCCCAACTCATGACTCTTATCTCACTTTCTCCACTCTCCAATATTTTGACTCTTTATATATGAAAAAGATCATGATTTTGGGATTTCTAGTTTAACCAGCCTCTAAAGTTGACGAGTATGTTATATGATGCAATAAGATGTGGTCATTTGCAAAGAAGTCCTAGTTTCTAACACTTTATGTGTTGGAGCATGCACAATAGCAAAATTCATCTGTCATGCTATATCTAAAGTGTAAGAATGATAATTTTATGTGTATACATCGAAATATTTAAAATGCAAGTAATACGTTTTATATAATCGTAGATGACTAAATTACCACGATTATAGTTGGTGATGATAATCAATTATTATTTTTTAAAAACAAATGATTGTGTGTAAGCACATTGATCCTTTTGGCCTTTGCCTATATAATTTGTCTTTCTTATTAATAGGATTAATCTTTGAGTTTATATAAATAATTATGGCCCTACAATATATTGGTCAATTAGTAGAATATAATTCAAAACAATCATAATTCATCTAGAAAGACAGAAATTAATCATTATGTTCTCTTAATTAATCATTCATTATTATTCATATTCAGAATCATGTTATTAATTATATTGGTAATGTTATTATGAAGTCTGTGTAATCTAATTGCCTTAATTGGGTCTAACTGTACAACCGAATCCTTGTATAATGAGTTGTATGATAATTTTCTGAAGTAGAATGAAGAATAACTTGCAGGCAAGAAAGGTAGGAAAGACCCTCACCAGTCGGCTATAAAATTGAATAGAAGTAACATATCTACCTATAGATGCTGTGGATCGAAAGTTGACTATAAAATTAAATATATGAATTGTACGGTCACATCTTACTAACCAAGAATCGGCTCAAGAATAGTAGACTGGTTGAGAAATATATATAGTTGCCTAAAATAAAATCAAGATAGAAATGCTACATGATAGTAGAGGGAGGGAACTACTACAAACTTAACTGATGTACCAATCCAGTATGTTAAATTATTCTCATTAATGTGTCATCTACCTACGTGCCTTCCATCTCCTCACATTTATGTGTTTTTTCATTCATCGCAGAGGTCACCGTACCTCCATCTATATATTACAGATGAGCAGGAAATTCATGTATACATTTACACTATGTTATTGGCACGTTATTAGTATTTAGTCATGTGTAATGGAACGTAAAATTAAAATGCTAGAAAGAAACTTGAAGAGATTTAAAAGGGGAGGTAATTACGATACAGCTAAGAAATTGAAGAGAACATAAGCCAAAGCGAAAAACAATATAGTACAGTAAAAGAAAGAATTTGATGACATATATATGAGAAGAGAAGAGGAGGGTAATATTTCGTAGAAGAAAAGAGGGAGGTTAATGTATAGCAATTGCATATGTAGGAATAGCATTGCATCCACAAAAGGAAGAGTCATGCGACACCCTCCATCGGAAGCACAGGCAGCAGCCCAGCCCCACCCAAAAGCCAATCGCGGGTATGTCTCACGCGACGCCTGACCACCTACCCATGTCACTCTCATGTCAGCTGGCGGGAAACCACAACCTAATTCCCTCTTTTTGTTTCCAGACCAGCTATCTTCTTTTATTACTTTCTTTTCTTTTTTAATTTTATTTTCATAAAATGGATCACAATATTTTATCTTTGCAAATAATAACGAGTAATGCATTAGAGATTTTTTATTTAAATTATTATTATTATTATTTCTCAAGTAAGATGGTGTATGTGTTAGGTAGGTGACATTAGAGGACTGTGATAATATAATATGATGGTAATATAATGTGAATGATATAAGTACGGAAAAAAACACTTGTTGAAGATGACCGATATACTAAAATTTTCCGTTCCGTTTGAGGTTTCTAACCCTTTTTTTTTTTTTGCAATCACGGAAGAATCTTTTCTTTTGTGTTTGTGAGATAGAGAGTAAGGGGAAGAGGGAGAGAGAATTTGGGGTTAAAGGAGACAAAGACAGTGACAGGACGAGAGAAAAAGAGGGTGTGGGTGTGGTGGAGGTGAAGGTGGGGGTCTGACCCTTCATTTCCATTTCCATGCTTTTTGGCAGCTTTTATTTTTTATTTATTTTGTTTTAATTTTTCAATATTTTCTTCACTTATGCAAAGGATTGCATTGCAAGCCATACTAATCACACCACCATCTCCTGGCTTCAATTTGCTGTCACATTAATGTGGGTCCACCACCTAACATTTTCCATTCTGGGGGGGCCCATTTTTGTAAGTTTCTTCTATATTCCTATCATAGGATTCAATTTAATAAACTAATGACTCTCATTAACATATGTCCAAAATCAGCCTTTGATTATTGACGTTGATGATCCATTAATTAACCTATTATATGATACTTCATATCAAACAAGTTGTCGGTTAATCCTACTCATTGCTCAGAAAAAGAACTAGTAATCATCACACACACCTTATACTTCTAAATAGTTCCTTCCATATCAAACATAGTAATTATTACTTATTTTTCATTTTTTTTAAATGAAACGTGGAAGGAAATAGAAGAAGAGAAATAATTAAACGTTGAAGACTTGAACTCATGAATCACTAGTTAGGTTTGGTTGGGCCATATTGCTTCTTTTAAGTCCAAAGGCGGCACATGTCCAAGCCCGAATTTTTGTACAAATTTGCCCAAGAAAAGAATGATCACAGGGTATTAATTGGACTGAAATTTGAAGGCCCACCAAAAATTGTACCCACGACCAATTTATACATAAAATACGATTATTTGTCCACCAAAAATTTGTCAAGCATTTTCACTCTTTTAGGGCCCATTCGTTTCATGAGTTGGGACTAGGTTCAAATAAAAATTTATCCAAACAAACGTTTGATCCAACCAAATCACCCTTCACTAAATTATAACTCATGTTGGATCCAATCAAATCATATTTCACTAAATTATCTCCTCCCAATTTTATCCCACTAGATTTAGATAAATAAAACCCATTGAAATCATAGGTTAAAAATATCCTATCTCTCTCTTCACTTGGATCTCATCTCTCTCCACCATCCTGTCCACCTCCTCGAGAATCAGCTCTACTCTGATGTGCTCTCCCGTCACACTAACTTGCTCAACCCGTTCTCCTCCTTTAAGATGTCGAACACTCCTTTTCCATCATTTTTTTCACCATCTACTCCCTCCATTCCTCCGTTTATCACGTTTGATGCGAGATCTCCCACCCTTACAAATCCGTCAAACCCAAAACATGACAGCTCTCCAACCTCCACCGCACCATTGAGCTCTTCCAACACACCATCTATGTTCTCAGGCTTTCCAAGAAACTCCATGTCTCATCTCTGCATCAGAACCCAACTCAGACAAGGAAATAAAGTAGAGGGTGGAAGGTGATGAGAAAGGGATGAGGGTGATAGTGGTGGAGGGGAGAATGTCAGCTCATAGAGGAAAGAGGGTTTTGTTGGAAAATTTCAATAAAGTCCTTAAAAAATTTACTTAAAACTCAAATTTGTACCCAATATTTTTAATTCTATCATATATTTGACCAAACATGGAATAACATTCAATTCAATCTCATCCAATCATATTCTATCCAATCCTATATAAATAATCTAATCCTATCTCATTCACCAAATTAGGCCTTAGTGTATGTTTGGATCTCTTTCGAAAAGTTGTCTTATATATATATATTAAAAAAAAAGGAGTAAAAGAAATTGTTTGTTCAATTATGTCAAAAAGGGTTTTTCTTTATTTTTGAAATGAAATATAACATTTTTAAACTTTTACCTAAAAAGTTCAAAACAATTAATAAATCTTTTTTATTATTTAAAAAATAAATCGTAACTTTTCTCTTTAAACTATTAATTTATCTACTTTAAACACAATACCAAATGTGTTTACATCATGAGAAACGTGGCATAATTGAGTGGTAAATCATAACCCAATTAACAAACTAGGTTTGTGAGTTCGAATCTTACCTACCTATTATATGGATAATTTTCTCCTTAGTGCTATAGGTACTCAATCATTTGATGTGGGTTGCTATCTTCTAACTTTTAGGAGTAAATCTCAGGATCGTATCTCAAAATCATGACCCAACCGATTCTAGTTGCACTCTGAGTAAAGTACTAGTAATAAAAAAAAAATAATGTATTTACATCATTTTTAAGAAATACTATCAAAATCATTTACATTTTGAAAAGCAATATTTTAAAATGTTATATTTATTTCAAAATCTCGACCTCTTTTTTAGGCTTCATAGTGGTAACCTTGCTAAAGTCTTTCTCATTTTTAATCCCAATCCTGCATATTAAATGAGGCTTAAAGGGTTTCTAATCAACCCAAAGGGATATAATTGTCTTTTTAATTAAAATTTTATTATTATTATTATTATTATTTTCCAGGTTGAAAATTCAATATGTCACCATGTGCACACCTGTTATGTGTATTTTGAAATTACTTAAATGGGCTAGTAAAATCCTAAGTCCGATCCAGTAAAGTTGTTCAGTTGGCTAAAGACTCAGCTCGCTAAGGGTTTAACTCGCTGGATATATAACTCGTCACACAATCAGCTCGTGAACTCAGATTCTCAGCTTTCCAGATGTTCAATCCGCATAAGCAAACTCAGTCAGACCTCAGACATTTTAGCTCATGGAAACGAGCTATCGATTACTATAACTCGCAGAACGCGAGTCAACTACTATTAGAACTGTCAAATAAAATTCAACTAAGTATATAATACACGTTAATCCTTTTAGAGATTACAACTTGATTTAAGAAAAATCTCACCTAACCATCATGAGGTTAGTGTCTAAACCATACTTTGATAGAGTTAACCTGATAAATGATAGTTTTAAAATGTAATTTATCATCATTCTACTTTTGTCTTATTGTACATTACTGTAACATCTCTATCTATAAATAGATGTTGAAAATTCATTGTAAACGAGAGATAGATAATATACATATTGTCACTCTGCCGACATAATTAATGAACAATCGTGGACGTAGGTAATTCTTGGGGCCGAACCACGTAAAAACTTGATCGGAATAGTATTTCTTCATCTTCCTTCTCTTCTTTTCTTCACTCTCTGACCACAATCGCAGTTTGAGCTTCAAGAATTTAATCAGCCGATTCCCGATGTTGAGAACACCCATTAGAATTGGGTTTATAATATCCAAAATACCTTTAACACTGTTATGTTTGACTAACAGTTAACTAACGTCAAGGACTAAAGTAATGACTTTCTGGAAATTTTAGGGATAATGGGTCCATACATCAATTTGTGTTTAAAAAATGAAGGTTTTCCAAAGTATAGGATGAAAATGAAATCTCTCCAATTTTTGAGAAAGCATTTTCTTTTGTTTTATTATTTTATTTTTAAAGCATCCACTGGACCGACCGCAAGTGTGGAGACACAGAATCAGATCTTGGTAGACCCAATTACCACCGGCCCACCAAAGTCCATGCCTTTGACCCAATAACTTGTACCAACTAATGCACTAGTAAAGACATACGTTCAAGGGTCCAAATCACGTTTGTGAATCTCTAGTCATTCTATTGTATTTAATAGCAGTGGTAGGATTCTGTCTTCTGCCACCTAACAAAACTTCTAATTTTAATATATTTTTTTAAAAAAATAGAAAAAAAAAAAAACCCCTTCTAATTTTAAGACTATCCAAAATAATAATAATAATAATAATAATAAATAAAATAAAAATAAAAAATGTCTAATTTTAAGGCTATTTGATGCATCAGTTCCAAAATTGCCTAGACGAATAAGCCCCGACAATCTGACTTTCATTTGTTGTACAGGCAAGCAGAATATTGTCATTAAATGAATGAATGAAAGTGTTACAGACCCAGAACTGAATTCCAAGCTAAAGCAGCTACATATTGAAAGCCCATATCAAAGTTTTTAATCCAAAAAATGTTAGACTTCCTAAATTTTTGTAATTAAATTCATATCATCTCATTATTTAAAATTTGTTGATAACTCATATATTACATTATTTGAATATAGATTTAGACTAAATTTTGGAAAGTCTCACGTTATTGCTCATTGAATCACTCTAAGCTTTTTCAATCATTTTGCAAGACTTTTTATTGGGAAGTTCATGTAAAAGCTCAAGACTTATTAATTTTTCTACTTTTTACTTTTTATTTTTAAAACTCACATTGAACAATCAAAGTTTAGGTGTTTAAGGATTATTTATTTTTTACACTTATGATTTAATGATATTGAATTATATATGTTAAGTTATTTTTATTTGGTTTTTTATTTTTTTAGGTGATTAAACCACATAAAACCACCTAAAAACATAAGAATTTTTTGCTTATAGCTTAATTGTAAATCATTTAATAATACTTCAAGTATTTTACTCCTAGTATACTCTCTCTAAAAATATATTTTTAAATTTATACTAATTTTATATTATACAGATTTTCTTTTTTATGCTAGATACTTATATTAAAAAAAATCTTTTAAAAGAAAAAACATTAAACATATCTCATCCCAATTTTTTTTTTTAATTTGAATTATTATATTTTAATTTACAATTTAAATATTTATTTTTTAGTTGTTTTATAATTCAATTCGTATGTCATTTCATTTTTATTTAAATATATAAAAATAATTATTTCTACTATTTTTTTATTAAAGTTTAATTATTAATATGAATATAAAAGTGTTTTAGAATTTGTTAAATTATTTACTTTTAGATATTTTATATTAATAAAGTTTCATAATAATTAATAGTATAAATAGTACAAATATCACATTACTAGTTCTCAAACAATTGTAATTGAAAAAAAAAAAACACAAGTTTACAAAAGATTCAAAGGTAAAAATAAAAAAAAATAAAAAATAAAAACGTAAACATATTATTCAGATTTCAATCATTATTTAATATTTAGTACCTCACTGTTTACTTTTTATTTAGGTTTCAATTACTATTTAATCATCGGTAACTTTTAATACCGTTTAAATTTTTGGACTACTATTTGGTTTTAAGGTGAAAAACAAAAGTGGAAATTACAACAAATACCCATTAAAAGAAGTTCAATTTTGTTTTTACCCCGTATTTTAAAAAAATTTATTTTTAACCCCTCAAACAAATTAATTTCATTGTATACCCAAGATTACGAAAATACCCTTAAGTTTCTATTACTCAAATGCCCAACATTAAAATTACGAAACTAACCTTCTTCTTCCTCACAACATCCTCCATGTTTTCTCTACTTAATTATTCTCCATTAATGGTTTATGAGATTTGATTCACCATTGATTGTCTATATTTCCTCTTCTTCTTCTTTCTCACAATAGCCATTGAAGGATTTTGAACATTCAAGTTTCATCCATTGAAAGATTATAAGATTTTTGAAGTATTTGCTTGTCAAAGGATTAGTATATGTTTTTTCGGTTAGTTTTTGAGTTATTTTGTTCATATTCGCATGCTAAAACACTATAAGAATATATTGGTTGTGATGATTTTGATATTTGTTATCTGCGACAAAAACTGTAAAATCTGCGACGAAATCGGTTTTTCATGACTGATAATCGGTTTTTCAGTAGGCGTATCGGTTTTTCAGTGACCTGAAAAACCGATCGGTTTTTCGGGTCCCTGAAAAACCGATCAGTTTTTTGGGATCGATTTTTTAAGGACCCGAAAAACCATCGGTTTTTCAGGATCGGTTTTTCAGGGACCCGAAAAACCGATCGGTTTTTCAGTGAACCGAAAAACCGATAACGATTTTTCGAGTCCCTGAAAAATCGATAACGGTTTTTTAGGTCACTGAAAAACTGATAACGGACTGTGAAAAACCGATAATCGATTTTTCAAGTCAGTGAAAAACCGATAATGGACTGTGAAAAACCGAAATCGGTTTGTTGATTTTATTGATTAATGATTTACTAATTTTCAATAAAATCAATCAATCAATCAATAAATTGGTCTATGCAATAAAATCAAATTATCAATCAACAAAATCAATAAATCATTTGTTAGTAATTTATGTCAATAAATCATTAGTTAATAAATTCAGTAAATCATTAATCAATAAATCAATCAATCAATCAATAAATTGGTCTATACAATAAAATCAAATTATCAATCAACAAAATCAATAAATCATTGGTTAGTAATTTATGTCAACAAATCATTAGTTAGTAAAATCAGTAAATCATTAATCAATAAATCAATCAATCAATCAATAAATTGGTCTATACAATAAAATCAAATTATCAATCAACAAAATCAATAAATCATTGGTTAGTAATTTATGTCAATAAATCATTAGTTAGTAAAATCAGTAAATCATTAATCAATAAATCAATCATTCGATCGGTCTATACAATAAAATCAATAAATCATTGGTTAGTAAAATCGATAAATTATTAATTAATAAAATCAATCAATAAATCGGTTCATACAATAAAATCAAGTTATCAATTAATAAAATCAATAAATCATTGGTTAGTATAATCGATAAATCATTAATTAATAAATCAATCAATAAATCGGTCCATAGAATAAAATCAAGTTATCAATCAATAAAATCAATAAATCATTGGTTAGTAATTTATGTCAATAAATCATTAGTTAGTAAAATCAGTAAATCATTAATCAATAAATCAATCAATCAATCAATAAATTGGTCTATACAATAAAATCAAATTATCAATCAACAAAATCAATAAATCATTGGTTAGTAATTTATGTCAATAAATCATTAGTTAGTAAAATCAGTAAATCATTAATCAATAAATCAATCAATCAATCAATAAATTGGTCTATACAATAAAATCAAATTATCAATCAATAAAATCAATAAATCATTGGTTAGTAATTTATGTCAATAAATCATTAGTTAGTAAAATCAGTAAATCATTAATCAATAAATCAATCATTCAATCGGTCCATACAATAAAATCAATAAATCATTGGTTAGTAAAATCGATAAATTATTAATCAATAAAATCAATCAATAAATCGGTCCATACAATAAAATCAAGTTATCAATTAATAAAATCAATAAATCATTGGTTAGTATAATCGATAAATCATTAATCAATAAATCAATCAATAAATCGGTCCATACAATAAAATCAAGTTATCAATCAATAAAATCAATAAATCATTGGTTAGTAAAATCGATAAATCATTAATCAATAAATCGGTCCATACAATAAAATCAAGTTATCAATCAATAAAATCAATAAATCATTGGTTAGTAAAATCGATAAATCATTAATCAATAAAATCAATCAATAAATCAGTCCATACAATAAAATCAATGTCCGATTTATTGATCGATTTTATTGATTAATGATTTATCGATTTTACTAACCAATGATTTATTGATTTTATTGTATAGACCGATCGAATGATTGATGTATTGATTAATGATTTACTGATTTTACTAACTAATGATTTATTGACATAAATTACTAACCAATGATTTATTGATTTTGTTGATTGATAATTTGATTTTATTGTATAGACCAATTTATTGATTGATTGATTGATTTATTGATTAATGATTTACTGATTTTACTAACTAATGATTTGTTGACATAAATTACTAACCAATGATTTATTGATTTTGTTGATTGATAATTTGATTTTATTGTATAGACCAATTTATTGATTGATTGATTGATTTATTGATTAATGATTTACTGATTTTACTAACTAATGATTTATTGACATAAATTACTAACCAATGATTTATTGATTTTGTTGATTGATAATTTGATTTTATTGCATAGACCAATTTATTGATTGATTGATTGATTTTATTGAAAATTAGTAAATCATTAATCAATAAAATCAACAAACCGATTTCGGTTTTTCACAGTCCATTATCGGTTTTTCACTGACTTGAAAAATCGATTATCGGTTTTTCACAGTCCGTTATCAGTTTTTCAGTGACCTAAAAAACCGTTATGGATTTTTCAGGGACCCGAAAAATCGTTATCGATTTTTCGATTCACTGAAAAACCGATCGATTTTTCGGGATCGATTTTTTAAGGACCCGAAAAACCGATCGGTTTTTCGGGTCCTTAAAAAATCGATCCCGAAAAATCGATCGGTTTTTCAGGTCACTGAAAAACCGATACGCCTACTGAAAAACCGATTATCAGTCATGAAAAACCGATTTCGTCGTAGATTTTACAGTTTTTGTCATAGATAACAAATATCAAAATCATCACAACCAATACATTCTTATAATGTTTTAGCATGCGAATATGAACAAAATAACTCAAAAACTAACCGAAAAAACATATACTAATCCTTTGACAAGCAAATACTTCAAAAATCTTATAATCTTTCAATGGATGAAACTTGAATGTTCAAAATCCTTCAATGGCTATTGTGAGAAAGAAGAAGAAGAGGAAATATAGACAATCAATAGTGAATCAAATCTCATAAACTATTAATGGAGAATAATTGAGAAGAGAAAACATGGAGGATGTTGTGAGGAAGAAGAAGGTTAGTTTCGTAATTTTAATGTTGGGCATTTGGGTAATAGAAACTTAAGGGTATTTTCGTAATCTTGGGTATACAATGAAATTAATTTGTTTGAGGGGTTAAAAATAAATTTTTTTAAAATACGGGGTAAAAACAAAAAGTTTCTTTTTATTTGAATAAAAACTATAAATTTCCCAAAAAAAAAACACAACCAACCTTTTATTTTTATAGTCGAGAAACAACTACTCCTACAACAATAATAGAAAACTACACTCTCTTAACTTATAAAATAAGTTTAGTGGAATCGAGCCTCCACCACTAGGATAAATGAAAAAATGATCAACCATCCATGCTAGGAAGTAATGAGCCAAGACTTCATACATTCAACTGTAATCCCTCTCTCTCTTTTTATTTTGTATTTGGGGAAGAAAACATGAAGCTTAAAAGCCTTTTTTTTCAACAAAACAAATTCAGATGGATATTATTGGATTATGTAACGACATCACTAAAGCAGCCAAGATTTGCCTGAGGTTGAAGGAAATTTAAGAAATTTTGCTGCCAAGCAAGGAGCATGTGATGCAATCAGAGAAGAATGAAACTGTCATTTAATGTTGTGGGTCACTTACAAGGCAAAGCGCCTTCAGGCACCATACATGAAATCATCCAGGCCTGTCTTCATGCATCCAAGGACTCCTTTTCAATTGTATCCTTCTGATCTTAATAACTTAAATTATAGCATAGTGGCCGACCAGGATGTGAAAGGCATGATAAATTGTGAAAACGATGTTCCAGACCTGGAATGTATAGTGTGAAGGCATGAAATTTTTAGGTCAATTCCTTTGATTGGTTTAAAGAAGACTGCTCAGTTACCTGTACATAAACACAATAACTAACCTGTAGAATCCACCTAATAAACTTCGAAGGATTAATAAAAACAACATTCAGCCAGCAGGCAGGCCAAATCCAATGATAATAAAATGAGGCTTAAATAATGCAACCAAGGGAAGTTTACTAAACATAAACTTCCATAATGGGGTCCAGAAGGAGGTTCATTCTCATTGATAGCACCCATCATAGCATAAACTTCCATAATGGGGTCCAGAAGGAGGTTCATTCTCATTGATAGCACCCATCATAGCTACATTAAATACATTAGACTTTTGCTAGCACCATAAAATGACACAACTAATATGGACAATGTAGCTAGAATAAAGTGAATGGTAATACCAACCACAAATTCACGACTGTAATGCTGATGAGGGCTGGCTACCAACAGCTGAATTTTAATGAATTGAAAGGAATCTGTTCTTTGCTTCAGATAAATGTATATACGCTGAGCAGAAGATACAAAAATAGTACTGAGTCTAAGTTTATCATGTCGGGAGGTCTCCAACAAATTTAACCACTCACAGAATATATAATCATTGTATTTCTACGAATTGTAGAACCACAAATGTGCTATTGCAGGATCGATTTCTTTCATCACAAAATTTCTCAAGAAAACTCACAAAAATACAAAGCACCACAAACACATCCAAGACGGATCATCATGTCCAACCTTCTCGCTGCCACATTGAAAATGTCCATACTGTTTCTAAATTTGGATAATCATCAGCTTTTTCCCTTTTTTCTCCCCCCGGGCAGTATTGGATCTTAACCACTCACTTTTAGGAAGCAAACTGTGAAATGTGAAATCAACAAGCATGAACTGCAATGAAATAACCTTCTACTTTAGACATAGCCTCAATGATTTTTATCTGCCATCACCTGCTAGCATATAATTCGATGTCTTGCTAATTCTCATTCAACTGGTACAGAATTTCTAAATTACCTTGATGTATCCAATTCATACGCTAGCATGTCAAAAGAATGGAAAGGCTAAGGGAACTGTATGTAAATGTTAATAACAGTAGAGATCACTGATATTATTAGTGCTGTCTCTTATGCACTTTGCTTCCTATAACAAGGAACTGTGTGGCACATATCTTGGCTTCTCTAGCTTTAACCTCTTGTGAGGACCAGTTAAGGCTTTGAGAAACCTGTTTGTATCTCTAATTTCCTTTAATGAAGTTTTATTACATAAAAAGAAAAGAAAAGAAAAGAAAAGCATTGTTTGACTACAAATTGAGCCTCTTCTAGCATAAGGATACATAGGATTGTTTGATCGAGAAATATCTGAACAAAAGTAGCAACAAATATGAAACAAATTGTTGAAAGAAATCAATGTAAAGTTCTATTTAGATGTCACAACATATATAAAAATACACTTGAATATCATAAAAAAGCAACTGGAGTCACATTTCTGAATTGGATTGGAGCAATAATATGTTGCCAGTTGATGGATTCCAATTAATATCAGCAGGTGCTTCCTTCAACTCATCTTTGTTTAGGCGAAGGGAAGCAATTTATGCTTTTCAGTGTGAAAATCAAAATGTGTGTGTCCCTTAAAGATGCCAGTTACAATAATAACAGGAGCTTGAAACTACTAGGGGAAAATTGAACATGTGTCCAAAAACGCTATCATTATAAATCCCTTCCTAAATCCTAATCAAAGAAGTAGTCAAAAGAAGGAATTCCAATTAGGAGTCTCGACCATATTAGGAACCCATCATCTCACAACACATCATGTCATGGCTCGCTCCAATTCAAATATGTTGAATTTGCACAAAACTAAATACAGTAAATGAAAATAGGAAATTACCAAAATGAACAATGCAACCACAGCCCCTATGTTTGTTTCAGTGAGCAACAAATGGTTTCTCGAGCATTTCCTGATCGTATTTCTCGTCTAAACTGATCACCCACTTGGAAAAATCGCGCTCTCTCGAGTCACAGCTCTTCCCAAACTCGAACACATACCCCTTATTGCTACAACGCACAAGGCGTGGACTCCGCAACACTCCCATAGACCTAGACTTGCTTAGCCTCATCACCGGCATTTTCACTGCCACTCCAGGCCTTCTCTTCACCGTTGGATACTCGGATCCAAGTTTGATCTCACTAACCGAACCAATCGATCTCGATCTCACCACACGATCGCTTACTCTACTGGTGGATGATGCTACACCACTTACAAACTCTGCTCCCGAAACACTGGATACTTTCCTATTCCTTCTACTACCAACTCTACTGCAACTCTTAACTACCTCTTCACTCCCTTCAAACACTTCACACTTAACTTGAACCGCATCCGCTGTCCTCTCCACGCACCTCACGCGCCGCTGGAAATTATTCCAGATCCTTGGCGAGGGCACGCGCTTTGTAACAACTTTTAAATACTCAACTACCTCCGAAATCTCAGGCCGCTTCTCGACCGAAGATCTAACGCATCGCGCTGCGAGAACTGCGAGTTGCCGGACCACGGTCGGGTCAGGCGGATGCCCGACCCGACCGTCACATATTCCAGTGAAGTCGCCGTGCTTGATGAGCGGGACGGCCCAGTCGACGACGGAGGGCGGGCTGTAATTCAAATCAATAGCGTTCCTGCCGCTGATGATTTCCAGCAAGAGAATGCCGAAACTGAAGACGTCACTCTTGGTGCTGAGATCACTCGGCGCAAGATAGCCCGGGTCCAGGTACCCTAACGTCCCCGCCGGAGGCGTGCACTTTATCTTAACGTCCTCCACGTGTCCTCTCAAGGCCAGCCCGAAATCCCCCACTCTCGCGTTGAATTTCTCGTCTATCAAGATATTCGACGATTTAATATCTCTGTGAATCACCGGCGGGTTTGAAGAGTGCAGCGCTTGGATTGCTTTCGCTACCTGTAACGCGAACCGGACCCGCCTGGCCCAACCGGGCGGTCTGGAGGTGGAGTGGAGTAGATCGTAGAGTGAACCGTTTGGCATGTACTCAACAACCAGCAATTTGTTGTGTTTTGAGTCGACACAGAAGCCAATTAAATTAACGAGTCCGGGACTTTGTACTCTCGAAAGAATTTCTATCTCGTTGTCTGCTGGGCTTGCACACTTTGTAGCATTATACGGAGATGACTGGTTGCGGAAGGTTGTTCTTTTAACGGCAGTGATGAGCTTCCCGTCTTCAAGAACGGCTTTGTAAACGCTGCCGTGGCTGCCTTTGCCGAGAAAACTCTCGGCAGAGAAGGCGTTGGTAGCGGTGACCAGCTCCTCGTACGTGAACTCTCTGATTTTGATAGTGGGTTTGTTTCCGGTCTTCTTCTTCTTCTTTTTCTTTTTAAGATCCCAGTTATAGGTATCGCAGGTGGCTATTGCAGACTCTGCATTGCAAGAAAAATAACCCATGATACACAAGTGACGACAATGGGTAATCAAGCGAGAATAGTATAGTGTCACTGAAATGGAAAACGAAAAACAGAATAGACAGAGAAAAGAGAGATTAGAGCGGCAAAAGCCATTTGTAGACCAGGTGTGGATGTCTAATGACTAAAGTCGTGTTTGCAGTACTATTTTACAGCTTTGGAGGAAATAACGCTTGAAATTTTCAAGTGTGAAAGGCGGTGGTTCGTTTGTTATATTTTAATTGTTTTTACATGCAAACGCATGCAACTTTGAAAGGAATTTCTCGGGTTTGGTCTTAAAGAGGTGGGCCAGATGGGTCCATGAATCTATGACCCGATCTTACTTTTCTTTTCTTTTTTTGCTGTTTTTTTTTTTTCACTTTCAATCAGCCTTTTCTAATCTTTAAACTACAGATAATCTCAATGTTAATTAAATTATTAAAGTGAGTGACGTCACGCATTTGGAAGTACATTTTGAAATCTTACAAGTTGTATTATAGTTGATTTTGCTTTAATCATTTGCAAGGATATCAAGTATCAACCATTTAGTTTAGAGTTGAGCGGTGGATTTGACCTCGTTTCGTCCCTTCGTTTTTGTTGGTTGCCACATATTGAAGTTCAGTGTGATGTCTAAGGGATGATAGCTGCGGTACTGTTTTGGTGGGGGCATAATGATTCGTCGTCTTCGCAGAGCCCAACAATCACTATCAACATTTCTGTAAAGGTTACTCGGTGAGAACAAATTATTCAAACTAAAGAAAATTGAATGTTTAAATAGGTAGTAAATATATTGAAATTTTTAAAGTTTGGACATAAATTCTATTACATATGAGATTAAGATTTACATGTGATGTTATCATCCTCAATGTAATTTGATAGTAAAAAGTATTTATTTAATTTTATAATATTTTAAATTTGAATCATATATATAGTAAAAGTTACTAATTTTCAAAAGGTAAGTTTGTAATTTTGAAAGGCTTGAAGATAAAATAAATAATAGACTTCATGTTTTGAATGAAATTAAAAAAAATGTTAGGTAATCTAATAAAATTACGGCATTTAAGATCATGCAGTACTTGATTTGATGGCGTGATAATTGGTTGCTATAGTTGGTACGCAAAGCAAAATACAAATTACGACTTCTTTGGTATTTTTTTTTTTAAAAAATCCATTAAAAATAAATAAATAAAATTTCTTGTTTATTTTACTGGAACACAAAAATATGTGAATCAAACGGTAATAAATTGAAAGATTAAACGTAATTTTTTTTATTATTTTTTCTGATCTTTGACATTTGCTCTTAAAGTATATATGAATAAATTACAGTTCCAAGACTTTTATTTTGTTAATTGTAAAAGATTTTACTAACTAAATTGATTATACCACAAGAATAAAAAGTACTCATATGTAGCAAGCATGTCATCCTATTTGATTGTTTGTATAATAAATATTTTGCATTCTAAGCATTGTTCTAAATTAATTATGACAAACATTGCTATTAATTGTTGACATTTTTGTGAAAAAAAAGGGTCTGAATGTAGAGTGACATGTTAATTTAAACAACAAATTTTGAAAAAGAAAATATACATACAATTACACTTTAAATCGCTTGTTTGCAAGTTGATTTATGAAATCATATAATCAAAACCCTAATTTCTTAATTAATATTGTTAACAAATTGTCATAAATAGGCTTCTAAAAAATATTAGATCTTGTGTTATTAATACGGTATTATTTTGATCAACATGATAATGTAAGTTGCATGTGTAAAATTTTATACACTATAATCTTGTGATATCTAAAATTGCAGACTTATTATTCCTTAAAACAAGTTAACTACTTCAGATTATATGAATGATCTAAACGTTAAAATGGTGGAATTTTACTAATACAATGGTACCGCAACAATTTTCCAGTCTAATTGAAAGGGAAGATATCATATAAATTGTATGATAGGTAGACTAAGAGAAAGTAAAGAAGAAACTTTAGTGTGAGCAAATAACATCTAGTTAGCTATGTTCAGCGCATGAGATTTGAGGTGTTTTTGGAATTTAAAATATTTTAAATTTTCAAATCTCATATTTGGAATGATCAATTTGAAAATAAAATATTAATCACATATTAATTTCAATCTCATTCTCATGAAATTGTTGAATCGCAAGCTCTATTATGCGATTCAATGAGAATAATTTTTTTTTTCTCGCCTTATTAATTATTTTTTGTACTAATCTCATTTATTTTTCATGTACTTTGTGAAATTAATTTTATTATATATAGACAAAAATTTGAAAATAATATTATTATTTAAATAAGAATTATTCTAAAATTAATATTTATTTACTCATACTTCAAAATAATATCATTATATAAAAAAAAAATTCAATATAACTTTCTAGAAAAATAGTTTATAGGATTTATTTTATTTAAAACATTATTAACTTTATGTATAATATAAGCTAAATTTAAATTAATTTTATTTCAATCCAAACTCAACCTACATTTTATTACTTAAATTTAATCATTGTATTTAAATTAATAAAATATTTTTTCTCATTTTTTCAAAATTTTCATAAAATTAAATTTTAAATTATTTTTAAATATATAATAAAATATTTAAATTAATTTTATTCTAATTCATTTTCAACCTACATAAAATATAACACAAAATATTTTTAAGTTAATCTAAAATTTTATTAAAGATAAAATAATAATTTTTTATTTTAATCATATTCATTTCAATTTTACGTGGGAAACGGACTCTCGTTCCAAATTTAAACCTAGCCGGACTTTAATTTTGTTTGCTTTGCTCACTTTGGAAATCGGGCTGCTGCGCATCTGTCTTCCTTAATTTTGACCAAATCCATCCCACCTACATTAACTTAGTCTTTTTAATTTAGTTTTTGACTTTCAAGTCCCCTTGTCTGTTTGTCTGAAGCAGCAAATCCTTTACTCAAGTTGTTTAACAAAACGGTTGACATTTGTAGTTTTCATTTCATTCTAGACGGTTTGTGTAATTTTGTTGTAGGTGGTGGGGTCATACTCATGAGTCACGTTAGTGACACGGGCGGTTGAACTTCACCAACAACTCTCACACGAATGGATAGGTAATTCATAATTGATGGGTTTACATGTTTAGCATGATTTGTCAAATTGGATCAATATGCAGCCCCATGATTCCTTACTTTCCTTCAGTTAGTTTTACGTAGCCTAATAGATTCTTTCTAAATTAATGTTCAAATAATTTCGAGTATGCGATCTCGTTTCATAGATTTGAAGATTGCAAACTTTAAAAAAACATGTCCTCAATCATGTGGGCCAATAAAGAAATTTCATTGAGTACAGATTATACTTCTTTATTCAAAACAAAAAAAAAAGTTAAGGTTATACATCCAGAGTGATTGGATCAAAGGAGAGGGCTCTTATGAGATATATTAATGATTAAAGTATATCCAACTGTACAGTTATTTTGAAAATTAATATAAAATTTTAAAATTGAATAAAATAAACATGACTTACACTAATAATCTTATTAACGTAAGTATGAATAATATACTATTCGATCACCCTTAATATAAAATATAGAGAAACCCAATTAGATTAATCTATTTATTATTATTATTATTTTGGATTAATTAATGAATTTGAAAGTATGTAAAATTTAATAATGAGATGGGAATGATAGGATACGAAGCAAATGAATATTATAATAGGGAAGAACTAAGGGGAGAACATGTGGGAACCATCATTTCTTTGGCCATACTTGGTCTAATTTTAATTTGATGAAAAGTGGCTTCGCTTATTTATGTATTCTTACATGAAAATAAAAAAAAAAAAGAAGGAACTGGAGGAAAGGGTTGATAAAGGTAGCAGCACATAATTTTCCATATATATATATATATATAGTGGAAAATAATGATGAAATGGTATAGTGGAAGACAAAGCGGGGCCATGGTTCTGTTTGGCATCATCATCAGCAAGCTTCTTATTATTTTGTAGGACTATGAATCTATGTCTGTCATCTCATTGCTTCATGGACCTTAATACGTTCAAGTACATCATAGTTCAAAATTCTAAAATCCATTAATTTAGAGTATTTAATTCAAACTAATAACGAGGTGGGCTTACAAACTTCAACATTTTTAAACAATTTACCACGAAGGGATATACATACTAACAAGGTGCAAATATTATCATTCTGTTATATTTTATTCAAATATAAATTTGGGATTTGGAGAGCTTAAGAAAAAATAAAAGAGATTTAGAGAAAGAATATGACTTAAACTCATACCTTAATGTAAAGATGTAAGGGGTTTACTACCAAATCACCCAAACTTTCATTGTTTGGTATATTTGTTTTTGAGTTTAAATACTACATTTATGGTTTGAAAATCTACTTCAAAAAAATATATTCCCATAACAATCAACGATGCATACTCCCATGAAAAAAAAGAAAAAGAGAGAAAACTTGGTGCATGTGAGTAAATATACAGTGGAAAGGAAAACTGCTGTATTACGGTCCCAAAATCCACTCTAAGAAAATCTATTCTCATAAAAGTAAAATGACTTTTTGATAGCCTATTAACTTACTATGGGAATGACTTCACAGCTTCTAGTACCATCACTTAAAGGTGTCAAAGAGGGCAGCCTGTTCGTGCCCATATCGGGCTTACCGTCTTTGAACAAGATCGCCCAACCCGGCCCTCAATATTAGGGTTCTGGGCTTAGCCCGAGCCCGATTGAGAGGACAGACTTGGACTTAAAATGCAGACCTGCAAGCCTTGAGGGTCGAGCTTGAAAACCGCGTTGAGCTTATAATGGAATGCCCACTCAGACATGCTGCTCCAAAAATTAAAAGAATTTATACTTTGATTGATGGCATAATGAATTTATGATATGATTTTGGATTAAAATGATGTCATTCTAAATGTTGATAAAACCTCAATAAGTTGTGGAGTTCGTGTATCATATTTTAATCAATTACATCGTTTTTTATAAATAATACGTTTCTGTTATGGGTATTTTTGGATTCCTCAAATGGGCTGGCAAAGGCCCATATAAATGGTGGCCCAGATCACCATAGGCCCGTGAGAGGTACTGTGTATCAGGTCGCGAAGATCGAGCTCGAGCAAGACAATTACAGGTTCACCTGCTATGATGATAGCGACGTCAAGGTCGCTAGACCGTTGCAGCGACGTCAAGGTCGCCAGATCGTTGCTGAGTCCAGATCGTCACGACGGAGTTTCAGCCCGTTCTCTACTTCGGTTCGCCCAGTATCAGTGTAAGACAGTAAGATGGCGTGTCTTGCACGGTAAGTAAGGTTATCTCACCAAAATGCAGCTTAATTTCCGGAAGTCTCACCAAACCAGCATGGGCTTGCAGTCGGCCCCCGTTTTGCCAGAGTTGACATGTCAGAAGTCAGAAGCATTTAAAGCTCTCCAGTAGCATTTATTACGACAAGATCAGCCCTTTTTGTCCGTTTGTTCTCTTTGTAGCCTCTTCTCCTCTATAAATAGAGAGAGGCATTTATTGCAAAGGGATCCGAAAATTGAGAGTTTTGAGAGGCTGTTACTCTGTAAAAACGTAGGGAGAGCAACCATTTTTGTGAGATATCAACAGTAATAACAGAACAAGTGGACGTAGGCCCTTCCAAATCGGGCCGAACCACTTCAAATCTCCTGTGTTCTTTCCTCTTTCTTCTTTCTTCTTCTCTTCTTCGCCATCATTCGGTCTGTTCATTGCAGGTCTCCTTATCAGCGCGGCATTGGGCTCAAGGATCTGGTTGGCTGGTTTACCACGTCAACAGTTTCAAAACTCATCATTAATATATATATATATATTTTTTAACTCTATGGTTCACAAAATTTATTGCACAATTGCTTATATCATTATAATAATTAAACATGTAACAGGTTCAATTTATGGAGAAATACAGGCTATAGAGTGGTTGTGATAGTAAAATCAAATATGATATTTTAACCTTATCATTCAAGAAGCTGCTTTGTATTATAAACATTCAACTCATTTAAGAAACTTCTCACCAATTTTTTGTATATACAATCTTCAAGTAATTTATTCATGAATGTATTATATTTGCCCACTATAGTTGTGTTTTGATTTTTGTGTATTTATATTTATTAGTATTAATGAAATTAAGAATGATCAATATTAATTTATTATGAAATTAATGAAAATATAAGCGTTTAAAAATTTTATAATATTACTCGTATTTTTATATATTATAAACCTTACGAATCGACATGTAATGGGCCACGTATCAAATAAGCTCGGACCGTGGATGGGCATGCCTCCAAATTTCATGAGTGACTATACTTCCACACATTAGAGTTGTATGTACACTCTTTTGGACACACAAACCCTGTCGAAGATTGTTTTTAAAAAGGGGAAATTTTAATTTAATCCCTAATGTTTGGTAAAATATTACTTTTTTACTAACGTTTGCATTTCGAATTCCCGTCATCCCCAACGTTTCGAAAATACATCAATTTAGTCCCTCTGACCAAAAAGATAACAGTCAAACTAACTAGACGAGATAAAAAGATAAATTTACCCATAATATAATTTAAAATAGTTAAAATGACATAATTACTAATTCAAAACCTGATAATTACAAAATAAGTATTTCTATTATTACAAAATTGTCATTGATCACCTTCCAATAAAATTGTGACACATTATTAAATCAAATTTTTTAATATAATTTATTGTTAACAAACATTTTAATTAAAAAAATAATATTTTTAATATAAAATAATAATAAAAAATTCTTCTTCATTTTCATCTTCTACCTTTTATCATTTTCCTCGTCTACAATTTCATCTTCTACATTCATCAAAATCATCACTTCATTATTTTCGTCAAATCAACATTATCCAAATTAAAGATATAACATCAAATCAAACATCTTCCAAATCTAAAAAAAAAAATGTTTATCCAAATTAAAAAAAAAAAAAAAAGTTAATATAAAACAAAAAAAAAAATGAAAAAAAAAAAAAAAACAAAAAAAGAGACCTTCTGGTCTCCATCGCCGGAGACCAGATCACGATGGATCGGCTGGAGCCAGAAAACTAGTCTCCAGCCCAGTTGTTGGTGTCTCCAACAACTGGTCTCCAGCCCTGCTGGAGATCAGAAAAAGTTCAGTTGCTGGTGCCTCCAGCAACTGGTTTCCAGCCCCGCTGGAGACCAGAAACTGGTCTCTAGCGAGGCTGGTCTGGTCTTCAGCGAGGCTGGAGATCAGTTTCTGGTCAGTTGTTGGAGTCACCAACAACTTGCTGAAGACCAGTTTCTGGTCTCCAGCCCAGTTGCTGGAGTCACTAGCAACTGGTCTCCAGACCGCTGGAGACCAGAAACTGGTCTCTAGCGAGGCTGAAGACCAGTTTCTGGTCTCCAGCCCAGTTGTTGGTGTCTCCAGCAACTGGTCTCCAGCCCCGCTGGAGATTAGAAAAAGTCCAGTTGCTGGTGTCTCCAGCAACTGGTTTCCAGCCCCGCTGGAGACCAGAAACTGGTCTCCAGCGAGGCTGGTCTGGTCTTCAGCGAGGTTGGAGATCAGTTTCTGGTCAGTTGCTGGAGTCACCAGCAACTTGCTGGAGACCAGTTTCTGGTCTCCAGCCCAGTTGCTGGAGTCACCAGCAACTGGTCTCCAGTCTCCAGCGAGCTGAAGACCAGCATCAGGTCTCCAGCGAGACCAGGCCGGAGACCCGGTCTCCGGTCCGGCGATGGAGACTAGTACTGGTCTCCATCGTCGGGAGGAGAAGGTCTCCATGACCTCCTCTTTTTTGTTTTTTTGTTTTTTTAACTTAATTTTTTTATATATATTAAATTAAAAGTATAAAAATATATATTATATTAAATATATATATTAAAATTATATAAATATATTCAAGTTAAAATGATCAAATTAACCCTCGTTGACTAATATTTGACTAACAGAATGACTAAATTGATGTATTTTTGAAACGTTAGGGATGACAGGAATTTGAAATACAAACGTTAGTAAAAAAGTAATATTTTATTAAACGTTAGGGATTAAATTAAAATTTCTCCTTTTAAAAATTATAAACTATTAAAAATGATATTTGGCAGCTATACGGTTGTACATCACCTTCTGTTGCAGCCAATAACCACAATAGATACTTTAAATCAACAGGAGAACTTTTCAGCAAATATCCTCCTCTTCAACACAATCATCTTCCAAAATGAAAGTCTCTTAAATATCCTTCAACTTCTTCTTCTGCTTCTTATGCAAAAAAGTTAACACATTAAAAACCTTTTACTCTATATGTATATTCACACATATCCAATCCTGTGAATCTATCAGAATCCAGATCCATAGAATCATCTGAATCATTAGAAAAATTTTCCACATCTTCTTGGGTATCCATTGACTCTAAAACCTATGACCTGGCTAAAGATGATCTCATTAATCTGATTCAAATTCTAATGGCATCCAAGCCTCTGCCTAAACACCCGTCTCAGTCAGACACCACCAGAGATAAATCTCATGTTGGTCTAACACCCATTATGGAAGAACCACTAGAAGTAGCTTCTCGTGGTACTTCCTCCACCAAGCCAACCAATGCCCTGTGCTTCAACCTTGATGGACCTACTTCAGACTGGAGAAAGAATATTTCTGAGATGAGTACATGGTTTGACCTATGAGTTACTAAATCAAAATAAAATCTCGAAAGAATATTAAGAGAATTCGTTTCCAGATTTACCGATACTCTCAAAGACTGATATCAAACTCTCGGAGAATACTGTCAACTCCTACATGTCTCTGAAAGTAGAATTCATAGACAAAAGTCTTTGATCGAAATGAGAGACATAGGCAAAGACTTGGCTAAGCTATTGATCAATCTACTGGAGAACTAAAGAAAAAAAAGCTGACTTTATATACAAATTGGGCCCAAAACATTATATCAACATGAGACTCTCTTGGGTTGAACGGAGATCCACTACATTTAAACCCAACTCAAAAATATAATTTTTTTTTTTCGTAAAATCAATTAAGATTCATCAACAAATTATGTAGGTTCTAACAATTTAAAACATAAAAAAACTTAAACAAATTTGTTATTATACACATAGGACCTTAAAGGCATGGATTTAATGTTAGGATGTCTTAATTACAACATTAATTAGAGACATTACTGAGTAAAATATAAGAAAATGATGGAGTGATCAATGTGATGTAGAATCATTTTCATGCTCAAATTAAGAACAATAATGTGTTTTTGTGATATGTCATTGCACAACATCCATTTTTCTTGCAAGGTTAGCTTAGCCTTCATTTGTACTTATTGTCAATCAAGGATAATGCCTGTTGCTTGTTTTTAGATGATTATACAAAATTCTCTTAACGTTTTCAGATAAAAACTCCCAAAGAAAAACTGGATAATGACATTATGACACTACTACTACTACTACTATTCTAAACTTGGGGTCGCCCTTAGTGTAATTTTAAAATCAAGGGTGATATCACTAATTTTTGTTTGTTTATATATATATTATGATTTTACCATCAATATCTCCTAAATTTTTAAAGTTAGGATGAAAAAATCAGTTAAATTTATTTATTACATTTAAATTAAATATGAGAGAAAATTTATTTTATGAGAGAGAATACAATAGATAAATTTGATTGATTCGTTTTAACTTTTTAAAATTATAAGACACTGATAATAAAATTACTATATATATAGTTAAAAACAATTTGACACCAATGTTCAAGGTTTGCTAGACTTGAGATTAAATAATGCGAGTGTAACTTAAAAATTGCGTCTCGTAACATGAAAGATATCTATTCTCATAAACTCTCCACACATGTTAAAAAAATAGTATGTGGTACTAGAAATTCTATCACCAACAAGAAAGGGAAATGCATTAACCACTAAAACTATGTGTGAGTGTGTTGAAATATTACTAATTGAAATGTATCAAATGGTATCATTATACGTATGTCATCCCGCCCTACAAAGTATTGTACTTATAAACTATTATACAAATTCAATTGAATGAAGGATCGATTAGTATTATTTTAACTTTTAAAACAACCATTATTAATTGCATTAAAGAAAAAATCTGCTCTAAAGTTAATCAGATAATTGTTTGATTAATTTTAATGTCAAAATTGTTATAAGAATTGAAAACAGTTAGTTACGGTGAATTATATAATGCCTTAATTATATATAAAAATGTTAATGCGAAAATTGTTCTCAATAACCACACGAATAATATGAACAGAATACAATCGAAACAGAATTTATGAAGGGAAGAAACTTGATAACGAAATAGAATACAGAAAAATGGGGGGGAGAGGGGGAGGTGGGGGTGTGTGTAAATCTACAATATTCCTTTAGATACTTGTTACCCTTTTGTTGAGGCATTTCCCCCTCATTTGGATTGGTTTCCCTTCCCTTTTAATTGAGAAAAAGGGCAGGATTTCCTTCCCTTGAGTCACATCACAATGAAATTCCCGAGGCTTTTACTTTCATCTAACGTTCTCACTCCCTTCTCATTATCCACTTCCCTTCTTGCTTGCACCCTAATTGTTTTTTGTTCACTTACCTTCCTTTTGAATAGTAATCATCTTTTATATTCGCTTTTCTAAGGCTCAAAACTTGTCACCACACTTTCCTTCATATGTACCTCCTTTTGATCTCCTTAACATGCTTTTCGACACCTTGCCACTCAGAGCCTCTCTTGGTTGGTTGCCCTCTCTTTTCTCATGTTTGGTGCTTCTTGCTCCCCTCAATATAGATACCGTGTACACCTGTCAACCTCTCTTTAGCTTTCTAGTCTTTGTGCTACGTGGCATTATTATGACATTTCATTTTCTCACCTACTGACTGACGTCCTTTGCCCTTTGATACATCAGACTTAGGCCTGATTTGTAGGCCCACAATAGTTGTCATACTGACGTAAGAATGGATCAGATGTTTTATTTCAAGTTTTCCTTCGTAGTGGTTTCTCACTCAACTGCTTGGGCTTGGGCTTGGGCTTGTACCAATCCCTTCCTAATTTTATTCCATGAGCCTATCGATTGGGCTTGAAATTGAATTGATTATGTCAATTCAATTTTAAACCCAATGAATTTAAGGAATGATCTACTTTTTCCCTAACTAAATAATAATAATAATTTCTATGTATTAAAATTGGGATATAAGCATCTTTATGTTAAAATTAATTTTTACTTGATATAAATAGAATTCTATATAATTAAAATTGGGATATAAATAAAAATGATTTGATTATTTAAAAGATTTATCAAATCCCACGATAGATTATTTCATAATTAGTTTATATAAATAACCCGAATTTGATTCTCATAATTATTGTCAAAATAATTTTGATAATCAAATAGTTATTTATAAAAGTTACACCAAACAAATGTTTTTTCTTTTTGTCAAAATTGTTATATAATTTAACTTTATAAAAGTAATACCAGACCGACTTTATTTGATAACATTTTACGTGTCTCAATCTATGATATTTAAAAGAAAACTGTTTTACTAAATTGGCTTCGTTGGGAGATGAATACACTTTTTTTTGTAACCAAGGAAAGAGTGTGACACATAACCTCCATCCTAGCACTCTTCTTCATTTGTAATGGGGTTCAAGTATCATTCATTTAGTCAAATAAAAAAATTCGACATTGTGAGAGTATTCAAATGTCAATGTAATAATGGTTGATTTAAGAATGTCCAAATGTATTCATGATATGTTAGCTGTCAATCTTTCTTCTTCTCATTATTATTATTATTTTTGAAAAAAATGTGAAATGGGAGGTTCAATACTTCTTAAGACGTGACTATAACTTGCTGGAAGAAAATAATTAGTTAGCATTAGGCTCGACCTATTTGGGCTCATCAAGCCTGTAAACGGCCCAACAGAAGCCTAACGGAAAGAGAGACATTTTAGATTGTAATTAGAGATAATCCTATTTGGTTTGATATAATAGTCAAAATGTCCCCTAAGGTTAAGAAATGGTTAATATGCTCCCTATTGATTTTCGAAATAGATAAAAGCCACTCTATAGTTTATTAAAATATTCAAAAACCCCCTACCGTCAACTTAGACGTTAAAAAAAAATGCTTAACCATTAACATGGAAAGGCAAAACTATCAAAACGAAATAAAATATAAAAATTTTATTATTATTTAATAAAATGATAATTTAATATTTAAACAAATTTAAAAAAATCTACCATCCATCTTTAAATTGACGGTGATGATTAAACCTATTATTTTTTTTGAATTATTAAAAAAATTGAAATATTAAAATAAAAATAATTTTTTAAATTAAAAAAATTAATAAAAAACCTTAAAACTCTCTCTCTCTCTCTCTCTCTCTCTCTCTCTCTCTTTGTCTCTCTTCTCCTTTTTCCCTCTCTTCTTCTCTCACCCTTTCTCGACGATGGATCTCCGTTGATACCCAACTAGGTTTCGGGCGATGCAAACCCAAAAATTTCTAGGTTTCCATTGTCAGAAACCTAGAAACTCTAGGTTTCTTGCGAGAGAAACCCAGAAGTTTCTGGGGTTCCATCGGAACCCAGGAAACTTATGAATTTCCTTAACACCTGAAAACCTAGGAGTTTCTGGGCTGCGATGGAAACCCAGGAAACTTTTGAGTTTCCAAGCCTTTTTTATTTATTTTTTTGAATGTTGTATGTAATATTATTGTTGGGGTTTGGTGATGATGATGTTGTTGTTATTGTGTTTGATGTTGTTGTTGTTGCAGTCAGGGTTAGGTTCATGTTCATATTGATGATGATGATGCTACTCCTGTGTTTAATGGAGATTTCTTGGATGAGTTCTTCATAGAGTTGGAGATCCAATCTCCAGACTAGATCTCCACCGTCTATCAAAAGATGGACGATGGAGATCCAATTTGGAGATTGGATCTCCAACTTTTTTATTTTTTTAATTTTATTTTATAAAAAAATTAATGAATTTTTTTATTTTGAATTGAGAGGCAGTTTGGACATTTCGAGTTAGAAACCTTATTTCACTAGCAGATATAATAGAAGGGAGAAAATGAGATTTTCTTAAACTATAGGGGATAATTAGTAATTAAATCAAATAAGAAGGAGGAATTGGGATTATCCCTTGTAATTGAAACAAAACTTTAATTTACTTAAAAAAAAAATGTATGTTATGTTATGATTTGATACTTATAGATTTTGACAATTAAATTTATATTTTGATAAAATATTAAGGCATATAACAACAATTATGCCTTAATATTTAAATTATAATTTAAATATTAGATTGAATCCAAACCAAATTGTAATTAGATTTAAATTATAATTTGATTGAATCAAGTGACAAATTTTGCAAAATATAATGGATCCAATGTGTCGCATACGTCTAATCAAATAAAAATTTGTGGTAACTAATGCTCTTGGTTATTATAAAAAAAGTGAATCTTATAAAAATTGTTATAGTTGATACATCTCTTTTTGGTGGAAGGTGGGCTGGTGGTATCATTTTCTCCTACTTGTGACCAAGTTTCTAATAAACGCACGTTCTAAGATACAAATGGGTCCATTAATTCGTAAGCCAAAGCATGGACTCATCATTTTAACAGCTAACTACTTATACTAGCATCGATGACAACAGCTCACTAATAGCACCTAAAACTAATCCAAAAACAGCACATTTCATGCCTTTAAGCATGACTTGATCTTGACTGCGCCTTATAATCATATTCTAGACAGGCACGAGTACTTCACCTAATTACATATTCGTTTCATTTGCATTGGACGTCTCAAATAAGTATAAAAATTATGATTTATTCAATTCTCATGACCTACAAGAATTACTATTTTAATATATATTATATACATATTCACGCGTTAATACAATCTCTTATTATATGGCAAAAATAGTGAAGTCCGTGTGAGAAGTTTCGTGGGTTGCAAAGACCTGGACAATTCTAGAGCGAGATTCAACCAATTTGAGTTGAGTACAAGTCATTAGGACCATGGAACACGCTATGTACAGGGAAAAATTGACCACAATTGCTACAAAATATCTGATGCAATGCCGTGAAGAGTGGTTTTGGCATTTCTGATCTGGTACAATGAGTCTAGTCAACTTATTCCGATTATAATTCCACTTTTTTTTAAAAAAATAAAATTTATTATATTATTTACAAAGGCAAATATATTTATAAAAATCGCTTTCTGCTCCTTCTCAGGGAATATAGAACATTTCCCCCATTAAATCCTGCATTCTGGAAATATTCTGGCCCCAAAAACAACTGCGAATCTAGGATATGTGTCACTCTAATTGGACAAGTACCATAGCATTTGACCTACCTTGTTAGTTAACAATCAATAAATGTTCAGGCACACTTCTACCATGATCACTTATTTTACACTCATAATATTTATAGAATGTGCAATCCAGTAGCAATGCCATGAAAAATGATAATTATGATGATCATGATCATACATGAGGAGTGATATTGCTGCAATTTTACACCATGATAATGACATATAAACATTAATGGATTCATCAATCATCAAATTTGTCTTGCAAATTATGGTGATATTATTTTTGAAATATAGAGAGAGGGAAAACAAAAAAAAGCTGGATCAGTCAGAAAACAAGATGACTCCCCATTAACCCTAATTTTCCCATCTGTGACAGTATAAGTTTTTTACTCACAACTGTCTGTATAATAGTTGCCTGTAAATTTCCCACAAGAAAACAAAAGCAGAACCACATCTACTGATATCTGTCTGTCTGTGTGCATGCACATGATCTTAGCTATGACTATTATCATCACTCATAATATGTGATCAGCTTGAAACCTCATCCAAGAGTTTGTATCTTCTTACCTTGTTCCTGAACACTGGTTTTGTGGTGATGACTCTATTGTTTACCTCCTCCGACCTTGTTCTCCTCAGCTTCTCTTCTAGAGCACCGTTTGTTATGATCCGCTTTCGGGTCGATGGTGATCTCTCAGGTGATCTTTGTTTCTTGATGGGTTTATTGAGTTGCAATTGGGCACTGCTTTTTTGGCCTTTCATTAGACCTCCATGATTGTCACTAGTATTGTTGTTGCCGTTCTTTCTCTTGTTCTTGATATGATCATGATCTCCACTGTTGGTTTTATTTGATGACGATGAATTGGAAGAGTTCTGTGACCTCTCTTTTGTGTCATCCTTTTGGTTCAAACACCAATTGCAGAACTGGTATGATTCAGCTTTCGGATACAGATTGCTACAGTATCTATGAAAATAGAGAAAACAAGAACGATGAGAACAGAAACACAAAAAGAATTTAATACTACTGATAAATATATGAATGAACGAAATAGTGAAAAATTAAGACACACCCACAAGGCAGACCTGTGTTGAGATCTAAATTGGCAGATTTTGCACTGGAAAAGCTCACTAGGCAGACCAAAATCTCCACACATGCAACACTCTGCTGCACTTGTTTGTAAATCTCGTGATGGTGCGATATTAACTTCTTTATTTGGAGTCATTTTGTTTCATTCGTGGGGGAGAGAGAGAGAGAGAGAGAGAGAGGCGGGGTGGTGTGTTGTAATGGGTAGAGTAGACCGACGGCCACAAAAACAAAAAAAAAAAAAGAAAAAATTGAGAAAAACAATCTGGGCAGAGAAATATAATAGATTGGAGTTTTAATTGCAATAAATTAATATAGATATCATTTTCGTTGTCCCGTGTGTGAAAAGACAATACAATAAAGATGATGTTGTAGCCTAGAAAGGAATTGATAATTGAGGTTGGCTCGGAGTGGGCCGATAACAACATTCTTTTTATTTGCTAGTTTAGAAATATAGAAAAAGTGGATATCATCAAATAGAATGGTAGATGCAATTTAGAAATATATTCACAAAAATGGGCCCGACATGGTTGAGAGATTCGGTGCACAGGCTAAACATCAAACGAGGTTGTTTGTTACACCACGCAAAGAAGCATATCATGAAAGAGTCGTGTGATCATCATAAGGTGATGAGATTATAGTATGATATTGAAGTGATTGGCCACAAAAAACTCTACTGATCTGGATTAGTACTAGCTTATATGTGCATAGCACCAAATCAACGGAATATGAAATTTTGCTTTTGATTACTACCATTCATGGTGATTACTCATCGTAATCTTCCAGGGCAGCCTCTCAGATTTTGTCTTTTGTTTTCTACCATTTGTTGTGTGGGTGGGGTGGGGTGACTTTTGCCAGAGCATATTAATACGGTTATTTGTCAACCTCAAATATATTCGTGTTATAAAGGCAAATGCTTAACAATTTTCTTTAATTGGGATACAGAAGACTGAATATTTTTCAAATTTTCAACAATCCACCCATTTGCCTACTGTCAAAAAGAAAAGGAAATTATTTAATTTTTGCTTTCATTTACGCTCTCTATGCAGAGAGTGCAGGGGCAGCTCATCGCCAGTGGTGAATTTGCTACCATTGGTAAGTGATGAGTGATGAACAAGTTAACTAGGTCCAAGTTATGTTACTTAATGACCAAGCTTTGGGGTGCTTGATAAGGGAAGACCAAATCTTGGGTTTCATTTGGGACCAAGTTGTGGGTTCTATAAATAGGCCTATTTTGCTAGTTTTGTCGAGTGACACCAAGTGAGCACCGGAGACACCTGGAAGAGCACGGTTAGGCTCGGTTGTGAGCTTAGTGTTTGGTATAACTTGATTGTGAACTTAGAGCTCGATATGACTCAATTGTAAGCTTAACGTTCGGCATGACTTGATTGTAAGCTTAGAACATAGCGTGGCTCTGTACTGCTTGGAGTGAGCTTTAAATCATGCTAAGGCTCGATGAGGCTCACAAGTCACATGTGAGCTTAAGACCCATCCTTTTAAGTCATGGGTACTGGCCTCCGCTTGAGTCAATAGGTTTCTCTTCATTTGACAAGTTTCTGGGTTCATAACTTCATATTGACTTTTCGATGAAATGTCTTCTGAACTCCCGTATAACAATTTTTTGACATGAATTACAGAATTTACGTTGTTTTAAACGGAAACAAATAAAATACGTTCAACAAAGAAACTAGAATACACGAGAAACAAGATGAATTCTATTATCATGTGGGTTTTTCTTTCAAACTAAGAGAGATCTAAAATTTCTAACTACAATAACAAAATGTAACAATCGGGAAAAAAGAAAAGAGAAGTTAGAACATTTTTTACTTTCTAAATTACTTGTCCATATATATAAAAAAGAAGCAGCATTATACTTTCTAAATTCTTTTACATTTCAGACGCAAAATTGAAAAAGAAATGCAAACGATAAACATACCTTGTTTTGCACGTTTGAAGATCCTTAAATTATGTGGGAAATTTCATTTTTATCCTTGAGGTTTTGAAAGCTACCAATATTTCAAATATATTTTAAAAATAACACTCATTTTTTCTATAATTTTGAAAACACTTCAAAAAAATCTCTACCATCAATTGACAAACAACTAAAAGAGACTAAAAGTTTGGACGGCTAAGGTATTATTGATTTTTTTGCAAGGGGAGCTATGATTATGACATATATATGATCGAGATTAAACTTAAGAAAATATAAAATATTAAAAACTAATAAAATTTTAAAAATAAATAAGTAATTGATTAAAAAATAAAATATTTTTACCATTTATCTTAAGATAATCAGTATGGATCGAATTTAATTAAAAATATAACTTTTTTTTTTTAACAAAGAAAACCTAGATGTTAAAAATCTGGATTCCAACCTAAATCTTCAACATCTGGGTTTGAACCTAAATGAAGATGACCGTTATAACAGCTATACACTTACTCGTTAACACTTCAAGTATCGTGGCGCCATACTAGTGACACCACAAGATCAACGCTAGGTCTCCCTTGAGATGGGAATATTGTTATTGATAATGGGTCTCCATTAAAATCAAAATTGCAAATGAAAAGAGGAGACAAGTAGAGAGAAAAAAAAAAAAAAATCAAATGAAAAGACAGAGACAAAGAAAGTAGTAAGTGAGGATATTGAGAGAACATCAGGTCATCAAACTCCACAAAATTATCGTCCTCTGTGCTTCTTCATCTCCATCGCAATAGCCATTAACAACCACAAAACCGACAGTCACAACTTCAACTTCTTTTCACCGACAACCATAAAAAACGAAACACATCAAAAATCCATCAAAACCAACTGCTCCCCACCCCCCTCTAAAATCAAAACCAAACCCTAAGAAAACCCATAAAAATTCATCAAAAACCAAAAATAAGAAACCACCTTGTGAAGGTAAGCAGTTATCAAAGACAGCGTTTGATAAAAGCAGGTAGGTGTTTGGGATAAAGCTTAACAAGAGATTGAGAGAAAAAACTCCATTGATGAGCTCTCTGGAAGATGACTTTATTGACTTATTCAACACACCTGAAAAGGCATAACCAATGTATATTTTATATCCAGGTTAGTGCCCGATTAGTTACATTCTAACCAACTCTCTAACAAACTTATTTAACATAATTACTGACACTAATCAGTTTAACAACAGTAATGAGTCGTCACATCTCCATTTTCTAACTAACTTTCTGTTGCTTGTAATTCTGATATCACATCCAGTGTTGGCTTGATTAACACTACAAGCTTTGACTTGTGCAATTCCAATTTGATAAGTTGAACCTGTGCATACTGAATCTTTCCCTTTAATATTATTTGTACCACCATGATCAATATTGTTCTTCACCTTCACCTCGCCACTGGCCTCCATGCTATGGAGACTCTCTATCGTCTCCATCACGCGATGAAGACAGTGGAGATGGTTCCATCACCGACGTTGGTTGATGGAAACCCCTACCTCCATCATCTTCATCGATGATGGAGGACTTGGAATTCAAAAGTCCAAAGATGGATTTGAACTTTAGGGTGTTTTTCTTAATTTGTTTAATTGTTTAATTTCATTTTATCATTAGTATTCTTTTTTTTTTTTACAAAAATAATAATCAAAATATTTAACATGTGTCAAATTCTTATTGGTTGAATGATATTATAATATTTTAATTTTATTAGGGATAAAACGGTCATTTTAGATGTCCAATTAAAATAAAAGACAATTAAGTCTTTTTAATTTTTCCGCTTGATTTAATCTATTATTTGACTGATGCTAGAGACCTTTTGAAAATTTTAGAAAAAATTGGAAGTATTTTCATAAGATATTTAAAATTTGAATCATTTTTCAAACCTCGAGGATGAAAATTAAACTTTCCCTATATTATGGAGCTATGGCCGTCATCTATATATCACATTCATAGGACTACACAAATTATAACATATTCAAGGGGCCACACATATTATAATAGAATGTACATGTTATTAATAGTAATTTTAATCTTAAGAAATCATGGTTTAAATTTCACTATTGTCCTAAAAACATAATATATGAGTTATTTTTTCTGAATTTAATCTCTCCTCTTTCACTCTAAAAAAATATTACTATATATCTAATATATAAATTTTATTTATCTATTTTAGACACAAAAAATTGTATATTAATATGAAAAAAAAAATTATTTAATTATATTTTGAATTATTAACACATAATCCTATTGATTTTTAGCCCCATATCTTCTTGCATCACATCCTCACATCTCTCACTCTCAAAACAAA
Source organism: Dimocarpus longan (assembly GCA_022984855.1). Taxonomy (NCBI): domain Eukaryota; kingdom Viridiplantae; phylum Streptophyta; class Magnoliopsida; order Sapindales; family Sapindaceae; genus Dimocarpus; species Dimocarpus longan. The sequence continues at coordinate 5,552,747 of CM041018.1, forward strand.
TTGGTCCATTCCAGTTGGTACCTTTTGGACGTGTACTCCCGTTTTGTCCATAAAACAGTCGCTGTCTGTGAGTCTGTCTCTCCGCCGGCTTGTTGCCCTTCTTTTTTTCTTGTGTGTGTTTCCTTCCAAGGGCGTATCAACATCAGAAAATGAACCGCACTTCAACTACATTTTGCAATCACGAGTCACGACCAATTATTTTATCCAACCTCATGTCTATGTTTAAATTTATTAGCACAAAACTTTTTGCCGTCCAACCATTCTTCTGCCCAAGAAGGAGGCTTTAATCGTCCAAATCTTAAAGAAGATTATTTGGAAGTTGAAATGAACAAACAACGAAAACTAGGGAACTTCCAATAAGCAAATGATCGATTTGTATGTGTAGGAACATTTCTCCCTGTCAGCCGTGGAGTGCAGGCGACAGGATACCTGTCTTACAAAGACCTTTCAAACCCATATAATAACACTATTTGTAAGGACTAATTTCCACATTATAATATCAAGCTGTTGGACCGACAGTGTCAATATCCATCTAAATATTTTCCATATTAAAACAATTAAAAAAAAACACACCTAGAGGCTAGAGCCGTTTCCACTTGACTAGTATTCCTAGTCAACGTCAACGTCATATATATCTCATAGTGTTTTGAAGAAATGAGTACCCACGTTACGAAACTTCATGAAAACGAAAGATGGTGCAAAATGAAACTATAAACATATACACTCGATGATATTAAACCTCAACTATACAATGACAATATCAACAATGTATTGACGAATTAACTTCGTAGGAAAAACCCCCCAAAAAAGAGAAAAAAATGGTGAGACAAAATCTTTCATAAAACTAGTGAAGAAGCTTTCTAATAAAATTGAAGGGATCAGGCTATGCCTTATTCATGTCATGACTTTTCTTTCAAAGAACACAAAGACTTTACACGGTCACCAACAAAAATAAATTGTTTGCCTGTACCTCCTTTCATTCATGACCATTGGATAGCCCATAATCCACAACTTCACTGTATTCACGAGATAACACCTGCAATGGGACAGGATAAGAAATATTATTATTTCGGGAAATATGTATCCTCCAGGGGAAACCCTAATTGAAGTCTCATTTACAGCAAATGAAAACAACATCCTGAGTGAAAAGCTTAGACATGCTCTAGGCAACAAGATAGCTTAAATATCAAAAAGCTGAGGTATCCTCTAGGCAGGATTTCATTCCATGCAGAATTTGAATTTTGCTTCAAAAAGTTGTCCTAATTTAATTATCTAATGATTATAATGTTTTTTCTCTCCCCCCAAATCCAAGCAAGTTGTGTAATCCCTTCTAGTTTTGGTAGGCAATGAAAAGTGTATTAAAAATGGAGAAAAATAAAGCTTCGCTAACTACAAACCAAATGGTCTCCGTCTCCCCATTATTCCATGCAGATGGTTCAGGGGGTGTGTGTGTCTGAGTATGTAATGCAAGAGAAAACACAAATTAGCTATAAGGAAGATCTCGGCATGATTCAGGAGTGTGTGTGCATGATAGAGAGAGAGATGTATAATTTAGCCTAGTAGTTCGTGCAGGGGTTTCTATAAAAAATAAGCTTGGGATGTCGCAACCAACCTCGATAAGCCATTTCCCTACAACATTTTAGCTTCTCATTGGGCTTTAGATAAAATTTTATTGAAGCAATTGCATGAACAAATTGATTCCAATTTCTCACCAAACTTTCTTGTTGCAACATTTGAACATAAACCCTATTTTTAATCTTCTAACATATTCGCAGAACATCCAAAAATAACAGCCAATTTAGATTTACCCTGACAATTTATCAAGCAGTTTGTGATGAGAGAGCAGTTTTCATTACATTAAACAAAGATTTTATGCATGCATTAGAACACAAGAGAAGAAAAAATGTGCCACTTAAAATGTTACATCAAGTTCAATTTGTGTAGAAAGAAAGAGCTTCAGTACATCAACTTATCATACATGGATAAACGCTGTAAGTTTTCTTTTGGCATAATTTTGGTAACCTTTTTACAGATGAGAAGTTTTAGCATAATTTTGGTAAATTTTTTATGGTGAAGAAGCACGAAAATAGATACCTTCTCCAAAAGGAAGTTCACTCACCTTCCTGCCTCTCTATGTACCATGCAATCAACTGATTAGCTTTGAGCACACTCAAAAGGATGCAAGGATCCTTCAGAAAATTGATTCATATGAAACCGCTCCAAAAGTTCATAGGGCCTGTAAAGTAACATCATTTACATTGTAGATCAGCTAGGTAATTTTGAGACAAAAATATTGGAAAAAAAAATCCTGAGTCAAATATTTTATAAAAACTTTTACCATCCACAAGATTAAATTTACTTCATCACCTAAAGTTCTTAAATCAACAAAGCTGTATGTTATAGTCGCTTCACCAACTAGAAGGACCAAGCAAACCAAAAATTCTAGTGCAAGTTACAACATCTCATTTATTACGATTACATGATCAGCATAATCCTTTTGACATATAAGAATGCAAGTTCAGACTGTCGAAGATGACCAGCTGAAACAAGTGCCAAGTTAAGGTAATGCTTGACAGAGTTGATACATTTAATTGTGCATCAGCCTTATCATTTGACACCAAATAAAACAACGCAATTTGAATCTTTCATTTAGGTCAAATTCAGCCCAGTAAACGACACACAGTGCACAATCCTCATCATACAACTAAAAATTTCACAGGACTTACAGGATAGGTTCACGAGTGCGCCGTAGTTTTTGCTGGTTGTTTTGCATCACCTCCAATACATTGTCCCTTTCTGGTCCAGCTGTTCCACCAACAACTGATGGAACAGAAGCACTTGGAGTCCATATCTAAACCAAGCACAAAAGTTAGGAAAACTCTAGCAGAGCACTTAAATCCAATCCTTCTCATTATACTAACCTTTATTGCATTATCAATCCCACTGGTAGCCACAACACAATCAAAGGGATGGCTTTGCACGCAGTTCACAACTGTAGGGGGACAAGAAGAGATCTTAACTATTTAAGAACAGACTTGTAAATGATAAATGTAACCCCTCTACACAGGAAAGCACATTACCAGCTTGATCACCAAGAAGCATTTTAATCAGTCTGCCAGTTTGCTTTTCCCAAATAAACCATCTACCATCATCACTCCCACTAGCAACATAATCACCTGTGGAAGCCAACATTCTTATCACAAAGACAACCTGACTATTTCCCAAAAGTCAGGTAACCAAAAAGAATAGAAAGAAAATTACCTCTTTGACCAAGAAAACTGGCTTGCTTAATGTCAGTTCCAACATTACAGTGGCCAACATATCTCCTCTTCATATCAATAACAGCCTCGGGCTACAATAAATCAATAGGATATCTTCAATGGCAAAAGCAATAAGATTAAACAAAAGAGGCACCCAATATAAACAAAACCGCACAGAAAGACCCTGATTTTGCGGGAACCAAGATGATATTTCTTTCCTAGTCGGTTCAATTACAAATACTATTATTTGAACAAACCAAATAGGATGATACGGAGGAAACCAGCATCATATCACTTGACAACTTTTTTTAATGAAACAATCTGGTTTTAGTATACACTCAGATTCTTCTTTGAATTTAACAAAAATTGTAATATAGTCAAACGGCTTATACCACTTGATTGGGAGCATCAAGCCAATAAGTCACACATCCCACACCAAGAACCAATGAGTTGCATGACTAACAATAATCAAAATTCACATAAAAACTTTCAACTTTTTATCATCTGCAAACAATTGAATACTGCTTTAGAAGCATAGAAACAAACCTGGTAAGGTAATCTATCACTTTGTGATGATGATGAAGGTGACCCGCATGAGCCATTTGCACCACTAGTTTCTCTGGTTGAATCACCTCTTCGATGAATTCTTAAATTCAAACTTCCATGCAAAACATTGTCTTCAGCATCTCGTCCTTCATCACCTGATAATGATGTTTCAAAATCCACCTCCAATTCCTCATCATAATCAGAATCTTCTCTTTCAGATCTTGGACCATCTTGTGAAGCATCACTATTAGCCTCTGAGCGGTAGAGTATATCACTTAATGACAGGACTCTTCCAGCTCGAGATTCAGACCTTGCTAGCCCATCGTTGGGCTTATTATTTTTTTCAGCTTCTGCTAGTTATGAAATAATATAATTAGTTGAAATAGATTAGAAAAACAAGAAGACTCCACAAAATTATAAAATAACTACATACAACATTTCTACTCTCACATCTTCACAATAATCATACTACATTCCTCTAAGATGCCCTACCTCCTCTTTATCAGCATAAAACAGCAAACTTTTATTTCAATAAGGCATCTTTCACCTGTGGCTTGATTAACGCTCATCCAAATTGCAAGAGGCGATGCCTCTAAGGAGTGACTACTGCTCAAAATTAAAATCAGTGAAAACCTATCATTATTAACATTTTTGGATACCCAGAACTCTCATATCCTTGATTTGTTATCTAAGCCTCAGATATGAGATTATTTTACCATCCTACAACCTTAGCGGTAAGAACTCATAGGATATTATATCTCCTAAATAAATGGCCCATAAGGGATCTAAACCCAAGATCTCTTGGTCAGAACACATAATTTTGTAATGGATTGAGGAAACTATTAAACTAGCAGCATAACAATCTCACTTTTAAGTCTTTGGTCATAAATCTCCAACTTTGCCACCAAAATCAAAGAAGAGATGAAGTGTGAACCATAAATTTGATTAATAATGAAGATTCAATACACAGCAACCTTTTCAGTATTTCCCAGAATATAAAACACTTTATCGAATATTTCATAACGGCTTCTTATTCAAGTATTTTCAAACTTACAATAATATACGATGTTTCAACACACACACACACACACAAAAACAAAAGAATGTATAAGACATTGCATAGCCACAAACCTGCAGCAAGCTGCTTCTTTATATTGTCCACCTTTTCAGCCCCCAAAGAACTGGACGGGTCCAAACATTGGGCAACAACAGCAAAATCTAAAGCTTCTTTATATTTGCTCAACTGCAAGAAACTGACAATTGGTAAGTGACAGCATTACATTGGAAAAAAGATATATCAACAGTTACATAGATTGTGTGTGCCTACATAATAAGCTGATACAGATCATCTTGATAAAAAATTGATCATTGGATAAACTATTCAGCTAAAAAATCCTACCTAGATTGACAAGGTGCAAAAAATTATAACATCCATATCTTAACACAGTTCATCCAGAAAAACATGTGACACAAACAATTCAAGAGCAATATTTCTCTACAAGTCCAAAAAATCATAACATCCATTCTTGCCACACCATTTTTGTAGCACCATTGCCACAAGACTTCTACCTTCAAACATCATAGGTTTTACATCAGTAAAATAAGAGTAAATTGTAGCCTTGGTAATCTGGAGAACCAAGTTCTGGCCTTGTAGGCAACTGACCAAATCAGTCAGTCAGATTAACCCAGACACCAACCACATTGTAGGTCAAAATATCATTTCCAAACTCAATTTTATTTAGTATGCAATTACCTGCTCTAGAGCTTCAGCCATGTAATAATGGGCTCTAAAGGAAGAACTACTAATCTTCCGTGCATTGTAGCAATCTCTTATGGCCATATGCACGTCGTTTTTCCACTTCCGCTGGCACATATATATAAACAGGCACATCTTGGTGAAAAGACATCTCAAACAAGTGAGAGAGATTACAAGCACTTAATTTTAACCAGTTATTAAGGAACCTTAAGCAATAAGGCAGCACGTGTACAAAGACATTCATGCTTCAACTTGAGCCCAATTTCACTACCATGTGCTTCCAAAACCTCATTGCATGCCTCAATTCCATAAAAAGCATTTGTCCCTTCCTCTAAGGAATTTACCGCCATTTCAACCAAATGTCTGCACTTTTCAAGCTGCAACAATTACATTAGACATGCCAAAGCATATATATATATATATGAAGATGACATCCAGTACCAATCCTTAGAAATAAATTTACCCAACTCTGCATAACAAGCTTATTAAAGAAAAAGAACAGAACGGCAAAGATGCACACCTTGGCAGCAATATTTCTTCCTGTAGGAAGATCATTTTGAAAGATACCAGATGCTGGTTCATGTAATTCCACCTCATTGAGAGTCGATGTAAAGCTCATAATTTTTGAAGCATCTCCAACTGAGTATTGCGTAGCACTCCTACTAGCTGCAAGTTATATGGACAACTAAAGAATATTATCTGAACAAGCTCCATACGAGAAATTTCCCAAGCATGAAGAAATTTTTAAGAAAACACAATGCATTTAGGCTCATTATATAAATGTTGACACAAATACACATACAAATGTTAAATTTGAATACAAGTAGTTTTGACAAACAAACACCCTGTTTGGCATGGCTTCCAAAAGCCAGCTTTTGGCTTTCGGGAGTGTTTGGGTGCACTCCCAAAATTGCTTCTAACTTTTTTACAAAAGCTTCCAACAGAAGCTGGGTGCACCCAGCCTCTTTTGGAAGCTCTTCCTGTGAAACATGGGAAGTGATTACCAAGTTCAATGAATTTTTCTTATTTCCAATCCTACGCTCATAAAATTCAAGAACAAAATTAAAATTCTATTCATGCACTCGTCTCTTATCCCTACTCTCTGCTTTTTTCTCATTTTGATAATTATCTCTATCATTCTCACATCTACCATCTTTCTATCTCCATCAACATTATAGACTAGTTTCAACCAAACTCCATTCAAATTCGGCAGAGAATAAAAAATTAGAAGACAAAAAATCAAACCCACGCGGTCAAGAAATTAAGAAAGGATCATTTGGAGCTAATGAGTTCAGAAAAAGATGAGGGAGAAAGAGGTTAGAGTTAGAGCTTGACGTTCAAGTTTCCACAATAAATTGGAGAAGGAAGTGGCCAATACTCAGACATGAAGGATTGAGAGCAAAGAACAAGATACAAAGAATAGAGAAAGAGAGGTGGTGGTGTGAGAGGCGGCTGGGTTGTGATGCACTGATGGTGAGTGAAGTAGATGGGTAGAAGTAAAATTGTACACGGTTTTAACATTTTATTTTATTATATTTTTTTCCTTATTAACACTTACTTTTATTAATTATCTTTTGAATTATTTATGTTTAAATTTTTTAAGGCCTTCAATTTAATTATTTTCTTAATTGATTATTATTATTATTTATTTAGTTAATTATTATTAAAACACAAATATAATTATACCTATATGGTTTATATACTAGGACATAATGGTCATATTATAATTAGAATAGACTTTACAATATTCAAACCAAATAGTTTGAAAAGCTCTTCTAAAATTTAGTATCCAAAGAGTTTCCGAAAAGTTTAAGCCTTGACTTCTCTCCTTCTATTACCAAAAGCCAAAAGTAAAAGTTATGTCAAACAAGCCCAAAGTGACACTAGAAAAGCCACTTGGCGCCCTGCCAACCTAAATCATACTCAGGTTAATCTTTGAGGTGCATACTTAATTTCTTCAATCTTTACAAGGATAACAATGGAATCTTAAATGTTAATGTAGGTTAAAAAAAAAGGATAACTATCAGCAATGTGAGAGTTGATATGTCACAAATTTTAAGGTTTTCGGCATCTCAAATTTATATTATACCCATGTAAGGATATGAAGCAGCAATAACAACTGTTTATCGAATATTGATTCAGTTATTTCTCTACGTGCAAAGCTCTAAGACATACAAAAAGGATTTTGAATTGCATAGTATAAACTCAGGAAGGGCCTTTTAAAAAAATTATAGAAACACAAAGCACAACCATTTTAATTGAATTGTTTACATCATGAGAGGTAGAATAGCAAGATTAAACATACCATTGTTTACGTCCATCAGGTATACATGCTCTCCACTATAACTAAGGAGAACCTCCTCTCCATCAGGACTAAATGTAACATGTGTCAGGTGCAAGCTTGAACGCCTCTAAAGGAAAAAGATGAAATAGCATTTAAACCAATATTTCAAAATACAAATAAATACAGCTTTAGAAAGAATTTCAAGATATAATTGACATGAATAATTGGCACCAACCAAATAAAAAGCTCATTCATGAGCATTAAAACCAATATTTCAAAATACAAATAAATATAGCTTTGGAAAGAATTTCAAGATATAATTGACATGAATAATTGGCACCAACCAAATAATAGCTCATTCATGAACATTAAAATGACCTAAAAAAAAAATCCAAAATAATGTAGATCTAATTACAAGGAACCCCTTCTCCATTTAGGACTAAATTCAGTAAGACAAGAATAACTGGCACCAACCAAATAAAGCTCATTCATGATCATTAAAATGACACCAAAAAAAAAAATCCAAAATAAATGTATATCTAATTATAAGGAAACCCCTTCTCCATTTAGGACTGGATGCAGATTGCAGCATGAGTCAGTTGAATGCTTTAACAAACCTAGGAAGAATGGATATAGTTAAACTTCAGTGACAATAATGTTACTCAACAGCTAGTCCGGGTGTTGTTTTGATAATATAGAGATCAGTTTAAAAAATGGACATTAAACAAGAACCAATATATACATATAGAACATAGAGGACAATCCTCCTGACTTGGTCACATTAACTAATCTATCCAAAAGACAGTTATACCATTCTAGTTAATAAAGCAATCTTTCTGGAGTATAGAAGGCAAAAATGACGGAGACAATTAAAATAAAATAAATAATGATGATCGGTCAAGATAACAACAATCTGAACAATTGAAAACACCGAAAGGAAAGGAAAGAGGTGATTATCAGTAGCTGTATAAATCTTGTCTGCCCAATAACATCTCCACATAAAGTACACAGGTTCAAAAATAAAATTCTTCTGCTGTAAGAAACCAAACCACACAAAATAACTGGATGCAGCAGTAGCCCCAACTTATAACCCGAGGACCAAGGGAAAGGTCAGGGGAATTCTGAGTATCACAAAAAATAACTGAAAAAAAAAAAAACTCAGGACGTAGAGATGCAATTATGTGAACTCCGACCATAATGTTGATAACAGACTTTGACTGATGAAGATATTAAAGTAATTAGGATGACTGCAAGGAATGATAACTAACATGTTCAGAAAGATGCATTGGGCAAAAATAATTAACACATGGTGGTGGTGGCATCCGTTTCCGACAGGAGGTCAGTGGAGGCAGCATTCTTCTATCATATAAACGTGCAAATGCATCACTGCAAACATTATGAGATGTTAGTTGTGAGAGAAATAATTACAAAAAGATTATAAAGGATAAAGAGTACAAAGAATGATATCATCCCTATACCTTCCGCCAACAAGGAGCAAATGAGGCCTCATGGAACTGATATCACAAGATTTTAAAGCAAGAGTTTGTTTGGGAGGATCAGCTAGTGACCTCTTCGCCCCACACCGCAAATCAAGCTGAAAAAGAAAATAGGAGAGAGAGTAAAACTTTTAAGGATTTACAACTAAGGGAAAAATAATAACATAGACACCAAAAAATGGGGAAATCAAAATGATCACAATGTTAACCAAATCTCAAAACCAGTTCAACAAAAAACGTTCCTTACGCTAGCCTAAACTTATAAATACCAGCCTTAACGTAAATAATGCATGAAACGTCAACAAGAATGAAGCTACACCAACAACCAATCTGACAGCACCCTAGCCCTTTATATTTTAGTTTTTTAACAATTCCAAGAACTTAACTGGTCATGATAGGCTCCTGTTATAGCTTTAATAAAGCAGGCAAAAGCAGGCAAACCACATTGTCGACAATAGGAAGTAGAAAATTCAATCATGTTTATTGTAACAATTTGATATGAATGTAGGAGATGAAGACAGTTTTAACATAATACTCACCAAAACATTACGACATTCTTGATGAGTACATCCAGCAGGAGGACAAGAAGCACCCTCCCGAAAGTCATGCTGTCTCAAAGTCCCATCTTCACTTGCACTCCAAACAACATGAGGGTTTCCAACTTCAACCTGAAAACAGAAGCAGGTAGAAGATGTCAGAAGCAAATGCAGGAGTGTATAAACTATTCATGTGATCATATCTTACAGCTAATTTTTTGACTCTTCTGGTATGACATTGAAACAATGCTGATGGAGCAATAGCATTGTCATCAAATCCGCTACCACTACACCGAGACAGATTAAATAATCGAACCTGCAAAAAATTCAGTAAGTGCAGCTTAACAATGTTTAACCTCAAGTGGAAATGACATCCATTCCTAAAATTTCAATTCATTAGAACATTACTTCTGCATCTCCAGCTCCAGAGACGACAAGCTCATCACAAGTTTCAGGGACAAATTTCGTACAGAAAATATTTGCTGAATGCCCTGTCTCTATGGAGTGCAAAAGCTCTTGACTAGAATAGCTCCAAATGTTAATCTAAAGATATGAAACATTAGTGAGTAATTGCCACAGCAAATACAAATTATGAATTCAAAAATTATGTTGGATGTGTGCGAGAACCTTTGGATATATCTGTTCGATGAATTTTATTTATTTTTTTATTATCATATAATTACTACAAATAGTTAGATATACAGCTATGCATAAGCCATAAAAGGCTTCACATGTTGCTTCCTGTAGCTGCATTTTCAGTTATTTTGTGCTATCTCCACATATCATTTAGCTTTAAAAAACCAACAGGCAGATTTAAAAACTCTCACCCGTGTGTCATCTGATCCAGATATCAAAAGCGAACCTTTGGAATTCCAAGAAATAGTATTCACACAACCCTGGTGCCCCTGTTCAGAGAGGAAAAGGCAACTTAAGATGATAAAATGATACAAATCAAAACCAAAAAATAAAACATTAAAAGGGAAAAAACAAAAAAAAAAAAAAGAAGAAGAAGCAATTTATAGTCACTTGATCAGGAAATAATCAGAACAGATAGACATTTAAGTGGTCCCAGTCAAAACATGATTATAGAGAATAAATACAGCTTATCAATAGAAGAGCCAATTCCAAGCAGTCATGCTACAAAGAAAGGCTTCAGTTGCTTCATCACTCCCCTATTATTAACTTCCAAATAAAATCCTCGATTCTTAAGTAATTAATATTTTTAATCCTCATGGAGCACACTAATCAATTTTTTTCTCACACTACCAACGTGATCAATGGTTGACCAGAAAACCAGGTGTAGCAACTGCAATGTCTCCAGCTAAACTATCATAAGATTGAAATTAATGAGAACCAAGTCATTACAAAACAAAGGCCTAGGAGTGGGGAATATTTTAAATTCATAAAAAAGAACGAGAAGACGATAATGCATATCAAGAAAACTAACAGCTCCCTCCTCACTAGAACCCAAAAAAAAACAGGGATGACCACATTCCAAGAGAAAAGCATAATAAAATCAAAACCCCAAGTGCGGTTGCCAAATTTTAGAACCCTGACAATATGAAAAAACAAAGCCGGCAGTAAGAGAGTTTGGTAGTAAAAGAATAAAAGAACATGAATCCTGGATCCTTCAGCATATGTGGCCAGCCCTCATGAAAATTAATTGGACATGTAAAGGCAATTTAATTCTTACTGGTTGGAGTTGCCTAAGATTTCGCCCTCCTTTAGACCTCTTCATACTAATAAATTATAAACAGTAATCATAGTGAAGTTTAGTGGACTTTTTATGTCTGCTATATTATTTGGATACCCAAAATGGGGAAATAATCCATGTAACAATACATCCATTAATCACAGGAAAAAAAACAAAAATATTCGGAGGTAATAAACAAACAGGAGCAAAGATGCACATTAACAAAACAATTGAAATCATGAAATGGAAATATTAGCTATTCGAAGCGAAAACAACCTCCAATTCTCTTTCCTGGGAAAGCCTCCGTATCAATGATGAGTGTGTCTGCAAACTGAGATTAATATCCTACATAAACACCAAAAAGGTTCCTCGTAGATCAATCATACGAAACAAAAAATGTACCATGAGAAATTCAGACATAGCACTGACTCATATAGTATTATAATAAAAAAGACTAAAATCTAGTCAAGCCAAACAATATCTGAACAAGAAGTATATAATTCAAACAAAGAAATCCACAACTGGTATAACAAGAAGTATTGACAGACCAAAATCCACTAGCAGAATACCAAAGATGAATTTGCACATTCAGTTCAGCAGTATCAGGATAAATTATACGTAGTTACACGGAAATTTTAATAATCTGTACTTGTCATACAAGACTTTCACAAGCATTAATTTATCATTTCCACTTTCTCTCTTCTTCATTTCCATTTTCACTTCCATGTTAAGCATAAAATAAAAACATGTGTGATGAAGAATATTTCAATTCACTAAAAACAACTGATAATTTGTGATGGCACCACACAAATCTCCTTTAAATCCAATACATGTTTTTTTTTTTAATATCCAATTGCTCAACGTAACCATCAAAATTCATTTCTACGAGGCTTTGATGACAGAATTCCCTACCAATAAGGGACTGTTGAAGTTCAATTCGCAGTTCAAGAACAATCACTATGAGCTACTTCATAGGTGTTCACTTCCAGCACCATTCAATTGCACAAAAATATTCAGTCAAATCACGCAATAAGACATACAAGTCCCGATTAACCTTAAAAAAAATACACTTCATTGAACTATCCTAGAACACAACCAAAACAAAGTCTAACCAGAAAACGCACAAAAACCTAAACGAACTGCAGATTATATCCAAACAAACACTCAATAAAAAATGAGACAAGCAATTCAATCGATTAAAGCTTAAAAAAGAAAATGATGAGAGAGAATATTACATAGCGTGAGTCGGTGAGTCTGTTCTCGAGCAAGTTACAGATATTGCCATCGTGAAAAGGCAAGCTCTCCATTCGAAGAAGCGACGAGAAATCGAAGAGAAGCGTGACTTGACTCTGATCAAACTGTGAAAAATCAGCAATCACTCGATTGCCTCACTGAAAAGGAGAAATGAGAAAGTTGTAGCACATTACATTACGTTACATTACGCTATTGCAATTTTCTTTAATATTTTTTTAATTTTAATCCGATTTATATAATAATAATACACGGACGCCATGATGTGCTGTGTAGCCTCCTCCTCGTGCGCTTTACTCCTTGATTTCTTCTACACTAATCGTCTACAGACCAGCAGTTGCGTCATAATTGTGAGACGGGATGCTGTGGATTCAGGTCTAGCGTTCAGATTGTTGCGTGTGGTTTAAGCACCGCCTGATTAGACTACGGACGGTTTTTGATGGGTTTAGGCAAACATTGAATGTTGGGACCTACGCGTGTGAGCCCTGGGTTTGTTTCATGTTAGTGTTGTAACGGTGATTAGTGACGCACTAGATGCAGTGTTGAACTTGGGCCATTGGACGTTGGTGTGTGTGTGCCGTAGGAAAGAATTGGGCTGCTGCAGGGTCGGGGCCCAACTGCAATTTGTGTTATTCTTGGAATCGTAGTCACAGAGTCCCTGGCCACTTCAAATAAAAAAGGAGTTTTTAAAAAAAATAAAAAAATAAAAAAAGAGGTTTATTTTTCGACCAAAATACATAAGATATGTATGGCTCATTTATTTAATTTGCAATACCGGATATCTATCTACACGTATTGATAATGGATGTTGGGATTTAATTTCTACCATAAATGTGAAAAGGAAAATATAATGGTTGATAAATCAAGATTAAAGACTATTTCTAACCAGTAAAATCATACTACAAATATCATAAAAAGCTGATTTAAAGATATTAAAATTTGTATTATATTATTAATGATTTTGCTATGTAACATTTGAATTTAGAAAAATAAATAAATAAATAAATAAAGAGAAAACCAAAGAAGAAAAGCAATTACCATCATGGCATTAATTACTAACCCCTAGATGAAAATGTCATAACTTAGATACTACTTCATATTTTACTCTTTTTATTTACTTTCTTTTGTCAAATGAAATTGATAATCAAGATAAGATGAACATAATAAAAGGTTTAACCTAAAAGAAACAAAGAGAGACTAATGTAATTTGTAAGTATATTTTTCATTCAACAATCAATCATATCGTTAACCTAAGTAAGACCTTTTATAAACTCACAATTTAATTGTAAAATTAAAATGATACCGGTCATAAACTTGAAAATATATGAAAAATGTGAGATAAAATAAAAGGTCACAAATTACAGTATTAGAGGTTGAATTCATGAATTCATTAAATGTTCAATATTGTATGCTATTCTTAGGAATCATGTCTATTTGGTACGCTAGAACTTGATACTAAAAAACAAAAGGTAGTGTCACTTTTGCACTCTACTAAAACCATATGTACACAACTTTCCTAAGTACACCCTCCAAAGGTTATTTAAAGTATAATATAATATAGAAGTAATTGCACAAAACCTCCCTCAGGTTTGTCAAAAAACATATGGAAACATATTTACCCTTTAATTACACCAAACCCCCATTCCATTAGTCAATTTCCTTCCATTTTAACAGTTGACCAACATTTTACATGAAATTACTTTTCTATCCTGATTCCAACTCTCTTAACTCCACTCTATCTCCCAAACCCCACCAGATTTCTCGGCCACCAAATATCGCCGCCGACCCCTTTCCCTATCCCCTTCTCTACGGCGACGACTTCGCCGTCGTCGATATGGAGCCTCAGTGGCATCACTGTTACCCTCACCGTCCCCACTCTAACTTCTCCCAAACCCCACCAGATCTCTCTGCCACCAATGTCGCCGCCGACCCCTCTCCCTATCCCCTTCTCTACGGCGACGACTTCGCCGTCGTCGATATGGAGCATGGCCTCGGTGGCATCACAGTTACCCTCACCGTCGCGCGAACGACATCGATCTCCTCTCCTTCTCATCCATTCTCATCGCGATTCCGGCTCGCCGACTACGACTTCGCTGCCGTCGACATGGAAGATGGCTCCGGTGGCATCTCCGTTGGCCTCACCGTCGCACGAACGCCATCGCCTCTCTCCTTCCTTCTCTCTCTTCCCTTTCTTCTTCCCTGCTTTTTCCTCTCTGTTCTTTCTCTCTCTTTTCCGGACTCAAACTCCACCGCTCCGCACGGAGACCAGTTCTGGTCCGCGATGGAGATGGTTAGGTCTCCTTCGCCGGAGATCCTAGTCTCCGGTGAAGGAGCCCTAAGTTTCTGAACTTCATTTTTTTTTAATTTTTTTTTTAAACGGTTGATGTTGTTAATGATTTTATGTTATTTGTCTGTTGATGTTGCTGCTGATTTTGTGGTATTGTAGTATTGCTGTTGTTGCTGATTTTGTTGTTGAAGAACTATGATGTTGATGAAGAATAGTATCTGTTGCTGTTGATGATCTGTTGTTTTTTTTTTTTTTCTCTTAAGTTCTCTTTTGGGAAGATCTGGGTTCAAGTTGAAGATCTGGAACCCAGATCTTCAATCTTAATGTTCAATGACGAAATTGCTCTTAACTCAACGAAATTTGACTAATTTTAACGGAATTTGACTAACGAAGTGGGGGTATTGTGTAATAAAAATGAAACTTTGTTTCCTCCTGTTTTTTGACAAACCTCAGGGAGGTATTGTGAATTACTTCTATAATATATTATTTTATTTTATTAATTTTATCATATTATACATTTATAAATACATGTCACCTAATATAATTTTAAAATAAAATAAGATTTATTATTAAAAAAAAATGATTGACTATCCTTAGTATCGGGTGCACACATAATTTCGAGAGGGGTATAAATATCAATCCTCAATGAATAAACTCCTTTGTGGACCAAAAAATTGAAACAAACCAACTAATCAATATTTGCACCGGGCTTCAATGGATGGGCCCTTTAGCAGAGAGGAACTGACCCAAAATGAAGTTCAAGTGGATCCCTCAACAGTGTTGAATTAATTTAAATAAGAGCAAGAAGAACCACAAAGAATCTCCCAAGAGGGCACATCATCTCTAGTAAATGTAGTTGTATACCTCTCTATCCATTTTAGTAATAAGAGTTAAAATATAACCAGACACATTTTATAATTTTTATAAGAGTTTCTCCTCTTGTTATGGAGTTGTTGTCTCTCATCATGGGGATACTTGCCGTACAAATAACTAATTTTTTTTTTAAGCTCGTACAAATAATAATTATTTCAGTAGATTTTTAACAAAATTTCTAACATATTTGGTGTCTAACTTATAGGAAAAAACATAACCCCTTATAAGCATCTCTGGTATAAAGTCTATGACACGTTACTTTCATTAAGAAACAGATACATCAGTAGACCAAATCAAATAATTCATTGGTTGATGGGTGTTAAAACGTTGGTAATCATATTGTCCAAAGTGAATCTAATGCCCATAGATAAGATCACAGAGAGAAGCTCAAATTCTTGGAAAGCAGCTTTGCTGTTGAGCCACGAATGTGAAATGCGTTTGACAGTAATCAATTGTGAAGATCCTAAGGCCCCAACTGACGTCACTTCGAATACATGCTCACACTCTTTTCCTCTATATTATAAACGAAGAAAATTATATAAAACAATCATAAAAAATATATATATTAATCACATTGTCTATAATGAGTCATTTTATTTTAAATTATTTTTGTAATAAATATTTATAATAAAATCTGAAAGCCTAAATTACAACATGGGGCGACAATATTTTCACCTATGCAAAAAATAATAGAAGCTCAGTACTAATCACATCCAAACTCATCTAATCTAATCCTACCTCAATATATCCAATCCCTTGGACCAAATGAAGCCCAAGTTTTCATCTATAGGAAGTCAAGAACAAGCCTCCGCAAAACTCAACAGCTTGATTTCATGGTATGTTAATTACAGTTAATTAAGAGAGATTCAATATACCATCACCACTGTTTAAAGAGTAATACTAATCTTTCTAAATTTTTTATGCAAATCCAATCTAAAGTTATTAACATCTTATACATCATGAAATACCATAATAACTAATAAAATATTGATGATTCACATATCATGACATCTAATCATAATTTCGAGCGAAATATTTTAAAAAACAAATACATATCAATCCGATTGCAATCAATTCATTTCCAAATTAAAATTTATGGTCCCAATACTAGATATCTAACCAAAAATGAAGCTATGAACCCCTAAAAAGGACAGCAGAGATTCGACATCTATATGTTTCCTTTTCCCAATTTTCGTGTAGCAATTATAAGAAGAGTGAAACTAAGAACACCCGTGCTTGTCATGCACAGAGACAGTCTATCGAAAAAAATAATGCAACCACGTGGTCCCCATTGCAATCCATCCATCATCTCAATATGGAAGGCAAAAATTCACAGCATTTGAAAGAGCAAAGGAATCACACACTAACACATCGCTGTCTCGCATCATAAATGCGTGCATGCGACGTAAATACATAGGCAAAAAGACAACAATAACACCAACCAAACATAAATCACGTCCATCCAAAAGCATCATCATCTCCAATCACAAAAACCACTACACGTCTAAATTCAAAAATAATTAAAAACAAACAACAGGTCTTAGAAGACTTTTTCACTATTAAATTACAGTAGTAAACGCGAAGCCCAGGGTATAGAGCAAAGCTATAGCTTCAGCGGTGCATTGCAATGGAAAAGAAACTAGAGGGCATGAAACGGCTTTGATTCTGGGGGGCCACCCTTTGGCAAGTTGCATGGTGAAATCTGGGATGGCCTCTAGCGCTTGTAAGTTTCCACATCAAGAGTTAAAAAAACAAGGAAAAAAAAAGGGCTAAACCCCACAAAAGGGCCTATTAAACATGACAATTAACACAAAAAGAAGAAGAAAGTGAGAGTTGGGTCCCAAAACAACTAATGGGCGTGCAAGCTCTTCCGCTTTCCAAGGGTCCCACTAAAATAACTAGTCTTCTCATTCACACAAACAGTAACCACCCACGCCCAGGCGCGAGTGTTTGCTTTCTCTAGGCCCGCCCTAAAACACACTCTAATCATTCAATTCCCTTTATTACAACATAACATCTGCACTGTTCTTCCTTTCTCTAGAGACTAGAGACTAGACACAGATTTCACAAGCCATTGCTACTGCTTACCAACTTAATCATTATAGGCAGACATCAAAAGGGAGAATTTAAGCTTCAGATTTCCTCCACCCCCTTCGCTTCTTATCTTCAGAAAATCCATATCCAACCATATGTACCATGATTTTATTCTGCACACTCCAATAACAACTTACCAATCTATGACAACTCACAACGAGGACAAACTATTTCTAGTACTAAAACTAACAGCAACTGCTAAGCCAATTCACAGACTATTATCAAGTCCTAAAGCTTTGGCTTTAAGCTTCAAGGATTTAAGGTAATCAATAGCTTCATCAATAACCACCATTGCATCCTTGCTCTTTCCACCAGGAATGATATTGCGCAGTGCGCTGACCGTCTCGCGAATTTTCTCACTTCTCATCCTCTTGTTTCCCGATAGGGAACCCATTTCACCAGACCTTGGATTTTGACTATTGGCACAACTAGATTCTGCATCATCCTCACTGTCAGGGTGTGGGTTAAATTTCACAGAACTTGCTGTGGGCATGAGCGAGGGAACATCATCATAATCTCTATCAAACAGTTTTCGCTTTTTGGTAGGTCCAGCGGAGCTAGCAACCTCTTCAGTGCTTCCCTCGAAACAATCTAGCATCTCATGAGCTGTCATTATACTAGGTGAATGACCGGTGCTTGTAACTTCATCATCATCATCATCAGTGTAATCACTGTCATCATCTGAGTAAAGTAGTGCATTGAGCTCTTCAGTGTCCTCATGCATTTCACTTTGCAGATCAGTCCCATTAATTTCATCTGATTCGCCAATTGAGTTTGGTACAGAGCCAAGATTTGCATCTCCTTTAAATCCAAGTTCTTCTTTGGCCAAATTATAAGCACAGGGTGGTTTTGGACTCCAAGACGTCAGGCATTTGATGGGATTTCCAATCCCGGAACTAAATATCAAAGTTGTTTGATCCCCCGATTGATCAAAAACAAGGAATTTCCTCTGAGCACAACCAGAGCTAGCCTTCGGTTCGATAGTCTCCACAAAGTTTTCATAAGGACTATCAGGTTGTTGCTCTTTCAAAACAGAGTTGAAAGCAGGTGTCAAGACCTGTCGGAAATGGGGCAAACAATAGAACCAACCATGGTTTTCATTTGTTTGGACAACCTGTGAGTGAGGTAGTCCAAGATATCCATTTACTGGCAATGTTCCATTTGGTGAAACCACGTTTGTGCCAGGGTTCATAATCGGAGAAATGACATTATATTGCCCCAAGTGCATTGGAGATTTCGATGAATTCAAATTGGGCGACTGCCAATCGAGTTGCTGCTGAGGAAACCAGGATCCACAGCCCCCTCCCATCCAACCCAAAAAAACCACCTACAAGTTTAAGACGCAGAAATTCCAATGTAACTCAAAATTTAAAAATACTTTAATTAATAAAAATTTAATATCCACAGCTCTTGTAATACATACCAGAAGGATGTCTGTAGTAGGAATAGCTGTTATTTGCAGATACTCTTAACTATGAAGAAAAATACTAGAACTTCCAGATTAACTTGAAAACGAAAACGCGAAATTGTTCTACGTAACAGGTTTAAGCAAATGACGGAAATATTCAGCCTGCAATAATTTACCAGAAAACAATATGGTTCACATTAAACATTTTCAACAATTATCAATGACAAAATATACGAACAAGACATAGTAAGCATGATGGCGAAAATAACCCAATGAAACATACAGATCATCAAACATAAGGTATCCAAATCTTCCAAAAATAACTTGCTCAGAGTACAAATAATCCACTAACCTGGCAAAATTTAAGAGGTTGAAAGCATGCTATAACTCTAACTATTATGGTGGCTCTCCCTGCAATCCCATTTTCGTATTTCAATGCCCGAAATCTTGTTTGACTTGCTGCTTGGCACACCATAACTACTTCCCAAACCCGTCAAAATATTTATTAAACAACCGGCAGGACAACGAGAACCAGGACAGTAGAACTCAACCAAGGGAAATGCTCAAAACTAGAGAGATTGATAAGACTGATCAAATACAACCCGAAAACAAACTGTTAAGAAGGAAAAGAGAGCTAGTAAAATAGAAATTTCCGCAGAGTGTTATCTAAGCTAGTGGAATAGAAATTCAGGAAAGAGCTTGCTAAAGCTTCAGCTAATCTGGAGGACATAACAGGGAACGACAACGAAAAAAGTAGATCCCATGGAAATAGAGAGAGGCAATAAAGACTAAGATAATCAAAGGGTCTTGATTAGATAACGAAATTACAGAATCACTCTGCAATAAAGGTTCAAAGAGATGACTTTACGAAACACATCAACAGAGAGGCTCAACCACCACCGCATGCTGTTCCCTTATCCACAATCCGATAGCCACGGCTGTTTCTCACCCGAAACCAACTTAAGAACCCTGCAAAACATATTTCACATTAGCAAAGAATCTTTGCAAAAATCAAAAGGTTGAGTTACAAGAAACCAATGACTGGTTCATGAAATTTTTAAGGTAAGAACAAGAAGACACTAAAATACAAATAATTGAATATCTATTGATGTTAGGCTTAAATTAAGGATATCGTGTTTTTCAATGGAAAAAAAAAAAATGCAACCTTTTAGTCTGTTGATAAATTCATGGATTTCTCAGCAACCAGCAAACAAACAGTAAACACAACAAAGCCATGAAATTTTGATAAAATAAATTAACTAGGAATCAAGAGGGATATCCATGCGAGTTAAATTGTCACTTTCTCTTCTAAAAACAAGAAGAAAGTGATTTAATATGAATATAGTAACCACAGCTCCCATAACAAACAGGTTATCAGAGTGATTTACTTTAAACAGGAAAAGAAGTTCAGATGAGCCAGAACAACAAACAAAATATTGCGGAGTCATAAAAACAACACGTGAACTCGAAAATTGACTAGAGAAACCAAAAGAGACTCACAAATCCATAAACAGTTCAAAGCAGCTAACAAGAGAAATTAAAGATCCTAAAATATTAACCACCGAAGAATAGGAACAGGCATCAAAAAGCTCAAAAACTTACAGAGAACACCAAAGAAGACAGAACTCAGCTCCAGCAAAGAAGAAAAGACAATCTCAAACAGCTCAATCTTCGAACACAGGAACCAACCAAAGAACACCCAGATCGAAAACACAGGCAGAGAGAGATGCAAATGGCTCAAAAAGGTTTCAGAGAGAGGATATAGAGAGAGACAGAGAGATTACAGTCAAAGTCGAAACTCGGGGAATGCACGGCAGGTAAGATTATATAGAGAAGAAATAGACGGAAATGTCCCTGCTTGTGGGATCAATCAAACAAATGGAAAAAGAAAAAAGAAAAAAAACATAACTAGTGGAAGTGAAGTGAGAGAAGGCAGTTTGATGATACGTGCGCGTGTGAGGAGTGCACGCAAGGTATAAGTGTACAATGATGAAACACAGTAAGGTTTCTCTCTCCGTGCTGTGAGGGTGGCTGTATCATGACCTTGGGTTGGGTTGGGCTGGGTCGGATCAATGAATAGTTGACCGTCCTTTCTGGTTCCAACCAAACCACACACGCGGGTTAAAACACCCTCACTGGTTGGTTAATTGGTACTTGGACTCGACTGCCATTCTTATTAGTACATTTAAAAGAAAAGATAAGAAAAATAAAAGCAACAAGTTCAGTGATGCTCATCAGCTCATGCATGGTATTTCTACGGACGAATCTTTATTCCCTGAAATGGGTAATCATGATTCAGGCCAATGCTTTCGTATTTTTGCCAAACTAGTCTCTCGTCTTTTTAACGGGGGTCTGTTTATTCTATGACTCCCATACTTATTTTATGCAATTTATCTGCTGGTCAATCTGTTAAAATAATTGAACAATGTAATTCGCTTAATTTATTTCAGGTGTCTTGGGTTTCAATGATAAAAGTAGACGAATATTTATATATATATATTTTTTGAAAAAAAAGAAAGACAGAAAAAGTTGGCAAAATAACGACAAGCACTTATCATTAGAAGACCATTCTAATGTGTTGTAAAACTATGCATTTTGTAATAATTAATATTTAAGTGAATACTGTTGATTTTTCACTGTGTTTGGTCTTAACATACTTGTAATGCATAGCAAAAATTTGTGATTAATTTTAGATGAGTTTTTAATTTTTAGAAAGTCATTGAGTATAAAAAAAATCAATACAAAATTTCAAATGATTTTCTGAATTTAATGGATGTCCGTTTATGATTAGAAAACTTTATTTCAATGAACATTTTTATGAGTTTTTTTTTTTTCAATTTTCATTTGTGTTTTTTGTTTTTGCATATGTTTCCATGATTTCCATGGTAACTTAATGGACCATTAAAAGTTCAAATAATGAATTGCAAGATAAAGGACCTAAATAGAGGTGATTTTTTCGCATGTTAAAGACTTTGGGATGGATCAAAAAAGACAAAATCTATACCTTGCAATTGCAAAAACAAAATAAACAATATAAAAACTGGAAACAAAAGGAAATGAGGATAAAAATGATATGATTAAAAAGGGGTGGTATCCAATGTTAAACATGAATACCAATAATTTGTTGCTTGACCGTTCAAAGCAAGAATTATACAAAGATGAGAAAGGTCCCACTGATCACCATTGGATACATCATTTAAACTCTCACACTCCACACCTCACCTGAAAGAAAAGAAAGTGTATGCATCTCTGCTGTTATCATCCATCGATGGCCCTTAACTTTATTAGAATTGGAGGGAGTAAAATAGAAAGACTAAAAAGGCTTTATAGGGGCACAAGACCCTCCATATTTAGAGTACAATTATACTTTTCACTGATGTGATATATGGATGTGTATTAACTATCAAAATGCCCATCAATCCTTGGCCCCCAACCCCACCTCCCTCCTGTATCACCCTTTAATTAAACTTGATTTTCCTTCTCAATTATATGCCCGTTTATCATTAATTTTAATCATTGCATTATGTTTCAAATCTTGCATACTAATGAAGATATCTATATATATATATTTTTGAAAAGCCAATAATGTTAGGTCCTAATGATGTCTGAATTTATTTAGCGTAATTTAAATTCATAAATTTATTTAATTTTAGCTACGTATATTAATGTGTTGGACACATTAATATCTTATAAGTTCAAAAACACAATATAACATATTTTAAAATGGTACGTGTAACTTTGTTAGTTGTGCATTTACTTATTCTTTTTTTTTTTAAGACCTTACTTATAACAAATAATGGAGTCACATTTTTATTATGACAGTAATTATTTGAACTGCATTTTTAATATTTGATCTAGTTTGTGTTCTTTTTTTTTTAGAATATTAAATAGTGCTGATTTTTATAAAATACTGAATAATATTAATAAGTGAATACTAAATGTTATATTTTCTTTTTTAAATGAAAACTGAATTATGTAGATTGAAAAACAAAATATTCAAATTTAATTCAGTTAAGTTAAATTTTTTTTTTTTATTTTAATGATTTTAGGAATTATTTACATGGTTTTATCAGTTAAAAAAATCAACCAATATAATATAACTTGTTAAGTGTCATTAAGTGAAAAGTGAAAATAATTAAACAAGCACTTAAATAAATTTCAATGAACTCTTTTAGTCAGTTTGGTGTATACTTCAAAATATAAAAAATAATGTTCAGTATAATATATATATTTATATACATATATATATATTATCATGCTCTTTTTTTATAAATTTATTACCTTTTAATATATTAATTTTTTTAGATTTAACAATAAGATAAATACTATTTGTAAGGTCCAAATATTTATTCTCATAAAAAATGTAACTTTCTTTCACAATAAGTAAATAAACTATCTACACAAAACGAAGTCTACTTATAAAGGGGACAAATACTCGTACAATGCATCTTTTGATTGTTGGGTGAGGGCTGGTGTTATGGGTAATTTAACGATCAAATCGATTGGGTCAGGGGAGATCCACAGTACAGGCTCGATGGTCCAAAGGCTCGACAATCTGTCATCCTTTCTGACCACCATCCTAACAACAGACCTATCCGTTAGACTGACCCTCTATTTTCGTTCATGTCTCAAGTTCCCCTGATAATCGTCGATCTGCTCGCGAATAATAGTGGTTGCCCGATCAGTTATCTGTTCGTTGTCCTGCATACGACTGCAGTTAGTACCGATCTTAATGTTGATCGTTATATCTGTTCACCCAGGCTGCTCGTTATATCTGTTCGCCCAAGCTGCTCGCTATATCTGTTCGTCCACGCTGCTCGCCAGACCCGTTTGCTTAAGCTGTTCGTCGAAGGATGATCAAGAGATCTATTTCGCCCGGGCTTGTTCGTTCAAAATTGTTCGCCTAGTTGCTCAGTGATTTCTGAACATATTCGTATACCTCTTCGTTTGTGAGACTGTTTGCCTAATATTACGACTGGTCGCGGAAGAACTGATTCATGATCTATCCCCCTAACTCTCAGAGTGTCCGATCTGTTAGAAACTCTTCTGTTCGTCAACTCAACTGAATATTCTGCTTGCTGGAGGGTCCATCTCCACCATGCTCCCCCCCCCAAACCACGAGTTAGCAGAAGCTGAAGACGCCATACAAGATGGAGCTCAAAGCGTGTCATGCACGCCATCTTTGCCAGAGACTACAGCCAATATTACGGTGGCCTCCGCTGACCCGTACAAGTTAGCCGTCTGAAATCACGCTCGGGTAGAGCTCAGAAGTGACAGTTTCAACCGTATTTAAAGTAATTCGGGCGCATTAAATGCACTGTTAGCTGCATTGAATGAAATTCCAGAGCATTAAATACGGTTCATCATTGTATTTTTAGTTTACTGTATGTTTTCGTCTTATTATATTTTACTGTAGCACATCCAATTTTTCTATAAATATGGGAGGATTTTCATTGTAAAACTGTTACAATCTTTTGAGTGCCATTACTTTGCTAAAATAGTGATAGAGTGAATAGTAGACGTAAGCATCCAATTGGGTCGAACCACTCTAAAATCCCATTGTGTCTTTCTCCTCGCCTCTGACCTTTTCTCCTTTACTCCTTTACCTTGCATGTTCAATATCCACTACTCGAAACTGCAGTTTAGGCCCAACACGAACCTCGTTGACTAGGATCCAAATCCGGACGTCAACAGCTGGTGAGTTGTTGCACGAAGTTGCAAAAGCTAGTGTTCTTCCCTCTGCCCCTGGTTATATTTCTATTCATGGTTTCTGGCTTCCCACTCCATATGGTTTTCTCAAAATTAATTGCGATGCAGCTATGAATAAAGCCAAAAGAAAGGCAGGTTTGGGTTTGATTATCCGGGATCACTTCGAGGATATCATTATGGCAGCAAGTCTATCTATTCGACATGTTTCTGAAGTAAATATTGTTAAAGCTATTGCAGTTCTAAAAGGGCTTCAAATTGCAATCCAACATAATCTTTTACTGCTTGTTTGGAGACAAATGCGTTAAATGTGGTTAATTTTTGTAATGGGGGAAGTTCTACCCTTCTTGATATTGCTAATATTGTACATGATATTCAATCTCTTTTGTCTGTACATCACTTCAGTCCTATTTCGTATGTTCATATCGAGTGTAATAGAGCTGCTTATAACCTTGCCAATTGGGCTCTAGATTTCACTAGTTCAACTCTGTGGCGGTAGTCTTTTCCTCCTTCGCTGATGAATTTAGCTGCTTTGGATAGGTTATATTTTCCCTCCTCTATAGGTGTTTTGTCTGCTATTTAATACAACTTGGCTTTCCAAAAAAAAAAAACAAGTAGAAAAATATATATACAAACCCTGCAAAATGTATTTGTTACTTGAATCCCCACTCACAGGTGGACAAGATATGCACGACTACCGATAAACAAAACCTACTCCCATGCCACAACTATATTTACAAATAAATAGAGAAAATTACCTATATAAATGTGTTTATTGCTTGAATATTTATCATCAATGTTAGTTATTATCAGATTTAAGAGTTTAAACGAAAAAAAATGAGTTAAATTATAGTATTTTAGACTTAAGATTGACACGTGACACACTTCACATGTTTAACGTAAACAAATGATAAATTATATATATATGTTAAACGTTCTCAACCATCCAATATGTATAACGAGAAGATTTTTAGATAAAATGAGGGAAAGAGGATTTAAATAAAAGACTTTTAAGTTTTGATATCAAATTAGTTACTATCAAATCTAAAATTTAAATTAATAAAAAATTATTAAATTATAATATTTAAGGTTTGATATGGATACCTGACAATCAAAATAAATGAAAATGTGCATGATGACCCATAATTTGAGAGATCATATGTGCTAATAGTTTAACATCAGTTGCCGTAAAGGAAGTTTTTACATTTTATATTCTTATTTTTATTTGACAATACCTAGTCTAGTAGTTTTAGGTTTTGTTAGAATAAATAATATACTTAAAAAACGTCATAATGCGTTGATTTTATTATAGCTTTTATGGCAAGAAATTAGTCTTTTTTTCATTATCAAAATGGATTGAAAGTTTAAATCATGAATAAGGTCATGCCGTTAGAGAAGTATTTGTAGATATTTTTACCTTTTTTTTTAAAAAAAAAATATTACTACAGTTCAAATATTTAAATTTGAGATATGAATAACATGGGAGAGCCATTTTAATCACCTAAATAAATGCATTTAGACATTGATCAGTTTTTCGATTTGTTTACTATCCAATAATAGATTCAATCAATTATTAGAGCTTTTTTTTTTTTGGACTCATAGCTTAATTGGTTACTCATAAAACCAAAAATGGATCTAAAACTAAAGTGTTCCCTTCCTCGTTGTCGTAAACCAACCAGACCAAACATTAAAATAAAAAAATCGCCTGCGCTGTGGAGTCAGGGTATGGCTCCCACCCAAAAAGATAAATATAAAAAATATACATACAAAAGGTAAAACCCATGATTTTATCACCTGAAACAGATCTTAAGCACAGATAAGAAGATCCAGCCACTGATTAAAAATAAATTTATAGCAACAATATATTTTATAAAAAAAAAAACAAAGAATAATAATATAAATACTTTCATGCTCTCTTGTTTGGAGTGGAGGGAACAATAGCCACGCCCAATCGAAGACCCTCCCTCCTCTCCCATTCTCATTGGGTCTACACTTTTTGTAGCACTTCATTTGTTTAATTAAAACTACAACTCTCCATTTACAATTGTGAGATGTAAAGCAAAGGATTCCTCCACACGGTTTTATATACATAATCATCATCATACATACTCACTTTAATTAACCACTTTAATACCTTGTAATTATTATTCTTCTTCTTATTATTTTCAATTTGGTGTTAAATGATCCAATAAGCGTTGAGCAATGACTTGATGAGAATGGTGGTTGTGGATTGACCACTTCAATCAAAGCTTCCTTGTCTTTATTTCTTTTTCTTTTTCTTTTATTTTTCAATGTTATTCTTTTTTATGGGATAGGAAAATCTGAAGCTTGGTATAGCTTACCCACCTGGGAGGGAAAAAATGGATGATTCTGTGTAACGCACCAAAGCATAATATGCACTATTTGAGTTGCATGTTCATCTGTTAGTGGACCGTCCATATTCTATGGATCTAGTGATGCTCACCATGCTTATGCTTCTTTCTTCTTCTTTTCTTTTTAATCAATGCAATGGTGATTTTCACATAACCCATATATGCACGTAAGGTAATCATTAATGTCTAGTGAAAAATGTAAGCATTTTCGAAAAATAAAAGCAAAACAAATGAAAGAGTAAAAGTTCCCACTCCATAGTAATTAAGTAATTAAAAAAAAAAGTCAAACGTGAGAAATTATTAATCAAACACAACTCCGTGTTTTATGCCACCAAATATTGTGCATTTGGTCCCAAAAAAATATAAAAAAATAAAAATGAAACAATTCATTAAGATAACAAAACCAAAGCAGGTTGTGATCATGCCGATTTGAGGCCAAAACATATAGCACAAGTTGGTATATAATTGGCCGATACCACGATTAATACTTGAAAAATAAAATAACAAATGGTTTTGGAAGGACCATGAGCATAAACATAAACATAACAATTTTTTTTTTTTTTTAAAAAAAAAAGGTTCGGTGCGGTGGAGAGACGAGCGTGGGACATGAGACCATGGAGCCATTTGGCTGTGGATTCTCCAACAAGACCGTCCACGCTTGGAAAGCTAAAACAACAATACTCCCTCCACCACTCCAGGCCGCACTTTAAATTAAACATTATATTTTCTTTTTTTTTTCTACTTTATAAAAATATAAAAACCCACAAACAGAAACGAAGGCAAAATCAAAAGGAAGGGAATCCATGCCCATCACACACACACACACTCACACCCATACATATATATTCTGCGTATACCCACTTTGCTAGACTTTATCCGACTCTACTCCATTTGTTTGTTGTTTTTTTATTTATATATGTGATATTTTATGGGAAAGAAATGGGTCATTAGAAAGTGTCAACTCCTCTTTATCTTATTTTAGGGTCTGTTTGGAAGTTAGTTTTAGTGGCTCAAGATTGGAAGATTGAGTAGAGTTTATTAGGTTTGAAATTAGTTTCATCATCAAACACGTGCAATGGTGCCACGCTTATGATTTTCATGCCAAGATCGGTAGATCGCCCATAGCATGACAGGCCAGGCAGGTTTTAATGGGTTCTAACTTCTACAATTGGTTACCCAAAAAGCTTTCTAATTTTAATCTAAATGGGTTTACTTTTATCCGCATATATCCATTTGTTTTTTACACCACTAGCACCGTAGTCATCAAAATTTTAGACATCTCTGAATAAGTTGAGATTGACTCGATAATATGCTTATGATATTATCAAAAAAAAATTTCATGAGATTATCTCACAGTTGATATAGTGAGACGGATCAATGGAAATAATAAAAAAATTGAAAATATTAATGAAAAAGATAACAAAAAAATATTATTATTTAATTGATCTGTATAATTTTCTCCATACTATCATCCAAACGGTGATAAGTTCAAGTTATTATCCACTATTTTAAACCCTTAATTTATTGCAATAGTTAAAAACAATCAACTTTATTGTAATGGTTTAATTTTTTACGGAAACAGCAAATCACGTATGATGGTAACTGTTGAAGGATTATTTATTAAGGGAGGTTTCGCATCTGCATTTAGAAGAAAAAGGTACCGACGATTTAGGAAACTTTTGATTCATGATAATAAATGACATTGACAAAATTTAATATGGTTTATATTTTTAAGTTATGCAAAAAGAAAAAACGAACAGAAAGTTGTATATGATTGTTAATATAATAAAATACATTTTTTTATAGAATATTCAAATACATTGATACCCCTCTTAATTATATAAACTAGTATAAAATTGTATTTGAAAAGCTGATCAAGCTGATCATTAGAGTTTAAACTAGTATAAAATTTGTATGATATGAAACCTTAAAATAACAGAAACAATTTTCATGATTTTAAAATTTAAATTGGCTTTTCAACATTGTA
This sequence comes from Dimocarpus longan, assembly GCA_022984855.1. Classification (NCBI taxonomy): domain Eukaryota; kingdom Viridiplantae; phylum Streptophyta; class Magnoliopsida; order Sapindales; family Sapindaceae; genus Dimocarpus; species Dimocarpus longan. The sequence continues at coordinate 5,582,296 of CM041018.1, forward strand.
ATCACAAACTCGATAATGAAATCATATCCTAACTAAACGTGTTTTCCATTTTTCTTATAAGATTAGATGGGAAGAGATTAATGTTCAAAAAAGGCATCATATCAGACGTGATGCAACATCATATTGGATAGGTTGTTGCACGTTTATGTCCCTTGGATATCAAGAAAACAGAATCTATTTCCCATCATAGTCTACTAGATGTGATGTTGAAGGTACTTCCCATCTTTTTTTCTTTCTATTTCCTCTTTTTTTTTTTTTTAAATTCTCTCCACGACATGAGTGAGAGTCAAGTATTGCTCCTAAAATGGTGCAAAGAGCAATGCCATTCATGTGAGTTGTATCTGAATAATATGGTTTTTGACAAATTTGAACCCGGAAGACGCATGTTTAATCATGTCGACCCAAGATAGTTGGATTGTAACACTAGGCTCCCATTCAGCATTTTGTGGCAAGTCAACCGCATACAGTACTTGATGGAACCACTAATCTGTTCCACTAAGCTTTACGTTGGATTTTATGGATACTTTATATCCAATTCAAATGAGTTGTAGATTTGTAGTTTCTTTCTATTTAATGTTAATTATATATAACTTGTGAAGTAGCGAAATATATATATATATACACAATTTGGAGTAATTCTACACTATTATAAAATTTATCCAAATTTAGAAATTGATTTATAACTAGGAATGACAAAAATACTCAATCAGATCCAAATCGTTAGGGACTATATCAATTTGGGTTAGGTTTGAGGCAATAAAATTGGGTTCAGATTGAGTTTGAGTCAAAAGTATTTGACTTGATTTTATATTATGTTGGGTTTAGGTCAAAAGTGTTTGATTCAAATTTGTTTTATCATACACTATTATTATTATTATTATAGTTGATTTTTAAGTGTTGGGAATTATTATTTTGCTATGAAATCTTGTTACGTAGTAATTATTATATTGGTATATGTGATAGAACTTTATTATATAATAGTTATTATTTTAGTATTTATCTCAATAAATTTATATTTTCCATGAGCTTTTATTGATATTGTTTAGATGTAATGTTAGATTGAAGTAAGGCTTGAGTATATTTTTAAGTTTTAATGTATATATAAATTTGTTGAGTACAATGGGACGAATCCAGAGGACTGCTAGGATCAATCAGGATAGGATACTAGGGTACGGTCTGGAGGGCTACTCCCAATTGATAAGGATCCACCCAAACGGAGGTGGTAGAAAGACCCACACGAGAGTAGGAGAACAACACATACAAATGGTAAGATACCTATTATTATTATGAATATCATAAGTATTATTATATTATATAAATTTATATTTTTACGGGATCGAGTATCGAACCTTTGCCTATTATAAAGGGAGGCACGAGGGTTGCTAGTGCCAACCAACAACGCCAACAACCAAAGACAATTTTAATGTATATTTATTGTTTGTATATTTATCTTTAATATAAGTTTTGTGATTTGTTAAAAACTAAATCGAGTCAAATGGGTTGAGTTTGAAAAGACTGTCCTAGAAAGATTTCGGTTTGGGCACGGAAAGTGGTGGCCTATTCGAGTAACGGGTCGAGTTAGGGGCATCTTATAAAAAATGGGGACAGACCAATTCGGCTTGTTGACATATATTTGTAACTATCATATCATTGAAATATTATCTCATAATTATTATGATTTATGTAAATCAACTTGTGATATCATATGCCAAATTTTTAGAATCTATAATATTATTATTCTTAATTTTTCTTTGGGCGTCTTGCCCTCCTATATCAACATTATTTATAAGAATGACTGTGAATTTTAACGTAATAAGTCATGAGACATGTTTACATGTATTAAACATTGAGAACATCTTGAAATTCATGTACATAGCTAAATTTAAGATGAGTTTAATTATATTTATTATTTACTTTCTACAATTATATTTTTTTTTTCTCAATGTGCATTCTGAAATTATGTTTTAATTATTATTTTCAATATTTATTATGATAATACTTGATAGTTGAGAAAAAGGCTCTGGCGTGATAATAAACTGCAATCCATCCATGTAGAGGTTATAGGTTTAATTCATTTAAGTCCCACTTATGTGAATATTTTCCCCACACATGAGAGTTGCTCTCTCTAATATTTTGGGAATTGATTTTCAAACTACACTTCAGAGTCAAATCATAACTGGTTTCTATAGTATTTTCAGCTAGTCCCAATAATAATGATAATAATAACAACAACAATAATAATACTTTATAGTTGAAAATTTATTCATAATTAAAATATTTAGTACACATTCGTAATGTATTTATAATATTAATATGTATTGGAGTCTTTATGATGAAAGTTAAATTTTACATTCTATTTGTAACGGTTATCATCATTCTGTTATGGCAAATATTTTCTCGTTAGATTGGTATCAAACTTTAAAAGAAAAATAATGGTTGTGAGTCATTTTTTGACATGGAGATCACTACAAATGTGTAATTACATAAGTCAGTCTACGTATATCCAATCAAGCAAAATATGTGGTACAAACAAACTTCTGGTCTAGTAGTAAAATCACTGCTAGCCTCTATCTTCATGATTCTCCATAAATTTGTAAACTTTTTCCCCCACACGCTATGAGTCATCCTCTATTTGGTCACTAGAGTTATATTTCAATCAATCATAATTTGTCTCCTGAGATAATACTAGTAATAAGCGGAAAAAAAAAAAAAAAAAGTGGCCCATACGTAACTATAGTAGTTAAATGCTGGTTTATCCTTCTAAATGTTATTTTCACATGATGCAAAACAACTTTGAAACAATTGTTGATGTCTAGTTGTTTCCAAATAATAATAATAATAAAATTTAGAGGGATTGTCGCATTATTTTAGAGAAAAGTAGTGGAAGTTGTGCGAAGCAATTTATGTTAAATACACTAATAACATGCGAGAGATGAATCGTGCGTCCATTGTCAAGTAATTATAAAAAGAACATCGCTGATCCCACAAACAGATCGAGCTTCCGCCTCACTATACTCTTATGTATCGAAAGGACAAAAAAGAAAGATAAAAATAATTACTCTCGGTTTCTTGTTCAACAAACTCTTATTTCTCACCACGCCGAGAGCAAGTTCTTTCATTGCATATTTTGAATTACAAGGTTAACTTTTTGCTAATTTTACATTGAAAAAGTCAAGTTTATCCACGAATAACAGTAATGTAATTATCATATTGGACTTTTGAAACTAATAAACGAATTATTATCCGGACTTATTTCTCATTCCCACGTAAAAATAATGAGTGCGTGCGTTAGTGCATTTCATTGTTATTAAATTGGTACTTTAGTGGGTAAGTTGGACTTGGATTTGGTTAGAGCTGCATTAGGTAGACCAATCAAGTTACTTCAACTTTTAATCATAATTGTAGTGGTTCAAATCAACAAGTGGCTGTCGTTTTCAAATGACATTATCAAGGTTCTTTATAAAACATATCAAGGTTTTAGGGATTTCTCCTTTATGAGGATACAAGCATGGCCGATGCCCTCACTATGATCAAATTAAAATTGAAAATTTCATGTGTGTACAACAGACAATTTCAAAAATATGGATCAATCAAGTGAAAATTTTAGTTAAATTTAAAAATCTTAATAAATCTTTAACTCAATTTTACGATGAGATCAAAATTTAAAATTTCCAGCAAACCTCTACAAGTTATATTCTAAATTAAAATTCAACATAAATTATGCTATACATATTGAAGAATCAAATAATTGAGTAACCATGTAGAGCATGTTGTCACTACTTATTTGCATTACCAAAGAAAGAGACCTTTTAAATTCTTAAAAGCAAAACCAAATTCAGATCAGGTAGATCAACAAACTTTGCAAGGCGAGTCAACGCATAAACCAAATTCTGAACAAAACACCTTGAGCTCAAAAGTTTGAATTTTTATCCTTTTGTTTTTTGGTTTTTTAAATTTATAATAACTTTATTAGGCAAAAAACCGTGAGGGAGCTCAAAGTTGCCCACATAATTTAGATTTTCACGTCAGCATGTTACTCAGATCAAAGCCTAGGGAGTAGTACACACCGTACACTCCCACAAGATTTTCAATCCAGGGCTATACCCGTAATTTCACAACCCACCAAATGAACTAATCCATCACCAGCAATGTAAACAAATGGAAGGAAAGTATTAATAAAGCGAAAGAAAATCTTCTGGTTCCCGACCACCAAATCTCCGGTACAGTAGAAAACAGCAGACTTTAGTAGAAAAAGTCTCTCACGCGACTCTCAATCTTTAATCAACACGCCGTCTTATCTTTGACACTATTTCTCTCTCTCTCTCTCTCTCTCTTTTCTTCATTTTAAAACAACAATCACATTAGTTTAAAAAAAAAAAAAACCCAACAATCACATCATCCTTGTGATGCGTATATACTCCTCTAGCACCAACCCCACTTGATTTCTTGACCAAATACACGTGGCGCAATCTTAAAGGGTCATGCCTTATATTAGAAAAAATTAAAAAATGAAAAACAAATGATGAGCGTGAAAAGAGGTTACAGTAACTGTGCACAATCGCATCACCGTCGGGATCTTATAAGGCGCATGCATTAGCGCACGCTTCGGCTCTTGCTTCAATAAGAAAGAGAGAGAGAGACGGAATTTTTTTTTTTACTTGGTGTTTATTATTATTTTTTTTGGTCAAAGTACTGTTAAATGGCCTACCCATGCACGCGAGGTTTGGGTGACAGCAGGGCGTACGGGACAAAGCGAGTTTTCAAGAGGGGATGGATGCAGATGGGCGACACGTGTAGTTGATGGAGATGTAATATCGGTGTTCGGGTCCACACAACAGCGGCTTTTACGGACGCGTAGCCGCCAGAGGCGTGCTTTCTGGCGTGTTTCAACTGGAGTTTCTTCCGCACCATTTTTACTTTTCGCTTATTTTGCGCTGATTCTGGGAATGGTGCTCTGTGTTTTCTCTATTTTTGTTTCAGCCCCTCAGGTTAGTTAGAACTACGTTGTGCGCTTGATTTCATGTTTACATGCACGCACCCAATACCTTCTAGTAATTTGATTTAAGTTAGGATATTTTGAATATATTATTTAGGTGTATAATTGTTGTAACTTGAAATATAAAATATGCTGACGTAGAAATAAAAATAGTATCGTAAACTATGATTGATGTGATATTTAAACTAAAGAATATTTCATCCATATTGAGATAGTTTTTGTTTCATATTATAAATAATTTAAAATATTTTAAAGTAATAATCTTTATTTTGTAAATTAAGTTTTTGTTAATTACTATCATCTAAACAAAACATTATCGGGGTTTGAGATCAAATTTTAAAATACTATTCGAATTTTTATTTAAAAAAAAAAGAAAAGGTAACACACACAATGAAATAGAATTAAAACGTTTTGAACCCAACATAAAGAGTTGGGTGAAAGGTTGCGTGCAAACTAAGTCTTAATGTACTCTTGTTTTTAGGAACAAAAGGTTGCCTATTTAGGTGAATTCGATAAAAATGGATTTAATCTAATAAATAACAATAACCTTTTGCTTAAAATGTACACTACAAACACATATTAAAAATTAAAAAGTTATATTTTTGATGATGCTGAATGGTTAATCGTGCTTTGACTACAGCCTATTTAGACTATAACCTACATCTTGCTACTCGTGAGTTTGAATTGTGATTGGACAAAGTCAACTTTAGTGAGCTGAAACAAGAAGAGCGCATCGATGTGCTCTCCAGTCTCCATCATGTTGACTAACTAAGAAGAGTAATGGAATAGTAAATTTAATGACTCAATGGTTTAGTGTGAATGAATTAAAGAAGAAGAAGAATTAGCAACAGATGAGAAATACCAAAATGGCTGGGGAATTGGAAACACAATTGTGCTCAATGTTAGGGACATTAGTCATATAAAAGTTGGGTCACTTTTAAAGCAGTGTTGGAAGGGTAGGTGGGGGTCAACTCAATGTGTCCAAATTTCTTTTAAGCAAGCAAGTACCGCATAGCCACCAGCGGTTCCTGCTCCTCTCCTCTGTTACACCACCACAGATATTCTGTGGTCAATCATCAATGCTTTTTGACAGCTCTCAACCTGCGTCGTCTTTCAGATTTGCTGCATTTGGCTTGAAACTCGATCAGTCAATTTTATTTTTTTTGCACTACCAGTACCATCAGCTGACATTAAAGTTGTTGGCTTGCTGCAGAAAATTTTATCTGGTTTTCTTTTTATGTGAACAATATGTTATCTAATTTGATGGGGAAAATTTATAATATTTACCTAAATAAAAAAAAAATTGTTTTTATCCAAATTTTTAATATAATTTATTTTTGATGTCTCAAAAAAATTATTAACAAATTATTTCTATTGTATATCTAAGATTACTAAAATATCCTTAAGTTTCAATCATCCAAATGCCCAGCTTTAAAATTACGAAAATAATCTTCTTCTTTCTTACAGTATCCTCTATAATATATTCTTCTCCATTCATGATTTCTGAGCTTTGATTCACCATTACAACTGAAAAACAAGATAGCAAGAGATTATTCATTCAAGCTTTTTCATCCATTAAAGGTTTTTGATCCATTCAAGTTTTATCAATTCAATGTTTAGAAGTTTCTTCTTCCATTTGAGTGTTAAAGGTAATGTATATGTTTTTTCGATTGGTTTTAAGGTGTTTTGTTCATATTGCAAACTAAAAGACCGTAAAAATGTTTTGGTTGTAATGTATATGGTATTCGTAAAAATTTATGACGAAATCTACAAAATTTACGACGAAATCGATTTTTCATGATTGATTATCGGTTTTTCATTAAAGAGGTGTATCGGGTTTTTAGTGAATAAAAAATGATTTTTCAGTCAATGAAAAACTGAAATTAGTAATTTTTTCGGTGACTGATATTTTCATCAACCATAAAAACTTATCACAGATTTTCTTGATTTCCAGTTAAATCGGTTTTTAGGTATAGTTGAAATAATTTCAATTTTTCAGACATTGTAAAAAATCAATCCTCACTTTTCTTCAATATTTTCTTCCCAGATGGCTTTATATGACCAACAAATAACTCTAAAATTGCAGCGAGTTAACTAATTAACATAAAATTGCACAAATAACTAATTTAATAACGCCACATGGTGACATTGAAGTAACATAGGACAATCACATGATAATATTTCAATACAAACATATTAATGTTGATTCATCAACCTATGTTTGTGAGTGATGATGTTTTGTTATGAGATACAACATCATTTTTATTGTTTTTGGATCTTTTTATTAGCTCGGAACCATAAAATCGAGTGGAAAGAGAGGTAAAATTAGAAGAAAAACACTGATCGATTTTTTACAATGCTTGAAAAATCGAAATCAATTTTTCAAGGCAGTATTAACCAATTAACATAAAATTACATAAATAACTAACATAATATACCACGTGGTGACATTGAAGTAATATAGGACAATTACATGATAATATTTCAACACAAACTTATTAATACTGATCCATCTAACTATGTTTGTGGGTAATGATGTTTTGTTATGAGATACAACATCATTTCTATTATTTTTGCATCTTTTTATTAGCTCAGAGGTGAAATAAGAGATAAAATTGGAAGAAAAACACCTATAGGTTTTTTACAATGTCTGAAAAACCGAAAAGGCATCGTAAAAAATTGATCCTCACTTTTGTTCAATATTTTCTTACCAAATGATTTTTTATGACCAACAAATAATCTTAAAATTGCATCAAGTTAACCGATTAGCATAAAATTGTACAAATAACTAACTTAATAACTCCATATGGTGATGTTGAAGTAGCATAAGACAATCACATGATAATATTTCCATACAAATGTATTTATGTTGATCCATCTAACTATGTTTGTGGGTAATGATGATCCGTTATGATATACAACATCATTTTTATTGTTTTTACATTTTTTTAGTAGCTCGGAACCATAAAAGATGGTGAAAAAATGGGTAAAATTATAAAAAAAGTTAGGAACGGTTTTTACAACGCCTGAAAAATCAAAATGTAAAAACCGAATTCGATTTTTCAGGCATTGTAAAAAATCGATCCTCACTTTTCTTCAATATTTTTTCATCTTATCGGTTTTCTACTATAATGAAAAAAGGATTTCGATTTTTAAACTTTAATAAAAAAAAATTGATCCATTCATTTTGACTCTCATTTTATTGACATTTAATACATAAAATCGTAACTAACAAAATTATTTAAATAATAAATATATAAATATGTAATTTTATTTATATACAACATCTCCATCAAAATCTACTGTTTATTTTTTAAATTCATTTACTTCATACATTTACTTCAAAAGATATATATATATATCTCGTGCAATCTCTGCCCTAAATGCAATGGCATCTACGGTTTTAACTGGTTTTTTTTATTTTTATTTTCATATACTCTTTGGACTGTAAAAGATCACGTATATACATTGTAATATATGCTCCACAACTCGTCCTATATCATTAATAAATCAATTAAATATCATAACATATAGACTATAAATATATGTATTAATTCAGTTACAAACTTACTCACCAATCGGGTTGTTGGGGCACAACTGATCTATCAAGACATTCAATTTTTCACCGCTAATCCACGGCTGACATATCTATATGAGTATTCTTATAAAATCCTATAAACTGCAATAGGATGAACATGAAACACACTAGCGGCTTAAGTGGCTGAAGTCGTTCGGCTACGTCAACATTTGTCAGAGAATCATATATTAATATTTTCTACTCTCTAAGACATATCCGACAGAGGATCAAGTGATTTTGATTTAGACTATACGGTAGTAGCACCTACAGTTTGAAAACATCAGTGTTATAGAACTAGTTCGAATGATCAAATAATAAATATTAATCTTTAAACAATATTTACATTGTCAACACGCCACCACGGGACTGATGTATCTATCTGTCCACAATCGAATGCAAGTCATTCTGAGGGTATAATAGTTGTAGTCGGATCAAATTTTATACCTTTAATGACGTATTGCTAATTATAGTGAATTGTCATAAAAACTTGTATGATAAAAATTAAACATTTTATTTAAGTTTGGGGACGCATGATGTGAAATTATAAATACATAACTGACTGAAATGTAAACACTTACAAATAAAGAACTGTCATGAATGGCGTATCCACTGTCTTCAACTTCATTCCATCACTTTTTTCGTAGGCATATCAAATACTAATCGATGTGCTCATTAATCAACCATAGGTTTTCATTCTTGAGGGTGACCAATGTGGTTGGTATCACACACCATCTACAACGATCAACCACACAACTAAAATTCCAAAAAAAAAAAAAAAAATTAAACATTATTGTAAATTTTCTTACATTAACAATTAAGATACAAAAATAATTATATTTTTTTTCAATACTTGAGGTCTAAAGATGTTGAAGTTTTATATTCATTATAGACAGTAGGGGTGGGCACTACCATGTTCGGTTCGGTTCGTATTGGAACCGACCCGAACATGATAAATTCGCGGATCGCCACTTTTGGGTCCGAACATGGTCCGATGAGGGAGAGGAACCGACCCGAACCGAACACCCAGTGTTCGGTTCGATTCGGTTCGGTTTCCATGTTTGGGCCCAAATTTTGGGCCAAAATTTTTATTAATTTTTAATTATTTTTTGAGTCCATTACTGTTGGACCTTTAAATTTAAGTGTTTTTGGACTCTTTAAACTTACTTTATGTTGTGGATGATACCAAAAAAATTAAATGGATAAAGACAAATATTAGATGGATACAACATACTAAGAAAAAATATCCAATGTTCAAATATACTATGAAAAAATATACAATATACTAAGAAAAAATATACAACATACTAAGAAAAAATATGCAATATCAAATGACACTATTCAATTTTCACATCCACACATTACATCCTTAAATTCTCAACAATATCCAATGCCCACATGCACATATTACACAAAATAGTAGGCATAAACATATAACAAAATATAATTTTTTTTAAAAAATATAGCAACATAGTAGACATAAAAATACAACATAAAGTAAACAATTCCAAACTCCAAAGATTAGCTCTAAGTCCAACTCCAACCAATCAAAAATTAGCTCCAAAGTTCACACACCTTTGAACCTAGTCATTCAAAACAAATTTATTAGCACATAAACACTAAACAATATATATAATAAATGAACAATGATATTCAAAATAACATAAACTATAAAATCTTACCATCAAATTTTAAAGCAAATCCAAATTATCCAATGAAGTTGAAACTTCATTTGCTGCTGCTTTGAAGGACACTACATGAAGAAATAAGTTAAATCAAATAATCAAGTAAAATTTATATAAACATAAGCATAAAACATAAAATATGAATGTTAAACTAAATTATAAACTCACTGGTTTCAATGGCTTGGTAAAACTGAATATTTGCAACACTATTGTCTTCATATGCCGCATGCTCATCTATATTAACAATTTCGTACTTTGGGTGTAAAGCAGTCAACCAATTTTGATAACAAATCATCCCCTCTACAATTTTAGGAGTTAATGAACTCCTAAATGGATCTAGAATACGACCACCCGTGCTAAAAGCGGATTCCGACGCCACCGTTGAAACTTGCATTGCCATCACATCCTTTACTATGCTTGCCAAAGTTGGGTATTTAGTACAAGAATGTTTCCACCAATGCAACACATTAAACATCTCATTATCCACAGGCTCACATTCTTTCAATAAATATAAATCTAATTCAGTCTTCTTCTCCACTCTCGCATTCCGTTGTTTTTGTTTGATTGCCCATAATTTATCTGCTAAAGCCATGTCTGCTTTGCGAGTTTGAGTCTTCTGACTATCACCACGAAGCACAATCGAATCACCACTACGATTATCATCTTCTTCCCTACTAGACTGCATTGATTTATAATAATCAAACAACTCTTCCAACAACCTTCTTATTTGTAAGGTAATGGATTGTGCTTCTATCAAAGGATAAAAAGTCTCCAATCGATACTGGATATAATCCAATTTGAACCTAGGGTCAAGCACTTTCGCTACCAACAATATCATATTAGTTTTATCCAACCCTCCCCAATACTTAAAAAACTTTTGCCTCATGTTAGAGGCAATCCTAACCAGAAGCGGATCAGATAAACCTTCCAACTCAATAATTGTTTGAAATATCGAACACCAATTTGAAAAATATTCATTTGCTGTCACTCGCAAAGAAGCATTAAATGTCAAAGTAATCTGATAAAAAGTCCGCAAGAAATCAACAAATACCATGGAACAGTTCCAATGCTCCAAAGAAGGTGGTCCAACCCGCTTTTTTCCGTCTTCATTTTCTACAAAGTAACTAACATAATACTCATCCTCCTCCTCCAATCGGCTGAAAGCCTTTTTCAATTTGTTAGCACTATCTAACATCAAATATGTCGAGTTCCACCGTGTAGGACAATCCATACATACCAAACTCGACTGCCCAAGCTTCTTATCTTCAACACAATTTTAAACCTCGTTAATCTACTAGGTGAAGATCTAACATACTTCACTGCATTTCGAATGGCTGCAATTGACTCATGGATATCTCTCAAACCTTCACCCACAATCAAATTCAATATATGGGCACAACATCTAACATGCAAATATTTTCCTCCTAAAATTGTTCCATGCACATGCCAACTATTTAATTTTCGAATCAAATAGTTTAAGGCAACTGAATTTGCACTTGCATTGTCAAAAGTAATGGCAAAAACTTTATTAATACCTCAATCAAACAAAGCCCTCTCAATACACCTCCCAATTGATTCCCCTTTATGATCTTTTATTGGAGTGAAACTCAAAATCCTCTTCTGCAACTACCACTCATTATCAATAAAGTGAGATGTCACAACCATATAATTAATATTTTCAATCGAAGTCCAAGTATCTGTGGTTAGACAAACTCTCACTTTACTTTGCTTGATCTTTTTTTTCAATAATTCCTTCTCACCAACATATAATTTGTACACATCTCTCACTAGTGTTCTCCTAGATGATATTTCAAATCGAGGGCACAATGATTCACTATACCTTCGAAATCCCTCGTTCTCCACAAATCTAAATGGCAATTCATGTTGTACAATCATCTCCACCAATCTTTTCCTACATTCATCTGGATTAAAGGAATATGTAGTCAAATTACTACCATATCCTTCTAAAGTTCTTTGCCTCCCTAATGTTTTTTGGGTGAGATCTATTTGTTTAGCTTTGAGTACCTTACCCCTAAATTTAATATGTTTGTTCATGTTTGTGGTCCCATTAGAGAAGGAATCACAAGCATATGAAGCTCCACAATGTTTACACCTAGACCTTCTTTTCCCTTCACGGGTTTCATAAATCTCAAAATGATCCCAACAATCTGCCTTAAGCCTACTACTACTTTCACGCTTCTTCTCTATTTTTTTACTCACCCCAAGATCATACTTTTTTCCAACCGAACTAACTCCATCATCATCAAATTCAGACCCGGAACCGCTCACAACACTTTTTCCCATCTATTCACAACAACAACACATAATGAATAATAAAACTAATTAAACCACAACAGTCAACAGCTAAGCAACAAACAAGATTCAAACGTCAAAACAACAAACACAACAAACACAAAACAACAAACAAGATTCAAACGTCAAAACAACAAACCACAATAGTCAACAATTATTTAACATGGTACCATTTTTATCAAAACAACAAACGTCAAAACACCAATTTGACTCAACACCTCAAAAGCCACTAAGCATGTAAAAATCAAGATTAAAGCAGCAAAATAAGAGCCTGATGAGTACACTTACGAGTTGCAGGTTTTAGTGACTGGGGCTGCCAAGGATGAGCGTCGGAATAGGAATATCAAGCTGGTTACTACTCTGCATCAATGTCCAAAACAGATTGATGAGTAAAACTGTAAAAAACTTAAACTAAAATACTGAAATTGAAACAGATCTGAAGACTGAAATATTTAAACTGAAACAGATCTGAAATATCAAATATATACAAGATTGATGAGTACCGAGCTGGTGATGGGGACTGCGAGAAGGGCTGACGGGGACTTGTGCTTCACGGCCACGGCTTCACAGACCACGAGCTGGTGATGGCGACTGCGAGAAGAGCTACGGCGAGGAGAACTCCACGGCGACGGTAGAGGCGAGAAATGAAAGATGAGAGATGGGAGGGGCTTCACCGCGACGATGCCGACGAGGAGAAGCTCGGCCACGGTCACGGCAAGAAGAGGGTGATGGCGTCGAAAAATTTAGAGCCTTAGAGGTGACAGACGCCGTCGACAGCAACGGTTGGAGATGACTCATGGTGACGACGGGGCCACGGCAACCGCAATAGAGACGAAATGTGACGACTGGTGAGCGATGGGAGGAAGAAAGGGGAAACGGTGCGGCACGGCGCGGCGACAGGAACCAGCAACAAACTGAGATCGGGTGGAAATTTTTTCAGATAGGGTTTGATGTTTGTGTGTGACATTATATAGGGACATACGAAATTACGCTTGTACCCCTGTTCACGGGTCGGTTCGATTTTTACCCTATGGAACCGAACCGATCCGATCCGTCAAACACCATGTTTTTTATTTTACCGACAACAGCTTCATATTTAACATGATACCCGACCCGAACACCCACGGATCGGTTCGGATCGGGCTGTTAGGGTCGGTTCCATGTTTTGGTGCCCACCCCTAATAGACAGCCTTTATGAGATCTACAGACTTCTCCAACTCCTCGACCTACTGTTGGGCCACTTTCTTTTTCTTTTTTATCGGTCCAGGATCCATATATGGCGTCCATAAAGGTGCCGTTAGCTTGGTCTTTCATTTGCCATATTTCTGGATGTCATCATCTTGCAACTGTAAGCAAATCAAAAACATGAATTACACATTTATAATTATATATCAGACTGCAACACATTATATATACTATGTCTACTTGGTCATGAGCACGCTCAGTCTCTACATCTGATAGACCTCCTAAGTCTTTTTTAAGGTTAGACTGAATCTCCTTCTCCTCGTGCTGATGGGGTGATTGGTAAACACCTTGTGACTGAAGGACCTCCTGATTCTCATGATGAATGGTTGACTTGCCCGCATCGATAGGTGATTGATGGATCACCTCGTCCTCAAGGAGAGATGACCGACAAACCCTTTCGTCCTGATATGGTGGTGGTGTTACTGGTGCTGGTGACGAGCAATAGATGTACTCATCTCGGATAAAGCTCCCACCATCGTTATCATCGTCATTTGGATCATGCTCACCAGCGGGAGACCTAGAAATTTTTAAATGCTCTTTCACCCGTCTCTGTCTCCTATCTATCTCCCTTACGATCTTCAAGATTGTCTTCTACCTCTTATCCATTCTACTTAACTTCTTATAGATTGCCTTATGTAAATTCATAACATATTCAAACAACCGTTTCACCTATATAATATAATCATATATATCATTTTACATAATGCACATAATTATAAAAAATTTTGACAAAGTTTCTCTTATTTTTTGAATATCCAGAAAAATATAATTTGCATATTTAAATTACTTCATCTATCATATTTAGAGATTCCGTCTCTCTGTTCTACTCATTATTACCATACAACATGTTCATATTTTTTGTATTTACTACAATGGATATTCATTGAATAATCATATAAATAGAAGATTTATACCTCAAAATGTATGTTTCCTGTATCGTGCGATTTTTTTGTCTGAAACTCTGAAAAAATATTCTCTGATTCTGATTGTATACTTCAGACATCTTCATTCGGGTCATCGTCACCCTCCACCTCATCATCACCCTCTACCATGACATCATCCTTTTTACTCTCCATCTGATAATCATCATGGTCTCGTACACCATCGTCGTCGTCGTCATTATCATCATCACCCTCACTCCCTCCGCCGCCAACTTTATGTACTTTTTTCGTAACCAAATGATTCGGATGGAAAGATTTTTAATAATTCGTGTCTCTTTTGATGTCGGTAGCCTTAAAGGTTTGCGCAATACTAACTATCTGTATTATATACATATATATAGTTATACTATAATGATATACTTAATATAAATAAAAATAGTTAAAACAAACAAATAATTGAGACTAATTTAGGTTATATTTGCCGCTTACGAGGAGAAAATCATCAAGGTTTTTCATGTTTTTCGGTGTCCTCTTAAGTGACAGTATCTTATATCTTGGCAAATCATTTTACAAATACTGGTTAATTTTCAATATCTTCTCTCTCAACACCGGGAATAATTATACTAATCACCATTATAATGCAAAAATGATTAAACAAAAAACAAACATATAGTTAATATATAACCTTATATATTAACATAATAGGAGGAAGCAATGAATATTAAAGGTATTAGTTATACCTGAAACGTCAAGACATAGCCATAAATATTAATGCTACGTGGTGGATTTTTTATCCGCTCTTCATTTATTGTCATTCATCATTCAGAAATAGTGAATAGAACACTATAGCATAATGTATCCCAAGGGAACGAGTTTCACATATCTGTATTCTTAATTACAATCCACATAAATTGAGCAATCTTCGTCTTTCATCCTGCTCCATGAAGATATGGAAAGCAATCCCTACATTGGTGGCTTATATGACTTCTTGCCTTAAGAAACATGGTTAACTCAATCATATTCGACAACATTTCATTAAACAATCGTCATAGGAGACTGTTCTGATCAGTTTGCAATATATTGAAGATTTCGCAGTCGATGCCTTCAAAAGGAAGTCATGTAACCAATAAAAACTCATATTTTTCAAACTTATATATTCTCCCTTCGATTTCAAATCACATTTCATCATGACGTTCACCCACCTCCACCTCTCTAACAAAAACTTATAATATCACGGAGGCAGCAGTCATATTATCGGTAATTTTCAAAATATGTCCAAACGGGCACTCTTCTATGAACCGATCAAACAAATTTCTTTTAGTAAAAATGGTAATTATTTTACTAAGCAACCTCTGATCAATGTGTGTATTCTCACTCGTTTCCTTATCAAATTTTTGCAAACTATATTTATATCTAAAATTCATCTATAGGAAAGAAAAACAACAAAAAAAATTAGCACTATAGATGTTGAAAACATAATTGATTTTTTACTGCATCTGAAAAACTGGTTTTTTACTTTGATTTTTCAGTTTGGTTATTCACTTCGATTTTTCATTTCGGTTATTCACTTCTAAGAAAAACAATTCTTAAAAACAGAACTGAAAAAGTGAAGTGAAAAATCGAATTGATACCGACGACACTGCTATCGTCAAAATCCACCATTTTTAACTCAAATCCTACTAACCAAATCCAACCTATTTTAAACCTAATAATCATAACATAACATTCATAACACAAGAAACATCTCAAAATCACAAATCAAAATAAAAAAATATAACCTTTCAAATGTTCACAAGATGTGGAAGCTCACCGACTATCGAAAACCCTTTAGGAAGGTTGGAAACGTCGAGAATGGTCAAAAAAAGCTGATATGCCTCGTTGAGTCACAATCGGGTTCAAGTCTCATAAAACGGGTCGTTTTTGCTTTTGCTCGGTAATAAAAAGCGTTGTCCTTCAGGTTTTTCATAACATATAGATAGAGATTATTTCGTAATTTTACGTTTCAATTTTTTATAAAATTATGACAGTTTATGGTTTATGGGTAGAAATATGCAGGGGTATTATGGGTAATTTGGACATATGACGAAATTAATTTGTTTGAAATGTTAAAAATAATTTTTCTTTAAAAATAGTGGGTAGAAACAAATTTGACCCTTTTTGAATGGTTTTGTGAAAATTTTCACCATAGATTATGTATGCAATTAATTTGGTTTAAACATACTTATTATTTTTAAATAAATAATAATTTATTTAGTTTTTCATTATTTACACATTATATTCATATGCATGCATATTATAGTTAGTGTATGAATCAAATGGTTGAAATAATTTTTTGTTTATGTTGCTTTTATGTGAAACTTTATAATTTTAGCTACAATTGTCCGGATTTAGTGAAAATAAAAACAATAATTTCATATTGAGGAGATTATTTTAAAAAAGATTTCTGACTACACTGATTATTATTATATTTTTAAATACTTCAACGTATAATCAAAGGAAGTTATTGGTTATTGTATAGTTCAATACATAATAGATTGAATGGATATTTGTAATTTGAAATTTTTGACTTGAAATGAGGCTAAGTTTAGCTGCCCCTCTGTTTTAATTCAATAACGAATTAAAGAGTGGTTGAGTTCATAACAGAACTTCATTTAGTTCCATCAAGGGACGTCGTCTGAAAATTCTGTTAGAGTTGACTAAGATATAAACGTAAATAAAAACGTAAAACAATTTGTAGTCAAATTTCAACGCATTTCATTAATTGAAAACAAAAATATACACCTAAATTGGGGGGCATAATGAACCTTGTCCCTCAAAATGCATACACTAACTACAATACAATATAAGATAATATAAAACCTAAGGAAAAAAAAAAAAAATTACAACGCAATGTAAGTACAAAAATTCACGTAAACTTTATGCTAAGAATTTTTAATCCTCAAACTCATTAATAACAAAATCAAAGTCAATGCTATTAGCTCTCTCTCTTTCAATGCCACTGGCCAGCTTACAGGATAGCCTTTTGCAACGTTAACCAATAGTGGATCTAAATAAAATATAAATGAAAAATTAAACAAGCTACAAGTAGTCCCAAACATGGATACAATTCTCGAATCTTCAACAAATAGAAGGATCAAAATAATTAAAATTGTTCTTAAAAAAATTGAGAAGTTTGTGAATACACATTTAACATTATATGTATGTCCTGAGACCACCATAAGATGCAGACAAGAACATAAAGAGTGATATTTGTGTGCCCCATGTTAAACGACGAACAAAGGTTATCCTAAATTTCAACTAGAAACTTTCCTCTATTGTCAAACCCAGTTGAGACTTGAAACCATCAGACTGGATCTTTCATTTTCTTGTTCTCTGTTGGCTTTGATTCGATGACAATTGTTGATAAATTAATCTTCTTTTTATCATTCTGGCATACCAGGAGAAGTTTCTGAGAAGCAATGCCAAAATAGTTCTCTCAGAAGGTACAACAAACAACCCAGTTAATACCCTATAACTCTTTTCCAAAAATCTTATATTTAAGCCTATAAGCAAACCCGCCCCTAGTTCCATCATTAGACGTTAATTACAATTTTATGTTCATCAATAATTGGATTAAAATAGGTTTACGGTCAATGTCTAGTTCTAAAGTAGAATATTTTTTCAGTTGAATTCGAAGACAGTCAAGGACATAAAAAAAAAATCTCCAAAAGATGACGTTTCTAGCAGAGTATGCATAACCAATAAACCCTGGTGCAGTTGTGGTGGAGTCCAGCGCGAATTGGGCGATCTATGTTGGGCTCGCAACCTCAACGTTACTGTTTTGTCGATTCCTGTTGGCCCATTTAAGAGACGTCTCATACGTCGGTGGTCCCTCGTGGGTCAACCCATTGTCTCGTTAGCTTTCCTTAGGCCAATTTTTCTTCAATTTTTATTTATAGAAAAAAAAAAAAAAAAAAAAACATTTTCTGACCATCATTCACACTCCTTTAAAATTGTGTATGCACTCCTTTTATAAGCACACCGTATCAAATATTTAAAACCAAATCCTAAAATAGTTTTTAATGATGTTTATTTACTAATATATATGGCAAAAAATTTGATGAAAATAATATTTTCCTGTGATAAGTGGATTACATTATATTTCTTTAACAATCTTTAATGAATCGTGTTTACAAAAGGGGTGTACATTTAGTGTTAGTGGAGTGTAAATATCGACCGTCTTCCTCAAATTTTTCCATCTATACTTTTAGTTTCGTTGCTATTTGATTACCACACCTACTTTTGTTTTGTCAGTCCACCTTATCAATGTTATCTTTTCTTGATTTTTTCTGACATAAATAGATTTGCGATCAATGACTAGCATTTGTTGCTTTTTTCCCCCCTCTTTTTCATTTTCCTCATTTAAAAATATTATGTATTATTTTTACTTATTTCAGATCAAAGAAAATCAACATAGGAGAAAATTACTTGTGTTAAGCTCTTAAATTAGTAACAAAATCAAAATTAATCAGCCCAAAATTTTGTAGACCTGGCTTGGCTAAGCATTCAAAGGGCTTAAAGGCTGTCCAACAATTATTTTTGGAGCTGTTTGGATTAACCCCAAAAAAAAACATCTTTCGAAATTTAAAAGTTCTTTTGGGAGAGGCTAGGTCCACTTGGCATGTTCCAAAAGAGCTTATTCAAAAAATGGGAACTGCCTTTGCTTTCCGGCAAAGAACCGTGCGTTGTTTGAGTCCGTGTGCCAACAGTGCTTAGTGAGTTTTCACTTTTCCCTGTCTACATGGGTTCCTCTCACTCCCTAGGGAGCCATCCTCCCACCCTCGGAAGCCTCCATTCCGGGCCGAATCTTAATAGGCCTCATCTAGAGAGTCCAATAGTATTACTTGTATTGTATTGTGTTTGTAATATGTCAAAAAAAAAAAAATGGTAAAATCATCTTGAGTTTAATGAGTTTTTCATAATGCAAGTTTTGCCACTCTAATTGTAATTAGTAAACTAAAATTGTCACATATATCCTTCCATATGTTCTAAACGTTTGTTCCTTTTCTCGCCATTTTTTCACATACGCACTTTAATCGTTTTGAATAGGTACTCTTTGTTTTCCATCTTCAACATAACAGTCTAATTTTTTGGATAAAAAAGAAATCGTAACATCAGCCTTTGTTGTGAGATATTCAACCCTTGATGAGATGTATGTTTTTGACCCACCACCCTGTCTTCCTCCTGCATGTGTAGACACCAACAGTGAACTCATTTCTACTTTGAAGCCCAAACTGCTGTGGAGCGTTTGTTTGTATGTGGGGGCTGTTCAATTTTTAATTTTATTTGCTTATTTTATGAATTGAGTACTGCTTGCTTTGTTAAATCTTTGATTACAAGCCTGTTATTCATGTTTTTATTCGGCTTTGCTCTCCCGAATTGAGTACTGCTTCCATAACAAGGGCAGTTTAATCTCTGTAAAGTATAATATGGGCTAAAAGTATAAGAAACATTATTTGTTGCTAAAAGTATACGAAGAATTATTCATTGCTAACATTTTCAATTTTATAGGGTTACTTTTGTATTTCGCCCATAAAAATGGAACAAAAAAATAAAAGAAACTTTGGAGAAATGGCGTATACGTAGGCCATACATATTTGTATTTTTTAATGAATATTTAGGCCATATTACTCCCTCAGTTTTTGAGTCATAGCCAAACCTCTTTATTTTGATGAGCGGTAATATTTCCACCCCTAAAAAATTGTATGAATACCATAAATAGTATTTTTTTTTTAAGTATACAATATTATCCTTGAGTAAAATTATTAAAAGGGTAACTATTTTACAAGTACACCCACTAGTCATTAATTAAAATACAATTTATACTTTAAACTCTTTTCACTCATTCAAGCTCTAATTTTTTTCTTGGTTATTCATTCAGACCCTAACTTTTTTCCATCAAAATTAAAAAGTCTCCAATCATTCATGTAATCATAATTTAATCATCAAAAATATTATCAAACATTTAGTCACCACATCAACATTTTTCATTCTTTTGTTAGATTTTCTCACAAACCAAATAAAAAAGTGACTTATTTCTTCAAATTTCTTCATCATATCAGCAAACAAGTAAAAATATGTGTTTCAAATCATTCAAAAACTGCATATCTAAATCGATATTCACGATTCCTCATAAAAAAGTCTTAGGGTTCTATAAAATTAGTTGGTTATCATTCATGTAAATTTTATGATATAATTGAAAAATTAGGGCTTGAGAGAATAAAAAGGATTTATGATTTTAATTATAAAAATTAAAAAGAGTTCATCATCAAACCCTAACTTTAATCATTCATGCAAGTCTCCAATCATTCATGCAATTTTAATTTAATTAAAAATTAGTAATTTTAATTTATTTAAAAATTAGCTAGTAATCATTCATGTAAACCTTATAATATAAATAAAAAATGATGGTTTGAGAGAGTAAAACAATAAAATAAATATTATTTTATACACAAATATCTAATTAAAAGAAAAAAGTTAATGAGTTGAATGAATTTGTATTAAATTATTTGTTTGGTATAGGTTTTGTTTCATGTATAACGAAGGTATTAAAAAAAAATTATATGGTAGGAAAGAAATTTCTTAACAAGTGATAACAAAATAATTTAATTGTTTGTGATTGACTTAAGGGATGTATTTATAAAAATATATATAATAAAATTAAGAGAAAATGATAATCCTAGTATTAAATAAGGTTTAAAAACAAATTAGTAAAATTTTAAATTTTTTATTTGGTGTGCAACAAAAGGGGTGTACATGCCACTTTCCAAGGGTGGAAACATCGCCACTCCATTTTGATTTCGAGGCCACAGACAGATCCAATATTTTGTTGAAGTTACGGCCCATTAGCCCAAGTCATCGTCGGCTGATCATACAAATTAGGGACATAAGTGTAAATCACCATGAAATTTGATATATCGTTAACGCTGCTCCCTCCCTAGCAGTGTTTGAACACTCACCTGTCCCGCTATGGTCTGGCTTTTAGTTTCATAATCAACATCCAGCTCCAAATCGATGGCAGCAAAATTCTCGACCAATTAACCCAAATTCAGTCCCCGATGGTCTCTCAAAGAAAGGTTAGTGTTAGATTCTCAATATTCATGCGAAATTATTTGATCATAAACCAATTAATAATTCATAAATTGCGATCTCTTTGACTGGGCTTCATCTCTTACTTTTGCTTAATTATAAGACTTAAGTACATTCAATTTGACATTTTTTTCCAATTATAGTGCTTTTGATTATGTAATTGCCGTTCTTTGTCATTAGAGGCTTAAAACCTATTGCATCGATGAACAATTTTCATTGAAGACTCTGTTGGAAGTTACATACCAAAAATCTAGAGTTTCATTAAATTGAAAAAGAAAAAAGAGAACGAATTGAAATGCTTTGCCTACAAAAAATATCTTCTCCCTAAAATAATATCTGAACTTTAACTCATATGTATATTATTAATTTACTTCTCCTTTAGTATTGAACATGTTTTTATTGGAGATTGGTACCTCTTTTGCGATTTTCAACCACGTATATAAAAAATTAGTGAATTTTGGAATACAATATAAGTCTGGAGTCCTTACATTAAATGTAAACAAATGTATAGACTTTTATAGGCAATCTTGAAAGAATGACTATATGGTGTTAGGAGATCAGACACGAACATATATACATGAGCATTATGTAGAGTGTTAAAAAAATCGAATAGGTTATTGAGTAAAATTAAAATGGTGAGGATTTTGATTATACGTTGAAACTTTTGATTGTAACATGACTCTACCTAGGACTTGGTAGTTTGTTATGTTTTTGTTTTGAAATGGCTTTAACATTATGAAAATTAATGTAACTTTCTTTGTTATGTTACTTCGTTTGATGGATTAGGAAGTGTTCCTTCTGGTGATTACCTCCTATTAACACTGTATTTAAGATGACAAGGATAAGATTAGACAAGATCAAGTATTAGATGTATAGTTTCATATTCTTATTTGATTCTTGAACAAAGTTTTATTTTTAGAAGAGTACATGCGCTCATTTGGGTTTAATTTAAAAGGTTTACAGTATTTAAATCGCGATACACAATCAAAATATTTTTCAGTAATCATACATCGTGTGGTTATCAATTGAATTTATTTGTCATAAAAAATATAATACTTCCCTTTGAAGTACAAATGTACTATCTCTAGCAAGGAAACCGTGGACTAACTAGATAAAACTATGGTGAAAAAGGGTTGAGTACATTGGATTTTTGGTTCTTAAAGTTTTAATAGTAGTGACTATTGACTAGTAATTATCTCAATAGTGCTTGTCATGTGAGACTGGCTTTAAACTTTCTGACTCAAAGCATAAATATAACTTTGCAAGTTTTTGCATACCCAGATTCTGTTTTGCCTTTAGCTCTGGACAATAAAAGAAACCTTCAAGACAGAGATAAAGAGAATACTTTTGTAACTTTGTAAATACAACTTTGCAAGTTATTACATAACTAGATTCTGTTTGCCTTTAGCTCTAGACAATAAAGGGACATTCAAAAGAGAGATAGAGAGAATATTGCTGATGTGAGGCTATCATGTGTTCTAACTCTTACCCATGTAATATTTATTAACTCTTTTTTTTTTATTTCTAGGCGTGGTTGTTTTACAGTTTCAAGACTCTTGTCTCTTCTGTTTGTTTGTCTATCTATCATATGTTTTACCAGGATGCTCCACCACTAATTATGATGCAAGGTTTGTTTAAATATGTAAATTTGGCCATGCTTAACTGTAGAATAATGTCAGTTTTGTATACGTCATCGTTCAGACTAGAGAACCAAAACTTCATACGTGGGTAGGAGTTGGAATATGGAATAAATTAAAGAGCATGAAACATAATTAACTTGGAAGTTCAATAGAAAGGGACACAAAAATTTTACGTGGTTTCTCTTCGTTTGTTCCTTTCTTGTATGGTAGGTCGCATATTTCATGTTAGCCATCCTGTAACAACTTTCAGTCACTTCATACACCATAGCATGTCTTCCATTAATGATCATTTATTCCAGCTAGAGAAAGAGTTCAAACGCATCCATCAAATTCTTTTCTTACAATAATATTTGTGTAGGGTAATATAATTGGTTGGGTCCAACCTATCATTTTTCCTTTCTCTAAAATTTTTGTAGTTTATCTATTTGTTTTTGTTCTAATAGGTGTATTCCTTTGTAGTTTATTCAACTTGAACCAATAGCTCTCATGCTAAGATCTCTAATAATTTAACTTGCAGCACCTTCGTCTATACGATTGTGCTCATGCACGGAATTTTATCAATACAGAGGATAGTAACAAAAATATATATATGTATATATCTATTGAATCTAATGATCAATAACAACTCCAGTAACTATACATGTTCTACCTAGAAGCAAAACGGTCTTCTATACATATTTGTAACTTTACAAGTGCTAATTCTAAAATAGTTTATGTTTGTATTATGTATTAATTCTTGTTTTTTGTACCCTACCATTGTCTTCTTGAATCTTGCCTATAATTGTTTTAGGTGCTTATATATTCTTGATTGCCAGTCTGTCCATGTTGTAGACCGTTCATGGAAGTCAAATTTGTAACAGCATTTCTACCAATCAATCCTCCTCTAAATTCTGTTGGTTGATTTTTGTACTCGTCGGTCGTGGCACCTTTTTTACTTGTTACATGAATTAATTGCTAGGATTCTACTTGTGCGGGATAGAAATATGTGAAAATGAGGTAGTGAAGTTAGGTATCCAAAGGCCGACAGATGAGACAGTGTATTTGGCTGGCCAAAGCCAAAACGCAAGTAGCTAATAATATATTTGTTAAAACCAAATGTCGCATGCGATTGGCACATTTGACATTTATCTTTAATTAAACTATGCTTATGTCAGGAATAATCCACGAATTGCCTTTATTAGCTATTACGAACTCGCGTGGGACCCACTATCATCTAGTTTTCATATATACAAACAAAAAAGTTATAAGCTCCCGTACCAGAAGTGTAACATTATTTTTTACTTGATTTCACGATCATCGTCCATGTTGCAAATTTCCATACATACAACTAGCAATCGATAACCAGATTTTGTGGTCTTTTATTGGCTCAGATCTCGTACGACTCCTTTAATGAAGGCATTTACCGGAAGAGATCTTGCCTGTTGAAATAAGATCAACGGTCGTCTCCCATATCAATCTGTTATTTTTGTTTAATTGGCTTGATAGGCATGAATCGTCTCATTGCCTTATACACATACGCCAGTCCGAAAACCTTTATTCTAACCAGACACATAGTCAAACAAATGGTTGCTGTCCGGATTTCTGATTAAAGTAGATTATTAGTTCAGTACTGTTAATTAAATTAATCCACATATGTTTGTTGTATTTATTTTTTTAACTATAGAAGAAAGTAATTTAATATTTACTTAATTGTTTTTTATTTGTGACATATAAGTTTTTTATTCTCATAAATGTAATTTCCTTTTGCCTGTATTCTCCATGAAAACTAATAGAACAAACATATAACAAAATAATTCACACAAACTGTATCTCACAAGCAAAAAACAAGTTTTCTATTTTTTTTCTTTTCTTTCCCTCCTTTCTTTGGCCCCCCAGCTTCTCTTCTAGTCTCTAAAGCTGTTAAGAAGTCTAATATTTAACAGCTGGTGACTATTCTCCTCATGCCAAGAGCATGAAATATTTGAATTGCATTCTACATGTCCATGAACCAACTTATTGTACTGATCTTTCAAATTTTTACCCCAAAAAATTCTCTATTCTCTTTCTTTGCGGTGATATGTTACTGCCTTCATTTTGATCGTTTGACACTTCTTTTGGGAGGCAACTTCACGAACACTTCAAACTCCTAAGCAAGAAAACCATACATATAGATTGCGTGCTGTCCCAGCTATGTGTCACTTCTTATAGCTCCACTTCACAAGGTCTATTTAGCTTCCTTCTTTTGGTGTCCGGGGTGTTGTGTGAAGAATTTGTACATGATCCAACCGTTGTGTCATCACTCTTGTAGCTCAAGCATGCTGCATCCAGCACCCCAATTGGACTTTGGGGCAAAGATGGTACTGAACCACTGGCACCTTTAGTAGACCCACCAATCAATGATAAATCATGTAATGTTTTCTTACACTTGATCACTCTCTCCTGCAGAAAAACAGAAAAAAAAATGGTTTTTAAAGCAAATCAATAAAAACATGACTCAGTTCATTTACTTGGAAGTAATCAAACTCAGAATGATGATAAATGCAAAAGTAAAACCATCATTTGAGTGCCCTTTTGTGTTTTGGGCCACCAACTTTACCTTTTCAACATATTGGGAGAGAGCAGAAATTGCTTTCTCTGCATCAACTGTTTTAGTTTCCCCTGCAACAGATAATGCCACACCTGCTGCAATCTCTGAGGGCTTGAATTCCAAAAAGTCAATACCTGCATTCAATTCCCACCCACTAAGACATCAGACTCATAATTGCTACAACTGCAGGGAGAAATTATTATGGATAGTACAATGTGTATATGCGTGTTTTAATTGAGCGGGGGACCTTTTGTAGTACTTATTATGAGTTGGACTGATTTCAAAACTAAAGTTCTAAGCGCAATTTGATCATCATCATCATCATCATCATTGATCTTGTGCATGAAATAGTCTATGAAGGAAAATGGAGTAATTGCTTGCATCCTCCACTTCAAGGTGCTCAAAACCAAAAGCTCCATTCTTTGTATAGTTCTAGCTTCAAATAAAAACTTAGATTCACCAACCTGTAAAAACTCAACATCATCAGTAACATATAGATAAAAAAAAAAGAAACTGTGAAGATAAAGATTTTTAGAGGAATTTTAACCTGTAGATCTAGAGATAATGGAACTTCAGTCTCTTCCATCTTGGCTGCTAGAGACAAACATGTCACAGCCAACAATTGCATCATCCAAGCTTTGCCCTTCTGCAGATTGCATACAATCAGAGGATTAGATGCAATAAGAAATGTCTTTGGTAATATGCGCTAAAAAAAAAATAAAAAATTAAAAAATTGCATGTTAGGCTCAAACTCAAGCCTCAACTTACTGGTAATTCATAGGCAGAGAGGAACCTGTCCAAGTAGTTTAAAGATAAGTAACCACAAAGAGGTCCGAAACCGAAATGAGCAATAACCTGTTGATCCAATAGGCCATTAGCATTGACTATCAATAAAGCTCAAAAAGAAGGAATCGGCTAAACAACTGATTAAAACAGAAAAGGGAAGAACAACAGATACACATTAATGGCTTTTGCAATTAGACTAATCAAAAGATTCAAAACCAAAGGAATGACACAAGATTAATAAAAAAAAATTGCAAAAATAATAAATCCAATGACATATTGGCATCGCACCAAAAAGCAAGAAAGAGAGAACCCACCAAACCCATATCTGATTCCATGTACACATTTTATGAAAAGATGCCAACAAAAGGAAAAGAAAAACCCCACTCCATTTCATCAAACACTTCAGTGTTACCCTTAACATCAGCGCCTATCACGAAAGCAATGGAAGAGGAACAAACCATTATCAATATTGGCCAAAAGCATTTGATATATCCATCTTGATGGGGTCATCAAATATGTACCAAACAGAACATAAAATGAAAAAGAAGATAAAGTTTTAGAAGACACATCTCTTTTGTAGAATCTGCGAACAGTAACAAGTAACCAAATCAAAGGCAAAAGAATAAATTTTATCCTATTCTGATGAACCCACCTTGGCAATCCAATCAATAGCCTCTTTTCTAGCCACCAAGTCAAAATCACCACTTTGAAGCCTCTTCAAGTAATCACTATTTGGCAAATGCTGGCATTCTTTCTCAAGCAACAAAGCCAAACACTCATCACTTTGCAATGATGGCAACCGATCACCACCATCAAAGCTCCGGTTTTGATTACGGGTTCCATGTCTCCGATGGTGCCATGTGGCCTCAGATTC
This sequence comes from Dimocarpus longan, assembly GCA_022984855.1. Classification (NCBI taxonomy): domain Eukaryota; kingdom Viridiplantae; phylum Streptophyta; class Magnoliopsida; order Sapindales; family Sapindaceae; genus Dimocarpus; species Dimocarpus longan. The sequence goes on from CM041018.1 coordinate 5,609,984, forward strand.
CTCCACTGCAGCGCCGTTGTTGATATCATCAAAAATGCTGTTATTGTCTTCCGCACACAGGAGACTTGAAACCGCAGAGTCAAAACTGGGTGCCATTGCAGAATCCTCGAGACAAAAAACAAAACAGAACACACAAAGAGAACTTGTTTTGTCTCAACAACACTCAAAACCAAGATGGTTCATCAAAATGAGAAGCGGTTACAACTGACAAACAACGTGCTCTGGTTTTTATGTTTACAGATGCATATATATTTGAGATTTCAACAGATGCTTAACACAAAAACGGAAGAGATTTTGAACCCAAAAGAATTGAAGAACAAAAAATGATCTATAAAGGGTATATATAAGAACAAAAAGACTATAGAGTCAAGCAATCTCTCTCTCTCTCTCTCAAAGTTAGGGCTTGAAAAGACTGCCAGAGAGAGGGTTTATTAAGCAAATGAGAACCCTTTTTAGGGTAAAAGCAGAGTGAGAGAGAGAGAAGAGAGTATTGTGATGTATAATACTGTACTCACAGAGATTTTGGTATTAAAAATGAGATGAAATGAGAGTTAAAAACATACAAAATGAGAGTGAAAAATATGCAAAACGAGAAGGCCAATTATAGGATTTTGTAAACTCACTTCGCACTACAAACATAGAAATACCTAAACGTGGTATAGTCTGTCTGGACCGTCATGTCTTCTGCATATGCGTGGAAATAAGTGTTAATATTTTTACAATTAAAGCTTAACGCTCCTATTACTATACATTTTATAAATTACGTTCATTCGGCCAACCCCTTTTACAGCATAAATTTATTAGATATATATTTTTCTAAATCGATTAAGAAAGATAAATGCTTATGATGTGTCATATAGTAAAGATTAAGTTTATGATAAAAATTAAGTTTATGTAACGTAATATAAAAAAAAAATGAAAAAAAAGTATTTTAGTCCCTAACTTTTAAAAAATGATTAAATTTTTAATTATATTTTAAAAAATAACGAAATTGACCCTAACATTGCGAAAATATGTTAAATTAATTTCTTCCGTCAGTCAACTGACCGTCAAACCTAACAGATGACATGATATGTAAGGGTAATTTTATGATTTTAAATCACAACTCAGGATCTCGACACATATATACGAACCAAATAATTTAAAAACAAATTAGAAAATGAAAATGAAAATTAAAAAAAAAAAAAAACAATTAAGAAAAAATTTTAAAATAATAATAAATGAAATATAAGATATTTAATAAAATAAAAAATGATACTTACCCTTAAAAGAATTGAAAATTTTTAACATTAATAAAAAAAATAAATGATTTTTTTTGAAAAAAAAAATCAATTGAGTAAATGGTTAGATGAAAATCTGGTAGATGGTTTTTTTTTTTGATCTGGTAGTGATTTTTTTAACATTTAATAGTTTTATTTTATTATTCTATTTTACAACAACATTTAATATTTAATGATTTTTTAAAATATGTACTCTAAAAAAAATTAAGTCTTAGGGCAAAACTTAACTTCACAAAATTTACATATAAAACCAACAAATGGTAATTTCATAATTAAATATTATTGTAATATTTAACTATGAATTGAGGTATGATGATCTTTCTGTCTATTTTAATTAAGTTAAAAGGTAAATGAATATTTTCACATTTTTTTGTTGGATTTGACTATCAGTTAATTATAGAAGAGACTAATTTGATACTTTTTTCAAAATATTAGAGTAAATTTCGTCCTTTTTCAAAATATAGTTAAAATTTTAATTATTTTTCAAAAGTTAGGGATTAACATTATTTCTACCCCTGAAAAAAAAAAAAAAAAATCAGTTATAACACTTTACGAGGGAAATGTGAAATGTCAAAATATGCCTTTAGTTATGAACGACAAGCAAAGATTTCTATAATTTATTGTTATTAGTTGATTTTGGTTAAATTTAAAGACTAGTGCATCAAATTTAACAAAATCAACTACCAGTCGGAGTACTCTACTAGTCTACTTATTGTTTCAACCGTTGATAATTCATTAAAAGTGGGTGGATTATAATTCTTCCTACACGATATTCACCTAATAATAATATTCACCTAATAATAACGCGGTGAATAAAATTAATTTATAGAGTTGAATGTAGCATCTGATTTCTTCCATTGCTTTTTACGCTTAAACCAAAAATATATCAACACGGATTTTCCACTTACTTTAAGTTATAGAAGTAGATCCAATTAATGTTGTCTTTCCTAAAATAACTTTGATTAATTAATATTTCAATAATGATTTTGATATTTCAAGGAGTCAAATATTTCGGTCTTAAAATTAGTAAAATATAAAGATATTTTTTATTAAAGTAAATTATAAATTAACTCTTCAGTGCATAAATATGTTCAAATGGAGTAAACTTTATAATTTTATTATAATTTGGTTACTCGCTATTAATAAGAAACGGTTAAAGTTAAAGGTTAACACTGATAAAATGATACCAAGACTATGATACTCTTGAATTAAAGAAAAATAGAATTAAAAAAATAAATTTAACTTAAAAATAAAATAATATAAAAACTTAAAATATAATAATTAATGAATCTCTATTGGCTATCACTCTTGATGGACGATGGAGATCAAATATTTAAACAAATCTGGAATTTAAAAAAATTGAAAAAAAAATAAAAGAAGAAGAAAACGTCAGACCTCCATAACTAAAAAATTGGAAAAAAAGAAAAAATCATCATATTCAACTTCTCACTCTCATATTCAACCAAAATCATCACTAATATAGTAAAATTATCCCATAATCAAACACATTCAAGGGTTTGGTTTGGTTTTGTTGGAGATTAAATTTAGTTAAGAAAATAAATTTTATTTAAAAAAAAAAAAATCAACTAAGTTGAAGAACTAGGTAAACCATATCTTTGGCACATGTTGAAGATTTGGGTTCAAACCTATACCCTAAACATCATCTATAATCACCAGATCTTCCGGAGTCCCAAAACATCTCTTTAACATCATTTGGAACCACCAAATCCTTATTGTCAAATCTATACCCCGAACATCAACCTACTAACCTAATCGACCACCACTTTCAACTACTAACCAGCTTGTCAAACCCAGTAGAAACGCAAATCCACTTCCAGACACTAACAGTGGAGATCCAACTAACCTATAAAAACATATGAAGAGGAGGTCAACAATGGGGAAGAACAAGAAGAAGTGGTTAGCTCGATAATGGAAAATGCGAGGTTTCCATCTCTGATTTGGTTTGTTGATGATGGTTGGATCTTCATGATCTAGTTAGGTTGGTTGTTGATGATCAAAGGTGTTAAAGATAATGGAGATCTAATGTTAATCTTTGTTAGTGCATATGTGGTAAGTGCATAAGTATTGGTATTTTAATGTATTAAGGCAGTCAAGTTCAGTTTAGCAAAATTAATGGACTATAGATTTTCAATGTTGTTAGAAATGTATGTTATACATGTTATAATATTTGATTTAGTGTCAACAACATTAGAAATGATATTACAATAAATTTTTGTCCATAGAGTAGTACAGAACTCAGAGGTTGATCAAGTTTGACTAATTTAAAGATAATTCTCACGATTAAATGACAAGATTTTTGTTAAGAAGATGTGATTATTTTCCTTTTATATTTTAGGAGTTATGATGATATTTTTCGTAAGGAATATAATGATGATTTGACTTTTTCTTAGATAATAATCTTACTTGTTCTGAAAATTCTTTTTGATCAACTAATAAATTTAATTGCATAATGGGTCAAAGATATTCCTTAGATCAGATTCAGACAAATAAGGATCTTGGATCTTAGATCTTGGGATTCAGTCAACACTAAAAAATAAGAAGTTACGTTACTATTTTTTAGTTGGTTTTAATTATTTATTTTTTTGGAAAAACTTTATTTATTGTTTAGGCAACTGACCTTTTGGTGTTTTCCTTTACATAATATTTGATGCGCATTTTTTGAATAAAAAGGAAACCGGTTTGTACAAGGAAGATGAGCAAACAATATGTTAGTTTCGAGGGTTTTTGAGTGAATACTTATAAAAACTTTGTTCTCTGAGTAATTTTTAGACTTACAAAATAATTGATTAGGTCTAGGTTTTTTTGTCCAGAGGCTTGTTGGGGTAACAAGTCATTAAGTTTTTGAGAGAAGATTGATTTACAGGAGTTAAAGAAAGTTCAAGTTATGGTCAACCATTGAAGGCAAAGGAAGTTTGTTGCAACTTGTTAGGTGAACGAGTACTCATCTTGCATCAATTATAAGGGGAAGTCATAGATTTGATAAGTCAAGAGTAGGATATATTTTCTTTATGTTCATTAATAAATTGATTACTCTAGATAATGCTTCATAGATGTATGGTAAAACCAAACCATATTAAAAATATTTTTGTGTTGATTATATTACAATATATAGATCGTATGTTATGACATGTTCATTATGTTACAACATTTATTTCAATGTCATAACATTGCTTGGTGTGTCATATCATTTACAAAAATTAGATAGTCTATAGTAAATAGATTATTTCAATTTTCATGATTTGGTGTGATTGTTATTAATATGTTTTTCAATTTCTTTATTTTCAATTTTCTTTGCCTGTTTTTTTTTTTAAAAAAAAAAAAAAAAATTGTTGACCTTTTTAAAGTAGATCTTTAACTTCCATCAATATGGATGGTAGATCACTTTAAAAAAATTAAACTTTTTCAAAAATTTTGTTTATATCCCCTTTTTAAAATTTTTAAAATTTATTTTAAAAGAGAAATAAAAATAAGGTAAATAAAGTCAAATGAAAGTTTTGCCCCTTAGACAAACAAATTTGTAATAATGGTAGGTTGGTTACTTGTAATAAAATTGTAAATTAAAATTTACTTTGTCGGAATATATTTTGGACTTTGGTAGCTAATTTATAATTTAAATGTAGATGATGGTATTAGTACCTATAGTACCTACACGGCTACACTTCATAATCATGAGTTCTAGTGACATATTTTTTCCTTAAATATTAAATTTATAATAATTAAAAAAAAAATCTTGACTTTGATTTTGCCGAGGTCAGAAGAAAGCTAAATGACAAGTTGGAATTTCTCCCAAAAAAAAATGACGAGTTGGAGCCGAGTAATTGGGACAAATTTTCAAAAGGGGAAGGGACCATCGGGCCACCGATCATGTCTTTCTCTTCCCATGGTGACGCGTGTACTCTGGTCCTTCATGTTATTGACTGGTAAAGTCTAAAAACCCGTTACTTGCACACAATACAATCATGACTTCTACTGTCTTTGCACTTTCTTATACGAGCTCTCCATACCATAAGCTTTCAGTTATTAAAGAAATATATATTTTATTTGATTTAACTTCTCAGTAACATTTTAAATTATTTGTCACTCAAAACTCAGTCAGTCTCTCTCTCTTTCTATTTTATTCATACTAAGGAAACCTCATGCTCGTTTGCCAATATGTAAACAAGTTTTTACAGTGAGATTTCTCTAAAAACAATTCCATAGTTACCACATGTGTATATATTTACTGTAAATTATCTATAATAAATTAATTTTGAACTAAGGATTTGAAAACTCTGGTATGGACAATCTTGAAGTGTATATAAGAGAAAAACTAGGAATCCAATTTGGTAGGTCTTTTATCTAAAAAATTGCAGGGAAGCTAGGAAATTTAGTTTCCAAAAATGTAGTTCTAATTCCTAAATTTTTTGCAAAACTTCCTATGGATGTCGTGTCGTTTGACAAATCGAAAGTAATAAATTGTGAATATATCTTTGAAAAAAATATAAAATAAAATAAATTGTGAATATAACCGTTTTGATCAGTTTGCTGAAGATATGTGCTCCATGAAATGAGGTGTACCTGGGATCGTATAAATCTAATTTCAAGTTCACTATATAAATCATATAATTCTGCCAATTGATTCAAAAATATTAAAAATTGAATTGAATTGTATTATTATTATATATACTAAAATTAGTTGTTACTTTTGTAGTAGCTAAAACAAAAAATATTGCTGTTCTTATATTATATCCTTACGTATGTATAGTCACAATAATTATCAATACATGTGATCATGTTTTTCTTCTATGAATTTAATATAGGCTTTCTGATGATAACTCATAACACAGTGGTGGTTATGAAGTTGGTATTGAACCCATCACTAGATGCCATTGATATATTTGATTAGATCCCATATAATATTGTTAAGAGTGTATTTGGCAATGGCATCAGATGCAGCACTTTCAATCTTCAAAGTAAGAGTATTTATTTATTTATTTTTGTTCGATTTAGAATAATATCAAAAACTATAAATAAAAGAATATGTTGTAATTATCTCAAAGCGCACATTATTATTATCGTCTTTTTTCTTAAAGATATTGTTATTACTGTCTTTGAAATTAAGTGACTCAAGTGCTTTTGACAATACAAATATTTAAACTTTCTAAACCTTTGTTTATAGTTATTATAAATTTCTAAACTTTTGTTTTATAGTTATTATAAATTTGAGAGTTAAAAAGTAAATAAATAATTACCGCCTCTCAGTATGGTTTGGTAGCATATAAGTCTCATTCAATCTAATAATGACCTAAATTTGATTCATCCTTAACATATGCATCGTTAAAAAAAAAAATCATAACATAATTAATATATATGTATACTTTCATTGATTGGTAGTGGGGGCTTTCAACATAACTATTTTAACTTTTGATACAACTCTGTATAATAAACGTTTGATTAGAGATTAAAATTACAAATGCAACTATATGTAACGCAACCCTTTAAATACATATAAAAATTAAATAATGATAAATGAGTTGTTTGGGTGCCAAGCCAAAAGGAGAAAAAAACAAAATGGTTAGATAATGCTCACATAAACTTATGAGTCACCGATGTTGACTTATAATTTGCCTCCAACATTTCCCTCTCTTTTATCATTTTGGCGGGTATCACCTCACTCGCATAAAAGGGAGGAAAATAAAGAATAATGTTTCATATTCTAAAAATTTGTTCAAAAATTTTAATTAAATAATGTGTCAAACTGATTTATCACATTAATTTTAAAATGATATATAATTATGCATAAGTTTACCATATCATTTGGATAATAAATTTAGATAAATTTTTAGGTTGTGTAATATTACTCTATCCACACTCCCAAATATTATTATTCCAATTCAGATCATAAATAAAATCCATAGTGAGTAAAATAGTTATATGTATGCAAATTGCCAATTCAGGTTAACATGGTGGCATCCATCAATGATCACTAAGACAAATAAGGCGGTATAATAGCATACAATATTACTATTTGTACACCTCGATTTATTCTTATAAGTTTCGAGAATTAATTAGTAATTTGGTAAGTATTATGTCAAAATCTTGGTAAGATCAATTATTATTAGTATAGCACGAATAATGACTCCGAACATTATGAATAGTTCCGAAAGTTTAATGGTTTTATGAATAAAGGTCATATTTGAATTTTTATCGCAAACGTGAAAGAAAATATGCACAACACTTTTCAAAGGTGAATGTACTTAAATATTAGGTTTGTTATGAAAAAACTAAAATGCTGATTGTACGTGAATAGAGTACTATTTCATGTATAATAATAAGATATGTAATAAAAATTTCTCGGGTTGGAAAGGTATTGAACATTGCCTTCTGAATTAAAGGACAAAACATGAAGCACATGGAAACGGCAGATGTTATTTCTGGTGACAGATAAAGCTAAGATTTGATAGTGAGATTAGATATCTGTCCTCAAAATCACCCAAAAATCAAAGTTGTGGCAAAGAATTAAAGGGTCTTTTTACTGCCCAAAGAATAACAAAAAGAACAACGCTTTTGCTTTTCTTTGTTTAATTTTTTAAATCTTTTTTTTTTTTTTTTTTCACTTTTAGATGCGGTCTTGGGGATGTTAAATGTAAAATTACCAAGTACAAAATTTCCCTAACATTCAGCAAATGACAACTTGATTTAGACGGTTATGCTTAATTAGCGAGATAAGTGATGGTAATTACGTTATTGATAATCTTAATCAGCAGATGTGATTAGTTAAGGTTTCAAACATTATTGGAAGACTGATATGAAGTCCTCCTTCAATAAACAGCCATCATTTTTCTTGGTAATGGTGTAAAAAAATGTTGGTTGAATCACTGAAAATTGTGAGTCAAGATGCAACTTTAGAGATGAAGAAAACATCTCTGGTCAGCCGGTCCGTTTCATGCTGGTTCCATATATCGATCCATTCGTAGATGCCCCTCGACAAGGGTTCTCTCAATTTCATAATAATTAGTCCTTTGATTTTCATTCAAATAGCGCCAAAAACATCTAAAACGACATGTACTTTCTTCTCCTAAACCACTTTCATATATTTTGTACTTTCTTTTCTCTAACCACGATAAACCAATGGAAATATACATGCATGTTCTGATTTAAGAGCAACATGTGCTTTGTTGTCGCCGAATCACTATATTATATACACAAAAGGGTATATTAGGGAAAATCAAATCAAATCCAACTTACCAATTTTATCTAAATACAAGTAATTTTCGATAGAATCATTCTCTAATCAAATTTATCCTTATTTAACGTACATTTAATACAGTTTATTTACTGATTAAAAATATCTTTTTAATACTAATACTAAAAGTTTTACTTGATTTTTTTTTTTTTTTTGCATTGATTTGTTAGGATCCTAATAGAGCTTTTTGGTAATTAAAAAAACTGACAAATATTTATTTGAAGAAACTCAAATTTTGAGTTTTTTCAAATAGAATTTTTTGAGCTTTTAAGGAATTGAAATGTCTAATATAACCTTATTAATTTCATTATGCCCCTAAAATCATTTAATTATTTTTGGTAAATTTATAATTTAAAAGATCTTTTCTAATTGACAATCAAATAACCAATAATTTTGTTTTTCTAAAAACTCTACTAATAAACTATCTATTTCCAAAAGATTTACTTCTAAACGATTTTTTTGAAAAAGTTGTATTAAACAAAGCCTTAATAAAATACAGCTACACCGCTATTACACATCCATCTGCTTATATTAAACCACATTATAAAGAAAATTAAGAATTTGACATATCTATGGCAAAATTTAGCGATGGTGGTGATCCCTACGAAGTTGATGTTTGAATATTCTATACATGTAGGTTCATAATTAGAGAACAATAACGGTAAAAAATAGATGTTAAGAGTAATTTTGTTTTTAAACTTAGGATTCTTACATTCATAAAGACATGCCTAAAAATGTATGGTTAAAGAGACTTTAAGGGACACAAATTTCTAACCCTTTTTCGTCCCTCGCGTTCTTTGAAATGCTCTTTTTCTTCGCTTTGAATTTTCGACTTTTCCTCTTTTTGCAGTGCCAGTTTAGTCTCTATCAGAAATTCTCTACCAAAAACCAAACACTTTGCCCATGCCATATGCCTCATGTCAGTTTTGTGCTGATTTCAAAGCCTTATAGATATTCCAATTTTTTTTAATCTTTTAATAACAAGATCTGAAAGAATAATAAGCACGAGTGAGACTGTCACTTGTGAAAGGGTGATGAGGCCCCCATCTGCTAAGACTTTTAATTTCACTGGCTGGTCTAAAGAGAGACTCTTATTAGTTGCTTGGTCATGGTTTGAGATCCGAGCTTCATATAGAGTGTCATTCACACCCACTACAACATTTTTTAAACTCATCCTTTTGGGTTTTGTTTCATTTTTAATCTTATTTTAAGTGCTACTAAGCCCTAGGTTAGATCATGTGTTTTAAGGCCTGTAATTAATTTTATCATCTTTTAATTTATATTTGGCCATTTGACTGCATTTGTCTCCCTGTAATCGTGATCTTGATCTCAAATAAACCCTGAACATCACTGCCCATTAACACGTAATACACAATAATAACAATATATTTCATCTTCATGCATGTTTGGTTACGTGAATTTTTGTATCACTGCGTCGATGATAAGATTGCCTATGTTTGGTTTCATTGGTATGTTACTCATTCCCAATGTAATCCTAGAAGGATTTCCACAACCATGATACATCATATATTCCACATTGATTATATTCATTCGCTTAGACATTTAACAGATAATTTTCTTCTTTCTTTAATATTAAAAAAAATCCAAATAATTCTATGGAAAACCCAATAAAATGAAATGTGGAGACAAACCCATGATTCATTTATTAAACATATAATAATAAATTATATCATTGAAATATCTACATACATATACATTGAATATGTATATAATAGGGAAGATTTTCCGTAATATGAGTCAAAAAAAGGATCGATAAAAAAATAAAATAAAATACTGCAACCAATATAACCAATATCAACTACTTGCATTTCCATGCATATAATATAGGGCACACTATATTGAACGTGAGATTTACTCTTCGATAATGTTAATGTCACAAAAATTTTATTTAGACCGTGGACTCACAGTTCCCGCCAAGCTTCTCACATTATAGGGATTATTTAAAGTAATCTATAGGCATGCGAGAATACTGAGATTCATTTTGTTCATGTCATAAAATTTTCTCTTACTTTAAGAGATCATGAACTTCTCATAACTGATCCAGATTGCGATTGACTGTAGGTTTAATATTAATATATATGCTGGCTAATTAATCTTAATTAAATTATTAAACTATGTGTTTACTACAAATCTGTTGAACTGATTATATTAAACGTACACAACTTCATAATACTTCAAATATATAGAATAAACTGAACCAATATTTCCTTGAGATTCACCACCTGATCATATAATATAGCATCTCTTAATATACTTTAAGACCAAGAAGAGTTTGCTCACAAACTAAGTCATTTTAAAACAAAACAAAACCAAAAAAATGATAATATGATAATACTGTAGTGTCTGTGCATTGTGTTTATACATAACAATGGGGGGTCTAGCTAGGCATGTGCGCAACCCCTCCAAACGCCGTGGTCCTCCATCGAAACTAAAACATCCAGAACATCCGCCGTATCTCCTGTGTGTCTCCACTATAATCGCCACCGTTGGATTATAATAATCCCACGTGGATAGACTCGGGGTCCACACGTTTCCGTCTCTTGGTGCACTCTAGTGTGGTTTTTAATTTTTTAAGTTGGTGATGTCGTGTAAGTTTGGTCATATGCTTGTGAACCAGATTGAGCTGGCAAAAGTCACCTTGTCTTGGCTGAAGCTATGTCCTTTATATTTTATCAAACCTCTAAAACTTTATATAAAACGAAATGTCGTTTTGGGTTGGATATGCTTTTGGGGATTCCTTATATAGTAGAGCCAGGAGCCAGATGCTGTGTAGATGGGAGTTCAAGAGAGAGACAGCTTAATAGTTCAATTTCTAGTAAATTTTGTCGTTATTAGGGCTTTTTAAAACACTAAACCTTAAATCATGATACCGTATTAGTCAAATAGCACTCTCACTGTCAAAATGCTAATGGTCATTCAATAAAATGTCGGGGCAGCTGGCTAGTATAGTGTTTTCGTTGCCTTTGAAATTTTGTAACCAATCAACTCCCTCTTGATCATTGAGCTCTTGTCTTTGCTTTACTTGTCTTTTCTTTGGGTTTTCTTTAATTAAGATATATTCCTTATTTTCTAAAAATAAGATATAAAAAAGTCATTTAAAATTGTATTAAAAGGTTTTGCTAACTTATTAGTTTGATAAAGTTACCTATCATTAACAACCTTTGAAAGAACAACTATTATATTAGTTATAAGAGTAGTTATTGAAAAATATTCAAAAATGGTTATTGATAAATAATCTTATCCAAACAATAAGATAATCAAACCCTTGTATTAAATTAAGTTGTATTTTTAAGTAAAATATGTTACACTGAAAATATTTGTCGAAAATAAAGTCTGCATATCCAAAATCGCTATATGATATATAATTGAAACTTCCCATAAAGCTAAGGTTTCGATGAATTTAATTTCAAAATTAAATTAACAGGTTTGACCAAAATTTCAAACAAAATGTATTTACTCAAAATATGATTAGATATAACAATTCAATTTCCTTTCAAAATGTCTAAACTAAAGAAAGAAAAATAACATAGAAATGCATAGGATGTGACTTGAATTCGTTAGTGTTTGAGGGATGGTTAGAATGACAGTGAGCCCTTTATATTTTGCCTTCCCTATACAAAATAAATGTGACCGTTTGGATGCATAAACGCTTAAACGTACAGCACGTTTTAACTTTTAAGCATTCACCCAAGACTCAAGGTCCATGTTACATTAATGCATTATTCATTACTTATTCTTTAAAGTTAAAAAAAGCAAAACTTTTAATTTTGAAACACCCCTAACAAGATTGTGTCAAAAGTAGTAATTTGAATAAATTCTTAAAATCAGTTTATATTAGTTGTACCTTTGCAAGATTATACTTGAATTATAATCTATTTTCTTAAAATTATTTGAAATAAGAACATCCAACTTATGTCCTTCAAATAACAAAATATTTATGAAGGGTTGGTACCAAAAAAACAAAAATTACAATTATATTATTCCAAGTTAATATTGAAGTAGAGACTAGATTAGAGAATACTCTCCTTCTGAAAACAAACTTGCCATAGAAACTCAGAGTCCACAACTACAAACCCCTAAATTACATGCATCAGCCCATCAAAGAATGAGAAGAAGAATTTCTGTCCTTCTAACAATAACATGTCCACTTAAAAAATTAACAGGGGGTATTTAGAAGAATTCCAACGATAGTCTAGGTTGCAATTGGGGCTCAAAAGACGCTGGACGCATACTGGGACCCACTTACATAAACCCAACAGAATCCACAACCGTGGGATCAGTCTTAGACAAGCAAGCACACGTGGCCAAATCAGACGAGGCAAGAGTAGGCTCTGGAGCACAAAGCAGCATCAAAGCAAAACTCCAAAGCCCCAAGTAAAGAAAGGAATCATCTACACACTATAAAGATGGCTTCTGCGCTCCGCAGTAAAGCCTCGTCAATCCTCTCGTCTGCCACAATACGGCGCCGTTTGCCCATAGTGGGTGCATTTTGTATGCTAAGCATAGGACTCACCAATCTCTGCCCAACTCTCACTTCCTCCATCAAAACGGGCACCGGTCACTCTCTCCCTCTCTTAAAGTAAGTAACCATTTACCGTTTTTTAATATTTTTATTTTTATATAACATAAATTGTGGTTTCAGATCAAAATTGAGTAAGCAAGCACAGTCTACCACGATCAGAATGGAAGGGAGCAGCAACACTGTACCCAGTATTGTAGTATACGTCACTGTCCCTAACAAAGAAGCAGGTCCCTTCCGTTTCTTTGATCACATAGTATTTCCTATTATTTGTTCTTATTGGGATGATTAATTTCATTATTGGAGATAAGATAGTACTCTGTATTTGTGCAGGAAAGAAGCTTGCTGAAAGTATTGTTAAAGCCAAACTTGCAGCTTGTGTAAACCGAGTACCAGGCATGTCAATCCTTATATATATATTTTTTCTTGCTCCATTGAATGTGTTAATTGAATTCAGTGTATTGTGTTCTATAGACGAGCAAAGATTCTCTGGTAATGTTTTATTGTTACTACGCTTTTTATGGCAAAATTTTAAATTCGAGTAGTATATGAGAGAAAAAATATCTGACAATTTGACCATTAATTTTTAGAAATGCTGATATGTCACTAGAATATCAAAATATTAAAAAAAAAATAATGATAAAGAATTCTTGCTCTCTATGGACAATGCTTTTAATTTTGTGTGATTTTGTTGGTGGGTGAAATGTAATGAGTCGTTTGTTGTCATCTTTTCTTAGCTTGTCATATTTTGTGTTTGGCTGATGGGATTTGAATGTAAATTTGGAATTATATGACATTGGAGTTTGTCTTACTAATAATAATTGGAAGAAACTTGGGTGTTTCTCTGGAAAAACAAGGGAATGATGTCTCCAATTTGGTCAATTACATGTCCAAGGGCTCTATTTAATGTCATGCTATTAGAGGCAAGATCGTGAGTATGTAATGGCTTTTGAATTAGCTTGTATGGATAATAGTTGTTCAAGAGTTTAATAACTATTTTTCTGTTTTGGCCCTGAGAAATCTGCTGCATTTTGCTGTTGGTTTTTGTGAAGAGTCTGATCTGCTTGAATGTGTTTCCCATTGGTAGTTGGGATGGGACATGAAGTCGCTTTTCTGCATCCTTGTGATCAAATTGTTATAAGTTTGCGTTCCTGAGATTGATTTTCACTATACCCATATTGTCAATGCAGGCGTTGAATCAGTTTATGAGTGGAAGGGAGAGGTATGAGTTTTAATTTGTTAATAAATTAAGAAAATTTTGAGAATATACAAGGGCAAAAATGAACCCTTTGCTTCACATGATCTTGTGTGTAATTAACTTTTGTGTTTATTGACACTAGTGAAAACAATTTGTGAATGGTAAATTGATTTTGCAGTTTATTTAATGCAAGTTCTGTCCCTACTGCTGCAGATCCAGACAGATTCTGAGGAACTGCTTATCATCAAGACTAGGCAATCCCTTTTGGAAGCTCTCAAAGAGCATGTCAAGGCAAATCATGAATATGAGTAAGCAAGCCAAAAGCTTCTGCATCATGTTCACAGTATTATAAGTTATTGTGGAAAATTTGAGTTTGCTTATTATTTACATAAATGGATTTTAATTTACCGCCCAAGAGAGCACGTCAAAGCAAAACTCAGTGTCTATTTGCATTGTTGTCATCATATCTACAAATGATTAATTAATTTTGTGCGTTCTCATAAAGCTTGATTTTGGGATATGAAATTGTGGAATACAATAAATTCTTTAGCAATAAGACTCAGTTTTATGCCATCCCCTAACTTTTCCTTTTGCTTTGCTTAGGGTACCTGAAGTAATTGCATTACCCATCACTGGAGGCAGTGAACAATACCTAGAATGGATCAAAAACAGCACAAGGGACTGACTCTCTCGAATATAGCTAGAAGGTATACCGCATATGTGCATATGTTGAAGTGGTAAGCGTCTCCTGTTGGGTGGTGCATGCAAAGTTTGCTTCTACAACTCAAATAAAGATTGTAATATTACTAGTAGAACTCAAATCTATTGTGATGAGTGGGACTGCCTTTTGGACTTCTGTTGGCATATTCAGTAAGATATTGTGTGTGCTCAAATCTGTAGAAATATGCTTTTCATAGATTTCACTCTACTCTATTTCCTGCCTGCCATATACATATATATGCATGATACAGTCGACTCCTCAATTCTGATGGACAAATGTATGATTAATATAAAGAGATATCAGGCTATAGTAACTGATATTAAAAAGCTTGTAAACAGCGTTAGAGGAACCTTAGGTCCCTTCTCTGTTTTTCCATGTGTCTCGTCTTTTTAATATTTTCAATTGTAGTTATTCGTAAACATCAGTTCACTCTGTTGTCAATTAAATATATCATTCCATGCTTGGAATCTTATCTTCCACCTAAGAAAGCTGTCATCTGTTGCTTCCGGCCCACACTTGAGTTGTGCATTTGTCACTGCCTAACTAGCTAACTACTTTTGGATAAATAATGACAAGAATAGTTTTAGAAACCTGAGAGTGACTGGTGAAATCACGCGTTCTTAACTGGTAGTAGGATCAGCAAGTTGTTTTCTGATTCTGGTTTTTGTCTAATTACTGAACAAAAGTCATTCATTGGCATCACTAGGGAAGAAAATACTGGCCATGTTAATCATGCCCCATAACATGCAAATAAAATGTGAAAAGGTAATCATAGTACCAGAGGGATATGACTTTACTGTAACCAAGCTTCTCTCTCAGCCAAATCATAAACCTTGCAAATAAGAGGACTCCGAGAATGCTTGATTCACCGCAATTGGGATTTGGTTTCACCATGTTAGATCTGGCAACCGTACAAACGTTGGTTGATTCAGAATTTAATTGGATCCCATAAGGGCGCCCAATTGGACGACCTTTCAAATTTAATAATATTTTAAGGGAACTAACTTCTCAATTTCTGGTGTTTAAGTTAAGAAACAAGTATTTCCCCTAATATGAAAACAGAAAATTTTTAATTTAAAATTAACAATTAAGCATCAACGATCAGATTAATCACAGCTGTCCCGGTTAGGTTCTGAGGTTAACCAGGGGCGGCCACAATTGTTCCGAAACCAATCTTTAGCACCTAATTTTCATGAAACTCCCTCCAGAAAATATTTTAATGCAATACGGGTGATCTATGACCCTTCATTGGCATCAGAACCAATTAAATTACAGAATCCTGACAAAACACAGTGAAGCAAAAGCCAACAACCAGCAAATTGGTTAGCATTTTCCAGCTAGGATTTTGTTAACAAAACGAGAGCAGCTGATGGAGAAATCGAGATGACAGAAAAAATTGCAATAATAGAAGAAACGTTGAGAATCTAGAAATGATAGGGTATACACACATGCTTGATTTTCTACCCATGAAATGAAAATATCTAGTCATCTTCCAACCTTCCATTAGTTATGTGGTGGTACTTGAACCCCACCACCAAGGAGGTGGATGGGAAAATGCACACACACCTGTCATAGGCGAAGAAGCACGATAAAATGGAAGCCATTAACCATGAAATGTTGCAGCAAATATAACTAGCCGGTATAACCAATCCCTATCCTATTTAGATCATTTCCAGAATATAAAAACAAGTTCAGTCTGAATATTAAACATCACTTCACAGGTTGACACGCTTTCTTCAAATTGGCACACTTTTAAACAGCACAAACAAATGACATTCAAAGCCCACCTCCTCGAAAAGAAGAATAGGACCGGTCAAACTTATAGGGCCTTCTATGGCTCATCTAACTGGTCCTGCATAAAGCAAAACATAAACTGAAGTTAGGTCCAGACAAGTAGCTTCAGTATTAAAACCAAAAGATTTTAGCTAGTCCTTTTTCACTTGTGCAAGATAGAAAAGGAGGGCTAGCTATACTGACCTGCACATCTGAAGTCCAAAGAGTGAGGTTATCCCTTAGGAGTTGCATAATGAGGGTGCTGTCCTTGTATGATTCTTCTCCTAATGTGTCTAGCTCAGCAATTGCTTCCTCAAATGCCTAAAAAGGAATAATAATAGCTATTCAAACATCTAGAGATGTAAATTCAACATTTCCAAAGAATAAACAATCAAACAACTAAGTGCAAAAGACAATTGCTGAGTCAAAGATACAAGTTAAACAACATTCTCAAGTTAAAAATCACCCTCATTCTATATTATATAGGTTTAGTATTTACACGTATGAACAACAGAACAAACCAGTGTATTAACGCAAGTAAGGTACTAGAAACATTTATAGGTCTTAAAAATATCTGTGTTTATACATATTTATAAGACTTCATAATGCAAAGTGAAAAAAAGCAACAGCAAGTATCATGAAGATATCTACTTTAAGTTATTTAATTCCAATGTCCGAGGTCTTTTTGTCGAAGGCATATCATTATAAATGAACACTAAGATACGAGGGCAGGACACAACACGAGATTCAGAGAAAGAATTATTCAAAACAGCTGGATGGCAGCTCAAGACATTTCATAAAAGTTTTATGGTCTGATTCCACATCCTCAAATCAAATGTGTTCCTCAGCCTCAGGTAATACTGTATTATCCATCACTTCTTTTCAAGGCTTAAAAATATGAATGAATACTCTTGTAATTAAGTAACCCTATCACTCTACACTATAGATCCACAATTCAGCTCAAACTTGCAGAAATTTCAGTCAACCGTATTCCCCTCTAACAGTAGGCACGTAGCTATACACAAAATCACTATTTACGTTGATTGCAAGCAGTAAGAATAAAAAAAATCCAAGCCCATACTACATATCTGATCTCATCAGCAAATGTTTCTGGCTATAATACTAGTCAAGAATCATAAAATTTTTTATGGCTAGATCCCATATTTTTTACAATTCAAGGCCCACCAGACTTGCTCAACTGCAATTCATGCAATCAATTCATCTTACTTGAGTTGAATCAAATATTTGTAAACCATAAACAACACAACAAATCAACACAGGGAAAACGTAGACAACATTTACAAGGTCAATAGCAATAAACCATACCTGTTTGGCCATACTGCAGGCCTTATCAGACTGATTGAGAATTTCGTAATAGAACACCGAGAAATTGAGTGCCAGCCCCAACCTTATCGGATGGGTTGGTGCAAGATCCGCTAAAGCAATGTCCTATCACAACACAATAACATCAGAATTCAACTATAAATTACTTGAACCTCAACTCTCCATATTTTCATTAGTTAGACCCAACCAAAGAAAAAAAAAAGATTATTCAAAACCCTAAAAATCACAAAAGACCAAACTAAAAACCAAAAAACTCAGATCTCTCCCACAAGTTGAATTCAATAGAGAGTACCTGAGCAGCTTTATAAGACAACATAGTGTCCTCGGCAGCAGCCTTCCTTTCGTCGCCGGACTTGAACTCCGCCAGGTACCTGTGATAGTCTCCCTTCATTTTCAAATAAAACACCTTGGACTCGCTGGCCGTCGCCGACGGAATCATGTTGCCTTCCAGCAGCCGCAAGATGCTGGCACAGACGTCGGACAGCTCCTTCTCGACCTTGGATCTGTAGTCCTTGACCAGCACCACGTGCTCCTCGTTCTTGCGGCCCTCCTCTTTCTGCTCGATCGATGAGACGATACGCCACGCCGCCCTCAGCGACCCAATCACGTTCTTGTAGGCCACGGAGAGAAGGTTGCGCTCCTCCACCGTCAGCTCGCCCGCCGGCGTGGCGCTGACCACCAGCTTCTGCATGAACTGGACCATCTCCTCGTAGCGCTCGGCTTGCTCGGCTAGCTTGGCCAGGTACACGTACTGGTCTCTCGTCAGGTTGTCCGGAATAGTCGTCGCCATTTCCGCAGGCTCTGAATGCGAGAATCAGAGAGAGGTTTTGGAATGTGTTTCCGTGTTTTCTGTGTGCACGGAGGAGATTCGAACTACTAGTAGCGGTTTACCAGAGGGTAAAATTGTATTTTCCTAGGCCCAGTGCGATTATTTTAGTGCTAACTTTAGTGTTTATTTTACACTAAAAAGCCTCGATGCTCATCTAGTGGCCTAGTGGTCTACTGTTTTTGTCAATGATAGTGTTCCTTCCTAATTAGTCTGCTTGAAAATTATTGGACAGCCTTGATATGACTTTCTCCTGACTTGAAATTTGAAAAAAAAAAAAAAGGGTGGAAATTTGAAAAGAGAATGGAACTGCAACTTGGGCCTAATAAAAGCTGATGGTAAGGTAATGGGCCCTGAGTTTTCTACTCATAAAACGACGTAGTTTAGCTTAGATGGAAAGACAAGATACGACTTCGGAGCAGCTGCGAGATTGTAGAGGTGGAGGCTGTGCCAAGTCGATTCGATGGCTGAAGGTATTTTCTTTGCTCGATTTGGTACATTGTAGCATCTTCTAGCTTTGTATGTGTATGTCATGCATGATTAGGTTTGTTTTTACATGGTTTTTAAATATCTATAAAATTATAGTTTGGAGTCTGGTTATAAAAATGCATCTAAAAAATTTTATTATATGCAGATAAATGAAGCCGCAAAATTTCATGAGTTCAAGAAGGTACAGTTTCCATAAGCGAGTTCGGTACTCCTCTTCCTCATCATCATCTTCACTTCCATGGATTTCTCCCCTTCAAATTCTGAAGAATGATTCCAAGAAAGTAGATCCTGCTGTTCAAACCTCAAACACATGTGTGGATGCTAGTAGAAAACCCAAATATATTTCCCATGAAGCTACCATCAATTTGATCAAAAATGAGAAGGAACCGCAACGTGCTTTGGAAATATTTAACATGGTGTCAGAGCAGAAAGGTTTTAATCACAACAATGCGACCTATGCGACCATTCTCAATAAGCTTGCTCAGTCCAGAAAGTTCCAAGCTGTTGATGCGGTTCTGCGTCAAATGAGTTACGAAACTTGTAGATTTCATGAGGGTGTATTCCTTAATCTCATGAAGCATTTTTCGAAATGTTCACTACATGAAAGAGTGGTTGAGATGTTCTATGCGATTCAGCCGATTGTTCGCGAAAAGCCCTCGCTTAAAGCCATCAGCACTTGTCTCAATCTGCTGATTGATTCGAACCAGGTGGATTTGGCAAGGAAGTTTCTTATGTATACTAATAAGCATCTCAGGTTGAAGCCGAATACTTGTATTTTCAATATCTTGGTCAAGCATCATTGCAAGATGAGGGATTTTGAATCTGCATTTGAAGTTGTGAAGGAGATGAAGAAGTACAGGACTTCTTATCCGAATTTGATCACTTACTCGACTTTGATGGATGGTCTCTGTGGAAGTGGAAGGTTCAAAGAAGCGATTGAAGTGTTTGAGGAAATGGTCTCAAAGGATCAGATCTTACCTGATGCATTGACTTATAATGTTCTGATTGATGGCTTTTGCCGTGGAGGCAAAGTTGATCGGGCCAGGAAGATTATGGAGTTTATGAAGAATAATGGATGCAGTCCGAATGTAATCAACTACACAGCCTTGATGAACGGGTTTTGTATAGAGGGACGGTTGGAGGAGGCCGAAGAGGTTTTTAGTGAGATGAAGACTGTTGGCCTGAAACCCGATTTAATTGGCTATACTACATTGATTAATTGCTTGTGTAGGTCTGGTAGGACTGATGAAGCTATGGAGTTGCTTAAAGAGATGAAAGGAAGAGGGTGCAAAGCTGATATTGTGATTTTTAATATATTACTTGGAGGATTGTGCAGAGAAGGTAGGCTTGAAGAGGCTCTAAGGATGGTTGAGGATTTGCCATGTGAGGGTGTTTATCTTAACAAGGCGAGTTATAGGATTGTATTGAATTTCTTGTGTCAAAAAAGTGACTTGGAGAAGGCTACCAAGCTATTGGTTTTGATGCTGGGTAGGGGGTTTTTACCTCACTATGCGACTTCAAATGAATTGCTGGTTCGTCTTTGTAAAGCTGGAATGGCGGACAAAGCAGCCATGGCGTTGTTTCGATTAATGGAGATAGGGTTCACTCCTGAGCCAGATTCATGGGCTCTACTGACTGAATTGGTCTGCAGAGAACGGAAACTACTGTTTGCATTTGAACTGCTTGATAAATTAGTCATGCAAGACTTAGGAACTGACCCCTGTGTTCTTAACTGAAGAGATTTTTCGTGCTTGCTGTCTATACGTTGTAAGTGTATGCTCAATTGCCCGGCCAACTCTTTAGTATCTTTTGTCAAACAACGGCACTTTCTTGAAACATGATGCCATTTCCTATCTCTGTTCATTAGTTCAGCGCTAAGATGTACAACTGGATTGTGCATGGCCAATAGACCTTCAATCTGGATGATTTTTGAGGTGAAAGGCCTTTTTGAACAGTTGTTATGCAGTAGAGGCTAATGCAGAGTTTAACCGTTAACGTGATGGTAGATATAAGAATTTGGAACCATCTTATTAGTCCATTTTGATCTACTTCCTCTCTTTCCGTCAAAGAGAATAGCACAACCGAAAGATGAAGGCGTTATTTACTTTCTTGTAGTAACATTATGAAAATGAAAATTTATCTGAACCCACGGATGATACAAAGTGGGAAAGAAAGTTAATGTACAGTGTTCATTTCAACGCCACAATCGCAATTTACATGGTAAAATGTTTTGCTTGCTCACAATGCACAACAGAAAATACACGGTGCTTAGTTTTTTTTTGCATCGCTAGATGTCCCTGGTATCTGATTAATTCCATTTGTCACTAAAAGACAATATAATGTATTCCATGTTTTTGGGCAATGCCAACTGCTTTAAGTTAGTTCAAATAATTCCAACATTAATCCTAATCTTGTCTTCAGATTCTTATCATGTACAGCAACACACAGAATTAGAACGTCAACAGTTACTACTCAGTAACTACCAACCTATAAGTACGAAGATAGTATGATTGCAGAGGGCATAGATTTTACACTACAATGTTAAAATAACATTGATTTAGAATAGTATTACAATAGTATGGCCCTATACATTACTGCTCTTCATTCCCTGAATACTGCTAGCGGCATCGGCAAATTTGAGTCTCGAAGCATGGACTGCCCTGACCATACTGAGGACATCTTGCGCACTATTTAGGTTTACAAAATTGAATTCCTCATACCAAGGCCGTTGCATGTTAGTATAAGGCCCTTGTAACGGTTAAGGTAATCCTGCAGCCAACAAATGAAAATTCAAAGGCCAATTAAGGTAACAGATGTAGAAAGCGTGTAAAGAACGCACTCATAAATCACATAGGTGAAATTCTTACAATTATATTATAATCATACACGTGCAACATCCCATTGCTGTCATACTCTCTCCTTTTGATAGGATCACTGAGAACTGTTTGACAAAACAAAACATCCAACAGTTAGACTTCACATATCCAAGCCTGTCATTATTTACTTTTTCATTCATGTCTTCCAACATCAAATGCAAAAATTAAGTAAACACACTGCTAATTGAATGCTCTTAAACCAGCCAAAGATGGGATAATCACGATGTATTATCATACGTATTTGTTGTGCCAAGATTCACAACGTGGAAAAATCAATTAGTCACACTGGTGATGTCAATTCAAGGAGGCAACGGTTGTCTGTCATTGTAAATAAAACCTTCAACAGTTTTTAGTGAAAAGGAAACAAAATTAACCTCAGAATTCACTCAATGTAATTGAAGTTAAATTTGATCATCTAGAAATGGCATTCAATTATCATATAAAGTGATTAACTTTCTCTCTGAAATTCCTCTTCACAGCTTCCTAAGCATTAATTCAATCTATCAAATGGTGCCAAATATAAGTCCTGGCCCCAATCTTGTCGGAACAGCATGCCCATTAAAAACTATCAAAAGCCACATATTGTTTTTTAAAGCAATATTCAGCTGATTTCAGCACATATAAATCAAAGTGGTGGTGCAGAATCAGAACATATAGGATCAACAATGGAATACGCTACATATCAAGTTCATTTTATTTCTATAAAAGCAAGTATGATGGAGGGACTTTTATCAAAAACAAGAGCATTTACTTCCACAGGGATCTATTCTAGAGAAAGGCCAATCTGCAAGAAATGTTTTAACTTTTAAAGTTACAATGATAATTGATTCATATCATAGTCCAATCTTCATTCAAAATGTCTCACTCAACGGAATTATGAACCTAAAGTAAAAATTGATAGGCAGGGTGCAGTAAATAACCAGACTTTTGACACCAAAAGCTGCACCATGTACATGCAGCAGATGTATACCTTGAAGACAGCTACATGTATCCTACTAAAGTTGCTAACAATGTGAAATCAACTAGTACTATAGCACATGACACGGAAAAAGAAAGAAAACTAATGCACAAAGCTTGACTGCTTTCTGGATATTGGCTCTTTCTACTTTCATAGGAGGCTCAGATTACCAATTTCAAGGACCTGTTAACGTTGAATAAGGATGACTCAAAAACATATCGAAATAGTTGAGAAGCAGTAGAAATTCTGAGCCTCCTTTCATTTCCTCATTTGACTGTCTTTCTCACTGGTTTAAAAATTGAAGAGCTCACTGTAGTTTCATCATGTAATATCATCTTTATGCTCATTCTCCTATTGAAACAAGGGTATTTAATCATCCAATAGGTGACAATTATTCATATCTTATCTTATATTTTCCCATACAAGATGTCCTTAAGATTTAGTAGGCATGTCGAACTACATGCCACTTTGTCTTAAGATCAGAAATAACCTCTAAAACCCACTAGGTCCCTAACTTAGCAACAGCAGGAGCATCACCAAGCTCTTTGCTTCATTTCAAACAACAATGGCACTATAAATGTAGAGGACTATTATTTGAATTAATCAAATGAAATAGATGGGGAAAAATCTACTACTTAAGGCAATCTTTACCATCATCACAACCAAATTGATAAAAAGGCACACAATAAACTAGATTCCCACAATTATCAGTCTACCTTCACCTATCCCTGATCACTCTTAAACGTCATGAACGCACAAGTAAGCTCTTCATTAAGATAACAAATGATAACTGGAGACTACAACGTAAAAGGAGGAAAAAGAAGCTGTCTACCATTGTTGAAGCATGACAAGGACTATATGTTATATATAGTTCATATACACAGAAAAGCCATAAAATCTGACAAAGGATTCTCAGTTATGGATCAACCTAGCTCAACAAAAGTCAAGTAAATGCTCCCTTTAATTACAACAGTCAATCCAATCCAAAACAATTCTTCCTCTGCATGATCTACAAAAGATCTTCTCAAAGCAAATTCACCAACATGGAAAACAAGCCACAATGTAATTCTAACCAAAACTTATGAGGACTTAATGTTGTCTCCACAAAAAGCCTTGAAAACAAGCAACTGCTATTCTATCACTCAAATTAAAGACTCCCAATGCACCTGTATAGACTCAAGCAAGAACTTCAACACGAACAGCCCACTCAAAGTATTCATCCGATCAACACTAAGGTTCACACACCCAAATTCTTGACTCACTTTAACCCTCCTATCTTACAAATGAAATTCACATCTAAAATCCCTAAATGGCGTCTCCTCGAAATGATCGTAACAAGGACGAGAGGCCAACCAAAGAGACATACATCCAGATTGTCTACCTTGTTATTCCAAAATCTTGAACGTTACATAAAATGAAGATTCTTAATTTCTCATACATATAAACTACAATGGACTCAATAATTTCCACACACCTCAACAATGGATTAAAAAAAGGAACACATTTCTTTGACTAATGACTTGTTCATTTTAGCTAAATCCAATTAACGCCACCCAGCAGCAAAGCAAATGACAAAACCAAGGAAAGCCTGAAATCATTCAGACTATAACTATTCAATTCACATACCCTGATAAGCCTCATTTATCTCCTGAAATCTCGAAGTGGCACAATCCTCCTCCTTTTGTTTATCTGGGTGCCATTTCTGTATAGGGCATGAAACAAAACAACTTTCTAAGCATCCAACAACCCCCATAAAAAATTAATAATAATAATAATAAAATTTAAAATTTAAAAACAAATACAAACCAGTGCAAGACGAATGTAATTAGACCTAATAGCGTCCTCCGTCGCATCATAATCAACTTCCAATATCTTATAATAATCCTACACAACCAAACAACGAAGTCACAACCAAAACGACACGAAAACTAGAAAAATAAAAAAATAAAAAAGCGAGTACCTTTGGTTTGGACAGAAGAGAAAGGAAATCGAAATTGACATGAGATTCTTCATAATCTTGGTGGTGGTGCGGCTCGTTGTTGTTGGTGCTATCGATCCAATCCCACTCATCCCACATCATGTTGTCAGAAGAGAGAGCTGGAAATTGAAAATGAGTAGAAGAGGTGGTTATTGTCTTATTGAAGATTTGTTAAATGACTCCTTATCTGCGTTTGTCGGGGTGCCGCGTAGCGCTGCGTATCTGAGACGGATACTTTGCTGCTTCCAAGTTTTCTGTTGCAGCGAAAAATCTAGATGGGAAACGTCCATTTTAGTCCTTGATATTTCAAAAAATATCAAAATTTTGACCATCCTTTTAGAAACAATTCTTTTGATTTCTAACTATTTCAAAATTCTTCAAAATAATCCAAACTGTCAGTCAACTAATGATCAACTATAACAGATAGTTTGGATGGAAGGGTAAGATAGTCTTTTCATATCATAGGCTAAAATTGTGACACAAGGATGGCTAAGAAACATATAAAATTTAAAACAATTAAAAAATAAAAAAACTTAATTAATTAGTTAATTAAAATTAAAAAATATGAAAGATCTCTAACGTCTACCTTAAAGATGGACGATGAAGATTAAAATTAATTATAAAAAAATTAAAAAATTAAAAAAAAAAACTTGGATTCAAGCCTAAATGTTTGAATCCAGAACATTGAAGAACCGGGTTGCAAAACCAAGATCTTTAAAACAATTTATTTTAGTGAATTTAGTAAAATTACCCTTTTTTGGTACCTTATTTACATAATTAACCTCTCACTTAATAAAATTACAAAACTATTCTAAGTTACCCAACATGCCCTTAATAAATTAAAACCAACTCATTAATACAAATCATTAATTATTTGTCACCCATTAATTAAACTATAATAAAAAAAAAAATTGAAGAAATTTGAGTGTTTATAAAAGTTAGTGTTTATAGTTAAGTTTTTAGGGAATTAGATAATAATTATTTTTTTTTTTGAAAAAAATGAGTGAAAACTGAAAAATTGATCTTTAGATCATAATCTGACCCAATTTTGGGTTGACCCGGCATCGGGTCAGATTTATAATTTTGACTCAATCGGGTCAAAATTATAACTTTAGGTCAAAAGCTAACCCAATATCGTGTCAACTCGATCGGCTCAACTTTTGACTCGAAGAGTTATATTAAATCAAATTGGATCAATAATACTTGCTAATCTGATTCGAGTCAAAATCTAACCCGATTTTGAGTTGACCCAATACCGGGTCAAATTTTAACCTATATCGAGTCAATCTGAAATTGGGTCAGATTCTGACCCAAAGAACAATTTTTTAACTTTCATTAATTTTTATATATATAAAAAAATCCAATTCTCTAAAAACTTAATTATAAACATTAATTTTTATCAATATCCAAATTTCTTCAACTTTTTTTCATGTTTTCTTCCATTAAAAACTAAAATTTAAGGAAAAATTAATTGTTATTGGAATAAAATTATGATAGATGATTAATTAATATAGGTTGGATTTTGACCTGAATTGAGTCAATAAGTACTATTAACTCGATTCAGGTCAATATAACCCTTTAGATTAAGCTGACCAGAAGTTATATTTGGCTTGATATGGTCAAAATTATCACTTTGAATCATAATTTGATGCGATATTGGGTCAACTCGAATCGAATCAAAGGAATCAAATAAGTGATGATTTCACTTCGACTCAACTTTGTACCCAATTCAGATAGATTTACTCAAAGTTATAATTTCCATTCCAACTAATAATTAACTTAAATCAATTCGAACGTTGACTCGAAAGATTATTTTTTCACTCTTTATGTCCTTTAACAGTAATGATTATACATGTTATCAAATTTCAAGATTGAGGATATCTACTATACAATTGGTTTCCAATTAAGGTAAGCAGTGGAATAGCGATCATGGTGTTCATTGGTATGAAGGTCGGAGAATGCCATGAGAATGTCGACCATCCAGTTTATACAAGTGTGGAGGAGGTTGAGCGTGATTCAACAAATGTAACAGCCACTAATTGTGAGGTTAATTGGAGTAGCTCATAGGTGATTAGAAAATAACATGCATAATATTAAAACTTCATATCATGATAAAATCTTCATGTAATTGTTATATATAACATACTTGTATGCAACAAACCAAGTGGCCAAGTAAACCTGCCTCTGATATCTCTGAAATTTTAAAACAAAACAACCATCACAAGAAACTTCCATCTATCTAGTCATTACTTTCTCAGCTTCAAAATTTCTTCTTCCTTTGGTACTTGTATTGGCTGATTTATTCGTCTTCTTTTCTCATCATGTACAATGACAACAATAAATCCATCTTCAACATCACCGTCATTTTTGCCAGCCATATCCTTACCTTCACCATCCCACTCTTTATCAAAATCTTCATCATCATATGCCTCATTGTCATCCATGTCTTTCTTCTCATCATTGTAATCGAATATGTCAGCATGCATGGTATGAATCTCAGGTGGATAAGGACAATCGTTGGTGATTGCCTCATCCTTTTTTATCACAAGATGTGAATGACTCTTTCATCTTTATCTAACATGCTTTTAAAATCATTTATCCATTTTGCCTCCAACTCAAAGTTAATTAATATGTAGTGGGTATTCGTAGCCTTTTGTATCTTGTATACTAGTCTTCGAAGACCCTAATCATTCACTCTCCAAATCCTACGTTGTTTTTCCCTTACAAAATCTGCAAGAATTGGTAAATAATGATGATGAAATTGGGGCAGAAATGAAAAATAATTCAAAATATTTCTTCTAGTTAAACTTCGACATGTAGAAATATCAAATTGTTCACACTTTATATATAATACATAGGTAACAAGGAATGCTAGAAAGTAACCAAAGATAAGTGATGACAATTTACGACTTGTATGACAAGAAATAACCAAAGATAAGAAACCATCAAATAGAATCAACATAAGATGAAAATACAATTTAGACCGAGCAAAGTCAAATAAGCTATAATACATTCACTGTGCAATCCAAAAGTGCAATAACTATGTACTTGGCATCAAGGCCAAGAACAACAGCTAGAACATCATCATTCATCTTTGTAGTCATAACATTTTACAAGATAAGAGATTTGGAGTCCTATACACCATATCATATGACATACAATAAAATCATTTTCCTAATATAATCTGTTGGTAAGGGTGATGCTGCTCTCGTAATAAGCATTAGAAATGACCGACTTTCCTACTTATTTTCCCACAAAATGTAATCAGATCCAATGTTATTCTTTTTTTGTTTTATTGAAAGTTTATACAGATTCGTCTTCTCGAATATACTCGATAGACCAAATAAACAATTTCTAAGGTCTTTGAAACATGTTTAAATTGCAAAATTTAAACATAGTTGCCAAAAAAAAAGTCTTTACTTATATATTGATTATGCTTCAATTTTAAAATTGTAAAATTGGGTTGGGTTCAAACAATGATAATGGAGTGGCAGAAAGGTCCTATACATCTTTATACTCTACTAGAACTAACAGTAGATGAAAATCAAAGAATAAACACTGTCGAGTGGAAGTATAGTTGAGGAAAAGGCTAAGAAAGAGGTCCCAGTAGTTTCTGATGAAGCCATGATTAAGGATTCTTTTCACTTAGAATACACACGAGGTATAACTTCATTCTTTTTAATGTATATTATTATTTTTCTAAACAACCTATCAATCTTTAGAACTTAGATATGAGAATTTATTGTATGTTTTCTCTTTATTATATACAAACAGTTCATAAGAGAAAGAGAAGCAAATCAACCATTTATACTTCAAATTAGATTCAAACACTCATTTTAGTGAATCAAAACACAAAAAAAAAGAGCGAAAATAGTTTTCATAATCATTTTCATTAACACTCTGTATGTCTAAACCCTAGTATCCATAACTTTATAAAACCCCAACTCACCTTCACTCTTAGGCGGAATTTACCCACTTTTCGACACATTTGTGATCTTAAAAGACATCATAAATCATCAAAATTCAAGACCCCATCAACAACAATTGAACAATAGCTCCAAGCAAACATATAGACTGTGACAATGGTGAAAAAAAAAAGATGGGAAGAGAGTAGAGAAACCAACCTAAAAATTGTTGTTGAAGAATTAAAAGAAGAAGATATGTAGGAGCTTCGAAAGAGGAGATTTCAAATGTGAAGTGAACATCAAAGAGATGGTTTGAAGAAGTTGTCGTAGCTTGAGTTCAGAAGAGTTGACAATGGCAACAACATTGTCATTTTTGTGGTTTGAGTTCTGAACAGTTGATGTCGTTGATGATGAAGATAATGATGCCGGTATTTAGGTTGATCGGGGCTGTATGGTTGATGATAAAATGAAAGGGGCAGGTACAATTCAAGGGCATTTTAGTAAATTAGGGGCAGTTTTGCAACTTATTTGCTT
Organism: Dimocarpus longan; assembly: GCA_022984855.1. Classification (NCBI taxonomy): domain Eukaryota; kingdom Viridiplantae; phylum Streptophyta; class Magnoliopsida; order Sapindales; family Sapindaceae; genus Dimocarpus; species Dimocarpus longan. The sequence continues at coordinate 5,639,652 of CM041018.1, forward strand.
TAAAGGGTAAATATATAATTTTGATGTGTTTTTAGGACATTTGTGCTAAATTCCCTTTTTTGGAAAACAAAAGGTTAAAACAAAAAAATCACACAATAAATTCATCTTCACTCCAACATTTCCAAATTGATTTGGATTAAAATACAACCAATGACCTCAAACACCAACCCAACAAACATCTATTAGATCCCAACATCAACCCACCCCAAACATCAAATACCAACCTAAACCATAAACATATTTCTTTCACCACAGTCATCTTCATTTTCATCCCTATCCTCCTAATTCTTCATTTTTTTTTTTTTTTTTGTCTTTGATGTTGCAGTTTAGGTTTTGGGTTCGATCGAACCCAGAACCTTATAAGTTTCGATCGAATTCTGGGTTTTGATTGAAACTCGAAACCTTCTAGGTTCGATCACCCAGAAGCCTCTAGTTTTAGGTTCGATGGAACCCATAACCAAAGCTCTGGTTCTGGGTTCTATCAAAACCAGAACTTGGGGTTGGAGGAGAGAAATGGGAGATGAAGAAGAAAAAAAATGAGAAATGAGAGATTAAAGGAGGCGAAGAAGAAGAAGAAGAGTTTCTAAACAGAGAGAGTGAGGAGAGAAAAAGCTTTTGGTGGTTTGTTGATGATAGAGATGATGATTTTTTTTTTTTTTTACTTGTTAATTATTTTTCTTTTTCTAATTAAGTAAAAAGCTTTTAATTATATATATATATTTATTTATTTATAATATTTTTATTTAACTCAAAGTAAAACGATAATTTAATACATTATATCCAAAATGACAGGTAAATGAGTCATTTTGCTTTTTTCTTTTCTTTTGACTATCAGTTGATTAATGACTTTGACTTTTTTTGAAGAATTATGAAACAGTTAGGGATGAAAAGAACTGTTTCCAAAAGAGTTTTAAAATTTGATATTTTTCAAAACTTTAAGGACCAAAATGAAGTCTCCCTAACCTAGATTATCGGCTTTGTTTTGCATGTTTGATATCTCCATTTTTATTTATTTATTTATTTTTAGGATTAAGACTGATTTAGGAGTCTACTGAGATCTATCGAGATAAAAATATTGGTGGCCCGGCTCAGGATGCTGCTCATATATGGGAGAAATCCACCCACAAAAAGGTAAGGGAAAGGCCATAAAGGGAGGGGGGTTGTTACGACAACTTATATATAAAGGCAGGTGAACATTTTATTTTTTGGCTTCAAAGGGCGTCAACCCATGCCAAAGACATAGGAACAGCCAGCGCCCAAACCAATGACACAAGTTGCGATTGACTATTATTATTTATTATTAAAAATTGTTTTAAATATTTTTTAACTCATTTTCATCCTCAAAGTATTTCATATGTAACATTATATCACAAATGAAATGTTAAATATTTAAATATTAAAATTGATTAACATTTGATTTGAAATTAAAAATAATATTTAAAAAAAAAACTTAAAAATATTTATTTTTATGTATTACCAATTATAATTTTTTTTAATTATTATCAAGCATAGATTTTATTTATATATATATAAACATTATTGTTGTGAATATTCGTAACTGCAAATTACTTGAAGTATTTGGACGTTTTATCATCAACGTTCAAATTATAATTGAAAAATAAATTTTGTTTGATTCAATGTACTCTTTCCTTTCTTTTATCAAATAAGAGATATCATTTCTTATTTTGAATTTAATTACGTATTAGCCAATCATGTTTTTAAAGAAATAAAAAGTTTTGGCTAATTCAAAATTAGTAGTATCTTTAACTATTACAAGAAATTTTTTTTTTTTCAAGAAAAACGATTTTAAAATTGAATACTTGCATATGTTTACAGTTTATTGTATTGCTGCATAGCTGAAAAATAAAATTATCTTTAGTTAATTTCAAACATTTTAAAATTATATGATTTTTTTTTTAAATTATTTCAATTAATTTTAAATTTAAGGAGCTGAATAACATAGCTAGACCTATAGAGTCAGCGATGTAAGGGTTATTATGCATTTTTAACTTTTTTAGTAGTGATACACCAACATTTTTTTTTTTTTTAATATTGATCAATTTTGATAAGAAAAATATATAAATATATTATTTCATCTCCAATGCAATTAATTATCTAAAATAAAATATATATTCACTTGTAATTAATAACTATAAAATGTGTGTCACGATCTCTTACCTTCTATATTTTACAATTAAAATGAGATAATAAAATAAAGAGTAAACGATGTCTAATAACACCAAATAACTGATATCATATTTAACTAGCATAAAAAAATTGGAATTAACTTTTCTAGCATCTTTCTAAATAAAAAGACTATAATATCCTTATTTAAATATATATATATTTAGGTTTTAGGTTTTCCCTCCCTTTCACTCTACTGCCTCCCTTCCTCTCTCCCTACCGCCTTCCTTTTGTCTCCCTCTCTCTTTATCGCCTCCTACATCGATTTTTCCTCCTCTATCGCCATCGACTAATAGCCCCCTCAATCGTGGCCTTCTTTCATCTTCTTCTTTATCTGGTTATGAGTCAACATGGTTATGGGTTCATTCGAACCCATAACTTCAAACTCGGAAACCCTCATTTGATTTATTATTTTATTTTATTTCATCCCCTTGTTTTGATTGTATTTTATTTATTTGTGGATATAGTTGTTGATGTTGTTCTAGGAGAATGGATGAAATAAATGGGTGATGATGTTGATGGAAGGGTTTTGGGGATGTTGTTTTTAGGATCTTGTTGAAGGAAGAAGTTTTTGGGTTTTTTTTTTTCTCTTTGATTTGATTTGATTTTATTCATTTTTTCAATTTTATTTTAATTTTTTATGGATGTAGTTGTTATTGTTGTTGTAGGAAAATGGATGAAAGAATTGAATGGGTAATGATATTGTTGAAGAAGATGGATGAGTTGTGACAAACACATGTTTGTTTTTGGAGAAACACATAATATGTTTTTAACACAAAGCATGAATGAAAATTTAGAAAACCAAAAAAAAAAAAAAAATGGATGCATAATGAAAATTTAGAAAAAGAAAGAAAAATGATGAATAAAAGAGGACGCGAATATCACATGTATGAAAATTTAAATTAAAAAATTTGAAAGAAAGAGGACACAAATCACATTTGAAGGCATAGGCCATACACACTATAACATAAGTGCGCACTAATATCATTGCGTGGGCTAAACGCACCTTAATATTAGTGCGTGGAGCATTCACTACCTGCACTAATATGGCACATGTAACGGATCGCCTCGCCCCACGCTTTCACAAGTGGTGACCGTCCGGCCACCCTATTATTGGGCCTTAGCCCTCGAGGGATCCCACATAATGTTGGTGAGTAGGTACTGTCCCCTGGGTCCACAAGATTTTCATATGCCTCCCATACTCTTCTCGAACTCAACATTTGCCCTTAAATACACTGAAGAAGCAGAGTGTCTACCACAAGGCTCGTGAGTGGCTCAAATGGTACACACTCTACTTCCCCAATGCATTTAAGGGCAAATGCTGAATTCGAAAGGAATGTGAGAGGCATATGAAAACCCTGTGGGCCCAAGAGATAGTACCCACTCATTAGCCTTATGGGGGATTTCTCGAGGCCCGAGGCTCGAGAGTGGGGTGGGTCAGAGGGTTGTCAAGTGTGAAAACGTAGGGCGGGCCGATCCATTACAGCGCAGGTCATTTGACCTACACCTTATATAAGGCGTGGGTCAAACGACTCGCGACCTATATAAGGGTGTAAGTCAAACAACCTTCACAAGCACGAGTCATTTGATCCATGGTCTTATTAGGGTGTTATTAGCGCACTTCGCACCTTATTATGGTGCTATTCGACCCCTATTAAGATGTTATCTGTGCCTTATAGAGTGGTTTTGGGGTGATCCGTGCCTTGTGGACATGTCCCGCACCATATGGAGTGGGTTAGTACGCAACCTGTGTGTGGGGTCTGGGATTTGCCTATACTGGGTCCCTCGGGCTACCCCAGGTTTGCCCCTCTCGCCCATTCACTAGGTACTGTTCCCTCCCCTAGGGACTTTCTTTCGCCTCCCCCACCTCTCGAACCTGGCACCAGGGGCTTAATACCAAATTCTTAGAGAAGTGGGTACCAATTGAGCTACTAACTCAATTGGTACCCACTTCTCTAAGAATTTGGTATTAAGCCCCTGGTGCCAGGTTCGAGAGGTGGGGGAGGCGAAAGAAAGTCCCTAGGGGAGGGAACAGTACCTAGTGAGTGGGCGAGAGGGGCAAACCTGGGGTAGCCCGAGGGACCCAGTATAGGCAAATCCCAGACCCCACAATAAAAGGCGCCTTTTTATTGTGGGGTCCGGGATTTGCCTATACTGGGGTCCCCTCGGGCTGGCCCAGGTTTGCCCCGCGAGCCCACTCACTAGGTACTGTCCCTGGTCAGGGGATTTCTCTCGCCTCCCCCAGCTGCCACTCGAACCTCTGACCCTCAAGGATAAGAGTGTTTAAATTGCAAGCTGGGTACCAATTGAGCTTAGCTCAATTGGTACCCAGCTTGCAATTTAAACACTCTTATCCTTGAGGGTCAGAGGTTCGAGTGGCAGCTGGGGGAGGCGAGAGAAATCCCCTGACCAGGGACAGTACCTAGTGAGTGGGCGAGAGGGGCAAACCTGGGGCAGCCCGAGGGGACCCCAGTATAGGCAAATCCCAGACCCCACAATAAAAGGCGCCTTTTTATTGTGGGGTCTGGGATTTGCCTATACTGGGGTCCCCTCGGGCTGCCCCAGGTTTGCCCCTCTCGCCCACTCACTAGGTACTGTCCCTGGTCAGGGGATTTCTCTCGCCTCCCCCAGCTGCCACTCGAACCTCTGACCCTCAAGGATATGAGTGTTTAACTTGCAAGCTGGGTACCAATTGAGCTAGTAGCTCAATTGGTACCCAGCTTGCAAGTTAAACACTCATATCCTTGAGGGTCAGAGGTTCGAGTGGCAGCTGGGGGAGGCGAGAGAAATCCCCTGACCAGGGACAGTACCTAGTGAGTGGGCGAGAGGGGCAAACCTGGGGCAGCCCGAGGGGACCCCAGTATAGGCAAATCCCAGACCCCACAATGTGTCTTATTTTTTGTATTGAAAATTAATAATTTGCCAAGTTTTCTAAAATTTGAAAACAAAGACAGTGTTATCATTAAAAAAATTGAATAGTAAAAATTTGCTAGAAGACATAAGTTCAATTCTTTGATGTTAATAAAACATATAACTAGTTTTTTAATGCTACAAAAAAAAAAAACCCTAAAATAAAATGTCATATTTTTATTTGGTTAGCATTTTAATGAGAGTTTCTCAAAATTCTTTTCTCAAATGAACTCCATATTTGGGTTTGATAATTGTATTGGAGAAAGTCTTTGTATTGAAGATACTCCAAGAGCGATGAGCCATCGAACCAAACTCTTGGTAACAAGATTATATTATAAATTCTAAAAGTATATTTTTATGGTATATATCAAATGCTTTTTTTTTTTTCTTGTTTTTTAACCCAACATCAAATGTTTGTTCACCAATAAATGAAGACTTTTGAATATTGAAGAACAAAAAAGTTTTATTTATTTTGTTTATGAATTTTCTTAAAAGAATTTATTAAAAGAAATTTCTTTTTTTTTAGAGATTAAAAAAATGACTTTATATAATTAATTATTTAAATTATTTATAATTTTAAGTGTGATGTGACTATTTGTGATTGGACAAAGTAATTTTAATATGTAAAAGACTAATTTTTACCCTTGAAGTGTAAACGTTTCCATCAAGTTTTTGTTAGTCAAACGATTCACATGTAATAAGTGATAAACTAACATTATGTGTAGATTTATGATAAATATTAGAATACTTTTGTGCAATTAATCCTTTTTAATATAAGTTATTATTTTTAAGTAATCATACAATATAAAATTATAGAGAAGTGTATTGTAGTCATTTTACATTAAAATGTGGTCGACCATTTGGGTTTATGGAAGTCAATTGACGAAAATTATGTTTATACAATCACAATCAAAACTCCCATTTAGATGCAATTACACCTACAATAGAGGGTATAAATGTAACTTACCTATATAATTATGATTCACTTAATGAAATTGGGTGAACTTATGAAAGGGGTGAACCTACTAAAGGGGTGTATAAACAATTTTAAAAGGGTGAAATATCGACACTCTTTATAATAGTTTTTTCAATTTTTAAGTTCTATTATGCCTTCGAAGTCGGCCTTTTGTGTTCATTGGCTTTGAAAATCAAGGTTGACACTCAAATTTATAAGTTTTGGACGCAGGCTTATGCCATTCGACCCAATTGACACATGGGACCATAACAACAAACGAAGAAAATTTTATTAGCATTCAGTGTGATATGTAACATAATGGAAACAACCAACAAGATAACATGTAATAGGACCTTAATTAGCAAAACTAATAAATCATTATTCAAATATTATAAAATAAGAACAGAACTTAATAATAGCATAGTTGAGAGTCAAACGGCAAGTACTTATTAATGTATTTTTTTTTTAATAAAAGAAAATCAATTTGAAATATGAGGTCCATAAATAAACTCCTATAATGATATAATTACTATCATCAATGTAAACATGAAAGATGAGGTGTCGAGTTTAAATCCAATTCTCCAAGTCAACAATAATATATAAATGAAAATCGGATTAATCATTTAAGCATCATCCGAGCTATGTGGTGTTGGGTTGATTTCCATAGTTGGTGACATAGAGGCTCAACTTTATGATCAGCTTTTTGAGACCTAACGACCTACAAAAGGTTGACCAACAAGGATGGATAACTTTCACACTAGGTGATGCTGGTTAAAGGTACTTCGATGTTCAAGTTAAATCTATAAACAAATAAAGATAAAAGAAGGTAAGCGTGAGCGTACGACTTGTAGTTGTGATCTTGACGTATGACTGAGTGATGAAAATGTAGTCATTGAGATAAAAGAGTAGGGTGATGAGGATGTAGTTGCTATAGAATGAATACGATGTCATGTGACAATGTAGATGCTAATGTTAGCTAATAATGATAAGTTGATTTTTGCCATTACATGTGTATTAACCTATAAATAATAATAAAAATCCTGCCTTTTGAATGGTTTTATGACTCTTTAAACATTTATTGACTATTTTTATTGTATTTAATATGGCTCTCAACACGTTGATGATTGTTGGTACCGTTGGCGTGAGTTCTGTACCTAGAAATAACAATCTTTCCTATCAATTTGTATGAGTTATTTCTCTACCCTTGTATGAATCATTCTTCTATTTATGTGTGGATTGATCCCTCTCGTATGGAAACCGCTTTTCGGATTGTGCTATCAGTGATCGATTTTATTTGATTTCGATTATTTTTTAAGTGAGCTCTAGTAATATAATGTATTGAGGAAAAAAAAAAATTGGCATTCAACACGGTGAAACGTTACATTTCTGATTTCACAATAAATCAAGCATTGGCGTGGTCGATTCCAAGCTTCCAAGTTCTAACAACAAGCAAACGAACAAGAGGCCAGCAGTCGAAAGAAGACGGGAGAAGGAATCTACGAGGGCGTTCCTGTCATAAACAAAGAAACGAAGCCCATTCCGGTCCAACAACCTGCAAAAATGGGAAAAAATGCCCACCAACCAATCAACGTGTGATGCATGTCCACCGGCTCGCGCACAAGCAAACGGACAAAAACTTGCACATAAAACATTTCACTGCCGTCGTCAGTTTTAACAAAAATATCAAATGGAAAATAACAGCAGACGGCCATATCCCAAAAAAAAAATAATAATAATAAATAAAATTTCAAACCTCTTTCATTTTCAGTGACATATCAAATCATTTTGACTTCCATTTCTCCATGGCTTCTCTCTCCGGCCTCTGGTCTTCCTCTCCTTCTCTCAAGCCCAAACCCCCCTTCACTACGAAGCCACTCGTCTCCGTCCGTCGAGACTCGCTCGCCTTTCCGGCTCGGCTCCCTCGATCGCCTGCTCAGTCCGTCGCTCGTGAGGTATCTGCCGAGTTGTCTAGCTCGAACGACGGCGTTCTGAAGAAGAAAGTCCATAGAGGATTGGAGAAAGATCCTCGCGAGCTATGGAAGCGGTACGTGGATTGGCTGTACCAGCACAAGGAGCTGGGACTGTACCTGGACGTGAGTCGGATCGGGTTCACGGAGGAGTTCGTGGCGGAGATGGAGCCGAGGTTCCAGCTGGCGTTCAAGGCGATGGAGGATTTGGAGAAGGGCGCGATTGCGAATCCCGATGAAGGGAGAATGGTCGGCCACTATTGGCTGAGGAATGCAAAGCTGGCGCCGACGTCGTTCTTGAGGACGCAGATTGAGAACACGCTTGACGCTGTTTGTAGCTTTGCTGATGACGTCGTCAGTGGTAAGGTCAGTTGGTGTTCGATTCACTGCCTCTCTCGTTGTTGTTGGTTTTAGAAACTTTGAGTTCTTAACACATGTATAGTTCTCAGTTCTGCTAATTGTTCATTGTCGAGGGTGGTTTTTTTTTTCCTACTATGTTATGTTTTTAGGGTGGATACTTTCTGTTAGTTTGTTGTAAATTTACGTATTCAGAATTTACATGGATTATGCAGATTAAGCCTCCATCGTCTCCTGAAGGTCGTTTTACTTCGATACTATCTATTGGGATTGGAGGTTCAGCTCTTGGACCACAGTTTGTTGCAGAGGCATTGGCTCCCGATAATCCTCCCCTGAAGGTATCAGATAACCTTCTCATAGAATGTCAGTTTAGCATAAAGTTACAGCTCTATACATTTTTTTTTCCCTTAATTCTTCAGGTATGAGCTGGGCTTGATTACGTGATTGTAATCATACCATAATTAACTGTATGATATGTCATCAACATTTCCCATGTCTACGTTGCACAAATCTGGGGCACAAATACATGTACAAAAGTTTTTAATTTTTATTTTTTTTGGCTATTTCTCAACTATATGTCTCCCTGCTCTTGTAAGCCTCTCCTTCTGTTTGCTTTAGAATTTGGATGATCGTCTTTATGCTGATTCTTTCATTTATTTGTATCGTGAAAGGGAAAACAGAACTTAAACTTTTGTTTGACTTAGAAGTAATTTTCCCGAAGGTGGTATTAAATTGTGTCTTTGCAGTGGACATGCAGCCTGTATTATGTGCCTGTACACATGAGGTGTAACATATTTAATGAACTGTGGTCTAGGTTCCCGGTTAGCACCAGGAGACTTGTAGCAATTCTTGTGTCCCAAAGGAATGCCTTACTTTCAACTACCAAATTAGAATGCAATAGTCTTGCTAGTGAATGCTGTTATATCTTACTAATTATATCGCATTCTGTGTAGAATGTAGGTCAGTGTAAAATGGTTTGTTCTTGTGTTGTTGGCAGATAAGATTCATTGACAATACAGATCCAGGTGGAATTGATCATCAGATTGCACAGCTTGGTCCTGAGTTGGCCTCTACGCTTGTAATAGTGATTTCAAAGGTTCTCAGACTTCTTTTTCCTTTTTTTTTTTTTTTTTTTAATTTAAATATTTATTTTATTGTTTGATGATTCTATCAGATGTCTTTGAGAATCATGTATTCAATTTAGTCACTAAATTTTCATTACCTTAATCATACTCAGAGTGGAGGTACCCCAGAAACTAGAAATGGTTTGTTGGAAGTACAGAAAGCCTTCCGTGAAGCCGGCCTGGATTTTGCAAAACAGGTCTTGACCTCAGGTTCTTGATTCTGCTTGATTTTCCTTTCATTTCATAGAAGACTTAGAAATTTTTTCTAGTAGTAAATCAGTGCCACTGCCAGGAGTGGAGACTAAAATATAATGTAGCTCAATAGATGATAAGTTGTAAACTGGCTTGCAAGTAGTGAGTAGATGTGCTCTTTTTTACACTCAGGGTTGGTTATTTCCTTGTGCTCTTCTTCCTATCAAAAAAAAATTTCCTTGTTTTCTTGATCTTTTTGCTTTCATATTTGGCTTTTACTTGTATACAAACAGATTGGTATGAGTCATATGACTAAACATGAAACATTAAGAAACTTCACCAGTTACCTTCATATCAAGTTGGAAAAGATATTAAGGGCTTTAGAATTTGTACTACTGCCTTATTTGTTTCAGTAGTTTTGGTAAGTGCTGCCTGTGTGAATAAGTAGTCATTTCTTGTTTTCTGTGAGATTTATATATGAGCCTACTGCACCTATGCGTTTCCTGACATGCTTTAATAACTTGCCAAACATCATTATAAAATTAATTCATTGGTAATTGTTAGCATTCTGCAATATAAGTGCAGAATTAAGAGCTTCACTACCAGTTCTATATTAATCCAAGAAACATTAAGGCATAGGATCACTAAAGATACTGTGGAAACATGAAGAACAACTATTAATTGATGACCAATCAGCTATATATTTCTGCAAAGTGAAGAACTGTGATAAATGTTTTGTGAAGTTCTCTATAAATCAACAGAAAAAAATATGTAGTTGGCTGGATGGACTCCTTTTTGGAATGTTTCCTCTAGACTAATTGATCATCTGAACCAGTTGAGATGTTAGCATCCAAAGGCTTATCAGTTCTGCACAGCTCCACTTGTAGTAATTTTAAAACATTTCAGATGATACAACAATATTTTTTTTTCACTTTATTCTAATTTTTTTAGTCTTCACTCATTTTGTAAGGTTTGCATGTACTCCACATGCTGAGGTTTTGGCCGGAGTATTTTTTTTTTCCTTTGAAGAATTTATAGCGAAAGGCCATTATACAATGATTTCCTGTTTTTCTATGCAGGGTGTTGCCATAACACAAGAAAATTCATTGTTGGACAACACTGCAAGAATTGAAGGTTGGTTAGCTAGATTTCCTATGTTTGATTGGGTGGGTGGTAGGACTTCTGAAATGTCCGCAGTTGGACTACTTCCAGCCGCACTTCAGGTGAATGACCTTAAGTTGAAAAATTTGAAGCATTTTTCTATCAATTTCTACAGCATTTTTTATATAAGTAATTTCTTTCCAGGGAATTGACATTAGAGAAATGCTTGCTGGTGCATCATCGATGGATGAGGCAAACAGGACTACTGTGGTGAGTATCAGTTCTTTATTTAATTTCAAAAAATTGTTTTTGATGATTGATGAGAACGTTAGGAAAAGATCTAAGAGGGTGAGATCCCGATAGAGAGGATTGCGACATGTGTCGCTAGATGCACCCGTTGTGCAACTCGAGATTAATTACCCAAGGCAAACGCGACTTGCATTGCTAAGTGCAACCCGTGGTGCAAGTTGCGACCATTCATCCAAGATGATCGTGACTTGTATCGCAAGATGCAAGCCACGGAGCAAGTCACAACCAATGGGTCTGGTGTGAGCTGAAGCGGAATTTTAGGTCTTTTAAGATATTATTTTTATGTAGACTTTGGTTTTTGTTTCCTTTTATTAGTTTGATATTATTTCCTTAGTTATTTTATATTATTTCTTTTTAGAGTATTGTTTCTAAAAGGAGTCTTGTTTTCTAAAGGAACTAGAAGGCTAGTTTAGTTATAAATAGGAATTTCAATTTAGGGTTTGTATTTTGGACTATCATGTTGGAAAATATTAATAAAAGCTTGCAAGTTTGCGAGACAAAGTTCTTGTTGTTTCTTTCGGCTTTTTTGGGTGTTCTTACTTGGAATTGCTTGGGTTAGAGTCAACTTAGTTCTGTGATCTAATTTTAAAGGATCAATTTATTTATTTAGTGGGCTAGTTGGTTCATTTCTAACTTAGCATGGGTGCAAGTCAGAGCGGTTAGGATTTGTTGTTGGATCTATAGTTAGCTCCTCAACGGTTAGATTACTATAAGTTGTACATTTTGTGAGATATAAAAGTGTTTTGAGATGTAAAATCTGCGGTTTAAACTTGTTTTCTAAATTCCTAATTGTGAATTTCACTATCTTCCAATTGTGGGTTTTAAGGGTCTGTAGGGTTATCTACAAGAATGAATAAAACTGTGTCCTCGGACTTCAATTTGTAAACTGCTGGCAGAGACCAAGCTTCTTTGGTTTAAAATTTGGATGCTTGATTGTACATGCCTATTCTTTTTTCATTAATAAATATTTTTCTTCAGCTTAGGAATAACCCTGCAGCATTGCTTGCTTTATCCTGGTATTGGGCTTCCGATGGGGTAGGATCCAAGGTATTTAAATCTTATCTTACCTATATTTAAGATCTTATGCTTGCAAAATTGTGTTACTCCATTTTCGTTTATGAATAGTTTTGCTTGTCTCATGTCTAATTGACTTTTGGCAGGATATGGTTGTCCTTCCTTACAAGGACAGCCTATTATTATTTAGTAGGTATTTGCAGCAGCTGGTCATGGAATCACTTGGGAAGGAGTTTGACCTTGATGGTAATCGGGTATGTGTAAACATTCTGAAGACTTGGGATTTTATGTACAGCTTTATTTTAGAGTTAGGTGGAGGTTGATCATCTCAAAGATTTATGTTCGATTGCCCTTATTATGCCTTAAATAGAAGCATATGAATTAATTTGAGAAACAAACTCAGTGAAGATTTATTTTCTGCTTGGTCAGTGTCACTTTGGTGCTTGTACTTTTTCTTATTCCCTTGGTCAGATGTTGTATGGATCGAAAATCTGACTTCTTGAATTTTCAGGTGAATCAAGGCCTTACAGTTTATGGGAATAAAGGGAGCACAGATCAGCATGCGTAAGCTTCCTATATTTTGTTGAAATTTATACAATATATCTACTGATGTAATCTATGGTTTGGTCCGATCCACTCTGTTTTTCTTTTCATTTGTCACTTTAGCTACATTCAACAATTGAGAGAGGGTGTGCATAATTTCTTTGTGACATTCATCGAAGTTCTACGTGATAGACCCCCTGGTCATGATTGGGAGCTTGAACCAGGTGTCACTTGTGGTGATTACTTGTTTGGAATGCTTCAGGTTAAATATAATTTGAACGCTTTCTGATGACTGTAGAGATTTACATGCATTATGTTTTTCTTTTATCAATGAAACTAATTAAGTTTAGTACAGGGAACAAGATCAGCTCTGTATGCCAATAATCGGGAGTCCATTACAGTCACTGTGCAAGAAGTGACACCTAGATCCGTGGGGGCTCTTGTAGCACTTTATGAGCGGGCAGTTGGGATATATGCCTCACTTGTCAACATTAATGCATACCATCAACCTGGTAAATTGGTGTTTAGTCTTTCTAACTAGGTTTTCTAAGTGAACATTAAATGAAGGTCTGAGTTTATGTTGTGTGCATATGTGGTGCTTAATTATTAACTCAGGTGTGGAAGCTGGAAAAAAGGCAGCAGGAGAAGTCTTGGCTCTCCAGAAGCGGGTTCTGGCAGTACTCAATGAGGCTAGGTAAGTAGTTTTTCGTTCTGAATCTTGCAATCTGGATTATGTTTGCATTGGTCCAGCAACATAGGATCACTGTTGGGTTGATGCTTTAGTGAAGACAAATAGCTCAACAAACTCCCCCTTTCTTTCCTTAGAAGAAATTGAAGTGCTTGGAACATTTACCTACCAATGGTTGAATTATTTTCCAAGGTTATTGAAATGACTAAAAGCTGGGAAAGACAGGAAGGTGTTGATAGGCTACAGCTATTGGTCTGACTTGGAAAAACCAAATAAAAACTACATACAAGAGGCCATTTAAGGACAACTAAATGGGAAAATAAGACTAATGACTTGTTGACATAGAAAATTAACCCCTTTTTATTAAATATTGCCTGACTCCAAATCGAAAAAAAAGAAAATGAAAATATAAAACATTCAACCAGTGTCAACTAAGCATAAATAGAACACACACTCGAACATGACTTAGGACCATATTGTTAGGAAAGATCGCAAGTGAGGGCAAAAGGGTATAAAATACATTGGTTTCTGGTTTTGCTCTTGCTTTACTGCTTCATTCAACCCAGTTGGAAAAAAACTTGAGTTGAAGTTTTTACTATAGAAGTGGTAAAGTCTGAGTTAGAATTAGTGTCAGATCTGACGGGTAAAATTGGCGCTGGGTTCCCAAAGATATAAAATTCCACAGTTAAGTGAACTTTTGTTGACTAGGCAAAATTACTTTTCATACAGAACACTGGGGACATGTGAGATACTGACCGTCTTTTGGATTTGGCTGTCTGAAGACCAAAACTAGGGATTCATCTTTTTGGCATATTGACATTAAATTTTGATATTTATTTACCAAAACCTGGGATGTAACCTTTACCTTTGCCATGAATTTGGACTTTGCTAATTTTTTTTTCTTTGGGCTGATCGGTGCCATACTGTTTGTCTTTCAGCTGTAAAGAACCTGTGGAGCCATTGACAATTGATGAAGTTGCTGAGCGTTGCCATGCTTCTGAAGATGTATGTACAATATCTTGCCTGAGAAACCATCTCATGAATTAAAATGCTTTGCTAACCTTCTCTGCCTTATGGCTGCAGATTGAAATGATTTACAAGATTATTGCTCACATGGCTGCCAATGATAGAGCACTGATTGCTGAAGGCAGTTGCGGTTCACCGCGTAGTATCAAAGTTTACCTTGGAGAATGTAATGTTGAGTTGTTGTATGCGTGAGCTACACTGTCGGAATCACTTGTCATAAATTATGCTTAGTGTTCTAAGTTTACAGAAAATATCAATAAAATAGGTTTGACCGTGTTGTATCGTGTCATGCGAGAACTGGGAATTTTCACTGGATCCATTATGGTTTCTCGGTTGCCATTTGAAATGGAGTCCTGAACCTTTGCCAATTCGTTTTATGTTAAAACGCTTTTTCAGTTCTGAATGCAAGAGTGCTTAGTCTTTATCTCCTTTATTGCATCTCGATATTAACAAAAATCATTATCTTTTTTATAAACGCCTATATGGTGTTGAAGGTATTGAAATTTAATCAAAGCCCATCAACACCACAAAAAAGTTTTGATTAAGGCCTCCACATCCAACTGGATACGAAAGTATCCATGCGTTAGCGCAATATGTCTACCTCAACTGTCTTATACGACTCTTTGAACAGTCACCAGTACACCTTTTCTTTGCATCCCACGTTAACGTCAGAGTATCTTTGCGGCTCATTTTATGACACGCTGGAGAAGTGCTATATAGTAAGGAAAAGCTTAATTGGCCTGAATCATGATGAATCTGTGAGCATTTTACTTGCATTTGCCGTCTCATTCTTCGGCTTCTACCTGTCAACTCTGGCCCATCCAGACCCATGTGCACAACAATTTTCAATTGCTTGATAGCTACTATCGGCTGGTCTCACTTGGCTGCATCTGCACCAATGCTTCAATTATTTGGTTAACCTTGTAACTCTGTTGAACCGGGCTCACTGACCTCCATTAACTATGTTTAATAAATGTCATTGTCACGCCCATATCTTATAACTATCTAATCCTATATATTCTTCTCTCTTTTGTATAAAGCAGGTAGGTTAAGTGGTTAGTCGGCGATCGTTCCTTTTCCCATTCTAGGCTGCCAACAATCAGAAACAACAATTAATGCTGGTTGTTGAATTGATCGCTCAAGCTTAACCTAGAAAAATCGGACCGTTCATTTTGGTTTAACGTGACAAGTTGATCATCACAACTTGTGATCCTTTGGCTAGCAAATTGTGGTCCCACTTCAAAGTAGGGTCAACACAAATCTACAAAAATACAAACAAAATTTAAATAAGATAAAAAAAAACTTGTCTCTGGCAATGGCACATTCAAATATTTTCAAATTAAAGTATATTCTGTTTTGATTTTTGCCGTCAACGTGGAATGATTGGACACTATACAGCTTGGATTTTCACTGAAAATTGAATGAAAAATTCACTTAAAAACCCACCACCAGAAAGTAATAATTTCCTTCTTTGGGTGGTCTGTACGCTATGAACATGATTTATTAGATTAACGACTTCATTCAAATCCGATCAGAAAGTAATCAGACGGTGATCCATTGATCAACTAACCAAACGGCTACGACGGTGAATAACGTGATTGATGATGGGCGTTATGGGCAACAAAGAAAAAGACACAAACAAGGAACCGACGAACTAGTACGGCACACTACCAAAACAGAAGAGAAAATGTTGATCTGGTGGGACCCACAAAACCATGTGCCCATGTAAGTTACCAGCCTTTCAAGCAAACAGCGGGAAATTAAACTAAAAAAATCGTCCCCACTTACAACGTTCGAATCGCTAAATTATTAAATTACTAAAATACCGGAAGCGCCCTTTGCCACGTCAACCTGCCAGTCACTTTTTCACACCTCTCACAGCCCCACTCTACATTACATAGTCACACCGTCAAAGTACGATTTTTAAATGAAACCAACGACGTCGTTTTCCAGCTTTTCGAAACTGAAACCACTGTGTTAAATTCTCCCTTCCATTATAATTAATGTAATTTTGCCAGTTGAGTTTTTTCAGTCTCTGAGGGCAGGGCTAAACAGAGAAACTTTTGAGAGAAGCAAAAGCTTTTTTCTTTTTTTGGTTTTTCATCAAATCTAGTACTCTTGATTCTAGACAAGTCTTCCAACTTCGAAGTTGATCTCTCTTGTTTCAATCATTTTTCTCTCTCTATTACTTTACTCTTGCTAAGCTAAACCGTCTCTGAAACTGAAGCTCAACCGTCTCTGAAACTGAAGCTCTCACGATTCTTATGTGAGTGACGGATGTCTCTCGACTCTCATCATGCTTGTTTTGCTTTAACTGAAATTTTGTTCTCTTGTTCACATTTTTATTAACATTTTTACATTTTATTGTTTGTAGTAGTACAATATATGTATTTTTATAGATTTGGTCATGGTTGTAGGTGAAACTGAACCCTAACAAATTATGTTCACCGAAGGCCTGGACAGTAATGCCCGTCGCTGGGTTGGAGAGGTCAGCTATAAACTAAACTGATTCAACTCTATTTTTAATTTTCATGCTCATAGTGTGTTTAGGTTTATCATTAATAGGTTGAGGTACTTGCATTGTTGAAAAATGACTCGAATCTAATTTTTTGTTTGTTTAGCAGAAGCAAGTTCCGCTTTCTCATTCAAATCTACGGTCTAGAATTGATCCTATAACTGGCCTACGTGGCGGCCGGGGGTTTGACTTACCTCCACCGTCGAAATTCAGGAGCGGTCACTTACCGACCACTGCCATTCCGGTATCCAGGGTGTTACCGAGAGACGTGGATGGCAGTGTTTCTGCCTCTGAAAATGATGTGACGACTGATTCGGAGGATGAAGTGTATGGAGGCAGGTACTCTCTCGATTCATCGCCACGGGACCCTAGAATCCCTGACAGGAATGGGAATCCTGTGCAGAGCCGTGCGCGTTATGTGAGTGATTATGTGTATTCGGATGTAAGTTCGTCGAGGGAGACGATTTTCGGGAGGGAGAGGAAAGTGGGTGAGAGGCTGGTGGGGCAGAGTGGAAGGAGTGTGTATACGGAGGAGGAGGAGGAGGAGGAGTCAGATTCGGCTGCTAGCTCGGAGTTTTCTACCACGCAAGTGGGGAGCATTAGTGGTGCCAGTGGGCTGAGGAGGAGAGTGTATACTTCAGAGGGGTATGCTTCTAGTGTGGCTTCGCACGTAAACGTGAAAGGTGCAGCTCACAAGGTTTGTTTTGATTAATACGTAATTTGAATAGTTCGTATGCAGTCAATTAAGCGTTGCTTGAAATGTTGTGTTTAAATTTTGAGAAGAAGAATAATGGTTTATTGAGTACATTGTGCTTTGCTAATGCCATGCTAAAGGTTATTACAGCATGTATGTTTTGTGTGTGCTCATTTGGGATTTTAGTTATATAAGTGTTGGGAAATTGTTTTGGGTTATAAGGGTAAAAAAGTGCATTTGGGAGCATGATAAATTCTGACTAGTCATTCTGCTTGAATTGTACTTACTGCTTTTGTTAGTTGATTTGCTGTTCAGGATTTGCATTCCAAAAACGTGAACCTTGGTAAGTTCTCAGACGACGACGACGACGACGACGATATTCCTAGTGCACCTCCATTTTCTGGTGCTGGTCAAGAAATTAAAGAAGAAGCTGAGCGAATTCCTGCATCTAGAATACCAAGTGCTACCTGCCTAGCAGATGCACAGGGCTTAGAAACCAGAAATGATCTAAATGGATTTAAACCTGTGTCTGGGGTTAAGCCAGATGATAATACTGGAAACAAAAATTCTGGCCAGAATGATAGGTTTGTATATTACTTTTTTTAATGAAAGTTGGGCAAAAATCGTATTGAAATGTGCTTATGTTGGAGACTCATATGCTTCAACCACATAGACACGCAAAGCACTGCTCTGTGGAATATATTAGCTTTGTCATATACCAATGTTCTTTTATTTAACAGAACTACGGCCGGTGCAGAAGCCCCAGTGCCTTCAGGTTCTTACCGAGCCCGCCTTCCAACATTTCATGCAAGGTATGTCAAACCAACTCATTTATTTTTGATAGTGCTAATTGTGAACTCTGTTACCCTCTTCCTGCTATCTATGCTGTTATTCAACCAATCTTATTTGTTCTTATAATGCAGTGCACAAGGGCCTTGGCATGCAGTAATTGCATATGATGCATGTGTTAGACTTTGCCTTCATGCTTGGGCTGGGGGTTGCATGGAAGCTCCTATGTTTTTGGATAATGAATGTGCTCTACTACGTGATGCATTTGGGTGAGTTAAGTCTTTTTTAGCCTAGTTCTTTCACATTTATTGACTTAATAATTAGGTTTTGCTATGTTTAGGTTTAGACATTATATGTTTGTTTTATGGTGGACTTCTGGTTCACAGATGTACTTTCTTTATTTTATTAATAAAAAAAAAAAAAAATTAGGTTTTGCTATAAAGGGTTATTTTTTAAGTCCTGGACTGCATGGAATTGCAAGTTGAAAAACTGAATATGTTAAGCTAAAATAGATATGGACTCCATTACTTTGGAATGGTGATGTTGATTACTCAAAGGGCTAGGGATTGGTTGTAGGTGTCTTCTTTAATTTTCAATTTAATCTGGAGAAATGGAAAAACTAAGGGCCTGTCCAGTACCGTAGTGGAAGAGAGGTTTTTCAATCTATATTTCAAAAAAGGGATCCAAGCCTGTTGACATTCTTCAAATGAAACGGAGAAAAGAAAAACTGTTCCCCAGTTGCAAGGCTTTGAAACTTGTGGAAAGCAAAAAGGTCAAATTTGTGTTTTTATTTTAATGTTACTACGACTTACTTTTCCGTCAAAAGCTGGTGTCTTGTACAAAATAAATACCTATGTTAGTGGGACCAATGAAGTAAATGTTTGCAGCTGTATAAGGCTTTATTGAAGAAATATTACATAGAATACTAGAATTACAAATTAAAGCTTATGTATAATTCAAAAACATTGTAAAAATTATTTTAAGTTATTAATAAATTGTGATAAAAGAGTATCTACTTCTATGTTGCTCATGCATAAATGTATCTGGAAAACCTTTTATTTTTCATTAACAGACCATTAGTATTGTTAAAATATGAAAATAAATACCATTCTTATTAGAAGAAAATAAAAATACAACTAATAGTAATAGTTTAATAAAATTAAAGATAAGTTTTGTGCTTTTCAATTTCATTTACCAGACATATTTTTACTGTTTTTCTTTTCACAATACTTTTTACCAAATGCTTATTAGACGTGTTTTTATATTGTTAAAATTGAGAGGAAAAAAAAAACACCACTTTCATTTAAATAATTTCAGAAAATGTTATTTAAAAAAGTTATCTGACCCACCCTAAATTTTGCCTCAGCTCCATGAAATGAAAGTTGCTCCTTACTCAATTTAGTCTAATAACTCCTCTTCCTTAGAAGTTTTTGTATATCATGGTATTCAAATAGATCCTCTTTTATTCCACTTGCTTTTTAATTTTTCCCTGCATTGCCCAGTTCCTGTAGTAAGATGCTGTAAGCCTATAACAAATTTATTAAATATGCAGTTCTGGCCTGGTTATTGATTATCCACTTATTTACACTCCTGAAACTCTGGTTATAAAATTGTAGGTTGCAACAAGTCCTGTTGCAATCGGAGGAGGAATTAATGGCGAAACGCTATTCAGAGCCTATCAGTGAGGGGGGGGCAGCACCTAAACCAAAGAAAATTGTTGGGAAGATGAAGGTTCAAGGTATTCTTGCTTCCAGTTTGCCATTCTTACCATTGAACTAAGTAATGGGATGTTCTGAAATCTTACTCATTCTGCAGTACGAAGAGTGAAAACGGGCTTAGACCCACCTACTGGCTGTAGTATATCATCTCTGAGGCCACCTACAATAAAGCTGGAATCAATGCGATATCGCTTCACCAATTTGCAATTAGCTCTCTCTGCTGGATGGAGAGCTCTTCGAAAAATTCGTTTTGCCCCTCGAGTATCTGCAAATGGTTCTTTTTCTCATCAGAGCATGGCATATGTGCACGCTAGCACACGGTATATTAAACAGGTTTCCGGACTCCTGAAAACCGGTGTGACAAGTCTACGCAATAGTTCATCTTCGTATGAAGCTGTGCAAGGTATTCAAAGTTGCAAATTGCATACCTATGATGTAATTTGTGCATAATGTATGACTCTTTCCATGTTATCTTTGATTTGGTTCCTAGTGACCCTTTCAAGCAAAACCCCATGGCAGACAGATTCAATATATTAACTGTTTGTGTACATGATGTCTGGGCCACTGGATTTCTAGTTGTTATGTTAAAGTATTGCTTACTGCTGTTTAAACTATTACCTAGTCGTACCTGCTTTAGTCTCATAAATCCATTAGCCTCTTTTTTTTTCCTCTCTCTGTTTTTATTCTGTATCCTGTTTCTTTCTTGCTTACTATTTTATTTTCCTTCTTTGTCCACGAATCTCCTCAGAAACATTCTCTTGTATGTTAAGATTGAAAAGTTCAGCTGAAGAAGATGCAATTAAGATGCAGCCAGGATCTGGCGAAACTCATATCTTGTATGCTTTCTTCTCCCATTTTCATACCTTCCTTTATGATCTAAATAGCTTCAGATAGTCATTAACCAATGTTACAGCTTTCCAGATAGTCTAGGAGATGATCTCATAGTTGAAGTCCAGGATTCCAAGGGGAAGCATTATGGCCGTGTCTTTGCTCAATTGGCTACCATTGTTGAGGACCAGGTATTTAGCTTCAACAATTAGTTGGAAGTAGTGCTAGTTTAGTAAGAGGCTGATATCAAATTTGAGTGCAGGCTGACAAATTGCGTTGGTGGTCTATTTATCGTGAGCCGGAACACGAGCTTGTGGGCAAACTGCAGCTCTATATCTATTATTCGACAAGTGCAGATGATAACAATCACCTCAAGGTATTAACAGTTCAAATTATAAATTTCATTCAAATACTTATTTAGAAGAAGTTCTCGATGTTTATAAATAAATGTAAAAGATAAATGTTTGTAATGTAAAGCTCTAGCTATGGCTATTTTAGATGGCCCTGATGGATGGGGTTAATTACAGTATTACACTATCTTACAATGAGATCTTGGTTCAATCTGTTAAGGTAATTTGGCATTGAATGTTGTGGGTTAAAAACTGTTAACCTTACATCTTTAGAACGAATATTTCCTATAAGTTCTGTGCTGAAGGAAGATATATAAGTGAATTTGTTGGCTTCTTGTCCTTTCAGTGCTAAAATTGTTTGTAGGAAACTTTATTATTTTTAGCATTTGAATTTGGTATAATTACATAAAGATTGATAATCTCATAGCTCAAGTTTGTTCATGCCTTTTTTTTTAAACTTTTTTCAGGAAAAAGGTAAATATATTTAAATAATTGATTTAGTTGAAAATGAGACAAAACTGGGATCTTCTAATTTTGGGTTTGCTAAATAGTTTTAGGTATTAATAAATATTTAAATGATTGATTTAGTTGAAAATAAGACAAAACTGGGATCTTCTAATTTTGGGTTTGCTAAATAGTTTTATGGTATTAATGGTATTTACAGATCTTCTTTTGGTCTTTAGTGTGGTTCAGTTGCAGAAACAGTTGCATATGACCTTGTTCTAGAAGTTGCTATGAAAGTTCAACATTTTCAACAAAGGAACTTATTGCTGTACGGTTCATGGAAATGGCTGTTAACAGAATTTGCCTCATACTATGGGGTTTCTGATGTCTACACCAAGCTCAGGTGATGGTTACTTCTTTTTTGGCAATTCCTTGTAATGGTGACGGTATATCTAATGTATGAAGTTGGCAGGTATCTTTCCTATGTAATGGATGTGGCTACACCCACAGCTGATTGCCTCACCCTCGTCTATGATTTGTTAATGCCTGTGATTATGAAGGGCAACAGCAAGAGCACGTTGAGTCATCAAGAGGTACATCTCAATTTTTCTGATTTATGTCAGTAATAGTTAAGTGAATTGAAAATGATTGCTCTGGAAAGAGGTCAAGATCATTCACTTTGAAAAGAGAATCTTGTCACATTCACTGTCAGCATCAGCTCATTATTATTGTTTGATGCAGAACCTAGTTGTTTCATTTGTTAGAATAGAAAATAGTCTTTTATTTAGTAGAATGATTCAAGAATTATTTGAAACTTCATTTAAGTTGTTGTTGGTTTTTTTTTTTTTTTTTTTTTCCACAGAACGATTAGATTTAGTTGCATTTTAATAGGCCCCTCAATTGTTATTTGTTATTTCGACTGGTTGATAAAAAGTAATTGATTTTGAGTTCTCCCTTCTATTTTCCTCCCTTTCTAATTCTAATCTTATCTCTCCCCCATTCCCTTCCCTGTTGCTTGTGTTATTTAATATATTTTCTTTATATTATGCGTGCAGCTGATAACTTTCTAAAAGAATGTGTGCAATTTTTTGCTGTTTCACCAGAACCGAATCTTGGGAGAAACCAAGGATCAGATTGAACAGATTCTGGCTTTGGTTTTTGGGAACTACAAGTCACTTGATGAATCAGCCTTCTCAGGTGTTGATGATGTCTTTAAACCTGCAACAGGGGTTGCAGCACCTGCGCTGGAACCAGCTGTGAAACTCTATACTCTCCTTCATGATATATTGTCTCCGGAGGTACAGAATAGCCTATGTCAGTATTTTCAGGTAAAGAAGACTTATTTTTCCCCGGTATTCAATGCTCCATGTCTACATTTGTGTTTTACCAAGGGTAGTTTCTTTCCAGGCTGCTGCAAGAAAGCGATCAAGAAGGCATTTGACTGAGACAGATGAATTTGTTTCCAACAACAGTGAAGCCAATTTCATGGATACTGTTGCTATGTCTACTGCTTACCAAAAGATGACTTCCCTTTGTGCAAACATTAAAAATGAGATTTTTACTGACATTGAGATCCACAATCAACATATACTTCCCAGGTAGAGTGATTTTTCTTAGTGCCATGTAGCTATGTGTCAAGAAGCTTGAAGTTGTTTAATCCTTTGTAAAAAGAATCTTGAAGGTGTTCATCTGTTTCAGTTTCAAACAAGTAGCAGTTGATGCATTTCCATTTTACCAGAATATTGGAAATTAGAGATACATACCATTTAAACTTACTAGTTTACCTTTATTGCATGCAATATCATTGAGGGATGATTTTTTCCTTGAGGTCACACTTCGATGGACTTTTTAAGAATTGAGCTCATCTGCATATTTTCTTGGTTGCTGGTTTGAATATGATGTTCACAAATAGGATTCTAAACTTGTAATTTCTTTCCGGCAGTTTCCTGGACCTGCCAAATCTGTCCTCATCCATATACAGCACAGAACTTTGCAGTAGACTGCATGCATTTCTCCTCGCATGCCCCCCGTCTGGCCCTTCACCTCATGTAGCTGAACTTGTTATTGCAACGGCAGATTTTCAGAAGGATCTTGCCAGCTGGAACATTAGGTAACTTGAGGCAAACCAACAACATTGTCATATTTGTCATTGTGTTGTACTCATTTTGTTTTCTTTGCAGTCCTGTGAAAGGTGGAGTAGATGCAAAAGAGTTGTTCCATTTGTATATAATGCTGTGGATTCAAGATAAGCGTCTCTCTCTGCTTGAGTCATGTAAACTAGATAAGGTATGGTACATTTTTCAAGCAATTGTACCATCATATATTATTTTACCTGAAGCTTCAGTCTAGGTTTAGTTGGAGGCTACTAAGACAATATTACTGTTGGGTTCAATTATTTAATCTGAAAAAGTGAGAGTTTAATTCAGATACTTTACAATTTCTCTTTTGTTTGCACAAACATAGCCTAATGAAATAATGTGATATATCATTCAATTCTTTTCTTCTTTCTATCCTTCTTGCTTTTTCCTGTTCCATGGAGGCATTGACTTGGTGAAGGGCACAAGCTAGATATCAATACTACTATTTTGTTTTTAAAAAAAAAATAGTATTAATATGGAAGTGTTAAACTGGATACATTAAATTGCCTCACAGAAAGCATTACAATTTGAAAGTTGAACCTAGTTTTTGACTGAGTATTCATTTGAAGGATGCTTCAAGGATTTCCAGCATCATGCTTTAAGGAAGTTGTTGAAAACATATGCTTGCAGGTTAAATGGTCAGGAGTTCGGACTCAGCATTCTACAACACCCTTCATTGATGAGATGTATGATCGGCTCAGAGAGACCTTAATTGCCTATGAAGTCATCATTTGTCGTTGGCCAGACTATGTTTTCGTGCTTGAGAATGTAGGTTCAAAAGGGTGATTCCCCCTACTTTCATTTATTATTCGTTCACCATCATGTTATTCTTCTGTGTTTTCTGGAATATGATGCTTGTTGTTTGGGTTTCATCTTCCTGCATATCTTCTTTGTTTGGCCTTTTTTTTGACCATATGATCTGATTTAGTTATGACATTATTTTACTATGCCTGAAGTAAGGTTGAGAACCAAGCTTAGATTTAGTGTTTAAATAAATGTCTAATCACAGAAAAAGAGTGAATGACTGACACAGAGGTTGAAGACGATAGAAGGGAGGTGGGGAAAGAGGACATGGAGCCGTATGGTTATTGCATTATGGGGGATTAATTGAAAGGAAGAAGATAAGCTGAGAAAATTTACTTGGGTTTTCTTTGTATAATTAGGCTATCGCTGATGTTGAGAAGGCAATAGTGGAAGCTTTGGACAAGCAATATGCAGATGTCCTATCCCCTCTGAAGGAAAATTTGGCACCTAAAAAATTTGGCCTCAAGTATGTCCAGAAACTTGCCAAACGTTCCGTATGTGCCTATACAGTCCCTGATGAGGTGAACTATTTAACTTCTTTAATTTGCAATTCTAATTTGCATATGCATATCGTTTTTGTTAAATTTTCTTTTTTGATATTCAGCTGGGAATTTTGTTGAACTCCATGAAAAGGATGCTTGATGCCCTGCGCCCCAAGATAGAAAGTCAATTTAAATCATGGGGTTCTTGCATCCCCAGTGGGGGACATGCAGCTCCTGGTGAACGTCTTAGTGAAGTAACAGTGATGTTAAGAACGAAGTTCCGGAATTATTTGCAAGCTGTTGATGAAAAGCTTGCTGAGAATGTGAGTATCCTTCTGAACCTGTCAGAGTACCTCCTAATTTCTTGTTGCTTGGTTGCCTTTTCATTAATCAATCTGAAATTTCAGTTTGAAAGAAAAATTAATTGGTAGTAGTACTCAATTAAGACAAGGCAAGAAATTGTTTTAAAAGGACCCAAACATAGAGAAATTTTGATGAAATGAGCCTGTGCAAATGAAACTACAACTGATAAATTTTTCATAATTTTGTTGTACAGACCATTTTGTTCACCAAAAAATGATAAACATAAAACACTAGTTGAGACTTAAATTTTTTTTTCCCAACTATTGAGACTTTATAATTCTTTTTTTTTTTTTTTCCAACTATAGTCAAGGCATTGTTAAATGATTGTATTTGTAGGAATGTTGTGTACCATTGTAGTTCTCACCTGCCAATTGTCTCGTTATTTGGGCATGGCTACTTGTACTTGCTATCCACAATGTTCTCATCTAAAAATAATTTGCTGTCACCCCACTTTGGCTTTTCTCATGAATTGTTAATGGGCGTGACCAATTGCTTCCCTATATTCATGTGCAGCAGTCAGATTCTTTGGTTCTTCCATTCAAATTTAATTAAACTTACAGCTTTACATGCATTGACATGTGAGGCCTCTTTGATTTGGATCTTTGCTCTTGATATCTTTTGATTTGGTTCTTTTCTGTTGCTGCAGACCAAGTTACAAAATGCTACAAAATTGAAAAAGATTCTCCAAGATTCTAAGGAAACTGTGGGAGAATCTGATATACGAAGTAGAATGCAGCCTCTGAAAGACCAGCTGACAAAGACAATAAATCACCTTCATACTATTTTCGAGACTCGTGTCTTTGTTTTAATCTGTCGAGGTTTTTGGGATCGAATGGGACAAGTAAGTTGCATGCTGATTGATTTTATAGATAACTGCACTAAAACTTCGGTGATGTAAATTTTTTATACACCTTAATGATGTTTTCTTCTGTCACAGGATGTTCTAAGTTTTTTGGAGAACAGGAAAGAGAATAGGTCATGGTATAAAGGTTCACGAATTGCAGTATCTGTAAGTACTATCATTAAAACTGTAGAAGTTCTAGATATTAAATTGTAGTCTAGCTTTTGTTTATAGAAACTAATACATTTAAACCACAAACACTAGGCAAATGGCATGCATATGTTAAGGTAGGTACATGAACCAGCTTAATTTTGGTCATTTTGTTAAATCGCTAGAAGCTGAATGAATGAGACAATGTTGCCATAGATGGAGATATCTTTCATTTTGCTCCAAGCTTTGCGGATTATTAACCCTGAAGCCATTGTTCAACAGATTAGTTCTAAGGCATAAAATTAGCAAAAACGTGTTTGTTCTATTCGAGAGACGAGAAAAGGAAGCAATGGTTTTAAAGGTCACCTCTTCTGTAGTGAAGAGGCTTAAGAACAAGTGTCAAAGTGAAAAGGATGAGTTTACATTTCTCTTCTTTTGATAGTGGTAAACTGTAGCCATGCCTGGTATAAAATGATTGTTAGCCTGATTATGTTAATGACATTTTGGAGTCTAATTTGATGAGGTATTACTATAATCTAATTAGTCAGCCAATCACATAAAATCTGAATGTTAAGAAATGATTGTTAGCCTGATTATGTTAATGATGTCAGTGCATCCTTGGTATCCTAGTTAGCCCACAGAAGTTGTCATATTTGTTTTTTGTGCTTCCATTCTTTTTAACCACCTCTGACAATTTCTTTTGTTAATTTGTAGATTCTGGATGATACATTTGCCTCACAAATGCAACAGCTACTCGGGAATGCTCTATCAGAGAAAGATCTGGAGCCCCCTAGATCAATAACAGAAGTGCGCTCAATGCTTTGCAAGGATATTAATAATCATAAGGATAACACGTACTTCTATTAGGCATAGTTCTGATTGTAGATACGAGTGAGATGGGGACAGAGGTGGTTATGGAAACTGCGTGGAAAAAATGAGTAGATACTGGTTACAGATTGCCATGAGATGAGATGATCTCCTTGGCCGATGGTATATCATGAAAATTTTCACGGTTATCTGCCAATTTTTTGACGTAGAACTGCAGAGGGCAAGCAACTCAGCTGCTCTAATTCACTCATCTGCTTGTCAAAAGGTTTCTGTTTTTTGACACATAAAAATATATATTAATTCAAATATATGGAGCTGAAAGCTGAACTTTAAACAATTTTGAATTCATATATATAGTGCAATATTTTTTTCCATTCCGGATTTTGTGTCAACTTTGAAAGTTATAAAGTAGGACGTGTTGGGGATTCACACTTTTTACCGCGAGCATTTTAAATTTTATGCGGATGGTTGCCGTTTATTTATTGGAATAAATGTTTGGGCAGTGCAAGAAGTGGATTGAAAACAATTCCTATATAATACCAATTCGGCTACTTAAATACTTTTGGGTACGATGTAAAGCATTATCGGAGATGTTGATCTTTAAAATTGTCTAAAACTTGTAGGCGGCTGAGGAACCCTTGGCTATTTTTGAAAATCCAAAATACCAAGGAATTGTGAATAACTAAAATCGTTGAGCCATTTTTTTTTAAAAAAAAAAAATAATAAGGTAAAATGAAAAAGAAGGTGTGAAATTTGAAAGAGAACGACCAGCCGAACAGTTCTTAATCGAGGTAATTACTCAAAATAAGACAAGCAAAGGCTAATACATTTATGATTAAACGACATGACTTGAAGAACCAAAAAAAAGAACAAGCAAGAAAAGAACACGGCTCAAGCAATGAAGCGTGAGGAACCTTTGGCAGCTTGGAGCGTTTAATCAAGGCACTTGATTTCTTGTCGTCCCAAACAAACCAAACACCATTTTCTTTTTGTACATTTGGTATCCTTAGCTGAAAGATTACGTTCTTCCCTTTACTAGTTGGTTCTAAATTTTATTTTTAAAGGCCTTTAAAGCTAGGCTGCAATATCTCAGGTTTTGTTACTAATTCATTCGTTTTTATAGATGTAGGATATTTCAGTTTCAGGTAAGCTGCCAAAATTCTATGCTAAAGACTAGTCATTAACCCATTCCAAACACCGGTCATGATCAGGAAATTTTAGCGTTTACAAGAGCTAGAATTCTCTATTATCATTATAGTTTATAAAGACTTTTTATAAAAATTTATTCCACACTCATATATCATCTAATGAATTTTGCACTCAAGTATTTATCAAGTATCATAACCAATGGCACTATGATTTGAGTGACGCAAAATGTTTCAATCGAACATAGTATTTATTCTACAATAATTATTGCAAAAACATTGCATACAGATTATTTGAATTATGATATGGATTATGCTATCATACACTTACAAGAAATTCAAAGGTGGAAACAATTATTGAATTGGCTTTCCATTAACTTATTCTTTCAAATAAAAAAAATTCAAATATACATACGTACATATATATATATATATATATATATAAAGTTGACATAACCACACGTAACTATAATATCCAAAGCTAAACTACTTGACACAGCAGATGATATATTAACACAAATCTGCCAGCATATAGAATGCGTGGGCAAATGCTCAGTGAGAACCAAATCATATGGCAAGACTGAAGGACTAAAGAAGTTCCAAGGAGACCATCAATGAACTTGAATCGCACTCAGAAATGCTTCAGGATGGGAAGATATTTACAAGATTAATTTATGACACAGAAATCAATGGATCCGTAACACCCAAAGAATGGCATTAAAAGTTACATAACTTGTGGAACACCAAGCTGCATTGGCAGCACAAGTATAAATACAACACCACAACCATTCTCCATGCTACCCAAACAAATCAAAGAAGCTTTGATATAACATGACAGGAAGTCCAGAGGGCTTTAGTAGCAGCCCTAAGAATCACAGGGTTCTGATATATCCTGTTTGGAAACACAAAGCAAGATGAGGTGAAAGATCAGCAAAATGCAGTAGTAGTACAATTTTTAAAAAAATAAAAATTATATTAAAAGATGAAACAAAATAATGTGGGCAACACAGAGCAGGTGGATATGTTCATGACTTAAATCAAATAGCCTACCCAATGGCAGTTGCACCCCATGATGCTACATTATATATAACTTTGCTTCCATCCCATGCTTTTCGAAGCTTTCCTTTTTTCTTCTTCACGGAGAAGGTTTTACTGAGAGCTGAAATGATATTTCAATATAAAATGTCAGAACTAGCCAAATTGTTAAGAACAAAACTTCTACCAATTAAAATTTTACCATTTGTTAGGGATAGGAAGATAGAAAGCTAATTAGTAAAATCAAGCCTTGAAACTTCCATTAACTTATTAGTATTAAATAAAATCACAAGTAACCTTAATAGGATGAAGCAAGCTCACCTTCCTGAAGCTGATTAGGGGTCAAATTCTGCAAACAAACAGAAACCAGGTAATTATATTAGATGTTTTACATATACAACATTATCGTCCATGTGCATCAATATGCTTTCCACCAAATAAACCATGCATTGGATGTAAGCCTTAAATTGAATGTTTGTAAGTTAACTCAAGCAAATAATAAAAACGCTGCATGTTGCCAATGCCATGTTAACAATATAAGACAACACAATAAACAGGATCATAGGCACATACACACTGGGAAGATCAACAGGTGCTTTTAGTGTTGACATATTAATCTTGTTTGACACTTAGTGGTGGAAAGTCTAAAAGACAGAAAATATAATATAAGGAATAGACTTTATTATATATAACTACTCCATTAGTAACTGCACAGTACATATATGGATTGTGGATTATCGTCTTCTTTTACATTTTAGTTTATTTAACTACCCTAGATTTTAATGTGTTCCTGGCCCATGTGCTTCTCAAATACAAATGTACAAGAAGGTTTTCAAGGAAAAGATTAGAAAAATACTTTGCGTGATCCCCATGGAATTTGCTGATAATCATATGCATGTTACGTGTATTATGCTTGTTAGATGATCAACTATCATAAAGTATGAGGGGAAAAAGCATAGCAACTCCAATAAGGTGCACTCTGAGTGTGCAAATGCACTTAAATTAATGTAAGCAGACATAAAGAACTAACATTTAACTGAGCATTCTTTCAATTTAGCAAGCAGGTCAAGAACAATAATAGAACAAGTTTTTACTAATACACAAATGAGACAATTTTATAGGGCAGGCACACAATTTGTTGCCAGATAATCACATCCTAAACAAATTATGAAATGAAGCTCAAATGAGCTAAGTAGTAGTCTTAGATGATGACTGTGATGGAACTAAAACCAAATCAAAGACCAATATGCAATCACAGTATCTATTTGATATTAAGAACCCCAAAATATAACATGAGAGCAAATTTTTCTCACCTTGGTCTGTTTAAGGGACAACAAATATGCAGCCATGAAGCAAGCAATACCATCTACTATATCTTCTTCCCTGACTAGAACGTAATCTTCTTGATCCAAATCATCGTTTTCACCTTCCCAAAGATCATTTTCACTGACCATGTCCCATGAACTACCTTCTTCTGCTATAATTAAAAAAGTGTTCCCTTAAGCAGTTTAGTTACAAAGAGCAGAATATGATTACTTTAAACTTACGCACAAGGTTTCCTAAAATCTAGAACTTCAACATTTGGAAAGCAGAATATGATTACTTTAAAACTATGTACAAGGTTTCCTAAAATCTAGAATTTCAACATTTGAAACAAATGGGAATGCAATGCAATAGCAATGAATCAAAATTGCTTAGAGAAATCTCACGATGCGTACCAGTATTAGTTTGAGGAACCGACACCCATGCACACTCCAGCTTCTCAAGGAAGTCGCGGCATTCAACTCTAGATTTGAGAAGATCACACAGCTGCATTCGGAGAGAAATGATCACAAGATCAGGCTTCGAGAGTCAATCATACGTTTTCTAATTGACTCATTAATATCACATCTACCCTATCTTACAACAAAGACCCCCCTCAACATCAGTCAAACTTAAAATCAAAAACAAAAAGCAGAAGCACCATCCTACACCTAAGATTACAAGTCAGCATCCACCAAATCTCCCCCCAAAACATATCACCTTCTCATGCAAGACAGCAACTGTCACATCATCCATAGCATATCAACCATCCAATGACAAACACAATAACAAAAACACTATCAACATGACCTCAACTAGCTTTTCAGGTTCAAAAAATTATGGCAGATTCAATTAAGCTAGCTAAACAATTTTCGCATAATATCTACATCTACAATCATCAGATAGCAACAATACAAACAATTCAAGTTGAAAATCTAAAAAAAAAGTCTCAAACTAGACAAGACCCAAAAAAAAAAAAAAAGGTCGTTTCGGTACCTCATCGGCCTCTTGATCGGCGCTCAGAGGCGACGACACTCCGGGACTCGGCTCCGTCTCGGACTTCGAGCTATCTTCGTCGTCGTCTTCAACACTTCCATTACTGAGCAATTCAAGAGCTCTTTGGCACTCTTGGAGCACAGCCTGCAAAGTCTTCCTCTTCACACGAACCTGCTCCACCTCTTCTTTTCTCTTGTTCTCTACGTTCACCGACAACGGATTCGAATTCGTCACCTCGATTTCCATTATAACCCTAGAATTTTTCAAAATCCAAATCAGATTGGTTTTTTTGTAAAATCGATTTTTAATTTCTCTCAAACCCTAGGAAAAAAAATGAAAAAAATCTTCGAAATCAATTTCTCACACTAAAATCTCGGCAAATAGAAAGTAATTGAAAATCTATCTGGGTTAGTTGGGTTTTGACATGTGCCGGCTTGTTGTAGGTGTCAAGAGAAGAAGCAAAGAAAAACAGCAAAAAGCCGCTACATGCTTTTGAGTTCTATCGCAATTATTGTCCTCTCAGTAACACGGAATTTGAATATAATTAGGCTTCTTAATTACATTTTTACAGCTATTGAATTTGTATTTATCTGGTTAATTTTTTGTTTAACTTTAATAAATCAATTATTGAATATATTTAATTCATTAAGGTGGTGACTTTTTTTAGGACTGTTTAAGCCCTAATAAATCAATTATTGACTCTATTTAATTCATTAAGGTGGTGACTTTTTATTTTTTTTGTAAGACTGAGACGAATCTAAAGGATTATCGGAATATATTAGGATAAGAATATTAATGGTACAGTCCAGGATACTGCTCTCACATGAGAGCGATCTGTCTATATAAAAGTGAGGGAGAGACCCATACAAGGGTAATGATGTTGATGTTGATGTTGTGTGGTGAATGTAATGTTTGCATAATAAGTTTTAGTGATTTCTAGGGTACAGAATATGCTTTTGGGAAAAATTGGGAAATTAGGATTTTATTTATGTTATGGGTGTTTTTCGGATCACCTAAATGGACTGGCAGAAGCCCATGAAAATTAGTAGCCCAAGGCCATTGAGACCAATAAGTAAAGCCCAGCATGGAAGCACGTTTGAACATAATCAAGTAAAATCCATTTAAGTATGTCGCGAGGTGAAGAATGTTGAACTGGCAGCGAAATCAAGATCGCTCAACGGGCATTTCTATTGTGACGATGTGAAGTCCGCTCCATCCGTACGAGGTCAAGATCGCTTACATCGTGGATTCAGTCCGTTTTCGACTCAGTTCGCTCGGTCCCAGCCCAGAACAGTAAGATGGCGTATCTTACACGATAAGTAAGGTTATTTCACCTAATGACAGCATAATTTCGGGAGATCTCACCAAACCAGCATGGGTTAGCATTCAGCCCACGTGTAGTCAGAGTTGACTTCGCAAAAGTCAGAAGCATTAAATGCGTTCCAGAAGTATTAAATGCGTTCCAGAAGCATTAATTGTAATAGATTATGACCTTTTGTCTGATTATTCTCTTTGTAACTTCCTCTTCTCTATAAATAGAGTGAGGTATTTATTGTAAAGAGAGAGTGAAACACAGCGAAACACTTTGAGAGAAAATGTTGCTTCCACTCTGCAGAAATAAGATAGACAGTAGACGTAGGCAGTTCTAAAAAAGACTGAACCACTTTAAAAAACTGGGTGTTGATTTGTTCTTCCTTATCTCTTCTCTTTTGTTATTATCTGGTTTTTTCTGTTGCAGATCTTCTTACGTTGCGACATTGGGCTCAAGAATCTGGTTGACTGGTTTCCCACGTCAACAATTTATTTTAGTTAATTATTATTTAAAATTAAAATACCGCTTGCTACTTCTCGGATTTGTATTTGTCCATGCCGGTTAAAACCAAAACGATTATAGGGCAGATGCGATTTCATGATTTCATATTTTATATTTGTAAATTAAATTTTGAAACTTTAAAAGAAAGTGACTTCAATAGATATTTATAGATTTTCATATACTTTTATACACTAAACCTTTACTAACTTATAATATAATATACACTTTATAAATTAATAAACTATATTTATTATATCGATAATGATAAATAAAATAAAAGTAAAGTCATCTCAATTACATAAATTGATAACCAAAAAACAAAGTTATAGGTTTTCATTTTCTTCTAAAATAAAAATATTTTCCTTTGACAAACTCGTATAATTATGCACTTTATAAGTTATATTTCTCATTTTAATGGAAATATAATTTTTTTTGATATAGTGGAAATAAATTGATTAAACAACTATCAAAAGTAATGTTTTATAAAATTCAAGTCGATTAATTTTAGGATATGTTATAAAATATCAAAATTGATTACTTTATTAGTCAAATTAACCAATTAAAAATAAAAGTTCAAGAAATTTTTTTAACAAGTATGTAATCAAAATAAAAGTTGAAAAAAAAAATCACATGTATTGCTATAATTAAACAATCAAATTTAAAAATTTATTTTTTAATAAACCACCAGCAAAAAAACTCCAAATACCAAATATTTCTATTTTGCATTTGAAATAGAGGATTTTACTCTTATTTTTTTCGTATAAAAAATAAAAATTCTATTAATTGATTTCATCGATTTTAAAGCGACGAGATATTTCAACTGTACATTTATGAGTTCAATTTTCTACTCATCGATTTTTTACTTGTACGTAAAAAATATTAAACTGTTAGTTGACAACACAATCATTAATAATAATTGTACTATTTATTATAAGAATAATGAAATGGTTTTGATTAATATCCATCTAGATATATATTTTTTTTGTATTGCGTGTATATATATATATTATAAGATGTTTCCTTGTTTTAAATTTATTTTACCAATATTTAACTATTCAATTTTGATTCAAATTTGAAATCTTCTACGAAATAATAAATTTATATCATTTGAAAAACAAGAGGCCTATTAAGCATCATAACTTAAAAAACTATCCATTTGAATATAGAAAAAAATATGGACTAGAAAAAAAAAAATATTGACAATTATAATTTACAATAAAATAAGAGTGATATACACGTGTATATATACATAACAATTTTACTATTAGTACTTTCTAACTTTTTAAAAAAAAATATGATGAATCAATCAAATTCATTTATTGTATTCTCTCTCTTGAAACAAATTTTATTTTCTATTTAATTAAAATGCAATGAATGAATTTGATTAGTTCATTCTAACTTTATAAAGTTATAATACACTAATAGTAAATTACTTTACATATATACATATAAAATGTTTTTAAAATAAGAACTCTATAACTTTAAAAAAGTTAGAGAAAACCAATCAAATTAACTAATTACATTTTATCTCATAAAATAAATGATCTCTCATATTTAATTCAAATACAATTGATGGATTTGATTAGTTTTCCCTAACTTTGAAAAGTTAGAAAATCCTCGTTTTAAAAATACTATATATATTACATGTCTATGTATGCATTTGCTTGTGTGCGTGTATGTATTTTTAAAATAAGTGAAATATTTTCATATATAACTATCACTAAATTTGAAGAGATCCAGATGTAAAAGAGATTGTGAGTTTTGCTTTTATAATAAATAATAAAAGTCTATAAAAGTTTTTGAGAAGAGTGTGAGAGAATTTATGGAGTTTGATTATTATAAATTTAATATAAAAATTTATAAAAGTCTACAAAAGTTATTAAAATTTTAAATTTCATCAAAATTATTGTTATTTTGAATACCTCATGATGTTTATAAACTTCTAAAAAGTTTTAATCGAATACCTCATAATATTTATATATTTTTTAAAAATCATTAAAAATTTATATTGAATACCACATGTCTTTTATAAAATTTTTAAAAATCTATATTGAATACTCTAAACTTTTAAATTTTATAATTATTATGAGTAATTTAGCGATCGGGCTAATTGGGCCAAGAAGGATCTACAATATGGGTTAAATGGTCTGAAAATCAAGCAATCTATCCATCCCTTTGACCGCGCGCTTGATCGCTAATCCGATCGCTTGGTTGTTCGCCATTCTGGTCATAATTGGGGTCTCCCTGTTGGTCGTCAATCTGATCATCGATAAGCCCG
This sequence comes from Dimocarpus longan, assembly GCA_022984855.1. Lineage (NCBI taxonomy): Eukaryota > Viridiplantae > Streptophyta > Magnoliopsida > Sapindales > Sapindaceae > Dimocarpus > Dimocarpus longan. Next base: position 5,675,535 of record CM041018.1, read on the forward strand.
AAAGTCTGCTTGGTAATCTATTCGTTATTCTGATCGCGAATGTAATCTCATTTAGTTTTCTCTTCGAACCGCTATTAGTTCGTGGGCAAGCCCGTCTATAATCTGGTCAGCTGTTTGCTCTATCTGCTCGCGCAACAGCTCAACAGTTTCTGACCATGATTATATATCTGCTCGTTTATTAATCTATCTGATTGTGGGGGAATTCAATTGTGACCTACATCATCGACCTTCGAAATGTCCTATATTTCAGAGCTTTATTTATTCACTAGCGCGATGGGGTACCTTACTCGTTGAGCATCCAGTCTCCGTCATATCTCCCAAACCGCGAGTTTACAAAAGTCAAAGATGTCATGTAAGATGCAGCTCAAGACGTGTCATGCATGCCATCTTTATTAGAAACTACAGCCAAGATTACGGTGATCTCGCCTAACCCGTACAGGTTAATTGCCTGAAATCATGCTTAGGCAGAGCTCAGACCTGACAGTTTTAGTCACATTTAATGTATTTTCGGCCGCATTAAATACACTGTCAGTCGCATTAAATGAAATCCTGGCGTATTAAATGTAATCCATCATTGTAATGTCGGTTTACTGTAGAATTTTAATTGTAGCACATCTCATTCTCTATAAATAGGGGAGGAAATTTTCTTGTAAAGGGGACAAATCTTGAGTGCTGTTACTCTGTCAAAATATCGAGAGAGTATACAGTGGACGTAAGCATCTTTTTGGCCTGAACCACTTTAAAAATCCTCTAGTGTTCTCTTCTTCTCCCCTGACCACTTCTCTTTTACTTATTATTTCACTTAACGACCATCTTACAATGAATAACATGAAACTGTAGCTTGGGCCCAAAAATGAATCTCAGTTGGTTAATTCCCAACGTCGACAATAATAGTCATTAAAAATTTAGATTAAATATACTATCCTAAAAAATAGTTTATAAAAGTCTATTAGAGTTTTTAATGAATCTGTAAAGTCATTATAAACCTATAAAATTCTACAAAAGTCGAAAAAAATCTTTCAAAGTCATGATTGAATACACTCCATAAAATAAAAATTCAAGTGGGTGTAGAAATTTACACCCTCTTAAAATGTATATATATACCCATTTATGATTTTTTTTTTTTTTTTTAAATTCAACATTAACTTTTACTAAAAGCGATTTAAGGAATTGAAAATAATTGTAAATATCCAAAGAGATGGAGGATGAAAATCTAATACGATGAATTTTCATTTTTTTTCAAAATTTTTAAAACTAATTAAAAAATTAATTTTAAGTACATTATAAAATATATAAATTAATTTTATTTTAATCTAATTTCAACCTATATTAAACATAATATTGTATAATTTTAATTAAATCTTATGTATTATCAAATAATGAACAGCAATTTTTTAATTTAATATATTTTATTTTAATCTAATCTAATATAATCTATCTCATTTTAATTAAATCTTTTTGTCTATTTATTCCATCTGTAGCCTCATCTCCTCTATAAATAGAGGAGGGCATTTATTGTTAAAGCATCCAGGAGAATTGAGTGCTGTTATTCTGTCGAAATATAGAGAGAGCAAACACTTTAGAGAGAGTCTGCCATTAATAACAGAAACAGTGGACGTAGGCACTTCTAAAAATGCCGAACCACTTCAAATCTTGTGTGTTCTTCTTCTTCCTTCTCCTCTTTTTTGTCATTATTGGGTCTGTTTGTTGCAGGTCTCCTTATCTGTGCGGCATTGGGCTCAAGAATCTGGTTGGCTGGTTTACCACGTCAACAATTAGTATACGTAATCCGATTCGGTTTATGTAGACTCATATACCCCGATCCGGTATACATATCCACATAATCCGATCGATTAACTACATAACCCGAATTGGATTATATATATCCACATAACCCGATTCGAGTTACGTAGTATAACGTAACCCGACGACTTGCAGAAATCGCAGAAAATCACAAACTTCCCAGAAAATGTAGATCTCACTCACATAAGGTTAGATCACAAGTAAAAGTCACTCTTATGGCCCAAAACTAAGCAATGTGAATAAAATAAATTGAAAATAACCAACAACAATCACATACCTCAAAATTTGAACAAAAACTTCAATGTGGAGTTTGTTGGAGATGAAGAGAATGTAGGAGTCAAACAATGTTTAATGGGTGCACAAATGGACGTCAATGGATGACAACAAAATTTGTAGAGAATGGAAAGGTCATAAAATGGTAGAGAAATGGAAGCAGAATATAGTGTCCGTGAAAGAGGAAGAGGAAGCAGAACATGGAAGAGGAAGAAGAAAAAGGGTAATTACGTAATTTCTGGTAAGGTTATAAAAGGAAATTTAAATTGAAAACTAGTAAAGGGTAATTTAGGTAACTTGGGTATGGATAGTAATTAGTTTGTTTGAGATGTTAAAATAAAATTTTTGTAAATAGATGGATAAAAACAAACTTTTATTTACAAAGAAGGTGTAAAGTGAGAAGCACTCTGTAATGTATCCCCAGTGTCTCCATCTTCGTTGAATAGAGTTCGTGATCGTGACATGCATGAAGAGCTCTCACGTGACTCATGTCCTGTAACCGTGCTCAAGAATCAAGGCTTCCGAGTTAAGTGATTGGTCCATTCTATACAGCTTGTGTTGCTGTTAGCTATTCATGAATCATGATGCAACCTTGTCCATGAGACACACCTAATGCAATAAAATAAAAAAGAAATAATAATAAATAAAAAAAATTGCATTATTCGCAGCAACAGGGGCTCAGCTTCGTTTAAAGTACAATATAGCTTATGAAAATCGTATTTATCGTTATAGTATGCGATCTAAATATGTTGCAATAAAATTTTAGCTTCATTCCGATAGCAATCTACAAATCATATATGCTGATTTCTTCGTTAATTTGTTTACATCCCACTGGATACTCATACGGTTTTCCAAATGTAATTTATTGTTTTTTTTTTTTTTTTAATGTTTTTTTTGGGTACTATGTCATTGTTCCACGCTTGATTCCCGTCCAGTTTCCAATAGACTAACGCTAACGTCCAGACTGGGCACCAAACGCCAAGTTTTGTCAACCATCTAAACTGTGATGAAAGTTGAACCCATATCTACCGTCACTTAAGGTAATTATGCGAAGCATTCTCTCCTGTCAGCCATCTCAAATTCCGGTCAAAAAACAAGTGGACGTTTTCTTAATGATGCCGGTTTGGCTTTTATGTTCTCATTGATTAATCCATTTTTAAGGCCACCAATTGTCTGGCTTGGGATATTTCATTTTCACCTTATATAGGCTGTCATGCTCCTTTTCGTATTTATTGGTGGCAGCATGGCCACATCATTTATTCTCATAATATAAAGTCGCTGAAGATTTGTCCTGCGGTCGAGGAAAATGAAAATCATAAGCTACTCAGATGAACCCATCTTTAATTTCACCATAGCCATCAATTTCAACAACTTTAAGGGCACATATCACGAGAGAAGACATTTAGTATGTCAATTGCATCACATAATTTACCTTCGACCACTAAAATGTTATCATATATGCGACGTATCATCATCTAAGTAGGCCAAAGTTTTTCCCTCCAGTTATCATGCAAATGCGGTTGATTCAGCTTTATAGTTATCAGCATTAGAATCTATTTAAAACCGGGACCAGAAATCGAGGTAATTTTTCTTCATCAATCGGGTCCCACATGAAAGCTGAGATTGAGAATACTAAAGTTGTCATCATTATTGATCCGAGACATTCACACCCCATGGGATCCTTGTAAAAAAAACCTACAGTTGATCTAGCAATCATAAGTAAGATATAATACACTCCCCCTTCACATATTTGTTCAAATTTAAATATTATATACGTATTTTTAATATTATAAAAGAAGGTGTCTCTCAAATTATAATAATAGATTTTTAAATGGAAGATAGAATTTTAAAATATTATAAAAGAAGTATCTCTCGAATTATAATAATAGATTTTTAAATGGAAGATAGAAGTTTTTATTTTAGAACGTCTCATTTGATTGAATAATGTTTAATAATAACATGTATGACAAACCATTGACCATTCACCTAATATTACTTCTAGAGTTTATATATGAAAAGGGACAATTACAAAAGCAATCATATGAAAGTAAGATAATTTTGATTTTAGCCACAAACAATATTTTATAGTTTTAACTACAATTTGTTTTCTAAAAGTACAAAATACCCTTACTATGAGAACAATATTATATCTTAGGGTTAGATATTTCAAGTACGGTACATCTAACCCTAACATGAAGTAGTCACAAATTTTGCGGCAAGAATAATTTGAAAAATTCGAATTAATTTATTTCCTCGATTTAATGAAGCCAAATTATCACCATTGCAATAATTTACCAAAACACAATAACTAAATAACAAATGAAAAGACAAAAATGTAATCAAAATAAGGTATCTTTTAAAATAAATGTTAAAACAAAAATCCATGTGCTTACTAAAAAAAATCCTTGTTCTTTAAAAAAGGAAACTTAATTAAATAAGGTTATTTTTGCCAATTTGTATATTTTAAACAAAAAGCGGGCCACGTGGAGAGACAGAAAGTGGGCTGGGCAGAAAGTGGAGAGTGATGATAACGGAAATGGCCAATATTTCCAAGTTTTCCCTCCAACAAGTATTTTGGCGGAGGACTAAAAGGGCGGTTGACGTGTAAAAATGCAGCACAGTAGATGGCCCCGTTCTATTTGGGTCTTTTTCGCTTGACCAGCGGGTTTCCGTTGTGCAAAAATTGATGCTTTGGCAACTAAAACAAAACCAAAATTATTCATACTCTCTCTCTCTCGCTGGTTAGCCTTTACGCTTTCTCCTCTCAAACCAAAAACATTTTCTTTTCCTTCATTCAATCACATTCCCGGTACGCTTCAAACGCACGTCAAAACATTCAGGTTCGTTCGTTTGATTTCCGCTATTGTTGTTTGTTTGTTTGATCGAAATGTGATTTGATGCAGACGCTTGTTGATCTCTGGATTGGACTATGACTGCCAAAAACACCGAATCGTCTCAGGTCAGATAATTGATTGAGAGTATTGTACAACGTGAAATTTTTACGTGTTTGTGAGTGTACATTTTTTTTTAAATGTTTGTCGTGTGTTTTGTGTATATGTGTTTTAGGGAGACGGAGGCGCTCCTCCTCCTCCACCTGGGCCTCCACCTCCTCCTCCACAGGAACCTCCACCTGGTTCGCTTGATCAACGTCCTTCTCGTGGTGGCAATGTGGTAATTTTCTTCTTTCCATTCCTGTTTTTGAATCTAATCATTTACATGTCAGAATAGGCTTCAATTTACAAATTTGTTAAAAGATCAGTGTCACTGTTAATGTCATTATTATGTTTTAATTATTTTTCATCATGGCGTGTATTAACAGAATTAGCATCAATTTTAATGGAGTCTGTTGTAAAATATTTCTTTTAGTTTCTTGTTTCTTGAGGTTTTAGATTACAAAATGCTGTTGAAGCTGCATATTTCAATCTAAAGGAAAATTTCCTGGCAGGTTTTCAAGAGTGGACCGCTATTTTTATCATCTAAAGGTGCGTATTTTAACCTTTTTGTTTTGTAATTTTTACATAGACTGAATCATAAATAGGGAGAAATGCAAACAGACAAGTGTTGTGATGAATCATTTTAAACTTGTGACAATTGTACATGGCATTTGTTTCCAGAACTAGAAGACATCTGTCTGATAAGTATTTTGCTGAAAATATGTAATGAAAGAGGTTTTTAGCTGCTTTTATGGTGCTAATAGCTTTTTTCCTTTATATAATCAATAGTCCTGCCAATATTGTTACATTAGGAGGGAACCATGTTTTCAGGGTAGGTAGTAGTGTTACTTTACTACGTGACTTGGAATCTTAACTGTTTTAGAGCCTGTTTTTAACATTTCATTATCTTAAACTGTTTTTTCTTTTTATAGGAATTGGATGGACATCCTGGAAGAAGAGATGGTTTATTTTAACACAAACTTCACTTGTTTTTTTTAGAAGTGATCCGGTAAGTACTTGCATTATTGTAAATAGAGTCTATCTGTGTGTGCATGTTTGTCGTAATTATTTTGCCTGGCTTTTATGCTTTTAAGGGAAGTTTTACAGTTACCTAGTCAGTCCTAGTGATACAAAACTCTAGTGTTAGAGGATTGGGAAAAGAAGTAGAATTCATATGGACTAATATCACAATTTATGCGTTGTCATGATTATCTATGTATTTATGTCATTTTTCTTCCTGCCCGCTTTTACCTTCTTTCCCTACAATTCTGTTGCATTATAAGGTTCTGAAAATTCCTGTTGTTTTATTTTTCAGAGTGCTATTCCTCCAAAGGGAAGTGAAGTGAATTTGACCCTTGGAGGTATTGACCTCAACAATTCAGGCAGGTTGGCTTGCTTTTGGAAATTGATGTTATATTTTAATTCAGTTTCTTCTTCCCGTTGTTACTGTGAGGAAAGTTAGAGTGGTTTACTGATCATGTAATTATTCCTTTGGACAATTTCTAGTGTGGTAGTTAAAGCAGATAAAAAACTCTTGACCGTGCTCTTTCCTGATGGTGGTCGTGACGGACGAGCCTTCACACTTAAGGTGCTTCCAATACGCTTTGTTTACTTTCCCTTTCTGTAGGTTGATGTTACTTTTGGTTGCATTATTGGAAACATATATTCTATTTTCTGTCTTGCCTCTGTGCCTTTGTCCTGCTGCATGTTCTCAGAGCATATTTTCTTTACTTGCGAAATTGGTGTTTTCTTCACTCAAAAAATATATGACTGAAAAAATTACAGAAATTTCTGCTATAAATGAGAACAGGAACTTTCATTTTTAGTAATTAGGACCAATCTAAGTCCAAAAGAGATAAACTTTAAAAGAAGTTGGAACACAGTGATATTGTCACAAAAAAAAATCCAGTTCCCTTAAGATTTACTAAAATGTCTTATGATAATAGAACTTTTCCAAAGCTGAGGAAGTTATGATTAGTTGATTAATTGATAACATGTTTTAATGGTCCTTCATTAAGTTGAATTTTTGGTTGGAACCATTGGTGGAAATTGCATTGCTATTGCAAATTTTGATGCCATCTTCATCAAGGCTTGTGGTACGAAAATAGAAACAGTAGTTATATAAGCACTAATTTGTTGTATAGGACTAAATATATCTTTGCATTCTAGTGATGATTGATTTCTGATGCTCTTTGATGGAGTAGAAACCTAGAAAATTAGCAAGCTTGAGAAGATTCAACCTCTTAGGGAAAAAGTTTGAACAAGAGAGTTTATCTGATCTTGGTTTCCAATTTTCACTTGCTGTGAATGTAATAGGGTTACATTTATTGGTGCCACAGGCTGAAACCTTAGAGGATTTATATGAGTGGAAAACTGCATTGGAGACTGCTTTGTCACAAGCACCTAGTTCTGCTTCTGCGATGGGGCAAAATGGCGTCTTAAAGAATGATCAAACTGAGGCAGCTGATGGTTCTTTAGAAGAGTGTATGCTCTTTATTTAGTTATTTTTTATTTCTACTGTTTTATTTTGCAGTTATTTTGGTACTGATTAATTGCACTTTATCTGCCATGTCTTTAGCTTAGCTTTAAAAATTGAAGAGAGTACATTTCTTGGATATGTTCATAATTTAATTGTTTATCTGTTGGTAACATGATAAATCCAGTGAAACTGATTTTTCTTGATGGTTATTTTAAAACTCCTGTTTGTTGTTTAAAGATAAATGTACTGCAGATTGGCTCTGCCATGTTAATGAGCAAAGTAGCATAATTCTTCTGTATGAATAATTTTTTCTTTTAATATTTTTTAAGCCATTCTATATTTGTTCTTGGTCATGGTGATTTATTTCTATCAAAGCTCTACTTTGTAACATTAGAATTTGGGACATTATTTGTTCAGAGATGTGTTACAGTGCTTTGAATTTTAACTACTTGTCTGCTGTAGTTCTTTCTCCCATCCTTTAGATTTTTAAATTTTCTCTGTGTTTCTTTGTAGTGCCTGCTGTGAAGTTTCCAGTCATTGGTAGACCAATTTTACTTGCTTTGGAAGATGTCGATGGAGCTCCATCTTTTTTGGAAAAAGCCCTTAGGTTTATAGAAGAGCATGGTGAGTCTTTCTTTTCCATATTCTTTCTGAAAGATTTTCCTTAAGTAAATGTTCTTCCAACTCCAAGGTTACCTGAGGTAAATCAGTGAATTATCGTGGAGCAGATAATACTAAATGTTGGAATGTCCTGGTTACTGTTGCTCTGCCAAATGTTTGCATTTGGGTATGACCAAACAATCAACAACATGAATGTTTACATGTATAATAGCAGGATTGCTTATATATATATATATATATAAGGAACTCTTTTAGGAGAATGTCACCATCTGTCCAACTTCCAAAACTGGTTTACTTTCTCCTGCTGTTAAATTTGTTTATGATGGAACAGGGCCATTTTTTATATTTACTCTGGAATGCTCTACGTTATAGTGATTTGATGTGTTTTCTTTCATTAGATATATTTCTGATCATTTGAAAGTAACATAACAGGTGTCACAGTAGAAGGGATCTTAAGACAAGCTGCAGCTGTTGACGATGTTGAACACAGAATTCGGGAATTTGAGCAGGGTTTGTTTGGATATACCAAGTTCCATGACTAGTGACTAGTCTCAATTTTTTCTGTCGTTAATTAGCATTGCTGGCGATTAGGTCCTTCTGTCACGTTTTTATATTTTCATGTTCTGATATATCGGTTTTTGAATTTGTTCTTAGTGTAAACAAAGAAGTCAAAGTTGCATGGTGGTTCCACATTAGAAATATTTTCTGTTCATGGTCCTTCCTCTGTATTCTAAGAGTTTCTGAGTCAATTTTTCTAATTCAGGAAAAACTGAATTTTCTCCGGGTGAGGATGCACATGTTGTAGGAGATTGTGTTAAGGTAACTCCCTGTAGTCACAACAGCATATTGATTTCTTTATGTTGGTTACAGCACACAATACATTATTTCTTATCATCTTTCATGCTATTGTCTAGTATGTCATCCGGGAATTGCCCTCCTCTCCTGTACCTGCATCTTGCTGCAATGCCCTTCTAGAAGCATGTCGTAAGTTTGCTGTTGGTGATATGCTTTTGCTATCCTTGTCTGTTTGCTTTGCTCTTTTTAGTTGGTTACATTGTACATTCTACAATAGTAGTGCTTACGGAGTTTGGTGGAGATTACTTTTATATATGTTATGTACAAAGCCTTTGTCTATAGAAAATGCTGACATCAAACTGCATGGTTTGGTTCATCAAATGAGTTTTTGTCTACCACTGCAAATAGACACTGTCAATTTAAGATAAAACAAATAGAATTTGAGATGTAGGTTTAAACTCTTAAATGTCTGAAATTTTTAAACAAAGTAAAGTTCAAAAAGTTCTCCATGATTTACCCGCATCACTTCTGTTCATTTTTGCTGATTATTTTATTGGATATATGAAAAAATAATATCATCCACAACAGTAGAATAAAAAAATTATACAAATCTATGTTTGCATTTAAATGAGCTTTAATCTGAGATATGGGTACTGAAAAATCAGTGAAACATGTTAAATTGGGGTCTTGAAAAGTGGAGATATTTAGACCTTGAAATTTGGGCATTGATTGTTGATAAGTTCAAATTAGTAAATTTGCATACATATGTACAGCAGGATAAAAATATACCTGATTTTGGCATAAATAAACAATTGTAGACCTGACAATCCCTGGTGTTCCACAAACTGGAGGTTATCCAATGCACTTTGTACAAGCCACTTGCTTTGGTGTAAGGTGCTACGGACTTTATATTACTATAATTTACTTATGGACACCAGAATGTGTAAATATTTCACCATTTGTCAATATACGTACATCAATTATGTTATGGTCAAGCACCATCACAATTAGATTTTTGAAGCTTTCAAGTTCCTTAGAAAGTATGTGTTAGATTAAAGACTGAGAATTGCGTTGCATTCGGCTAAGCCAAAGTTTTTACTTTACATTACTGTTGCTAGATAAGCAGTAACGGAAGGCCTATTTTTCAGATGATCTATTTTGGTTGTATGTGACTATTTGAGCATACCCCAACTTAAGTTATCACTGTAATAAGTTGGTAAACTTCTTTGTAGACATTCTAGAAATTACTTGTCTTATTCAGTTTTTGTTTTCTAACAATATATGGAAATTTTAGAAGTTGTTTTACATTTATTAGGAACTGATCGCACTAATAGAGTCAATGCCATGCGTACTGCGATATGTGAAACCTTCCCTGAGCCAAATCGGCGCTTGCTGGAGAGGTAGTTGTCATATCAACTTTATATGCATTTTATTTTCTTTCTCTGTTGTTCCTTTTGATTTCATGTCAGGTTGGAACTAGTGAATGTTTCTCTCTTACTATTGTTTTTTCTGTTTAATGATATGATTCTAGTGGCCATCCTGTCAGCGTTAGTTGGTATCTCTTTTTCCTATCCAGTTATATATTACTTTGTCAGCGTTACTTTCTCTCTTACTATTTCCAAAACAAACCTATATTAATATATTATGGAAGCTTTTGCATAAAAGTACTATTATCCTTCCATTTCCTACTCGTTATCAGCTAGATGCTTATGTGTTTCATTCGTTAGTAAAATCAGTGATAAATTTTTTTAAGGGTTAATTTCTTGACCTCCCTTCAGGTTAGCCTTAATTGCACTGTAACTATTTCTTTTGGAATATGCGAGGAAATCTCTCTTTTTACTGATGAATTACCATTAAATTTAAATGATGAAAGTTATTAACACAAAATAAAACTCAAACTTTAGGAATTTATATAAAGAGCCTTAAGATATTTTCCTTCTCAATCTGCCATATGTCCAGTTACTCCACCAACCCAAGAAACAGACTGATTTGATTAAATTGTCACTTTCTCTACTTTCTTGCCCTTAAGTTTTCATCACAATACTTGTGTTTTTGAGATAATACTAGCACCCGTGGCTATGCAATTAAGCAAGCCTGTTTTGCACAATACCACCAAGTTGGGTAGCTTCCTCTGTACTATCTTTCATCTTCTCTGTGTATGCATCATGGGTGGTCTCAGTAAAGTAATTTTGTGTTGTGCATTATCAACAGTTCAAGCCTTCTAACATCGTGCACTACAAATTTTTTGAAGCCATTTTGAAGATGATGCTGAGTCTTCTTACAATATTGGGCATTGGAATGCATATCTTGAACTGTCTTCACACATGAAAAACAATATCTTAAGTCTGTCATTAAAGAGATCGTATTGTTGCTATAGAGCCTTTGGACTTCTTAGCCCTCTTCTTCTTTGCCAACATAGCAGATATACAACTTTGAACATAATGGTCAAAAGATGTCATTCTAACTATTTCTAATTTCAAATAGTTGGACAATGATTCTAATGAGACTGCTTATGTAAGTATATCCAAAATATAGCCTGTTTTATCTGGAGAAATCATATAGGTTCAGAAGGTCATCTAGAGAAGTTTGGCAATGATTTTGGTATTCATATTCTATTAAAAGGCTTTCCATCTGTGTTTAAGATTTGGCAGATCAATATTGTTAATTTGCAGGTAAAGAAAGTATGCTCCTTTTTCTTTTAAGTTACACATTTGTGCAGCATTTAAGCACAAAATTGTCATTTAATTCTATTCAGTAATCTTCCCAGCAAATTTTACTTTTTATTGGTCAACATATGTCAAAATAGTAATTTTCATTGATACATTGATAGGGAAGATTCGTAATGAATTCCAACAGCTTCGATAGCAAAGTGTCATTAGGGAAATCAGTGAAATTCATCATTTTTGGAATACCTTTCCTATCTTGAAATCAATTTGTTCACCCTTTTTCTTTTGTTCTCTGTTCACTAGTTTTAATCATTTTTCTCTTGTATGTTCAGAATACTTATGATGATGCGAACTGTTGCTTCACGCAAATCTGAGAATCGAATGAGTTCTTCAGCAGTTGCAGCTTGCATGGCACCCTTACTTCTTCGCCCCCTTCTAGCTGGTGAATGTGAGATTGAAACTAACATTGATGTAGGTGGTGATGGTTCTATTCAACTTCTGCAAGCAGCTGCAGCTGCCAATCATGCTCAAGCCATTGTCATAACCTTGTTGGAACAGTATGATGATATATTTGGGGTAAGCTCTAATTATTTCCTTTTTATTTAACAATTTAACAGTTTCTTTTGGCATGCTTAGGACATGTACACTTACATGGAACAATTGCTTTTAGTATGGCTTAGGACATTTACATTTATATGTTGGGGCCATAAGGCTTTTCTGTAATCAGAGACTTCAGTCTGTAATTGTTATACCACCAAGTGGTACTCGTAATCTGGGAGCCTTTGATGCTCCTAATATATATTATGTTCTCTGGTGATATAATTAATTGTGCATGAATTAGTCCGAAGTTTAAAATCAGCTTTATTGAATTTTATTTGTCTTTTGTTCTATATTTGAATTCCATGTCATTAGTATTTGGAGTTGCTCCATTGATTAAGATGCCATTTCCATTCTAAACATTGACAGTATGATAGCTCCCCTGTGAGTTTGTGCGTAGTGATCTCACTAGAATGGAACAAATATACAAGATGTTGGAATCAGAAAAATAAAAATACAAGTCGAATGAAAACTGTCAATACTGTTGAATGTTATTGGAAATTTTTAGTGATTTAAGCTACCATAGTGGTGATTGAATGTATATTCAGTTATATAATAATATAGTTTTAAAATTATTAAAATCAAAAACATCAATCCTTATTCCATAATACTGTTTTGATTGTCACATTTTAAATTGGTTTTTTACTTTGTCATTTGAGCTCTATTAATTAGTATTCTGTTTTCAGGATGGCTCTGGGTCCCCTGAATTGTACTCAGACTCAGAAGAGAGTGGAAGTGGAACTGAGGAAGCTACTGATGATGATGATGAGTCCTATGAAGATGATGAGCACGACGATGCATCACATGAGTCTGATGCTACATCACATGAGTCTGATGCTGCATCGCGTGAGTCTGATGAATATACTGATGATGATCTTGAAAATGCATCGATTGGATCAAGCAGTGACAGCGGTGACTCTGGACACAGTGATCTGGATGATGACAAGGCAAGTTACTCTTCTTTCTAGCATGAGCACTTTTACTTATCATTTGATGGTAGTGAAAATCTGAGGATAATTTAGAGATGAATGATTGACTCCTCATTTTCCTAGGTTGCGTCTTAATGTTTCGTTATTATTTGTTTTTACATCTGTCATCTTTTAGCTGGAGTTTTTTCTTCCTCTTTCTGTTGGGAGTTAAGAATATTATTTATTGAATTTTTCAATTTCCTAATTTATTTTTATTTTTTACAAAATTGATACCTGAAACTTTTAGTTATTAAGTTATTAAAGTAAAATCTGTACTCTATTTCAAAAAAAAAAAAATATATCTGTACTCATCAAGTGATAGATGCAAAAATTTTTCAACCTGCGTTCTAAACTTTAACTAAAGATTTGGGCTTTCTTTTTCTTTTTTAGACAATCATGTAATTTATCGGAACACCTGAAAGTATAAATTGATAACTAGGTCAAACAATAATATTTAAGTTTGACACATCCCTCCCCATGTGTAAATAGATTTTAATTTACAAATTGCATTGTCAGGCGAATCCGTCACTTAAATGATGTGTAAATTAAATCTTTATTTGGTTACTGCTTCAGATTTTATCGTCCACTGCTGTGAATTCTTAGAACACCGGTTTATCTCTATATGTAATGGGGTCTATGGGTGCTAGGTTGTTTTTTCATCCATTTGACTGTTGTTTCTTTCTAATTTAAAGTTTGTACTTCTTGAATGATGTAGAATTTTAGCTCAAGTTCCAACTCTCCTGCAAAAGGTGATAAGGCAAGAAGAGTCAGTCAGAAGTTGTCATCAAGTTCAATTAAAAATGAGCAACCTCATCACAATAAAGTACAAAGGAGCAAAAGTATTACTAAGAAGAGTGAAAATAAGCAGGCACCCCAGACCAAGGAATCTGCTGAACCGTCAAGAGATGTGTCTAAAGAAACAACTTCAGAAAATAAATCACATAGTCATAGTCACTGCATCCAGAAATCTACCACTATAGGAAATGGCCCTGTAGGACGTAGGCGTCCCACTGTTTGGGGTCGAACAGCTGTGAGTAAAAGTTTTCTGAATTCACAATTTGGCCTTCTGGTTTTGAGCTTAAATTATTATTCATTTTTCCCAAGTTATTAGTATTTTTTTTCCAATAATGTTAATTGTAGCTTTGCAGAAGGGAGTTTTAAATTTATTACAGTTTATATCTTTTAGTTTCTTAACTTGTGCATCTTGTAGCAATTTTAATAGATTTTTTTTTTTTTTTTTTCTATGAGCCAGGCAAAGAAGAACCTTTCCATGGAATCCATTGATTATCCCCTTGAAGAAGAGTAAGTGATGCATCCATCTTTCATGAAAGCAATTTTCTAATAGACGTATGTCTATTTATAATTTTGTGCTCCTTGGATGTTGTTTAGTGTGATCTGACCACACACTAGACACGTTACCTCACCTTAAAGTTTTCACCATAGGTGAAGTTTGATTGTTACATTCAAATTGATTCTAAACCTTGAATATACAAGGGTGAACTTATGGTGTGTTGTGACACAAATTTTGGCAGCATGATGTTCCACTCTTGATTTTGCATTGTGTGTTTATGAGTGAAAGAGAGGAAAAGAGCCTTGATGATTGACTGTAGAAAGTGGAAATTAAACTTTCAAGTTTCGGATGTAATGATTTGTGCATAAAATATATGTCTCTCCCAGATAAAATAAATTACGTGCAAATTTTTTTTCAAAACTTGCTTCTTTTTGTGACATTTTTAATTTTTCTGGTCTATATCTTTTCACCTATTTTTCAGGGCTGACATTGCGGAGCTTGAGGCCAATAAAATTGACTTGGAAAACAAAATTGCTGCCGAGGTAGAAATTTTTTGGTGTCAATTACTAAGTATCCTCTATTTGATTTGGATTTTTTTTTTCTCTTCTCATTTTCTGTATTATAGGTAAAGGGAAATGAGATCCTGCAAGCCAGTTTGGAAAAACGAAAGAAGACCTTGTATGAGCACCGTCTAGCTCTTGAGAAAGATGTACGTTTCATTTGGGAATATTAACATTTTCAGGAATTTTTTTTTTTTTTTATAAATTTTCCCCACTCATGCTAGGATACTTATGTGGTCTGGAAAAGTAAAGATGCTTGCCCGTTAGTACTTTCAATAATTGGTAGAAATCTGCTAATCAATTTAGTTCTAAATAGCTGTCATAAAATGTGGTGTAGAAGAGTAATTAGAACCAGTTGTATACTAATTCTTTCGGGAGAAACTTGACGTGAAAGCACTTGTGAGTCTTTGGTTCATAATAAATGAGGCTGAAATAATTTTATTATTTGAACAAGGACTTAAAGATCAGCATTTGATGATCCAATTATCTTTAATACTTCTCTCTGTCTCTCTTTTTGTTCTATAAGATTGTATGTTATCTTGATCTGTCTTCTTTTGCACTCTAAAAGCTCATCAGAGGATGAAACCTACACAAGTTCTACAACAACTTCCTTGACATTTGAATATTTTGGGAATGTGGTATCTATCCTTTTTCCCTGGGTTGGTGAAATATTAGTAATAAACAGTGAGTTACTTGATGAGTGCAGGAAAGTTTCTGGAAATTAAACCACTGTGATGTTTATGATGCATCGAAGCTACTTTCAGCAGTTACAATTTACACACCAACTAAATGTTCTAAGATAATTGTGTGTGAAATGTATTATATATTTGTTTTGTATGTTAAATTTGAGTGCACTGTAGTTTTGGAAATTGTCAACAGTTTATTGAACTTGTTGAGGAAGACCCAAATGAAACAATAGTTAACTGTTCTTACAGGTGGGTAGACTACAGGAACAATTGCAAAAGGAGAGAGATAAGAGGGCAGTTTTGGAAGCAGCACTTAGCGCTTCCCAGGGGTCCTTACATATTCCATCTACGATTGATGAAGAGGTCAGTTTACCTCACATTTAATTGATATGGTTTTCTTGATCATGCATCAATTTTTTGACATGCAATCTGTTGAAAGACGAAAGTAGAACTCAAAGAAATTGCCCAGACGGAGGCAGACGTTACCAATCTGAAGCAGAAAATTGATGATCTTGGAGTGCAGCTTAATGAACAGCTCCAGAAGAATTGCGGTTCCACAGGTGATTCAGGCAATCAGCTCCAGCAGACCTCTGCAAAATTGTAAAGTCTTTATTTACTTTTCTTTTATTTCAAATCCCTCTTTTGAGTGTTTGTTTTAGAATTTTTCTTAAATTAACGTTGGGTTATATACGTATTGCAAGTCTGGAGACTAGGTGCATACTGAATTTGTACTCGACATGTTTATTCACAACATTTTTGCACAAATCATTGTGCTTCCCAGCAGATAAATATATTTAAATGGTGGCTGTCTATTATTTTATTGTTTGCACCCTGACTGTTTTCCTTTGTTTTTCATTTTGTTCTATCTATTGAGTTTTAATTTATTCTATTTGTGGTGCAGGAAGGACAAAGAAAGGGATGGTGATGTGACTGCTACTTCACATGGTTTTGAAAAATCAACAAGCAAGGTAAACATATTGGCACTCGGCAGGATACGTCACTGAAGAATAAATTTCTTTTCTTATAAAAATAAACCAGTGTTAGTGGAAATTTGCTAGATGAGTTTTGGAGATTATATAATGAGTGGTAAACACAACTTTGTTGTACATTTAACTGGCAAATGAAGTCTGGCTATGTTAGTAACGTAAAACCAACTTATTTCTATTCAAATATTAAATTAAAGAAAATAGCATCTACCTATGGTTATGCAACAGCAGGTCAAAGTTTACCTCTAAAGCTTTTACCATTGGAATTGTAGATGTTCTCCCTTCACATTTAATTCTGAAATCTAAATCATGGAAGTGAAGTTGTATATTGTTATATTTACTCTGTTGAAGGAGTGCAATCGATGAGTTTTATGTTTTGTTGATCCTGATCTGGACAGGAGGAGCCAGACATCTTGAACAGGATTTCAATGGAGGAGCCAAATTTTCTTAAACTTAGAAATTTAAACTTTCTAAAGGTATGGGATTTTACCATCTAGGGAAAGGGTCAACCTAAATTTTTCGGATAAATCTCTGTGAATGCACAACATGACTTGTAATTTAGTATGCAGATAGAATCTCGAATTTATTCTGAATCTAATACCTAATGTACTTTTTACATAACGTCTTCATCTACGAAATGGAGTTCTTTACATCTATGGTTCTCTAGGAAATTATCATTAATGAATAAATGAATGCTGAAAGTTATGATGAGATGGCCCCTCGGACATAGGTCCATCTGAATATCCGTGGGTTTTGTATGTGTGGCATTTTTGGATGCTTTTACTAGAGCAAAGATCTTAGAATTTGAATTAGATAAGAAAATAACATAAAAATGAAGAATAAGAAACCAAAAAAATCTGATAGGCAAGCGGGATGTAAGGTATCAATCGCTGAGATGTAAAAGTAAGTGTTTAACAATATTACAATTCATGTTATTATAGAATTCTATATGATGTAGTATTGATTGAACTGACATCAGGGTTTTGGTGCGACAGGATACTTACCAGGATGGTGTAGAAGAAAGTGAGAATGAAAAGAAGCGAGATTCAGCGCATAATAGCAACTCAAAGCCTACAGTTCCAACAAATTCCAAGAAATCTGGCACAAAGGGTGAAGTAGGTTGATAATTTTGATTATGCTGTCAGTCTAATTTAATTCAATAAGTAGGTCGATAATTTTGATTATGCTGTCAGTCTAATTTAATTCAATATCTAGTAGGCTTTGAATCCAGGATTTTTCCAACTTCCGAAAGTTAGGAGCACTGAGTCACTGAATAACTATGATTTTTTGCTTTTATTGTCTATAATTGTTCAATTCTTGCACAATTATGATCTACAAATGGCCGAAATGTCTTGTAGCGTAATTTTATTTCACATCAGATAGTTTTACACTCTTGATCTTTTGTTTGCACCCCAGGGGGGCAACTCCACATCTTCTGCACTGACAAAGTTGACAAACCGGCTCCACTTTCTGAAGGAAAGGCGCAGTCAAATAGCAAATGAACTCCAAAGTAAAGGTCCAGGTCAAGCTGTCCGATCCCAAGATAAAGGTAGAGGATCAGAATCCCAACTATTACTTGAGAATGTAGATAGATAATTATCAAGTATCAGATGATCAATCTGTTTCACATTCAGAAGGTCGCCAATCACTACAAAGCCAGGACGGAGTAGTAGGAGCAGAAGGCCAAGCTCAAAAAAGTTCGGAAAAGTTCAGGAAATCACACAGCCATTCTCATGTGGATGAAGGCAGAAAAACAGAAAGCCAACGCCTTCAACAACAATTGGACAGAGGAAGATCTGAAAGCCATTTGTCCTACGATGCCGACAAAAGTCAAGCTCCCACTTTCTCCAGATGATACATCTCAGGTCTTATTTAATATCTCAGTCATTATTCTTTATGTACGGCCAGAGATGGATTGTTATCAGCAATGTTGAATATTGATCATGGTGTTTAGAAGACGAGGAAATCTGTTGTATTAGAACCTTTACATAATTGAATTGGCGCCCATACTAGAGGCGATGTTTAAGTCCAGATATTTCCACACCATACCGGAATAGCCGGGATGTACAGATCAACCATCTTCTTGATGTTAATCATGGTTGTTGATTTTTTTTCTTTCCTTTTTCCTGGTTTAAATACAAACTTGTATAGTAATTTGAAATTGTATGGGCAAACGCAGTCTTTTAATTTATTTGAAGTTTGTCTTTTAATTTAGAGTAAATTATAGTTTAGCTACACATTTGAAACATAATTACAGACGGATCAATATTTTTAGTTTTATTACAATCAACCCCCCTCTGTCAGGGAATTTCCATCAAATTTAACAGTCAACCATATTAATATTATTAAAATACCAAAATACCCCCATAATAAAAAATAAAATAAATAGAAAATTTATTTATAAAAATAAAAGTGAAAAAATGGTTTTTTTTTTTTCATCTGAATCCAGCAAAAATCACCTCCCTCTCTCTTCTTTTTCTTCTCCTTCTTCTCTTTTTTTTTCTTCATCTTCTTCATTGGAACCCGATCGACGTCTGGAAGCTTAGACGCCTAGTCTCTCACCTCTCTCTCTCTCTCTCTCTCTCTCTCTCTCTTTTCTTCTTTTCCTCTCTCTTCTTCTCCTTCTTCTGTTCATCTTCTTCATCGGTCGATCTGGGTTTGGAAACCCAGATCCAGAAGTCTGGGTTTGCCAGAAGCCCAAATCTGGGTTTGAAAACCCAGATCGGTGTCTGGGTTTCCATCCAAACCCAGATGTCTTGGCTTGTCAGACGTCGATCTGGGTTTTCAGATGATGTAGGTCTGGAACCAGACTGTGACTCGACGTGGATCTGGGTTATCCGCATCAGTGTCTGGGTTTCCAGATCGGAGCCCAGACTGCATCAGTGTGTTTAATGATGATGGTAATGATTTTTGTTTGAAAATGACAGTAGTTTTGGTTTCTGTTGATTATTGATGATGTTGGACTCTTGTTTGTATTATTTGTGTTGATGATTGTTTGTGTAGATGGATCATTGTTGATGATTTTGATGTTTGGTTCGAACGAACCCAGATGAATCTGGATTCGAAGGAGAAGAAAAGAAGAAGAGAAGAAGAAGAAAATGAGAAGTGAAGAAGAAGAAGGAGAAGAAAGATGAAGAACAAGAGAGATGGTGACCGGTCGGTGGGGTTAAGAAAAATGAGGGAGAGATTATTAAAACAATTCATTTGAAAAGAAAATAAAAAATAATATAAATAATATTGAAAAGACAATTTTACCCCTTCAACTGTTATCTCTGACCAAAATGAAGTAACGACGGGTGGGTTTATTGTAATTAAAGTAAAAAGTTAATTTCGATTGTAATAATGTTTCATTTGGGTAGTTAAATTGTAATTTGCTCTTTAATTTATTTGAAGTTGCTAGGTAGGCGCTCTGCCGGGAAAGCGTAATACAGTGAAGTGCAAACTATACAATTATGGTCATTTTTTTATTCTCAAGTGTTTGTAGTCTTTTTTTTAAATTTTTTTTTTAAATTAATTATTTAGCATACAACATACTGCAATATGATTTGCAAAAAATATTTAATATATACAATTGTATAATATTATAATACTTAAATATGATCGGTATGAATTATTATGATTAGTATGAATTATTGATTTGAGTTGCTGAATGTATTGTTGACTTTTTAATTTTTATACAACAATATTGATCAAATCGTCTTATCTTGGTGTAAATTTTTAAGTGACCTTATTACAAATTGAAAAAAGAAAAAAATTATGGCAAAATTTTGAATTTAAATTATATATATACACAATATAGAGTGCCGTCCGACCTTAGATCATCAAAGGTGATGGTGTGTCTTTTGACCTTAGATTTGGTAGACACATTCTCATTTTATAAAATTACGATTTCTACACTACAAATTTTATAAGGTAGACAAATAAATAATAATGAGAATGAACTTTAATGTGTCTTCCAACCTTAGACCATCAAAGGTGATGGTGTGTCTTTTAACCTTAGATTTGATAGACACGTTCTCATTTTATTTAGATCAATAAATAAATAATGAGAATGAACTTTAATGTGTCTTCCAACCTTAGACCATCAAAGTTGATAGTGTGTCTTTCAACGTTAGATTTGATAGACATCCACATTTTATAAAAGTACAATTTCTACACTACAAATTTTGTAAAGCAGATAAATAAATAAATAATGAGAATGAACATTAAAGTGTCTTCCAACCTTAGACTATCAAAGGTGATGGTGTGTCTTTCAATCTTAGATTTTAAATACATGTTCTTGTAAAAATCATTTTAGTCTCTAAGTTTCGAGAAATAATCAAAATTTTAATTATAATTCAAAAAATAAAGTAAACCTTAATTTTTGAAAAAAATATCAAATTAATCATTAACGTCAGTCAATTGATGGTCAAAAATAATGGAAAACGTGAAAAAACTGGTTTATCTTTGGACTCCGTGCATAAATAGTAGATTTTAGTTATAAATTTCTTAGACATATATGATTAGGCTTTAGTTGTAAATCTTTTACGCGTATATGGTTAGGTTAAAATTTAAATGAACATTTTCTTATTTTTCGTTATGATTAATTGTCAGTTGACTGGATGGATAGACTAATTTGACACTTTTTAGAAAAATTAATGATCATTTTATCATTTTTCGAAATATAGTAAAAAATTTAACCTTTTCCCAAAATCTAGAGACTAAAATGATTTTTACTCTATATAAAATTACAATTTCTACATTATAAATTTTATAAAGTAGATAAATAAATAAATAATTAGAATGAACTTTATGGCTAAGAAAGTCACAAATTATCCTTGAATCTTCGTTTCGCCTAAGAAGAAGAAATTTGAGCGGTTTATTTATTTGACTATTTTTTAAATTCCTTACACAAGAATGTGTTATAAAAAGTGAAAAAGGAACTTGTTTACTTTCTACTAAACTCCAGCATTTTTTTTTTTTTTTTTTTTGCAATCAAATGGCATGCACAAATCAAAAATTAAATCATCAGTCCCAAAATAATCTTATTTCCACCCTGAAATTTTGTTGCATCGCATTGGTTCCATGAAAAATCTTTGTAAGGATCACTATCTTGATTTTCAATAATGTTACTTTGCCTAAATTGATATCCAAATATGGTATTCAAATGATGTGGTATCATTTAAAAGAGTTTGCTTACCTTGTTTTACTACTAATCTTATTTCTCAATTGGAATCCTTAGATTATAACTATCTCATCCAACTACATAATAATTCATCAATTGTCACGAGAGAAATGATAATAACTTCAATTTTAATAGGTTAATTCTCATATTTTGTAGGATGTGACATCATTTGCATAAAATAGTATTAGAGTGAAGATAGTTGTATCCCGTAAAATTGAATGTGCACTCCTTTTATAAATGCATTTATTAAAAATTATTTTAAAGAGTTATAATTTATAGTGATAATTACTTTAATGTGAAATACATTATTTTTTTTAATTTTTATATCATATATTTTAAAATAAACTTCATCAAAACTTTTTAATTTTTTTTTTCTTTAGGTAGAATATTTTCAAAAATATTTAATAGAACATACTTACCAATGGGATTTATTTACAATTTTGGTGAGGCGCTGTATATAAGCAATATGTTCCACCTTTGAATGGCGGCCCAGCATAACCTTGGACTGGTGTTAGTCAACGGTCCCAATTTAACGGGGATTTCGTAGTACAAAACTTGACACGTGCCCACCACAAGTCCACAACAATTCGAAGCCAGAAACAATAAGAACAAACAAACACATACAAATAAATTACTTCAAACAAAAAAAACAAAAAAAAAAACACGTACAAATAAAAATAAAAAAGCAGTGAAGGAAACCATCACCCATTTTGTAACACGATGGCAAGAAGAGGGTTGAGGTGAGAAAAGAGCACAGTGCGTCCTGCCTCGCAACTAAACAACTTAAATGAATTTGACCCATAGCTGACAATCAAACCAATTTCCCATTTTCTTGGATTCAAACCCATAATTTAAATTATCAGATCAATAAAATATTAATTATAATTTAGATTTTCACCGGTTTTCGTTCTTTATTATGAAATAATTATCAATTTATAAATATATATATATCTGTATCGTGTAAATCTCGATCTTAATAAGTTATTAGACTTTGAAAAGGAAATTCACATTGCACCTAATGCTAATTGCAACTGACTTCATTGTAGCTTCATGTTGCAACAAACTCAATTATTGTAGCTTCATTAATGAATAAAATTTTTGCTCTTCCTTTCCATTAGATGAAAACAAACTAAAAATGAAATAGTCAGGAAAAAAAAAAAACTAATAATTAAATTTTTCATCATCATCGTCATCACCATCACCATCCTCATCATGATGATCAGAAATCCTTGAGGAGCTTCCTGACCTGTTCAAGAGTGACAAACAAGACCACAGTGAAGGGTCCCTGCCTGGAAATAGTGGGAATAAAACCCTTGTAGAGAGCCAAAGGACCCTCAGACCTCACAGTCTTCAAAGCACAGTCAATGGCACCCTTGTACGGCGCCTCCTTCCCTGCCTCCACCTTCATGTTCATAACCCTCGTCTTTATCACATCCACCGGGTTCGACGCCACCGACGCCACGAACCCCGCCGCGAAGCTCGCCGTCACGTGCGTCCCCAGGCCGTCCTTCATCACCCCCCTCTCCAGAATCGCCTCCTTTATCTGATCGTACGACGCCAGCTGCGACGCCGTCACGATCATCGCCCTGTTCACCGTCAGCGACGACCCCCGCCACAGGCTCGTCACGCCCTCCTGTCTCGACATCTGCCCGATCGCGTCGATGACGCTCTTGTAATTCCGCCGCTGCGCCGGAGGGAGCCGCCCGTCCGCCTGCATCCTCACCATCGCCACGTCCGCCGGGTTGCCAACCGCCGCCCCGACGGCGCCGGCGATGAGGCCGGCTGATATCTTGCTGACCAAGGGCATGGTGTTGGTGTCCTTGTCGGTCCACTTCTGCTTGAGAACGTCGTAGAGGCCCATGCGGGTGGTGGAGTAGAGAGTCTGGCGGAGGACGGTAGCGGAGACTCCTGAGAATAAGGCGGCGACACCTTCGCTCTGGACGATCTTCATGCCGACGGAGATAGGACCAACACGCGGCGGCGGATGAGGAGTTACGTAAGTGGTGGGAACGTGTACGGCGGCGGAGGTGGAGTGGAAAGCGAGAGCAGGGCGGAGAGCATGGAGTTGTTGGGAAACGACGGCGTTTTCGCCTTGGAGTTGCATTCGAACTTTGATGAGATCGAGAGGGTGCGTGGAGCAGCCTGCTACGATTGAAGCGATGCCGCCTTCAGCAAAACCTTTCACGCCCATTTTTTGTTTAATGTTTTTGAATTCAAGTGTTGAAAAGAGAGAAAAGCGGAGGAATTGGAGTGAAGAAGAGAGAACAGAGACTAGTATTTATAGTAGGAGTAAACGCGTACGCGGTAGTGGTGGTCTTGGAGAGAAGCCCTAAACCTGCTTCGTTTTTACCAACTAATTTAATCAATTAATAGTTGATAGTTTCCTCTGCTTGACCTTGACCTTTCTCATTTCTGCGTTTACGTGTACATTCAATTCCATGGGACCACTTCAATCATATAAGCTCTTTTTCTCTTCTCTTTCCGTTTATAAAAGAGAATAAAGCAGAAGTTAAGCTTTAAATTAATTTCATTTTCGTTCTAATTGTAGGATAAGTCGATCTCAAATGGGGTAAGCCAGCCCCAAGATGTACTTCCAAATTTTTTTCTGCTTTTATTTTCAATGTGATATACTTTCAAATTCTAATTGTCTTTTTTTTTTTTTTTTTTAATCTACCTCTTCTTTTTTAAGATTATTTTTATTTATGAAATAATCACTTACTTCATAACAAAAATCAATAATATCCTTATTCTAATAATAATTTATTTAAAATTTGATTTTTTAATTTATAAAATTATTATTAAAATAAAGACATTGACCTTTTATTATAAAATAGGTAATTATTTTGTACACGAAAGCAATCATATATGAAACCTTAGCCTAATATGTACAACATAATTCAAATTTTGTCATATAATTCTTTTATAAATTCATAGGAAAAATGATTTTTTTTTTTATTATGTAATTTGAATTAATACTCAAAAAATTTTTATTTAAATAATAAAAATTTTAAGTATTAATTCAAACCGAGGGAGAAATGAGATGAACCCTAAATTCATCGATATCGCACAAATGTTTACGAAACATATGTTAGATAACAGGAAGAGAGCCATAATCGATAACGTTTTGGATGTTGATTTTACATTAGATGTAATCAAATGTTAGATTCTCACAGGGGGCAATTTCTCTGTGTTTTCTCCATGTGTCCTCCTATAAAGGGCCTTTCTTTTTATGATTTTTTTTGACAGGTTAAATCCTCTTGTTGCTTAATTCAACCAGTAAGGCGACATGTAGAGCTTTTTTGGTGACGGCTTGGTTGATTTGGAAACGCAGAAACCTGATCATTCATGGTTCTGCTATTAGTTCTTTGTCGTGTTTATGGGAGCAGACTATGGATATCCTTCACAATGTTGATAACTCAACTGAGTCTTCTAGCAGTTCTTCAACTTCATGTATCAGACCTGTGCATTGGATCCCTCCTCCCCATTTGTTTCCTAAATATAAATGTGGATGCAGCTATTGATGTAGATAGATGCCGAATTGGAATGGGTGCATGTCGTTATCAGACACATGGAAGCACATTGTGTTGCAGCAGCTGCCTTCAATACTAAATGCAGAAGTAATCCAGTTTCAGCATAAGCAACAGCTATTCTACAAGGGATCTTTTTTGCTGCTAACAGTTTTTCTTTGCCTACCTTGGTGGAATCAAACTCCTTACAAGTTGTTAATTTATGTAATGGAAATGGGGGGGGTCATTTGGAATAATCTGAACAACATAATTTCTGATATTAAGATAGGCCTAAACAGTCCCTACATCAATTCTTTGAGACATGTACCACCTAGAGCTGCCAATAATGTAGCTCATGGGATTGCTAGATGTGCTGGTAAATAGAATACACCCATTTTATGGATGAATTGTTTTCGAACTTGGTTTATCAACCTAATTGCTAAGGATGTAAAGAGTTCATCCTCTACTTATATTCGCTGAATAATGTTTGTTTCTTACTCAAAAAAAAAAAAAAAGTTAGATTCTCAAATCATGGATTTTACGTTGAATTGTACAAAATGAAAACGAATCGTCAACAAAAATGATTTGCGAAACGCCCAACCTCATTTTTATACTATATAAAATCTTCAACAGTGAAAAGTCACATCAAAAAATCCGGGCGGAAAATCTCCGTTCCAGACCCATTCCCCAACCATATATATATATATATATATATTTCCACGTGTCCTATATCACGAAATTTTTATTGTTTCAAATTCAATGTTGGGAGGAAATTAATTGAAGCTCGAAAGCGTCCCGGAAATATTCGTAGTCCACTTTCCACAGTAATCGAACAGGAAAACAAAAAGAAAAATAAAGAATTGATTTCAAGGGAATCAGAATACTACTTGTGTAATAATAATAATAAAAAAAAATCAGAATAAAGTCTATATATATAAAACATACAAATTAAACATGTAGATGTACAAGTTAAATATTTTACATCATAAACTAATCAAAATTTGAATGTTAAAGCTTGCAATTTATTTATTTGAAATTGTTCAGTTGTGAATAAAGTACCTTAACCTATTATAAATTTGGCATGTTAGTAAAATTAAAAAATGCGAGTTGATTAAATAATTAATTTATTTGATTCTGCAAGGATTGCCATTGATACATGGATGTCATTAAGTGACAGCAATCAATATTCAACGATGCATTACGGTTTGGGCGACTGTTCAATGCTCAATTTATTACGTGGGCCAGATAGTTGGCGCTTGCTAGGGGAGGTAGAATTCAAATGAGAATAAAGATGAAGCAAGCACTCGGCTTTCTCGATTGACTTGATCCGACTGTCTTCCTTGGGTGGCTGCGGCACTTGCGGTCTTTGTTGGACTTGACCCGGTTTGGGTTCCAAAGGTCACTCATCTCTTGACTTCGCTACGTCGAAACAAAGGGAAAAAACCTTGAAAGTATGGGAATGCAACCAAAATATATATCTTTATCTTATACTATATATAAAAAATGGGAAGAGAATTTAGGAGGGTTTTAACTGACAGCTGCAGCCATGTGACATCTGTCACTGTGGATCTTCTGAGGAAATGGCCCGACCTCACCATTCCAGGCATTCCAGCGCATGGTGTCAGCTGAAAAGACATATGGTTCTGATTATTCTGATATATTTTGATTAGTTAGTGTTTGATGATGATATTTGATGAAATTCTTATGATGATTTGAAATTTTATTACTTTATAAAATAAAAATATACTGAATTTTCATTTTTTATACTGTAGTTATAGTTATATTTAGAATTATTATTTATAAAATCATATATATGATAATAAAAGTTATAGTTATACTTAGAATTATTATTATTTATAATAACATATATATGATAATAATTTAAGTAAAAAAATATTGTTAATCTAGTAATATAAATTATAAATAATAATATTTAATTATTTTAACCTTAAAATTTTTTAATTAAAAAAAATGTATGTAAATTCAAGTATGCGCCTTGCACGTGCAATCAAACCTAGTATATATATATTAATTCAATTAAATAAATAATATTATAAGTTCCTTTATTGATTTGTATCATTCTTGTGATTTTATAAGGTCATTTAATCTAAGTTACATTATACATTGTCATATGCTACGTATATTTTATTACCTCCACAAATTTGTTAATTAACATATGAAAGATGAGTATATGCTAAGACATACTCATCATGAGAAGTTGAGTAAAGGATAAACTCATCATGAGAAGTTGTAAGGATTATAGGGGGAGATTTCCTAATATTGCTGATGCAGAAGTTTAACTCTGTGGTCAATTTCTTGAGATGTGGTAATTTACAAAAAGTATGAGGATGGGTTACCTTGATATCGGCATGGTGCCAATTAAAGGTACTTCGACGCTCAAGTTGGAATACAGAATGAAAGTAATTAAATAGAAAAGAAGAAAAAGAGTGTGTACAATTGTATATTGCAATGGTGGCACACTATGAGTGAAGAGGATATGGCTTGTTGAGATCAAAAGGGGATTGTAGTCAACTGTCGTGCAACAATGTAGATGGTGATGTTATGTACTCTTTCGATCTCGAAAAATACGTAAGGAGAATTTAGAAAAGATAGAAAGAAGCAATAGAATAGAGAGAATAAATGTCAATAATTCATTTCATCATCATGATCTCAACAATCACTTGCCACTAGCTTTTATAGGCCGAGACTTGGAATGAGTTACACAGTTAAACAAAATAACAGACAACCTATCAATTAAGCAAAATAATAGGGAAAGTGGTAGGTGGTGCCTGATTCTTTGCAACACACTTATCAGAATAAGATGCCACTAAGGCACAATCTAATTTATTCAATCTAACAAACTTAATTAATGATAACTGTTAATATGAATAGGTCTTCCCCACAATGCAGGACACTTGGATCATCCACCGGTGCCTCGGAACGAACTTTTCATCGCAATAATAACATAACCCTTTCTCTCTCCGCTCCTTGGCTTTCTGTCATGTGATCTGACGAACCGAAGTTGAAGCAGTCTATTGGTTCGACTTGTAAGTTAGAGGCCGTCCGAGTAAGTCGGCTGACGGGTTTGGGATAGTTTTCTGGTTTGTACTATTTTGCTGGTTACAGAAGGTAGTGTTGGTTCTTTGTTGTAGGTGGTTCCGCTCCTCAATGAGGCGAACGACCCTAATAGTTCAGCTAATGTCTTCGACTGCTTCACCTTAATAAAGCACTCAACTAGGTAGTTCTCAGGGAGGTTATTAACGCGATGAGAAAGTCGCTTGAAAGCTTCTTGATATGATTGAATAGTAGTGTCCTGTTTGAGTCTAGAAAGAGCTTCAAATGGGTCCTCATAATCTGTCGGACCGAAGCGATGAAGAATCGCCTTAGTGAACTCGTCCTAGGAGAGTGGCCCTTTGAACTTACTAAGCCACCTATGCCACTGCAATGCAATTCCTTCCAGGTGAAAGGAAGCCAATTGTACCCGTTGATGGAAGGCAATATTTTTGAACTCAAAATACTGCTCTGCTTTATATATCCACCCCGTCGGATTGTCACCTGCAAAGGTAGGAAAATTCAATTTTAAGTGAGTTTGGTTGCGGTTGCAGGCAGTGTTGGTGGATTGATTTTGGGATGAAGTGTGGTTGTGAGAAGATTCCCCATGAACAAAGGATTTACTTCGGTAGTTGGGAGGCTTGTAATAGGGTTGATACGAAGTGCTTGTAATTCTGTGAGGACTGTTTGAAGTGTGGAATTGATTTGGTTATAATTGTTGTTCATGAGTTCGAAACTTGACTCATGACGGGTAAGAATTTCGACGACTTCATTACGAAATTCGGTATTGGATTTGTTACAGGTCTCCATGATTGGAACTTGGCTCTGATACCAAATGTTAAGAGAATTTGTGTTTAAGAAGAGGTTGAGAAGGATGTCAGGCAATTAGAAGGAGGGAAGAGCAGAGAAAGGCTGGAAATTTTGTTTGATAATCGTTAAGTTTTATTACTCACTACATAATTCATATATATACTCTGCTGAAGAAAATTTTTAGCTACAAACAAGGAAGAAAATAAGGAATTGGGGTTGTTAACACCAGCCACTACATGCAGTAATCAAGGAAACAAATAACAAACAACTAACATGGTTGTTAACACATCATTCCACCCTTCTCAAACTATCCTTGTCCGTAAGGATAAAATTTGAGGTATCTCGGGATTTCATCCGTATTTGATTAGTCTAAGTGCGAAAAATCCTCTATCATAAAGAGTTGTGGCCCTTTGAACTTAGCATGCCACCGGTGCCATTGTAAAGCAATGTCTTCGAGGTGAAGAGGAGCGAGTTGGATTTTATGGACGATAGTAGTTTTCTTCAAGTTGAAGTTATGTTTAG
Source organism: Dimocarpus longan (assembly GCA_022984855.1). NCBI lineage: Eukaryota > Viridiplantae > Streptophyta > Magnoliopsida > Sapindales > Sapindaceae > Dimocarpus > Dimocarpus longan. The sequence continues at coordinate 5,705,246 of CM041018.1, forward strand.
ACTTGTAAATCCAACCAGTTGAATTATTGTCATGAAAAATCTCTCCATCGAATATCAGTGGCAGATTGAAATCTATAAAAATTGGTTTTGACATATACGTATCATAAAAAAATAGTGAATTGTAGGGGGAAAATTGTGTTTGAGGGTTCATGGGATTTTTTTTTTTTTAGAGAGAGATATGGAAGGTGAATATTTAATGGGGAAGTTAGTTGTTGTGGTCTTTGATACCAATCTGATATGAACTAATTGGGACACAATTAGGACTGAAAGAAATTTGGGGAAGAAGAAGAACAAAGTAGTAGATAAGAGAGAAGAGGTTTCTAGATGTTGAGCCTAGCACAAAGGTAGACTCAGAGGCTCTGATACCATTGTTATGTACTTTTCTGATCCTGAAAAATACATAAAGAGAATTTAGAAAAGATAGAAAAAAGCAGTAGAATAGAGAGGATAAATGTTAATAATTTATTTCATCGTCATGATCTCAACAATTAGGTGATAGTGATTGAGCGTCTGAAGATATTTTAGCAAAGTACTTGCGATCAATAGTGTTCCAATACGTCTGTAGGTGCTCTCTTTATAAGCAAGGAGTGGACCGTTAGAGGGGGTGAAATGGTAGTTGGATTAAGGGATCCATTCCATTGAACCTCGCCTCTGCATTAATTAGAGGATATTCTCATTAATTTGGTCAAGCCCCTATTTAATAAGGTGTTAGTTGTTTGAGAACCTCTCTTTAATGCAATACATCTGTCTGAGAGTTAATGCTAGTTGTAGGCTTCTGAGACTTCGGGCTTCAATTGGGCTGGATTGGATATTTGGCCAACTGTTGGGCCTTCGTTCTAGGCTTTACTTGCAACCTCATCCATTGGGGTTTGCATTGCCCTAATTTTTACCGCTACAGGGATTGCATCTAATTGTTGTACAGAAGTAGATTTAATTATAAATATAATGTGTTGCTACATATGTAATTATATGAAATATTGTTTGAAAGAATTCCTTTTTGGTATTTTGGGATGTATTTATGTGATGAACCTTATGAAATCAATATAAATGCACGTGTTTATTAATTATGAAAGTGAATTACAATTTTTATTGTAACAAACCTAGCATATGAAAATATACAAAAATTGAGTTTAAAAAAAAAAATTGTAAATTTTGTTTTAGTTTAAATAAAAGACATTTGACGCACTTACATTTATTAATTATGAAAGTGAATTATATATTTTATTGCAACAAACCTAACATATTGGAATATACGAAAATTGTAAATTTGGTTTTTAGTCTAAAATAAAAGACATTTGACGCTGAGCATAGTATTTTGTCTAAGATATTTTCTTGCAACTTGCACATGTTTGTCGTCAAAGATGACTATATATGTTGCAAACATATATTGCATGTTTCTGTAAGCGCACATTATGCATTGTCGTAAACGTCTACCATTTAGCAACGTGCGATATATGTTGTCGTTATATCTAAGACAACATGTATTGTTAGTTGTAAAAGGTTTTTATCCATTTGATGACTAGCATATCAACAATGAGCGGTTGTGTATTACGAAAAGTTTTACCAACACACATTATATGTTGTTGTAAACCTATAATTTGTTGTGTGTGTATATATATATATGTATGTGTGTATATACCTATGTCAAAGTCTCAAATAAAAAGAAAAAAAAAATCTAAGGTGACATAACCTAACAATAGATACAACTGTTGTGCCAAATAAAGTTGGCTCAGCTCCTATCTAAGAAAGAATTGAAATAGTAACTTAAATATTTTCATGGGAATCATTACGAGGAAAACAAATTCTAACAAATTTGTTTATTAATTCAGTTAAATTTCATGATGTTAAATGATCAGTTATATATCATAATTTTGAATCAGTAAGAAAAGATGATAATCATATTTTGTTTTATAACCGAAACCTTTTAAATCAAGTTGAGTGAACTGTGTTTTGAGAGTTGATATATAAATCATATATCTAAATGAAAAAGGCAACTGTAATAACTGACAAAGTTTGGCAGCCATGCATGATAGAAAATACAGTAACACATCCAAATAGAAGTCAATAATGGCACCTAAAACTAGCGTAGTTTACAACAAATGTATAGCGATTTTAAAGGAGAATTGAACTCCAAAAGAATAGAAAAAACAGAGAGAGAAAAACGTCAACGGCAATGGCTAAACTCATTTCTCGTACAACCAACAGCCAATTTTACCAAAAACAACTAGCATTTACACCCTTTTCTTGTCCAAACCACTCTCTTGTATTCTCCCATATATTCAGCTTCAAAAGTCACATTGAATCACCCCATCCCAAAAAAAAAAATAAAAAAGAAAAAAAGAAAGGACCCTCGTGTGAATACCATTCCAAGGGATAAAGAAGTGGACACATCTCTCTCTGGTCACCCTCCCTCCATGATTTTTTGATTGACGGTGTATGTATATGTTTTAGAGGCCAAAATGTGTCGCTAAAATACAGGAAAAAGTGGACGTTGAAATAAAGAGAAACCATCGATCTGGGGCGTAAAATTGGAAATGGAGGTGCAGCGGATGAGACAGTTGATGTTACTGTGGTCTAGACTGCAAAGTACACGCGTGGCTCTCGTGGGTGGAAATCATACCGCAGCCAGGTTTTGCACTCGCTAGGTTTTGTCTTGGCTCACCCGATACCTTTCTCTCCCCATTTCTGCAATCTTTTTCTCTCTTCTTCGATCTTATTTTGATTTGACCCCAGCATTCTTGCATCGCTAGCTCAGCTTCTCCTACAAACCTAACAACAATCAATCTAGTTCAATCTGATTTGCCTATAAATATTCCATTCTGTGCTTCCTTTTATTGCTTCCTTCATGACTCATAATTTACGAAAAATGGCATTCCAGATGGTTGAAGGTCTCAAAACCAAACGCCACGTCAAGAACGACAAACCCTTTTTTGGGATTGGAGGTGGCTATCTCGGTTTGTTTAGCAATGGCTATTTGATCATCAGGATCCCTGATTCCAGAGTTTTGAGGCTTTTTTGCCAATTCTTGTTTCTTGGACTGTTCATTATTTCGCTCCCTTGGTTAAGTTCTAGTCTTGGAGGATCCTTAATTGACGTTACTGTCAATGATCATGAGACCGTGACTGATCATAATCCCATCAACTTTGTCTACTTGCCTTTGCTCTTTCGTGATTTGAAAAACGAAGGCATCGTCAAAGCAGGAGACAAAGCGCTCTTTATCGTAAGCAATGGTGGTGAGGATGCCATTTACAATTCTCAAATCCTGATCGACAACGAAATGGACCTCGTATCTGCCAATGATTTGGATCGTCAAAACGCAATTTCTAAGGATTCATATGACTTGGTCTTCACTCACGGCTACACTGCCACCGCAGATTTCATTGAGAGAGTTCTCAAACAGGGCGGTGTTGCTGTTATTCAAACGAGTGAAAATCCTTCTTCTGCTTTAGACAAGCCTTCCAACTACAAGACAGTGTATCTAAGACAATTCGACGTGACCGTTTTGGCCATGAGAAAAACAAAGGATGCTGAACCCAATTATTTTGCCACACACAGGAGACTCTTGAACTCAAAAGAAGCAAAGAAAGCTGCATTGAAGAAGCTCGAAGATGTTCTCCTTGAACCACCACGTGCAGCCTCAAGAAGGTCAAGCAAATACTTGAAGAAAACCAAATACCTACCAGACTTAATGGGGGACTCTCTTGAGAGCTACCCCCGTCGCGTGTTTATCGATGTAGGATTGCCAAACAAAGAAGGTGGTAGTGGGACAGGATGGTTCGCCAAGAATTACCCAACAAGGAACCGTGATTTTGAGATATATAAGATTGAGACGGTGACAGAGGAGTCATCCGGGAAGGAGGTGCCACAAGTGGCGGAGATTGGGATGTCGAATTGGCTGAAGAACAATGTGAAGGAGGAGGAATATGTGGTGATGAAAGCAGAGGCAGAAGTAGTGGAGGAAATGATGAAGAGCACAGCAATCAAGTTGGTTGATGAACTTTTCTTGGAGTGCAAGCCAAAAGGGAGTGGAAGCAGAATGGCTTATTGGCAGTGTTTGGCTTTGTATGGGAGGTTGAGGGATGAGGGTGTTGCGGTGCATCAATGGTGGGGTTAACTCACACTGATTAATATATTATTTGTTCAAAGATAAAATACAGAGAGTAAGAGAGAACTTAAAAAAGGAGAGAGAGGTGCCATATCCAGAAATTTGAAAACTACTTTTCCTTTTTTTTTTTTTTTTTTTAAATGTATTTTAAATAAACTATGTGTTGAATGAATGTGTATCATCAATTCGTTCGTGTCATTTGTGTTTTTTATTGGTTTTCATTGTATGGGAGGTTATGAGGCTCTTGATCATTTGTTTTTTGATCAGGAGATGAAGTGGATACAGTGGAAGGGTGTTTTGTTATGAAAGAATATTATTTGCTTCTTTCATTTCGTACGTGTTTGCTTGTAAAACATCTTTTATTATTACGTAATTATAATTTGTTTTTTCTTTCTTAATGAAATTCTAATTTACAATGTTAATTGTATGTTCGAAAATTTTTCCTCTATTATTGCGGTAAACTCTGTTTGAAGGATTCAATCCTTCAAGCTTCTACTTGTCTTCAATTGTTCCTACAAGATAATAAAGCATTCTTTAATATGATTACATATTTATTATTAAAGATACTTTCCGATGTTTAAATCATTATTTATCTTTCTAAATTTTACTTATCTCACTACTATCTATGCCTAATTTACTTTTTATATCCCACATATGCTAGGAAATCACATTTTATATAAAGACCAACTTATCTTTTCAGTTGTACCTATATATATACGTAGATACCTCTAATATTTATCATGTTTATTGTCCTTTGGTCAACATCTGTTGACTGCATGTTATGTCAAACACCTATCGTGATATTACTAGTCAATAGGGTTTCGAAGGTTACTAATTTTCTCTTTCAATGGTTTATTTTTTCATTTTCATCAAACTTAAGACCTTCCATAAATCCTTAAATATTTCTTTCAATGAGAGGGTATATGGTTTATATAGTGATTGACACATTCCCGTACTAGCCTGATGTGTACCTCTACTATTGGACTTATGTGGCACCCGTAACTCCTACATAAGCTTGATTTTAATTGCTAATATTTTCACAAGAAGAATTAGAAGGTACAATTGCTTGCGCAAAATATGTCCCCAAAAATAAAATATTATAAGTGAATAAAGAGAGGCGTGACATGTACAGATAGATGCTTCGCTAGGCAAAATTTGGTGGATCAAGCCTCTTTCAGATAAAAGTAACAAAAGTTCTCATGTTTGTTTTCACAACCAAAACATAAAATATATATATATAGTACTTTTTTCCTAATATAAATTTAACATCCAAAACAACAGGATTTACTCTGGTTATTAATTAGAACACCCATTTTACACCAAAAAAGTGCACAACATAAAGAGACATGTAGCGTGACAAAGACAAAATGGTAAAACTAGTTACAAAGCTCACGAGCAATCCCCAAGCGAGAATTGGCCACATCGAACATAATCCTGAGATTTTGCTGCTGCAAATTGGCTATAACATTCAACACCGAGTTCACATTGTTGGGAGCCGCTGCCATGGACAAGCAAGCTAGTGACCCAGCGCTGCTGTGTATCAAGCTATTCTCCATAGGCAGCACCAAGTTCAAACCCTCGAAATGGAACGTTATTGCAGGGGCTTCACCTTCGTTTGTTGCTACAAAGCATGTGTCAAATGCACCTAGATTTGAAAATGGACCTTTCACCTGTTTTCTAAACTCATCCCGGATCGCTGTGTAAATGGGTTCCATGAATCGGGTTATCACCGTACCCGAGTCTATGATGGTCCCGGCACCCGTGTTTGTGTTAAAAGATAGGAGTTCTGGAGCAATGGGGACATGAACCCGACCTACACTAATTCCGGTTAAGTTAACGTAATATAATGATGGGCGGTGTGGATTACGTAGAAGTGGAGTGGTCCGGATTGTCTTGGGTTGACCCAGCGGGCCAAGTTTGAGGGATCCTGAGAAGTAGTAGGATTTGAAACTGGGTAAGCAATACGAGAACACACCCGAGTAGACGGACCCAGATTGTGATATGAGTGACATAGATCCACGGCCCAAACCCAATAACCCTTGGGGTGGGACTGACCCGCCAGAGACCGTGTTGATGCAACCAAAAACAAAGTTTATAAATGTATCATTACCCAATCGTAGGGAATCTTCTATAAGAGTAGCGGAGAAGGATGAATCTCCGCCATAAGATTGATTAAAAAGACAAACGGATGAGCCAGTGGTTGGGCAGGAGAACCCGCGGACTTGGGTGCATTGGGGCATGGAGCAATCCAATGACCCGTAAGTGGTTGATACGTTGGGTGTGAAGAAAGTTTTTGTGGAGCATCCGGTGCAACCGGAGCATGGGACCCAAGCAGCATCATTGCTAGTGTCTAGAACCATGAACAGAAGCTGACCTGGAGTACCAAGTTTGACCCGGACCACATAGTTGCCAATGTTGAGGACATTTTGGCCCGAAGCAATTGGGACTGAGGTGGTCTTTTGAGTCACAAGGCTTGACAAGTACTTGACCCTTTGTGGGTCTTTCGAGGCCATGTTGATAACGGTGTCGACCCATGAGTCAGGCTTGGGTGGATTGAACGGTGAGCATTTGCTATAGATAGGAATGACGGAGAGATCTGAGCCGTCGGATTCAGATGAACATGGATCAATTGCTTTAGTCGTTGAGATGAGAAGAGCGAAAAAGAGTGTAGTAGAAAGAGTGTCCATGGCGATTGGACTCTTTGGGGTGGAGAATTGTATAGTGTAATATTAGTGTATGGGCGTGTGTGCATGGGAAGTGAGAAATTACACATTATATAAAAGAAATCAAACACTACAAAATTACAAAAACAGCCTTATAATTATTGTTAGGAGATGAAATCTAATAATGAGGTTAGTGGATCGGATCTCATCATACAAAATTAGTTAGGCTCGACGTGGGCCAATGAACAACGCTGAAAAAAAGGCAACAAAATGATGTCCCATGTGTGGTGTTATAGGATAAAATATGCCCCAAGTTGCAGAGGAAGACTATTTGGGCCTACAAGTAAGAAAGGACAAACTAAGCCAGGACTTCTAGACAGCTAAGCTAAAAATGCTCTTAGAATGTCGTTTTCTCAGAAATTAATACATTAATATCTTTACCCTCCAATTGTGCCCATAACCACTGTATTGGCACTGTTTCAAAGTGTTAATGAGCGGAGACATTTAGAAACGTGAAGGGTAGTGTGGGTAAAATGGGTGTAGGAAGCACCCGTGAAGTCTTACAAGTTTTTGTCCCTACGTGGGGACTCGACACCGGATTCGGTCGGTCACGGGCTTCGATCTTCATTGAAGAACTTTAGCTTGCAATGATTTTGAATCTAAATTCAGTACACAAGTTCCGCAAATCAGAACGTGATTATCGTAATTATGATCAGGTTTCTAGCATGGAAAGCCACGAGAGAGCTGATTTTCTCGATGTCTAGACTGTTATGCTTTTACAGAGTTAAAAAGCATTTTCACACTCTCAATGCGAACTCCGTACATTTAAGTTACAAGTTAAGAGGAAACTAGAAATTGCTTCCACAGAAGGTTAAGAGTAGGGGTGGACACCTCTAATCCAACCCGACCACTTTTTATTGGGTTGGGTTGGGTTGTATCTTTAAAAATATTAAGATGGATTGGGTTGGATTGGGTTCAAAATTAAATTGGGTTGGGTTAAAAAAATTTTAACCCAATCCAATCCAATCCGACAAATGTCCATCCCTAATTCTAAATCCAAGTTTTTCTTTCTTTTCTAAAAACACATTTGCTAAAGATGAAGATCAAGAATAGTCTATGTAATAGATTAAATCTTTTATTTTTTATCATTAAATATTTATTTGCATCCATTTTATTTGTAATCAAATTGTTAAGATTATAAAAGTTACTAACTAAACTTTTTATGCTTTTATAGTGGGTTAAATTCAATCCGATCAACTTAACATAAATCAACCCGATTATTATTGGGTTGGGTTGGGTTGGGTTGAAGAATTTATTAGGTTGGGTTGGGTTGAAAAATTTTTAACCCAACCCATATTGGATTAAGAGATTTTCAACCCAATCCGAATCCGAAAACGCTCACCCCTAGTTAAGAGACAAACGTTAAAGGAGGCAGAAGACAGTCAACGTATTTCCACTTAATTCCTCAATGATTTAATTTGATGAGTGAGTTCCCACCACAAGTTCACGAGATCTTCAAGGTTTATTGCACTATCTACACTCAAAACGCAAGGTAGCCAGCTTGTTCAGTGGAGCACACTGTTGCCAAAAGTCAACTCTATCTATCTGTAACCCCTACAACCACATCAAATGAAACTATTTTGGATTCCATTTAAAAACTACGAATAAGATGCTAGATTTCTATACATTATGCAAAATTTTCCCCGCTTTTCACATTTTGCTTTTTGTACTCTTTTGCACAGTATCCATCTTTGCAAAAGCAATCAAAATAGTAAGCATTTATATTAAAAAGCAGTATATGCCTTTTTAAACTGTAGTCATATGGCAAAAATATTTCAATGGACCAGCATGACATGCAATATATTGCAACTGCAATACCGAAGTTTTTTTGACATAGAATTTTTTTTGAAGAAGCTTTTCCGTAGATGGATGTATACACAATTTAATAATAAAAAAGAGGGGATAAAACGTACCGGTAATCTGGTATTGCATTTGCAGCCACTATCGCATCTTCATACATCTTCTACAGAAACATTTCCGGGAGTCTATGAGCCATCACAGTGAAGCTGGATATAAGTAGGATAGACTTCCAGTACATCCATGGCAACATTTTGAAGTAGGAAAAAGGAGTGAAAACTACTAGCAAATGGCCAAAAAGGTAATAAAAATTTATTTTTGGTAAAATAGGTAATTTAATTTTAGCCCTAAGTGAAAACATAAGTGGTGTTTAAATCCATTTTCAAAATAAAAATTGCCTGTTGGTTAGTTATCATGTAAAATGCATTTTTGAATGTCAGAAACATTTGTCCTCCAATTACAATGTAAGATTGGAAAAGAAAACAAAATCATTTCCTTTTTCGGAAAACAACTAATTTATGGGTTGACATGAAAAATCAGTCAATACTCGAATTGAATATAAATAATGAATGGATGAGTGTAATAATGGCGAATAAATAGAACAATAAGGTTATAAAAACAAAAGCAAATAGACGAAAAAATCTTTAACTTAGATTCGACCCTCTTGAATCATGACTATGTGCTCGCTTAAGTCTTTTATGAAGGGTAATAGCTGGTTTTTAGCACTCTCTCCAAAGGGTGAACATTCAATTCGTGGTTTGTCTGAAAACGCAAAGGAAAATATGATATAAATATTATTATTATTTTAAACTTCATATAATTTAATTGGAGCTCGTATACCCAGTTCGAACTGTGTTATTACTGGTTTAATTCATAATAAGCGACTGTTAACCGTTTAAAAGTGAGTCTGACTCATAAGCCTCTTCTCCTACCATAATTATTGTAATTCAAGATTGAACATATTTTAACCAAAAAAAAAAAAAAATGATGGTTAATGAAGGAAAATACGAATTTAAATATTATATAATTAATAAACAATTCATCATCCTTCTGTATTGAAATAAAATTAAGTGCATCGGAAGCAAGAATCAAGATCCAACACAACCTGTTTATGCAACTGCGAAGCCAATCAATTTCCCCGGAAATATTAAAGAAAGAAGCCAGTTTTATATTATTTGTTTTATTCACTGGATTATGAATATAACAAGCATTTGATTGGTTAATCTCATTTCATGGGATATCTCTTCCCACTGTACAATCTATGGAAATGTTGTCTATATTACATTGGTATAAAGGGAAAGACAGACCAGACCCATGGACAAAATGGTGATGGCCGATCCTTTAGACAAGTAATACATTACATACAGCCTCTACCCCAACTCTTATTTACCCCCTCCTAACTCAATCATATAGTTGCTTAACCTGCACTTTCCCCTCTGTTGATTTACTTGACATTACACTACATTCTACATTATTCGGAGCCCGGCCTAATCTCTCTAAGTCAGTTTCTCTACTACTACTACTACTAGTAGTTAACTTTCTACACTGTTTAGACATGTCAGAATGCAAAAAGAGGATCACCTCACCTTCCTCTGAATCCACCTGCCTGTCACACCTATTAGATAAATCTGCATAATTTGATTGGATCCCACCTGTTTTAAGGACAAACTGCAGGGAATCAATGTCTTGAATTTAAAGGAGAGGAAAAGGAAGATGCAGTTGTGTCAGAATCAGAAGAATTTCTCCAAGGACTGTTCCAGCCGAATCCTGAATCACCAAATATGAAATCAGAAATGTCATCAGTGCTGGAAGAATCCCTCGTGCTATCAGTACTGCAGGAACCTTCATCAGAGTTACTGCTAATGAGAGAGGAATTGTCACTTGATGTGTCGTCTTCTAATATTCTTTGCAGTCGGTGGAATCCTGAATAAAAAGATTCAATGCTAGCTGGACGATCAGGAGGAATCGAGGTGTGGTAGAATTGGGTGACACTAGAGTTCGTGGAAGGTGATCTTAACTTGGCCATAGTAGACTTTCCATTGACCCTGGAAGGCATCATTTTGTTTTTTGAATCAGCAGACGTTATTCTGTTCCTTATCACTCTAGGCGCCCTGGGTGAGCACCTGCATGACAAAATTAGTCAAATACACAACTACAAGATAAGAGAAATCTCAATCTTTATTAGAACAAAAGAGCTTCAAAGTTACGTCACCTTGCATAAAGGAGCATGTATGCCCCTTTTGTTAGCACCTTCTCAAGTTCCACGGGTGTTACCTACCCAATCAAGATCAACACAAAGTTAAAAAGCTTATAAATTGTCAGCCAATGCATACAGTAGAGAACAATAAACATAAGGCAAATTAATTTGAGAGGAACAAATAATTAATATAAGATTATAATTATACGAAAAAAAAAAAAAGTACTCACAGAGACAACATATTTACAAGCTAATAATATTAGACTGTTGTCTAGAGGCCATTCCTGCAATAAGATATTTGTGTTTAATAGCTCCTTAACAGATCAAAGTTAGTACTACCAGAATTTGTTCAGTGTTTGTAGTTGGAATCCACGACAAGCTCCTTAGTCTTGCTTGTAAGGGACTGTTACAATGTTTAAAAACCATTTTTAGGCCCTTACCTATAGGCTTTAAACTCTTAGGTGTAATATGAAGTTATGAACCTAATATGATAACAAAGGGTCTTAGGTTCAAGTCCCTTACAAGATCATATAGTGTTTGGTATGTCAATTTATTATGACTTTGTATATGTCGGATATTATCATAAGGCCATGCAATAAAGCCTGTTGGTCTAACACATCAAAGAAGGGACCTTTAATATATAGTTTTGAGTTCTTTTCTTGAAGCTTAACTTTGTATCTAGTTTATTTACACTATTCAAGTTCGTAGCATCTGATAAAGGTTCAAGTTCAATCCCCATAAGGCATAATAAATTTCATTAAAGATATTTTTTGAATGATCCCAGGATATATAGTTAACAAGTCCTCTGCTAAAGCACACCTAAGTTAACCCAAAAACAGCTGACAAGGCCAAAAGATTATCATCAATTAACAATTCAGTATAAACTTTAAGAAACAGAAATCAGGAAAAAACAATGTTCTATAGAAGCTTGAGAATGTAGGCATATAGATAAGCCACAGCCAGTTAGCAAAAATGATGGTATAACAATGGGAAAACACACAAACCAAGTAAAAGTTGCAGAGGGACTAACATACCTTGCTGTCATCAATCTTGAACCACTTGTTGTCAGTACTTTTAACATAGCACACATAGTGACCAGAAAACGCCGCATTCATAACATCCAAGTGGACTACCACTCCATAAAGCCTGTATATAGGAAGCTTATCACTTGTCCCACTCATGTAAGGCGCCAAGTCCAGTACTTCAGGGAAACGAATTGGTTTATTGAGCTTTCCAAATTTACCAGACTGTTACATCGTGCATAAGGAAGAGAGCAATAAGAATCTGCTAACAGGAGAGAGTAAAATATCATCCTTAACAGACAAAATCACCTGAAACCGTTTCAACGCAATCGTAAGCACATTGGGAGCCTCCACTATTGTCAACTTCTTCTTGGCCTTCTCATAAGATTTGCATCTAATTGAAATTCATGATAAGAAAGTAAGCATACTATATTTAAACCCCACCAAAATCAAATAGAAGGAAGAAATAAATTATTAGACAAAACAAACTCAGTAAGCAATGCTGATGCAACCATTCAAAAACCGGCTAGAAACAGATGTTTCCTCAGCAACCAAAATGGCATAATGGCTTTCTAAGATTTTGGGAAAATAATATACTACCCAAGAAAATATCCTTCTCCCAAGAGCCGCAAACACAAACAGATCCACCGGAGCTCAACAGGAAAAGATGATAAGTAATCATTTACATGATTTATATCCACATGTTACCATTTGACAATACATAAGAACAAATCAGAACAAGCAACTGAAATTTCAGCACAGATGTTTTATTAAGTTTGCTCACTGTCAAATGCATACATGTATAAGGTAGATACAACACCAGAAATTTTTCATATTAATGACATTGGACAGCATGGCATACTACTAGGCTTTATAATTATAGGGTAGGTTTAACAATATAATTGCTCAAGCAATGTGGCATGTAATATAGAGAAATAGGCTTTGTAGATTGGATGTTGTATGCTTGGGCATTAAAAACTACAGTAGCTGTACAATTAAAGAGGTAGGTTGCTTTACTGAAATTCCAGACAGCAACCGAATGGACTTAGCTGCTGCTAATGGAGGAAAATAAAAGATATTGTAGCACGTAAGTGGCTTCGATTAAGTGATTCAGTATGGGCTCTAGGTATGCTATTAAAGATTAAACTTAGTCTAAATTATTAGGTTGTAGAAGAGTTTCACTTCATATATATAGAGGAGTTCCTGGCAAAAACATCAATTTTCCAGAAAGATAACAAACAATTATTAAGAAATTGAAATAGATAGAAAGATTAACTTCGTTAACATAAGATGAGAGTAAGAACAAATAAACAGGAAACTCTGCACAAACATGCCTCAACCAAACTTCTAGTCAACAGATCAATATTTTAATCCACAAAGCAAAATTAGAACTTCTTATACAGACTTCAAAATCTTTTTTTTGAAGTCTGTATAAGAAGTTCTAATTTTGCTATACAGACTTCAAAAAAAAGATTTTGAAGTCTGTATAAGAAGTTCTAATTTTGCTATACAGACTTCAAAATCTTAAGAAATGCCAGGTCTCTTAATGAAGCAAATCAAACCAGGAAACATGTTCTTGGACCAAAAGAACTTTTGGCACAGGACTGGTATTCTAGCTTTTGGCCTCCAAAGTGGATAACTAATATTCAACCATCTTCAATAACAGCTGCACAAAAATATAAAAACATTTTGTCCTACTCCATGAAATTTGAAAGATATTTTATGATGCCTAGCATTTTCAGAGCGGGCAACAATTTAGTTCTCTGAGTTAGGAGCACAAACACTTCACAAAACAGAGCTGCGCACATCATATTCTAGCCATAAATTATCTCACTGAGAAGCATGCACATTTAGCTTGAGTATATGTTGACAGTACCAAATGATGCCCTATCAAGAGCTTTCCGAAAGAAAATAAACTCACCTGCCACATTGGTACTTATTATCTCCATCAAGAATTTCTGTGCTTGTAAATCGTCGAAGAGCCTCCTCTAAAGTCACTATATCACCTTCAATCTCAACAGTAAGATCCATCATCCTTTCCTGCCGCTCAGACTTGCCTTGGCATTTCATGCATTTTATCTGAAAACAACAATAAAGAAGTACAAGCCTCAGTTATATTCCAATATGTAATTTTTCCTCACAAGAGTAGATACAACAAATATAAAAGACAGGCAGCAAAATTTGCTTGGTTGTTAAGACTTTATTACAATGTCTTTTAGGTGGTACTACCTTTGATCGAAGGTAACCCCCAAACGTAAGGCCTATGATAGTTGTTTCTTCTTCGAAAGAACCAGAACCCTTCACCCCAGCTTCCTTAATGCAAACAGATTGCATCATATCAATTGCATACCTGTCAATTCATTCAAAAACCAGTTCATATGAATTGCTTTCTCGACATACAAAATAATAAGAACAAAGAAAAGACCTTATTAAGTTGGTAATACTCCACAAACAAAATCTGAGCTCACCTTAAAAATTCATGTGCATCTTCTTCACTCCCGTTACCAAGTTGACTTCCAGTACGTGGAAGTTGGGATAATATCCCATTGGGAGAAAGTGGGGATTTAGTTTCTTTAGCCTTCAAAATCAGACTTTCGAATTCACAACTGAAACACCATTCTTTCTTTACACCTGATACAGAAAATAACTATTTTATAATACCCTATGAAAGTTGTTAAACATCATATTTAAAAACAGAAAAAATGAATTTAAAAAACCATAATATAGGTTATGATGACATACATTCTTTAGAATGGAATCCCTGAAGAAAATAAGCAGTCAGGGGAGGTGTAAATGCCAGACACTGGAGCACAGCATTCGCATAGCAGCTGCAACAAAGAAATTAATGGTATGTTAACAGAAACATGAGAAAATTGCTAAAGGAATGATGTATGATTTAATAAAACCAAACAATAACACTAAAGTTACCAAATGTGAAAAAGGAAGGACAATATACCATCAAATTAATTAAACAAATTACTAAATGTGACTCTGTAAACACACCCACATGGCTTTAAAATGAATACAAGTGCCATAAATACATGAACTGCTAAAAACCATATTTGTTAGTTTAAAAACTTTTCTAAAGGAAGGAACTATTCTATATTACCTGTTCCCACAGTTTATAAGGCCACATGGCTGAAGTTCCACCTTGTTCCAATTATAAAGCTTGACAAACAAGTTGTATGAGTAAAGCCCCTGCAAAAACACAGCAAACAGATTAATTCAAAATAAAAGTCTGCTGCCACTGAAAAAGAGAGGTAAAGGCACAAAGATCCAATCAGAACCTTGTCAGTGTATCTGCCAGCAGTCTCACTCCCAACCCACGATGTGCACTGTTTTGACAATTTTGATCCTCTGAACTGATCAACAGCTTTCCATATAGATGTTTTCAGTCCATTCCTACCATTTGATGAGCAACTTGCTGTGCGAGAGAACATAGCAGAACTAGTCTGAACATCATCCATTTTTCCAGAGCTCACACTTGGAACAGAATGAGTTGAGACACTATAAGACAAATGATGATCTGAACCCTTGGCCGATGGGGATCTGTCTTCTTTAGACTTCGATATGTCTGAAGTACTGCCAGAATCATTAATACCCTGATTTGACTTTTCAAAGCTCAAGCTAGTGAGGGACGAAGCATCAGTACCAATAGAATCTCTCCTAACAGAAGAAGGTGGAGGTACATAAGATGATAAAGATGCTGAAGATTTAACCTCTCTAGACTTAGACACATGTGAAGGACTATTACTGCCATTTACTGTCTGAGTAGTCGGTTGCTGATTCATAGATGGGGAAATTCTGAACTCTGAAGCATCTAGTTCAGTTTTTTCTGATAAAGCTACTCCATTGTTAGGCTTGTTGCTTCCAGAAGCAACTGGAAGAGCATCATCTGATAACACACCTGTGACCTCAGTGTGTTTGGTAGAGGACAGATTAAATGAGAAAAGTAGGGAAGACCCAGAATCAGGTGACTTGCTATTCCTAGCTGCATTGGTATTGGTCAAAGTAGAATCATCACAAGCATCAATTTTGGACTCAAGAGTTCTCCCCCAGAAACCAGAAGACACAGCACAGGCTTCAGCATTTGTACCCTCATACGTGCCACTAACTCCCAAGCCTGAAGAACTAGTCAATGTGCACTGACCCTCCCCACTACAGGTAGGTTGATTCAATTTATTTAATTCGGAGAAATTTTCTACAGAGTTGACCAAACTTGCAAATTTTGGGGATACTGGCTTTGTCTGATCCAGATCCTTAATACTTGAAGCAGTCTCAAGCAAATCAAGGGAAATATCAGCAGATATAGGCCCATCCAGTTTCTCAGCTTCACTTGAACTAATGCTCTCACAGACCGACACATCATCAGATGATTCGCTACCAGTCTGAGAAGTAGAGAATCCAGAGAATGACGACTCTGAAGATTCATAACTAGCAGTTGTTCCTGCTCCATCTGCTTGAAATTGAACTTTCACTTTGTCATCCTTCTGACCTGTAACTTCAGGAGAGCTACTGCTATCAGAGAATGCAGGTTCCTCCGAGGAGATTTCAATTTGTTTTGCAGGCTCCCTGACTTCAAACTTATATCTATCACCATCTGCTTCAGGTTGGCATTGCTCAGCCTCCTTATGACTAGAATTAATACCCTCATCATTAATCCCCCCAGTGGTACTAAGGCTAGGACGACGGCACTCTTCCTTATGACCTTGTCTCCAGTGGATAATTTGACACTTACCAGAACTAAAACGTTCAAACACATATCATCAAAATACAACTTTAAAAGAATTCCAAGAGTCATCAAAACGAAAACATCTCAGATAAACATTGTGATGTTATCATTCAAGTTAATTGATCCCAATCTACCCATGCTTCTAACACACACTTGCACAACCTGGGTATTTTGCATCACACTTCCTAGCCCTCTACATTGCTTCAACTTTGGTTTTTTTTTTTTTTTTTTGGGCATCTATGCATATGCAATGTGTAAAAAAGTACAAAGAAAAGAATCAGATTCATCTCCAACACTGTTCAAACCAATCTCTCACAATTTTCTAGTTCAAATCTCTTAATTTACTCCCTAGCAAAATCAGCCACGAAAATTATATCCAAGCTAGAATCAACATTTTCCAGTCGAAACCCAAAACTATCGCACCTTAAATGTCAACTAATCAGCAAAATCAACAGCTTTCAAGAACAAACAAGAGGAAGGAAAAGGCATTTAACAAAAAATTAATCAAATTTCAAGTGAAATCAACATACCAGTAGCGAACAGCCTTGCACTGGGCGCACCGTGTGGTGGTTGGAGAGAAACAGACGACGCACTGATGATACTGCGGAACGGAGACGGTGGCGTAGCCGAGAGAGGCCTCGAGCTCGGCTCTAGCGGCTTCTTCAGAGGCCAAAAGCAACAGCCGTCTGATCTCCTCCTTCCTCGTGACAGCCTGCCGCCATTTCCGGCGGACAATCAAGCCGATCACCGGAAAAGCTAAAGAGACGGCAAGGACCAGCAGACTCGAAAACCCTAGATCCCCTGGCACATGCATTTATGCTGCACCAATTTCCACGCAATCCTGCAAAATCATCAACCCTAGTCTCACAACTACACATAGATTTTACCACTTTGTCACTGTCACTTGCCGTGCATGCAGCAACCGACGGAGACGATCAGAGCCGTTGGTGGCCGAATTCACGGACATGATCTTCCCATTCGACAATGAAAGCAAAACCTCGGCGTCGCTTGTGGTTTTGGAAAAAAACCAAAGTGATGAGTCGATTTTTCAACAATCGAAGTAAAAAATAAAAAACAAAACTATGTTCTGATCGAGATTTTAGGGCTCGTGTTTTAACAGGGGGAGAGAGGAAGAGAGAGAGAGAGAGCACAAAATATAAATCGAGCTGTTTAATTCGGATGATAAAAAACGGAATTTTTATTTACTTATTTATTTTTGATTTTTCGAACGTTATGTTAAGAAAGCAAAAAGAAAAGAGAATGAAAAATTATTGTAGGGGGAAAGAATTTTTTTTTTTTAAGCATCGAGAAGCGTGAATTCTTTGCTCATCAAATATTCGAGCCGTTGGGACCCACCCGGTCCGGACAAATTGAATCCTCCGGTTCAAGTCCTTTTTATATAATTATACAGTTATTATTTTATTTTTTAAAGGAAAAATTATTTCGAGTTGATTTTGTGAAAGGCACTGAATTGGACGGATGCCTGTTGGAGCATGTGATGAGGTACATGCTACGGAGAGAGTCATTTGACGTGATGTGAGATTCGACGGTGGAGATTGCTTATTGATTGCTTGATTTGGTGCTGGGGGAGCAGGAGCTGACGATGATGGTTCACTCACCATGTTCTATATAAATTTGTCAATTGTCACTGCCAAGTGTGATGTTTTATTTTACTTTTTTTTTTTTTTTTTGAAATAGTTTATTTTACTTTTTTATAAATGGGATTAACCACTCTACAAGTAATTACTATTAATTTGTTGAAGAAGCCAAGACATTGGTAGCTTTATGACAGTGACATTCCCAATTATTTTGATAAACTCCATAATAAATTCCATTACCACTAATTATGAAATGTGGGTTATGGTTGTTGTCGGTAACCATAATAAATTTGGTGATGCTAAAGTTAAACAGGCGGTGAGTGACTCAAAGTCCTATAATACACTTTTTTTCCAAATATCAGCTGTATACATTCACTATCGTGCAGGAAATCAGGCATTTTTTTCTTCGCAGCTTGTGTGAGAAGGCAAAGAAATATAGTGCGCACGATGGGTCATGGATGACTATTGTTGACTAATAACCTTTATATTCAACGCGAGCAAAGAAATTTTTGTTTCTTCTTGTCTTTATTTTACGTGTAACTTGAGTTGGGAGTTGGAACAACCCATGTCACGTTTATTGTGATGCAATTTACTAGAAAACCCGCACGATGTTTTCTACTAAATTCCTCGATCATGCCATTTTCAATGCATATATGCTTCCATTACGGGGACATGCGAAGATTTAAACTACAATATGCACGTCAAGGAATTTGAGCTTAATTATGCTATGAAAGCAGTAATAATAGGAAATATTTAAATCCATCATCCCATGTTAACATTGATATATTGATGGTGAAATCACCAAATTTTTGTTATTTAAGTTGTTACTACACTTTTACTTCATATTGACGATAAGGATTAATTTAAGAATATTTATATGTTATTTCTCACAAAATAGAAAATTTGTATGTTATTAATGTTTAATGTATATACATCTATCAATTTATACATTACAAATTGAGATACTTTAGCTTCAAGTGAGGTGTTTGAGTGGTAGCCACCCCCACCCATATACCTTCAATACCAAGGTCACGGGTTCGAGTGTAAAAATTTATTCTGTGTGGGTAGACCTATTATGTATGGATAGACCTTTTCTATTTTATATGAGTCGATTTCTGAGTCACGCTTCAGGCTAAATTGATAGATGTAATGTGTTGACGGTCGGAACCGGTCAACATTCAAACGATTTGTGTGAGATCGGTCTCTTAATGAGCTACGGCTTCTACTCGAGCTCGCGGTTGTTGAACCCCTTTTGGCCCCATAGGGAGGTATCGCCCATACCTCCGTGGTGTCACATTCGGAGTCGAACTCTTCACCTTAAATGGTTTATTGGGGCAAGACTCCTACCACCAAACCAACTTGGCTTTGTGGTAAAAATTTTGCCCCAAGAAACCATTTAAGGTGAGGGGTTCGACTTCGGACATGACACCACAAGGGCATAGGCAATACCTCTCTGTGAGGTCAAAAAGGGTTCAACGGTAGCGAGCTTGCGCAGAAGCCACGGCTCGTTGAGAGGTCAGCCTCACACAAATCGTTTCGAATGTTAATCGATTCCGATTATCAACATAATGTTTTTTTCAAAAAAAGGAAGGGATAGTTTAGAATGAGTGGTATCCCTCCATATCAAATTTCAATTGGTGTAACCTTGTAAGTAGATTTTAAGGAGGGATTCAGTTATTTTGTAAATATGTATAAATAAATCTTAAAATTTCTGTTTTCGGAAAATCTGCGTGATTGGGCCCGAGTGCAATCACTGTCTAGTTCTCTCCGACGTTTACAGCATTACGCCACAGTGGCACCTATTAGGGACCCTACTTTGCAAGTAAGATCTCCAGGATGCAATTATATATTCATAGAGAGAGTGAGAAGATTGATTTACTGGCATTCATGACACGTGATTGCGTTCTAAAAGTGGAGATTATGATGAACCTTTTGAAGTATGATTTTTAGTTATTATAATGGATGCTATGCTTGAGTATTGGAATATTTTAATAATTGGTCCCTTGCAAGTCATTTGGCATCACATTTTGTATTATAGTCTAAAATCTAAACATGGCTAAATAGTTTTATCGAAATGGCACAATGCATGTTAAGGAAACAAATTTCATGAGAAACGACTTATCCTTGTTATCATTTTTTACTTTATTATTCTATTTTGACATAAGCTTAACGTATACCCATCTTTATTTATTATATTAACTCCATGCTCGGATTATTAAATGAGTATTATTAAAGAAAATAAAATAGATATTAAAAGAATCATGTCTAGAAGGTACATTTTGTCTAAAAATTGTATAGTCACACCAAACTCCCACTATGCTGTTTTAAAATTCATTCTACAGGGAGTAATTTATGAATTTATTTAAGTATTTAGAAAATTAAAAGCAAATGCGTACACTAAAATTTATCACTTTAAGTATGAAAAATAAATAAATTAATATAAAGTAATACGTTTAGTTCTGGGTCATTCTTACAAATGAGTGGTAAATGAAATAAAGCAGCGAGATATTTTTATTGTATTTTCTTTGACGAAAAAGCAGTTTCGCCAATTACTCCACAAGGTCTATCATCATCAGATGCACGTCACTTGTTGCAATATCAGTGATCCATTGTCGACTACTTTACAAGTTGAAAGAAATTTCTCCCTCAAATTGTTGGAAACTTCAATCAGCATTTCGTTTGTTATGCGAGGTGCAATCTACAGTCTGCAGCAACGAATTTATAGGTCAACTGTGATCTATGGAGTACCACCCAAAAAGACTTGGAAATTGCTGATGGTGCTATTATACTTAACAATTAATTTTAAGTTTGAGGATAATTAGGTCGTTATTTTATTTATAAATACATAAAATAAATTAAAACAATTTCTTAAGTGATTTTCTTATTTTTTTAAATTTTTGTTTAATTTTTAAATTGTTGATTTTATAAACTCTCGAACTAAAATTCAATGATTATTAACCAACTTTGTAACTGTACGAAAATATATAACAGCATGAATTAACTATTCCTAATAAAAAACTTAAAAGGTGATTACATTTCCAATAATTATAAAGCTGCTTAAGTTCCCCCTTTTTTTTTCCCATTAACAGTGGGGATGGAGCATCTCTTTCACCGGGGATTTTTACTGTGAAGTTTCTTCTTAATTTTTTAAAATTCTAATTTTTTTTATATGATCCTAAATAATTAATAATTACCTGAACAGGCGTTTCGCTGTGGACAGTTATAACATTGATTAATAAATGTAACCATCTATTGGTTAATAAATGTAAGCAGGCCTCATCGATTGATTTAATGAAACCTAGCAATTTGTATCCTGCATAAATCAAACAAAGAAAAACGTAAATGATCTTAGTATTGGTGTGATGTCGGCCATAGACCCTCCACTCTCAAGGCAACCAATTGAATGTAAAAATAACTGAAAATAGTAAAATAAAGTTATTCCGATGATGTTTGAATAGGAAATATGAATAATTTGTATAATATGGTTATATTGATTGAGTAGCTAGGTTGAAATGAAAATGGTATCATGAAGATTCCACTGTTGAAGGTGGTCGGAATCAGATCTTAAGACTATTTAATAACAATTTGACAGCATAATCATAGACCTCTCAAATACCCCCTCAATTAAGGGTATAAGAACCTTTTATAGGTAGACTCCCCTACTTAGTTTGAGGCGGCGTTTAATTTTAATGAATTTCGTACACTAAATTTTAATGAAATTAGGAATGATTGTAATTATTTTCTAATTAATGGATGAGATAAAGTTAAGGTTTATCTCCTAGATGATTGAATCTTTATGCAATAAACTCAAGATGGAAGAGTTGAAGTCAAATTAGGAACCTCTAATATTTCAATTGTCATGTAAGAACAATTCGCAGTTAACCTTATATTAGTCGATCGAATAAATTAGTTGATCCACCGAAGATATATTTATTTAAGTAGACCGAATATTTTAGTCTGTTGACCAATTTAGATAAGAAAAAATATATGTATGTCGACCAACATGTCGTCTTCTAACCTAGAAGACGACATGTTGGGCCGTTACCCAATTGGTAGTTAGGCCTTTGTTATTAGGCTTGGATTTATGGCCCCTACAATAAATGGTGTATTTGTAGTTAAGGTTATTTGTTGAATATTATGTCCTAATGTAAAAACTTATGACGTATTAATTCTCCATATTATTAGAAGAGGTTTATCATCCTAAATTCTGAATAGTTACAAGGACAGCTACAAAATAATCTATTTTTCTTTAGTTTTAATTTTTATGAACTCTTAAATTCAAACTTAATGATAAAAATTAATCTGCGTAATTAATTATACAAATCTTGTACAGGTTTGGAGTATCAAATATTAGATCGGATTCAAAACACTGAAATTTTACTCGAATCCAATATTTAGTGCAATATTGGGAGTCACCGATATCAGATCGGATAAAAAACTGAATTTTTACTCAAATCTAATATTTGGTGCAATTTTGGTAGTAAATCTAGTCAAAATTCTGTAGTAGCATGCATATCTCACGTTTGTAAGTTATATGAAAACCTAAAAATATATTTATTTATAAAAAGTAAATATTGTTGAATTTTATTAAAATTATTTTTTAAAAAATAGTTGTTGCTATTTTTGTTGATTTATTTTATTGTTTCAATATTTAATTTTATTCAGAAGTTAATAAAATCCAACTACATCGAATCTGTTATCTTATTAATCTAAATACAAGATAAGATTATTTTCAATACAGTCTTGACTCTTGAGATATACAGCACTATATCAAGTACAATATAATCTAATCCATACAATATACCAAATATGAATAATGAACGAAAGATCACAACCTTATAAAAGTTGCCACAAAGTTTTATCACAACCTTATAAAAATTGCCACAAGTTTTACTTTGCAATAAAACTATTGTTATTATTATTATTATCATGCAAATTTTGTTTTATATTTTGTATTTTGCAAAATAATATTCCAGCGGGAAACGTTACAAAATTAGTCGCAAATCATCTTAAATCAAAGTCTCAGTGTTACAAGGAGGAAGTCTCCATCTGCAGATAAAGCAAACCTGCCCATTAAGTGACTACTTTGTTTGCATTCCTAAGACAACAACAGATATTTTCGAAATACTAGAAATCCAGTATCTTTTATCACCATGCCAATATCAGCAAATGAAGGATCCGCAGACAAGATCAATTGCAACACATTTGGAGCATCAGGTTCGATAACGACTGAACCCAAACCAACCTCAACAAGTAGTAATCTTCTTTGCATAGCCAAGTCTAGCTTCAACTACATACTTTCACAAGATAGTTGTAAAATTATGAGAGGTTGATATTTTTGTTACAAATCATTATTCTAATGTTCATTTTGATATCGACAAAAGCATAATAATTAACTAATTTCGGATATGCCTGGTCTCGGAGCCTCCTACTTGATTTTATCACGAATAAGTCTACTAGGATTGAAATTCAAATTTTAGCTTTGCGAATATCATTATAATAAGAATGTAATCAAAGAATGACATCATTTTTCGAGGGAATTGCAATGGAATGAACACCTTTATTCTTCCTAAATTAAACACACCAAAAGATTATCATGTCATTATTCGAAGGAATTGCAATGGAATGAACACCTTTATTCTTCCTAAATTAAACACACCAAAAGATTATCCTGGTTATCCATCATTTTCAATGCAGATTCGTGGACACCTTCCTAAATTGTATGTGAATTTCGATGTAATATTAGCGTGATAAATTATTTTGTATTTGAATGTGGATAAAATGCATTCTAAACTCAAACATTATTATGATATAAAATTGGTTTTGTTGGACTTAAAGCCCAACCCAATCAACAAAACTTTTACCCAATCTATCTCACCACATTTAGGTTGGGTTGTGATTTTGCGTTGGGTGAAAGGATCATATTCGCAGTTTTAACTTCGGTTATTAGGCCCATCAGTTCATCCGATTTAATTTTTTTCGGTTTTTTTTTTTTTAATTTGATAATATATTAATTGATTCAATTAATATTCACTAGCTTTTTAAGTTCAAATATACAATCAATTGAATATTAAATCTATGAAATTAATACGTGGAGTTTTGTTATCATATAAATTTTATAACATATTACAACAAGATATGGTTGGATAATAGAGAATACTTATATAATCTGATAATGATCTAGATTTGACTCGTTCTCATGTGTGGTATTCAAAAAAATATAAATCCAAATTACTTAATTGATTACCATTACATTTCTGAAAAAGAGTTAATTTCTAATGGTTCAAAGACTTCGGATTTAAATCTTGAAAATAGTAACAATTACTTAAAAAATATCCATCAATCTAGTATCTACATTGTGTGTGTGTGTTTTTTTTTTTCCCCTTTTAAAAGAAAAATTGTTTACCAATATCACATCCTGAAAAAATTGAATGAACTTTCATCTCATAATTATTTTCAAATCAATTTAAGTTGACAAATGACGAATTATTGAAGGTTGATACGACATTGATGTAAAATGTAGTTGTGTTTTATGGAATTTTTTTTTTTTTTTTTGAGATATGTGTTATGGATTTTATTAAAAGAAGATCCCAACTAATCTTTGAAATGTGGGATCTTCAGTTTGTGAATGGAGAAAAGTATTGCAAAATGCGAAGCTCGCTAATTAGACGTCACTTAATTAGTATTAGATATATGTAATGGATATAGGTAACCAATTCATTTTGGAAACTCTAGGAAACTGATTTTCAAGTGCTTTCATTTATGACTTTTCTTGAGTGTCAAAGCAAGTGTATAAATATTGTCCGTCGATTTTATGATAGTTACAACTAAATTTGATTTAAATTTATGTATAATAAGAGTAATTTGGGAATCGAGTAATAGTGGTCACCAGCTACATGTTGAAATATGAGTGAATTTGTTTTAGAAAATGATATTTTTTTAAGATTATATTTTGTTGAATGGTATAGATATTAGCTAAGCTAATGGCATCCATTTGGATGCAAATGGGGTGGTTATTTGTAAATAATTAAATACCGAATTCGATAAATATGTTATAAGTGGATGAATGAATGGACAGATGGACACTTACCCACTGCCTGTGATCCATTGGAGGAAATATGACAAGTTGGTGTACGGTGGAAGTGGTCTTATCATAACACCCCATCAGATGCACCTACAGCTTTTGACTGTTGATTGGAATTTGATTATTTGATGAGGTTGGCTGACTTGTAGCATTCGAATTGACAGTTTGTAACATTCGAATTGACAGTTTTATATTTGTTTATTGTAGATTATATATAAACATTGCATGGAAGTAAACGTCTTAACCACACACATTTGTTGGTGTTCTAAAAAATAAATAAATAAATTTGTTGGTACTTTCCAACCTAGTTTCAAATATATGCTTTTATGGCGCTTTTTATTTTATACTGACTTACCTTGTATATATTTGTCCATTAACATTGGGTAAATTTTCATATATATTTATCGTACACAGTATGTGATTCTACAGTATAAAACAGATAACTTGGCTACTTTAATGATTCTATTGTGTGAAGTAGATAACATGGCTACTTTCAAGAAATGATTATGAAATTCAAGGCCAAATACATGAAATATGTCGAGAGAGGTGATCGGGTACTGGGTGATTGGGTATTTCAATTTTGACTGTTTACGCAACCATTGTTATGTAATTTATGTGTTTCTTACTTTTATGTTTACATATGTTATTTGTTTCATTTAGGTGTGCATAATGTTAACCCGTAATTTTATTATTTGTATATATATTCCTATCAACGATCAACACAACCATTGGTTTTTCTGTATTATTATCCATATGAAAGAAAGGAAGACTGATCTTTGGAACTCATGGCTACATCAAGGACTCATGTCCACATCAAATAAATCACTCAATGCACCTTGTTCTTCTTAATTAAAATGAATAATTTGTTCACTTCATACAATTAATACAATCATCACACAATATTTAACCGTCATTGTAAGTAACTTATATTTTATACATATTTCATCGACTTTGGTATTGCATTTATTTTATAGCTTGTTGCTCTTGATATTATTTTTGAAGATGATATTATGTACTCCGTGCAACCACATCATTTCCTTTAGCAATTTCACTTTATTACAACTGAATGCACTTGAGCAGCCCAACAAATATGATTGTGGTATGCTTGTGTGCATGTTTAGGGATGATACCATTCCCACTATTGAACAACTTGAATTGGTAAGTTGCCACATATACCAAACATGTTACTTTATGCCTTATAAGGATATATCACTGTCTCAGTATCATGCTATGTGTGGTGCTTTAGTTTGATTCGAACCAGTGACAACTACTTTTTGTACGATACGTTGCTCTTTTACTAAACAACAAAATTTCCCAAGGAATTTATAAAAAATTCAAAGATCACTGTAATGAATTGGTCCAAACTAAGTTGAAAAGTAAACTTCTTAAGCGAGGTGTGGTACTCCCAAAACAAAAATTTAGCTAGAAAGCAAGGCTTCATCTACAACAAGATTGTCTGTGTTTTTTAATTTCGTTTTGTGTTTTGTAGCATCCAATGATAAGTAGATTTCAACTGGTTTGACTCAAACATTGGGTTTTATACCTCAATCTTTTGATGTTGTTTTGTCCATCTTGTTATCATATTTTCATATGTCATTGGGTTGAAGGTAGTTGATAATTTTTTTAGTACATCACTCTTTCCATGGCACAAGCTTTAGGGATCGTTTGTTTTTTTATCTGAAGACTGAACAGTGCGACTGAAGACTGAAAGCTGAATAGTGACTGAAATCTGAAATCTGATTGACATGTTTGTTTTTTCTTTTTTTACCTCTGAATGTATAATAATTTTATTTGTTTTTTAAAGTTAAAATTATCTGATTACTAGTAATTTGACATTTATATCATTTTACTATTAGTTATTGTGTAATTTTATTTAATATGATACAAACAATTGTAATAAATTATTTAACAAATATTAAAACACTTATATATAATATTTTTATTCATAATTAAAATAAGATTAATTATTATAGTAGAATCAATTAAGTTTATATGTTCAAATAAAAATAAACAAAATAATCTTAAATTGAATTACTATTATAACAAAAGTTGAAATTGTAACTTATATATATAGTATTTTTATTCATAATTAAAATAAGATTAATTAAAATAGTAGAGTCAATTAAATTTATATATTCAAATAAAAATAAATAAAATGGTTTTAAATTAAATTACTATTATAACGAAAATTGAAATTGCAAAGTAATATATATTTTCTGATATAATTAAATAAAAATAATCAAATACTTAAACAAATTGATTTGTAATTTGGTCTTTGAGTTATTGCATAAACATTTTATCAATAAAGATTCTTACTAGAATTTAATTAGAGAAATATAGTAATCCAGCTATAAAAAAAAAAAATTTGATGTTAAGATGTTTAGAGTTTTTATTTTTCAATGTTATTTATTAAAGTATTAAAAGAAATTTTTATAATATAAAATTAAAACAAACTTGGAAACATATTATTTTAGAAAGGATAAACTTGGAATAATATGTTTATAAATCATTAAGTGATTTTGTATTAAGTGATAAGTCAAAAAATGTTATTTTTTTTTTAAGTGGTTTTTGGGTGATTTTAAGTAATTTGACCACTTAAAAAAACAAACAAAAATATCTTAATTAACCAAATTAAGCACCATTAAGTGTTAAGTACAAAAAACAAACAACCCCTTAGTGTTTAAGATATAATATAAGGTAGACGAATGTTAGCAATGTAAATGGTATCTTTGCAACTGATAACCTTTTATTGGCATTTCGTAGTAACTGTATCCTAGTTATTTATTGTGTTTTTTATGTTATTTATTTTGTGGTTTAAGCTAGTTATCGCTTTCCATAAATATATTAATATATATATTATTATGAGAATAGTTGTATCCGGTTTATAATAGTAGATATTCAAAATATGCAAGTAATGTTTGATATTGGAGAATTCCACTAGGTATTTGACCAATTTTAGAAGAGTGTATATTTAGATCGTACAAATAATATTTAATTTTGACAGACATATGACCTATTTCCTGTCAACTTAAAAAAAAAAATGATTATAGAACGTAATATTTCATATTTTTATATCCGAAATAAACCATAAACTAAATAATTTGAACAATTATAAATAGTAATGTTTCCTAATCCTATATTGGAAATAAAATATTGATTAAGAATTATAACAATTATGGAAAATAATATTTCACATTCCTGTACTATTGAACTAAACTATGTACGAAATCATTACAACCATTATAGAAAATAATATTTCTTATTCTCATAATAATAAACTATAGACAAAATAATTATAACAATTATCCTAATCCTATAATAGAAATAAGCTATTGACTAAATAATTACAAAAATTATGGGAAATAAGATTTTTTTTAATTGTATTTCGTAATTTTAATAATTACAAAAGATATGAATCTATCAACCTTTATCACTATCAACTTGTTTGTTTTGTAAAGAAAAAATTGTTTTAAAACAACTAAATTGACATATACTCTTTTACTATATATTTTTATTTAGGGGTAATCCAAAAAAACCTATATCTCCTTTTTGCCACTCATTGTTTCATTTTTATTTAAAATATCCCTTAATGTTAATAAAAATGCTTAAACTATCCTTTGAAGGTACGTGAAAGGATAACAATACTTACGATGGTCACTGATTCTATTAGGTTGATTAGGTTGGCCGTTTGACTCTATAGGTAAAATTGAAAATGCCATAAAAATTTTAAGGATAATCCCAAAAAATTATCGTAGTTTGCAAAAATGTTTTTTACTATCTATAACTTCATTTTTATCCAAAATTCCCCCATCATCAATTTTTTAATAAAAATGTTAGAAAAAGTTAAAAAGTTGAATTCTTGGTTTAAATAATATAAATATATAAAAATTAAAAAACTAAAATAAATAATATTAAATCTAAAAATATTATAAAAAATAAATAATATAAAAAAATAAAAAGGAGATTAATTTTAAATTGAAGTTGAAGAAAAATTGAAACAAAAAAAAAAAAATTCCAATCCAGCCCTTCAAGTTAAATTCAGAGATCTAGAAATTTTTTACTATCTTAAAAAAAAAGAATTAATTTAAAAAATTTATTACAAAAAAGGGAAAAAAATTAAAAAAAAATTGGATCACTTGAAACCCAGAATTTTCTAGGTTTCCAGCCACTGGAATTTATATTTTTAAATTTAATATTTAATATTTTTATTTTTTATATTTTTATATTATTTAAATTAAGGGTAAATTTGATATTTTAATTTTTTTTAACATTTTCATTAAAAAAATTGACAATGGGGACATTTTAAATAAAAATGAAATCACAAGTAGTAAAAATGATATTTTTGTAAACTACAATAAGTCTTTTGGGATTATCTCTATTTTTATATAATTATTTTATTTAAACCAAGAGTAAATTCGATATTTTAATTTTTTCTAATATTTTCATATGAAAATGAAAAAAATCCTTAAAAACCAGTCATTTTACCATCCACCGTTTAATTTTTATTTAAAATCCCACAAAAGTTAAAATAACAATTTTAGTTTCGAGATTTTCATTAAAAAATATAATAATCATAAAATAATATTTTAAAATAACAAATTATAAATTCATAAAAACCAATCTCCACCATCCACCTCATAGATGGACAGTAGAGATCAATAAATTAAATTAAAAAATAATAAAATGATAAAAATAATAAATAATATTTTAAAATAAAAATAATAAACTAATAAGAAAAATGGAGAGCCAATTTGAAAAGACAGTTTTTGATAGTATAGCATTACTCATCTAATAAATTTGAAACTTCATAATTTCTGATATTATAATAAATTTGATTATAGAGTAAACCATTCACACTTTGGTTTGGTGGAATGATATCACACAAAAACATATTTATACACCAAATATACAGTATTTATAGAAAGTATATTTCATATTCTCTTATTGAAAATAAATTATATATAGAAAGTAATCATTTCTATATTGAAAATAAACTATTGATTAGATAATTACAACAATTATAGAAAGTAATATTTTTTAATTATGTATACTACTTACTAAAAGATTACCACAATTATAGAATGTGATATTTCACATTCCTTTATAGAACATAAACTATTGAAGTAATTACAGCAATTATAGAATGTATTGTTTTATATTTCTATGTTAGAATAAACTATTAACTAATTAATTGTAACAATTATGGAAAGTATTAATTTATATTCTTATATTAAAGTAAACTATTGACTAAATAATTACAATAACTATACAAAGAATAATTACTAATTAACAATGAAATCCAAGGGAATTAAAGTCCATGTAAAAGGGAAATAAACTTGATTTCTTGAATGAAATGGGGGAATCATGCCTTCTTACTTTTTCAATGTTCATCGTAAACTAGATATTAAATTGCCAACATTATAATACCATGCAGTAATAAAATCAAGTATATGAAAATGACCTTTTTTATCATCCCTCGAAATTCTATTGTGCCCACCATTGTTCACATTGTTCATAATTAATTACAGTGAGATAGGGGAAGACCTCGACAGCTGAGACAAATAATTAATTACAGTGAGACAAGGGAGGAACTCGACAGCTGAGACATACACAAAAGCATAACAGAATAACTAACAGGGAAGAAAATAGATATAAAAAGCAACACCTTTAGATTGAAAACATAAGAAGAGCAAAGCAGGAATCTTGGAACAAGAATCACAACTAGGGATGGCAAAAAGGGTTTACGTGTCTAGTCGAGCTGGATTTAATTCAATTCGTTTATAAATTTAATAAAAAAGACACGAATTTGTTTAATAAATAGGTAATATAACATAATAAATTCATTTATTACTTGAATCATAAAGGATCCAAACTCATTAATTCATTAATTCGTTTATCCATTTAAACCATTTAGCTCATCTAACATATATATATATAAATGGATAATTACGCTTAACCCTATAATATATAAATATTTCAATTTAATCATATTAATTATGTCAACCCATAAACACGTTAAGCAAACTTAACTCAATTCGTTTAATAAAAATGTTAAGTGGATTGGCATGAAGTTCATTTAAGTCAAACACACACTCATTTATTTTTTGTGAATTCATGTCGTGAGTTAAATTACTACCCCTAATCACAACTGCAGCTTTGAAACAGAACAAATTAAGCAACAAACAAAGAAGCAAACATGGACCGCCGTAGTTTTGAAGCTGAAAGAAGAAGCAAAAGGCGGTGGTTTAAGGAGTGATTTTGTGATAGAATTGCAACCACGGGTTTCAATTTATCTTTTGTTTTTGTTATCACCATAATTGCTCAATTTACTTTTCTGAGATGTAAGATAAAGCTTTATTGACTTTGTGATGATTTTGTTATTCAAATATTATTCTCAATTTTATTTTTAATGTTTAAATATTCTTAATTCCATCAATTAATAAAATAAATTTTTTTCACCTTAAATATCAAGTATTTTAGGTAGTTAAAAAATTATTTTATTAATTTGACATTGGATGCTCATATATAAGATCTTTGATTATATGTTTTTCAAACATTGGAGACATGTAATGTTTATATTTTATAAATTTCAAGTTTTGAAATTAGAATTTAAAAAAGATTTATTTTTCAACTTTTAATTGATAAATCATGAAAAAAAACATCAAATTGACTTTTAGTTGTTTCTTTAAATTTGAATATAATATTTTATAGTAGTAAAATGTCACAAGATGATAAAAGTGGACGCTGAATCTCAAATTTTGCTTTCATTGCTTGAGTTTTGCACATTAATTTTGCTTTGTTAATTAGTTTTAGTTAATTTTTAATTTTCAAATTTTGTTAACTAGGTTAGAATTAAATTGAATTTAGAGTTAGATTAATATTTCATCGATCTTTGTGGGATTGACCTCGTACTTACATAATCTATTCTACAATAGATTTATGAACTTGCGAGTAGTAAATTTAGACAACAACGACCATCTAAAGTAAACCGTAAATGAACTTTGTTGTGCCAATTGAACAAATTTTGCTTCATTTTCATGCATTGCAATATCAACTTTTGAATATGATAGCAGTATCTTTAATGTTGAACATATGTGATAATGTTAACGTTAATTACAATTATATTGGAACAACTTAGACGATACAATACCGTTAAAAAAATACGTTATAGTCGGTTAATGATGAAACCTAATGTCATACGTTACACTTGATAGTTCAACAATTGTAAAATGTTATACTTATTAGATAATGTGAAACTTGAGAGCACATGGTCTAAAATAATTTCATGCGATTAAAGTTGTTCATACCAACTATGTAATCGTTCAATGATGTGATCAGTTGTGGCCATATGGCACACTGAACATGTACTTTTACACAAGTTTTTGGTGTTGAATATGTGTGATAACTTTAACATTAATTACATTTGTTTATGGAACAAGTTAAATGATACAATTTGTTAAAAAAGACATTATAGTCAGTTAATGATGTAAGCTGATGTCATACATTACACTTGTTAGACATCGTGGAACTTGATAACATATGGTCTGAAACAATTTCAAATGATACAAGTTATTCATACCGATTGTAACACCCTCCACCTAATTTCCGTCGGAACGAATAATTTAGACGAAAGATGTCATGTACCTCACTAAAATTCGTTTAAACCGTTTATAAATATTCGTTTATTCTAATTCTTTTATTCACAAACGATGATTTAATTTTTAACGAAAATTAAGTATAGTTTCCTCTGTTTTTCTGAAAACCTAAAATTTACAAAACCTGCAAGGAAAATAGAAACAATTCTTAAAGTTTCATTCATTTCTCAACTCTCATTCGGACCTTCCGTCCGTCTCCACTTTCTCTTCACCACACAAACATTTATAATCACACATTTAATAAAAATCATATTAATAAATATAGTTGTTACTTAAAAGAAATAAATAAATTTATTTACAGAATCACTTTACAACTTCGAAATCCTTTTATACCATTTATATGCATTATCAATTACAAAATTTCATGAATACATATTTATATATAGCGATATATATATATGTATCAACACACGTAAACAATAATGCATGATGCCCACCAAAAAAAAATTACCCAAGTGTGAAGTAAGGTGACTCACGACAATCGTGGCAAACCTCTTCTCTTTAATCTTTATCTATAATGCCAAAATCTCAACCTACGCATGGTAACTCCAACGCTCTAAG
Organism: Dimocarpus longan; assembly: GCA_022984855.1. NCBI lineage: Eukaryota > Viridiplantae > Streptophyta > Magnoliopsida > Sapindales > Sapindaceae > Dimocarpus > Dimocarpus longan. The sequence continues at coordinate 5,738,720 of CM041018.1, forward strand.
TGTTGCTACTTAGTAGGTGTATACTTTATTTAAAAGTTATAAAACTTTATTATACAACAACATAAACTCACACTGTATTCACCATATATTAACATTTTTCCAAATATAAATCATAAAACAATTTTGCATAATTTCCAAACTTTTACAAATAAATTACAAAGAACTCAAATTTACCAATTAATCCACCCATAAACACCATCAGTGTTATTTCTAACCGTATCAACTCGGATTCCTTTATATTTTTCAGTGTCTTTCGTAAACTCTGATACGGTACCATGGATTGGCAGATGGATCTTCTGACATCGCGTTAGAATAAACGGTGTCTCCGGCATCGGTCACTCGGTGACTACCCGTCGGGTCGCATATCATAATCACATATCACAATCGGATCTCCTGGCATCAGTCACTCGGTGGCTACCCGCCAGAATCAACGGCGTCCTTGGCATCGACCACTCGATGGCTACCCGTCGGGTCGCATATCATGATCACATATCACAATAAGTTTCGACTTCAGGACTGGACACCCGGTGCCTCTCATAATCCATCCATCGAATACTGTGTTTCGCATCGTATGTCAATTACCAATCCCCACCTTCCAATATTCAGGTTTACTCGGACTCTTCTCAATTTTTATTATTAGTTATCTTATTCGTAAAGCGACAAACCCAATTTTAGTCACATTTCTTCCCATAAATTCAAATTGTCAACATAAGCATCACAAAACTCTATTTTGCATTCAATTAATTCATCAAATCTTTTTTTTAACGTCCATGTCCTTATTCCGATATATGCTCGATCAAGACACTGAACTTATCCATTTCCTTTCGTTTCATTCCGTTTCTTTCTCATTTCATTCAAAATCATACGAAAATTATTTAATTGACTCATGAATAAACATAAAATGACACAATTACTCTTGGATTTCAAAAATAACATACATTCGGCTTAAAAAGGAGTTTCGAAATCTTTCTTTTTCACGCATTATTACCTCACATAAGACATTTAAAAATCATTGGTTTAACACAAAAATAGGATTGAAATGACAAAAATACAACTAGGTTGTTTTCTACTGTACATACGATATAGAGAACTAAATTATTATTATTATCATTATTATTACTATTATTTTATTTTAATTGGACTTGAGTTTAAGATATCATCTCAAACGCTTGCGTACCCATTCCATCATTGGGATCAAAGCCCTCGTAGTTTAACAAACTTTTATTATAATTTATCAAAATAATTCACAATACACCCAATCTTTATTTTCAGCCGAGCATGTATATTTCCCAAACTTTTTATTTTTCATTACATAATGTCACAAAATTATTTATACTGTGATTTTCACATAAACATTAAATCAAATCAATTAAAAATAACAATATTACACAAGTTACGAAATAATTAATTTATTTTCAATACATAATTAAAACTGAAATATGTGTAAACGTACTAAAAATATCATTTTATTCATTTTCAAATCTTAAATCCTTTTATATGCAAAATTATATACTCGATTTCTAAATAGAAATATAATTATCAAAATACATATTCTATAATCCAATTATAAATCATAATACAAAATCAATAAATCAATAAACTAATTAAATAATCTTCTTCTAATAACGCTTAAATCAATCAAATTTGAAACATATATAATCTTTTCTTTTAATCATAGAACATAAGTTATAATCTATAAAATCAATTAACTCAACGATTAGTTACTTAAAATAAATAATAAAATCTGATATATAAATAAACATAACTCAATAAATTTAAATAAATAAATAAAATTATTCACTCACATAATTTTTTTATCTATTTTTGAATTTAAAACGCGTTCCCCTCTTACTTTTCTTATCGTCTTGAATATTTTTATTTTATGTTTTTTTTTTTTTCCTTCCAGCTGTCTGCCGAACAGCTCCCTTTTTCTTTTTTTCTTCTACTGTCTGCGAACAGCCTCTGTTTTTCTTCTTCTTTGTTTTTTTTTTCTTCTACTCCCGGATTGCTTCTAATGGCCATTATGAGCCTGTTTGTTATAACTTTTGGAGGGCCCAAAAGCTCTTCTAAAGCCCAAAAGTGGCTTTGGGAGCTGTTTGGGTGATGATTGAAAAAATGCTTCTGATGCTTGGAAGCTCTTTTAATGGAAGCTGCCTCTGGTAGCTTTGTGGAAAAGAGCTTCCACAATAACACGGAAAGCTGTTTTTCAGTTAAATGAATTTTTCATAATTTCCATTTTAGCCTTAATAGAATGAACAACAAATCAAAAATATCTTTCATATCCCATTTTACCATTTTTCTCTCAATCTCCATCTTTGACATCCCACGGTCCCTCTGTCTTCTCATTATTCTCTTATTTTTCTTCATCTTCTTCACCGATCGACATCCCTCTGTCTCCTTCTTCTCTTCTTTTTCTCCATCTTCATCTTCTCCTTCTGTTGCCCGGATAACCAGATCGACGTCTGGGTATCAGGCGTCTGCCCAGACGTCGATCTTGAAACCTAGACGCTTGATACCCAGACGTCGATCTGGGTATCGAGATCGAAACCCAGACGTCGATCTGGGTTTCCATTTTGACGTCTGGGTTTCGAGATCGAAACCCAGACGCTTGATACCCAGACGTCGATCTGGGTATCCGGGCGTCTGGGTTTCGAGATCGAAACCCAGACTCCCGGATACCCAGATCGACGTCTGGGTATCCGGGCAACAGAATGAGAAGATGAAGATGGAGAAAAAGAAGAGAAGAAGGAGACAGACGTCTAAATCGAAACCCAGACGTCTCCTTGGTACCGGGCCTGGAAACCCAGATGTCGATCTGGGTTTCCAACCCAGACAGTCGCCCGTCCGCTGCGATCGGAATACTTCTCCTGGCTTAGTTCGGCGACGACGACAGACCCTCATGTGGAGACTCAGTTGGTCTCCAGCGGGGAATCTAGACCCGTTTGGGTCTCCAGAACGGGTCTCCAATATGGGCCCAGTATTTTGATAATGGATTTTTTTAATTTTTGATAGATTTGTTTTTGTGATGTTTTTTTTGTGATGGATTGGGTAAGATTGATTGATGATGATGAATGGTGAGGTTGATGAAGAAGATGGTGGATTGGGTAAAGTTGATGAAGAAGGGTGAAGAGACTGTTTTTTCTGCACCAGTCGTTATTTTTTGAAGATTGAAGATCTGGGTTTAAAACCCAGATCTTCAACTTCATCTGCAAATCATGTTTTTTGTTTTTAATTTTTTTTTTCAATTGTTCAATTGTTTTTTTGTAACCAAGGACGATATTCAATTGTTTTCTTGAACCTGATAAGGTTGATGAAGAAGGGTGATGGATTGTCCCAGGTTTCATTTGATGATGACGATGGATGGTGCTAGGTAGATGAACTAAATCCTTTACTAGATCTATTTAAAATAAAAAGGGTAAAATTGTCATATTATAATTTATAAAGTTTTAAAATGTTTCAACCAAACAATCCTAAAAGTTTTTCTGAATTTAAAAACTCTTTTGAAATATATAATCCAAACAGCAACTTAAAAGTTTTAATTTTTACTTCTCTTCTTCTACTATCAAAAGTCAAAAGTAAAAATTATCCCAAACGAGCACTGTATATACACATCCAAGAGAGAAGCCACCGCCTCCTGTACAGCCACTTCTCTTTTGTTTCATTATTTTATTTTTATTATTTTATTATTCTTCTTTCTCAAGTACACCCACTCAACTTACATATATATTTTTATTATAATCACATGGCCCACCACTAATATAATTATATTATTATATCATTATAATCATTATAATTTATTACAATTATTTTATTTATTATTATTTTAAAAGAACACTTATCTAATCGTATAATATTTTTCTAACATGTGTAAATTTTCATTTTAACCCCTATAACATTTTTTTTTCCTTTTAGTTCAACTTTCTTATTTCTTTTAAAAGTATTATCCAATTAGATATTTATCCACAAACTTCTGTACTTCTAAAACTGAAATCGAATCAAATTAATAATAATAAATTAAATTTTAATTAATATCTTAGATCCAGTTAGATTGGGATATTACAATTTATTCTTCCTTATAAAATTTTATCCCTAAAATTTAGGTATTATCTCATATCAAAATATCTTACTCTAAAGTTATTGCTTTCATTTAATTATCAATAACCATAATAATTTGATTCTAAATAAATCTCGAATTTTTTCACATACATAAAATGATATATTCTACATTATAACAATTCTCTCTTACATCTATTCTGAATAATAATTTATAATATTCTAGATAATATATTTTATTTTTATTTTTATTATTTTTCAAAATCTTTTCAAAATTTGTTGGAGTCTATATTTAGACTTCCTACATACTCCTGGTAACCTCAGTAATTCTTAAAAGTCATCACATGTCCATTTTTAGCTATCCGAAATTCAATAAATCGTCCCTAACAATTTTTCAGATTGATTCCATTTCAATCTGAATTTCTTTCAGAAGCACTGTTTGAGTCTTCAAAATACATTTTAAGTATTATAATACTCATTTTATACTTTTTGAGATTTTTAATTTTTTTTTGAAAATCCTTTCAAATTTCTAACTGGATTCGAAAATTGCTCCGTTTTACCTTAAACAGACTTATTTTTTTATTCGTTTCAGTGCCTTTTAACTTCAATATAATTTTCAGAATTTCTTAATATACCAGACCTATTTTCCAAAAATCACTATTTACAAGGATAATTTTTTGTTCGAAAATACTATTTATTCGAAATCAGTATTACATCCAAAATACTATTCATTCAGATATTCGAGGCGTTACACCAACGATGTAATCATTCAAGGACATATGGTCAGTTGTGGCCACTTGGCGTGTTGAACATGTTTGTTACACAAGTTTTTGACTTTGAACATGTGTGACAACGTTAATGTTAATTGCATTTATTTGCTGAACAAGTTGAACGATACGATATTTGTTAAAAAAACATTGTAATCGGTTAATGATGTAAACAAATGTCATACATTACACTTGGTAGTTCAACAAGTGTAACGATATTATAGTTGAGGGATTACATTGAACTTGATTCAATGTGTTCAACGAATAATTTGACGATGTAAAAGTTGTTAATAATACGTAGAAATTGTTTCCTAATGTGTAGTGAGTTATTGCCACGCGACATGTCCAACTTGTTGTGTTAACAGATTGGCAATGTTTAACATGTTGGGGAAATGTGGTAAATATGATATTGTTAATACCTGTTAATTAAACAAGTGATATCTCGATGAACAAAACCCCAAAATCGTTAGCATACGTTAATCGATGATTTATCTCAAAATTGATGATCGAACAAGTTTAATTCACTACACATGTACTGTACTTGTGACAACATGTTCGTTGATCAAATACATGACATTACAATCGTGCAAGTTGACGTTATAACGTGTAATTGAAGTTTATATGTTTAAATTGTTTAATAAACATGTATACACACATTGAAGTTGTGTAGAAAGATGTTAGACTTATAAAGTAACTAACGTTTAACTTCTAAACTATGAAGTATAACGTTACATGAATGTTAAATATGTGGATACTACGTTTAACTTGTTCAAAAATATAAAAAATTGCAAAAACAAAATTTCAATCTTTTTTTAATCTAAATTCACTTTATTATTATTTTTTTGAACCCATAAAATCACTTTATTTTTTAAAACCATATTTTCACTAAATATATTAGAATTTGACAAAGTTTATAATACATTAATAATATTTTCAAATATCATTGTTTTATTATATAATACATTAATTATATATATAGAGACATACATACACACACATTAATTTTGTGTATATATATAGATACATATTGAAATACATACATACATACACACACATTTTTGCCAATATTAATATACTTTTAGAATGGGATAATCCTATATTTCTCTATAATTTGACATAATACCAAAATCATTTAATACTTTTGAAAATTCCTAATATTCTCCTTGTTAATTTATGAAATTAACACATTAATTTTTTGTATATATATATACACACACTCATTAATTTTGTGTATATTTATATATATAGATACATATCGAAATTCATACATACATATACACACATTTTTGCCAATACTAATATACTTTTAGATTAGGATAATCCTATATTCCTCTATAGTTTGATATAATATCAAAATCCTTTAGTATTTTTGAAAATTTTTAATATCCTCCTTGTTAATTTATAAAATAGATTAAATACTCTTGTAATGTATGAAAATGTCCATACCACCTTTAACTGTTAAAGTTGACATAAAAAATTAAAGTTAAATCGTTAATATGGATGAGCAAAACTATCGGAATATTTTTATTATTTTGATAATTTTGATAACAGTAACGACGATAAGGAATAAAGTGAGATTCTTTGATATTATAAGGGATAATTAATAATTAGGTTAAACTACTAGCATGATAGTATCCCTATATTTTATATATAATTTTATTTTATACAATATTATATTTAAATGCGCAGCAACCAGTGAAATCGGTTGCTGCAGGTCATTTTTTAATGTTTTCGTTTCAATACAAGCAACACGGCCACCTTAGAGCAATGGCCATTGTCGGGCCTTAAGAGTTGAGTTGTCATCGTGGACAACGGGACTAGTACAGTTAAAGGAGAGCCAAAATCCATCAATCAGTCAACAGTCCATCAATCAATCAGTATGCCTGGTAACTTAGGAAGCGTGATTGTGGCCGTAGATGGCAGCCAACAGAGCATGGACGCCTTGACATGGGCCCTCGACAACCTCAAGCTCCGATCCTCCACCGAATCTCCCGGCTCCTTCATCATCCTTCACGTGCAATCCCCACCCTCCATCGCCACCGGCCTCAATCCTGGGGCCATCCCCTTCGGTGGACCCAGTTAACCACCCACCTCTCCTCCTCCCTCCTCCAATCTCTCTCATTTCAACTGACTAAAATTTATTTTGGAATTTTAGGTGACTTGGAGGTACCTGCGTTTACTGCAGCGATCGAGGCCCACCAGAAGAGAATCACTCACGCCATCATCAATCATGCTTTGAAGATTTGCTCCCAGAAGCAAGTGAGAGCATACATCACTCATCTTTGCTTTTTTCATTGCTTATTATTATTATTATTACCTATGTTTTAAATCCTATGGAAACATTCTCAACTAGCGTCTGGTTACACTTTTAAAGTGAGTATGTTGTTACTGGTTTTTATTGTTGATTGTATTTTACATGTTGGGACTGTGATGAGAAATTTCGTGAATTTCAATCTTTGAAGACTAATTAGTGAATCCTGCTCCAAAAATTACTTTGATTGGATATAATCTATTTTTGGAATGACTTGTGATTGGATTGAGATTTGAAAATACAATTTGGATGCTTTCAGGGAAGAAAAAAAGGTAGCAGCCAGCAAGCACTGTTTGATTAGCATGTAAAGATGGTTTTTAGAGCAAAATAGCTGTTTGGTTTACTCACTTTAAAAATTATTTTTTCCAGAAGTCAATGGCAAAAAGTTTACTTCTACTTAGAAGTTGACACTGATTGTCGTAAAAGAAAATATTTGTTATTTGAAATCTTATGGAAATATTCACAGGTTCTAATATTACTCTTCTAGCACATGCTATATTTGTTTTGAGTTTTTGATAATAGAGTTTGAGTTTAATCTGTCAGAAAATAAGAATCGAAATGCAATAATAATAAAGCAATCTGTAGATTTATAGTAAAGAGTAAAAATAATAATAATTTCCTTTTGGGATGCAAGAAGAAAGGTAAAAGGAAGTGCTGAGTTAGTAGTAATCCTGAGTATGCCGTTGAACGGCTCCATGGCTTGATTTGAGTTGCCTTGGATTGAGAATTGGTGCTATATTAGTGCATAGGAGCCAACTGTCAGCTAGTATATGCAAAACCTTTTGGTGAAAATATTATATGCATCACACACATACACTGATACACACACAGTGAAAAACAAAAAGTTGCATGTTTGCTGCTTTTTAATTATTATTATTATTATTATTTTTGTTCATATACTAATTGGAGCTTTAGTATTTCTTCTTAGGTGAATGTCAAAACTCAAGTGGTGATTGGGGATCCTAAGGAGAAGATTTGTGAAGTGGTTGACAATTTGCATGCTGATTTGCTTGTGATGGGGTCTCATGCTTTTGGCCCTATTAAGAGGTAATCCTTATTGAGGGAGAGTTATATACTGTATATTGATAAATAATATTCACTAATTGTTGGTGTTAGATAATTGATGGCAGACTGATGGTGGCTGACCTTATTAAAATTGTTAAGCAAGTAGGCCCGAAATTAGCAGTTCCATCTCATGCTATCATTAGACATGTAAATAAGTAATAAATACAGGCATCAATGCACAAATATGCAAATGCATCTGTTTACTCAGAAATGTCAACAGTGAATTTTGCAGGATCTAATAGAGTTAAAATGACATACATATGGACCTAGATGTGCTTTGAAATAAGCACTCTTGCTAACGGACATGAAAAATTGTAATTGTAATAACATATGCACAATGACATCCAAATTTACATTAATGATGTAATATATCAATGTGACACAATGGATATAGTGGACATAATTTCTTCTTGTGATTAAAAATGTGTATGTTTGGTACCTCTCTCAGTTTTCTGCTTTTTATGGATGCATAATGTAATTGGTTGGAGTTCACATGGACATCTTTCTGGGGATTACATGTATATATCTTTGAGGTGGTTTGAGATCCAGATTAGAAGTTCTCTGGCTAAAAGACTATGGGCTGCTACAGGGAGCATAACATAACTCTATCAGAGCATATTAGCACAAAAAGTCCTCTTTTCAAGGATATCCATGAAAGATTTTTCGTATATGTAGGCATGTGTTCTAGTTAAGCTCTTTTCCAGTAATAATATGTGCCCAACACCAACAGTATTGAAAGTTCTAGGCCTGTTGGGAGAAAAGATTGTAGAGGAATTTTGAGATGCCTTAAATGATGTAAATGATCATATATGACCATTTAGGTGTTGATACTCACTAATGAGTAATCAGCCTTTGCTTGCAAAATTTGCCTTGTAATTGGAAAGTTGCTGTCCCTTCTAGAATCAGTCTTGCTGAGTTCAGGCACAACGGAGTTTGTTATCCTGGAAAAGTGCTATACGTTCTCTGGAAATACGTGTAATTGATTGGTGTCCCTGGCTGTTATGTAATTACCATATTAAATCTTTCATATGGCTCCTCTGGTTTCTAAATACAGAGCATATAACCTCATTACTTTTGGTGTTTTGACATTGTATTAGTTTCTAGGAGGAAATAGCTCCAGTTTTGTGTTTCAGCTCATTACTCAATTTGTATCAGCATCTAGCCACTTAAACAATTCATCCAACTTTTTGATGTTTAAACATTACTTATTTTTGATATGGTGAGAATGAAGGAGTTATAGACATGTAGCCGAGCAACCAACAATATTAAGTCTATCGTAACAGTAGAGGATAATTTCCTAATAACAAAGCAGCATGTTGAAACAATATATTCCTTTGGTATGCTAATACTGATGAAACTTCATTGTATGTCAACAGGATGTTTTTGGGAAGCGTAAGCAACTATTGCACCAACCATGCACAATGCCCCGTGATTGTAGTTAAGGGCAAGGGGACATCCTCTAAAGCATAAATAGGTATGTATATGACTACTCTATTTGAGATATTGTTGCAGTAGTATGTGTTTAGTAGTTCATTTTCGTGTAAGTATTCAATCTTGTAACAAAGCTTATGTGCAGGTATTATTATTGATTATGACTTTTCATTCACAAACAATACAAGATTTGATAATGAAAGTAAAGAGTGTGTGTGTGTGTGTGTTTTTTTTTTTTTTTTTAATTATTATTATTTTTATAACTATAAAAATGTTGGAAGAAAATTTACATTCATAAGAAAGCTAATATAATACTTGATAGATAGATACAACTCGGTCTCAGGCTTTTTATATTGATATGTCTACAGTCAGATTGACATTCAACTAAAAAAACAAATTGATAAAGCAAATACGTTTTTGCTATTTTACATAAAGTAGATTTCTCCTACTTAAAATCTTAATCACTAAATTAACTTTATGAAAGCAAATTCGTTTTAAGGAATCATGTCCTAGATAGTGTGGAGCCACAACACCCTTCTTTTTTACCAATTAATTTTATAGCTCATAGGGTCCTGGCTTTATTTGACAAGTACCAGTCGGATACAGTCAAGATCCCGTATGAATTGTCATTATTCTATAAAATAGGACGGTTCAAATCTCAATTATCTAGCATATGAAACCCTAAAAGAATTTGGTTTAATAAAGTTACTTTAGTGATTTGATTTTTTTAACGCAGGGGGAGTCTACTTTATGTAGAATAACAATAGTGTATCTGCTTTTCTTGTTGAGTGTGTATGTTACTTTTTTGAATCTATATGAAGAGCTGAGAGTCGGTTGTATCCATCCATTGATGAAAATTTGTATGGTATCATTTTTCCTATAATTGTAAGTCTTCTTCCAACAATCTGTATTATTTTTAGCAATCAACTCTCTTTGCTTTCCTTATTGATCCTTGTATTGTTTGTGAAGTTTTTGGAAGGTGAAATGAGAGACAAATATATTTTATAAGTTGAAGACTATGACATGTAGTTCATCCTGTAACTGATCTTTTTAACCTTAGATATTAGTCCATCACTTTGGGGGCTAAAGTATGGAGTGTCCTTATTGCAAAGTAATGCAATGACCAGTATTTTCGTAATGAGACATATATGCAACAAGATTTGACTGCACATAATGACAATGAGTTGTTGTAAATGAATTAATTAATTAATACATAAGGGTTGTCTGATGTCTCTGTTTCCTCATTTTGGTTGCAATTAGCTTCCATTATTTCTCTTCTTTATGTAAATTTAACATGGTATTAGAACACATCCTATGGTTCAATTGTTCATTATTTTCTTCCCTTTTTTTTTTCCCACATTTGTTCAATCCAAACCAAAACTTGAACATGTTGGAGCCATTAGACGAATTGGAGAGGGATGCAGGGGAGCATTCCGACACCAATTGGTTAGAAGGCTTTTCTTTTTTCTTTGCTGAGGATATTGTAATGACATTGTTTTAACGATTCTGTTATCCACGTCCATGCACATTAGACTAGCTGTTTTATATCTGGAATATTTTACTTCTTTTCAAAACTAAGCTTCATTCAAACCTTTTCCTCCAGGACTTGCTCATTAGTTTGATGTTAAATGGCTTTATATTAACTTGAATACATCCGCAGTGTGCTATTGCCAAACAAATACTGTTTATGGAGTGCTATGGTGACGCATAACCAGTGCTGCTGTCTTGTCAAGTGTGAGAGTCTAGTGGATTTTGCTGTTGCTTGTTTACCAACTATTCAGCGGTCTCGCGCTTCTTTTTATCTGTTGATGAGTGGTTCGTGATGAAAATTTGAGTATGGAATCATCCTTGTTTCTGCTACTGCTTTTGTGATTGTATTGATTTTGTTAAAGGGAGAGAAATTGTAAAATGAATGCTAAAATCGTGAAAAGAGTTTGTGAAAAATCTAAAGCTTTCAAAGCTCCTAACATACTATTAGGAAAATGGCTTTTTCAAATTCCTTAATGATCTTGTTTTCAAAAATTGATTTCTAGATCCAAAATAGTCTTCTCAATTCCAAGGGCAAAAGGAAACCGGAAAATCTATTGGAAGAATCGTTTTCTTTTTAGATCACAATTTTATTAAGTTCTTATTTTTCTAAATAAATTAGATCAGAAAAAATTCTTCAAAGAAAACTCTATAATTGTTGTTACTTGGGATCGGCCTTATCATGTACATTGTTATCCACTTGTGATAACTATTTGTCGTATAATGTTAGCCTAAATAATATATTGCTTTCGCCAGCTTTTACTGTTGCTGCAACTCGTGCCTTTCCAATTATGGCACTTTGTGATTCTCTTTCTTACAGAAGTGATCATTGATGACATGTTAAGTGCAATGTCAATGGTTCAATTAGATTTGCTTTTCTCTTGTAATAAAGCACTAAGCATTGGATCTCATAGATTTATAATTTGCAGGTCCTGGTTATGGTAGACGGGGATTGCTATTATTTTATTTGGGATATTATCAAAATCCATCCAGTTTCATAAAATATTGATCAAAATTTAACCCGTAGTTTCATAAGTATAGCCAAATGAACCTTATTTTATAAGTATCGTGGTCAAAATCCACCTCTAGTTTCACTGAGGGCCAAAATCCGCCCTTCATTATTCTCTAAAATCCACCGACCATCCCTTAACATCATAAGAGTAAATGAGTAAATGTAATATCAAATCCTAAATAAATCAACTAAAAACTATTCAATAAAAAACTAGTTTAGATTAAAATAATAAAAAAGCCTAAAATTGTATTTCAAAAAATCCTTTAAATTGTATTTATTTTTAAAAATTGATGTAAATGACTTTTATTTAAAATTAATTTAATTTAATGTGATAATAACTATCTCTTATAATATCAAACATATAATATAATTTGTTTTTTATGGAATCTCAGACAACATCAAATAAGGTACAATACTATTTATAGACTAATCTAATTTAATTCTAACATTTCTTTTCTTAATATTTAATCCAATTTAATTTAGAATATATAACTTAAAAATAAAACAAAATTTTATAAATTTTATTTCTAAAAAATACATGAAATTATTTATTTAAATATATTTTTTAATAAAATAAGTTTATTAAATTTGTTTCTTAAAGATACATAAAATTTTTTATAGTTAATTTTAATATAATTTCAAAAAAAAAAAATTGGTAGGATTTAACTTTGCATTTACATATTCACCCTTCTGATGTTTAAGAGATGTTTGATGGTGGGGTGGATTTTAGAGAATAATCAAAATATTGGAGTGGATTTTGGCCACTTATGATACTAAGGGTGGATTTTGATCAATATTTTATGAAAATGGATGGATTTTGGCCATTTATAAAATTATGAGATAAATTTTGTCCAATATTTTTTGAAATGAGATGAATTTCGATAATATATCTTTTTTTTTAAAAAAAAAAAACACAAAACTAAGTCGGGATTTGGGTAGAGAAGACATGACTTGAACCCAACTTTGTAGGCTAGGTGTTACGAGATATCACTGGGGCAAATGTCATTTAGGGATCCCTAATTATTATTGAATTTTTATGTTTTTATTTCGATCTTCTCTAATCCAATCCAAACATCGGGATGGGTGTACTATTTATCCTCATAAACAAACTTACCAAAGCAGGTTTTTCATAGAGAGAGAGAATTGATGTTTTCGGCAACATTATGATCTATGTAAGCATAATATTTTCTTTACAAATATCTGTTAATTGTATTTATATAAATCTTTGTGTGAATAAGTTTCTCTTTTTTAAGTCAAATAATCACTCTCTATTCGATGTTGATAGACTTACAACTCGTTTGTTGATAACCTAAAAAATAAAAAAGGGAGTAAAATATAAAAGTATTTCTTTTGAAGGAAATCGAACCGTCCATCTTTACAATACGAAAAGGAGACAGATGATGCCCATTACGCAACGCTAAATACAGCGGCAAGCAATGCAGGAACAGGGACAAGATCAAGGGTAGATGAAATGGACTTCCCACGTGGGCGGCCAAAGAGCCCAGAACCACGACAGTTCAAACTTGATACTCCATACTTGTCAACTTGTTATTTCATGTTGTGGTCCGTCCAGATATGGATAAGAGATATCTTCATCTTTTTTTGACTTCTCTCCTTGAAAGGTTGTTTGACATACTAGCCGATACATTTGAACTTCCATCCCCATATCCACAATCATGGCCTTACACGTGTTACGTGTACTTTCCGGATGTCTCTCTTGACCACCTCCACGTACTCCTCACCTGCTGTCTCCGCGTCGGCATGTAGACCCATATCGTCACTTCGTCTTCATTGTTTCCTTTCGAAACGCAAGTGGTTTTGTGGAATTTTTTATCTCATCTCCATGTGATATTGATTTCTTATGCTCTAAAACACATTATTTCTTCAAAAAAAAAGTAAAGGTTAATTAAAGGGTTTAGTTTTCATGTGGTCTTAAAAATAGATACTTTTCTTTCATGAGTTCGACATATCGAGCTCTCCAATCTACTTATGAGTTATGTTAACTTTTTATTTTTAGAAAAAAGGTTGAGTTAGTTTTTATGGGGCACAAGCCGACCAATGTCAGTTTAGTTATACCTTCATTAATTTATTTATAATATACCACATGTACGGTTTATCACATGTGGCATAACCATATGTACAGTTATACCACATGTACGGTATACTATGCAAGGACATATACATTACCAAATCAAACAACAGAAAAGATAAAATGCTTGTTTTTTTGTTTAATATCACGTACGTAATATAATGTAAATGATCAGATACATCACCGAACCATGTTTTAGAAGAGATAAGATCCTTAATTAATGATCACGCTTTAAAAGAGACAACATCCTTTATCAATGGATAAAGATTAAAGGTAAGCATGCATAATGCATGCTTTTATAAGGCTAATTTTCGAAGAAAATCTTGGAAAGAAAAGCAACCGCCGGACCGCAAAGGATCCCTTGTGTCAAGGAAATGTCGAAGAAAGCAGCTACAGACAGCAAGTTTTGTGTAAGAAGTCTTAAAATCTTTATGAGGCATTCATGTCAACGAATTTACTTTTCTTTTTGACTTAAAGGCAATATTGGTGGCTTTGACATTTTCAAACTCTTCATCATCCTTACCACAAATGGTTTAGCAACCTTTGTTTTTATTTATTCATTCCTTTTCTTTTGAGTGCCCTTTGTTATTTATTAACAACCAAAAACCACGTTCTAGGCCAATGAAATATTTATGATACGCTTAGTCTATCCAAAAAAGTGGGGCTTCTTTTTATTAAATGTTATAAGTCAATTTAGATATTATATGTTCATAAATTGTGCAATATTCTTTTCAAAAATTAATGATAGTAAAAATTAATTTCACATTTTGTTAAAGATGAAAAGGAGTCAATTAATTTGGCCTTAACTTTTGTGTTGCAAGGAGTTTACGTTTGATTTCGGTCAACAAGATTCTTTTAAGCCCAATGTTGCAATATGATGAAAACAGTACAAGAAACAAGTAAAAGATTAAGAAAAAAGCAAAGGAAGAACAGAGACAATCAAGTTTTAGAGTGGTTTGGTCAATATGTGCCTACGTCCACTGTTTTTCTCTCACTATCTAAACAAAGTAACTGCAGGGTTTACACTCAGTGTTTTTCTCTTAATTTTACAATGAAAATCCTCTCCTATTTATAGAGGGGGAGGTACTACAGTAGCATGTAATAAGTTAAAATAACATGATAGTTACATTTAATGCACCTGAATTACATTTAATGTACCTGATATCTGTCAGGTCAATTATGCCAAAACATGGATTTAGCCGCTAAATCCATTCTGATTAGGTAAGATATCCTGAAATTACGCTGTAATTAGTCTGAAACACTTTCCTTGCACGACATTTCATAGACAAGATCTGGCATCATTCTGGGCGAGCTGAAGCTGCTGAGGGCAGCTGACGATCTCAGCTTCTTAGTAACATGAACTGGTTAATATTGGACAATCTCAACCTTTGAAGATTGCTGGGCGAATTTGACATCGTTGGAATTATGAATCACGCGATCTGGGAGCTCGCTTTCTCCGAACTGTCAAATTGGGTCCGCCTATTGGGCCTGCTTAGTGGGCTTTTACCAACCCATTTGGATGATCCAGAAAATACCTATAACATAAGGTTTATGAGCAAGTAGAATATTTACGTAGGACTATACATGTTCACGTGATTCTGTATTTGAATAATTCTTTTTTGGAACTTTTTACATATTCATATTTTTCATATGAAAATTTCGTGTTAACACAAATATAAAACATTATAAATCTGTTAAGAGACAAAATAAACTCCAAGTTCTTTGATACATGTAAAATGAGTTTTACCATTTGCACCTTATCGACCCTGTATACATGTACGAGAGAGAGATTTTTCTCTTCTTGGACATTCGGTTGGTAGTTGGTAAGCAGAAAAAATGGACTTGGAATTATTTTCAAATTACTCAGTGTTATAATTCAGTGAATTTTCAGCACAACTATATAGGTCAATTACTAAACATATTTGTGACAAATTGCATAAATAAAATGCAATGATCTCATACAGAGTCTGCCCACTTAATTTTATTATCAAAATTTACTATTATGTCAAACAATGTTCTACAGACACAAAATGAGATATTAACTTACAATTCAAGTTCTTTCAAAAAAAAAAAACTTACAATTCAAGTAGAGCCGCCTAATACTCATAAGTGAAGTGATGTAGTGGTTAGCCATCTGGACTGGTTTCGGTAATCTTTTGATACTAACAAGCCATAAAAAAAAATGGAGCCACCTAATCTAGATTATTTAGTGGATAATTACTTTTATCTAATTTTAATGATGATAGGATTTTGAGCCCATTGATTTCGATTCCAATTTAAAAAATCTAGCTACTCTACATGATAAAGAAACTGAGCTATAAAAACAAAAAAGTGGTTAAGACCTGAATTGCTGACAACGGTGAATTTTCGTGGAACTCGAAACCTATTAAACGTGTTGTACTGAGTTCAAACTGAAATTTGATTATATAGTGTATATTACATGTGTTTTTTTTTATTATTATTATAAATACGTATTTTACATGTGTTATAGTGAAACACATAAGGAAACTAAAACATTAATAACATGTGATTTGTTTTGTTCATATAGGAATAACTGTACATTAATGTGGTGATATATTATATAATTAATTATATAAAAAATATTTCTCTTCACTTTTACTTGCACGTAGGAAATATTAACATAAAGTTTAAATTTGTCTAATTATTTGTACATTATATCAAAGTATTCTACCACAAATCCACATAAAATCCTTTAGTCCAACTAATGCTTTATATGCTCGAGAATGATTTTTCAAGAGTAAGAAGTAAAACAAGAATGGATTTAATTTTTAATTATCCTAAAAAAAATATGAATATATATATGATTAAATATTGTCTTAACTTGTCGGCGACCGCATAAGCCACAGCACAGATGACTTTATCTATGATCCATTACAGATTCTTTTGTTTTGTCAGCCAACATATTAGCCGTAAGAATAAAGGCTGCTTGCATTTACATACATGCGATCACATTCTGATTATGATCTTTAAAATTCAATTATAAATTTTGGTGGTTAAATTAGATTAATCATAACTTAACTACACATGACAGCATCATATATATAGAGACAAATCTTGCTTTGCAAAACCGCCGACAGAAATGGGAAGTAAGTCAATTCTCAACCACTAGAATCATTGGGAGGTGACTGAACAACAAAGATCCAACAATGATACATATATATCATGACTAGTTTAACAGGAGTGAAGGACAAATTTGAGGATGCAGATACATGTTGATGATAATGTTGCATATAAAAGTGCATGCATGAACTGGGAGCAAGTGTGAAAATCAAGGCAAAGTAGTATGGTCAAGAAAAGGGGGCGCCCATGTTATGTCTACTACCTTTGCAAAGCTATTGAATGAATGCGTGTCCACTCCAGAATTTGCAACTTTGCAAGAAAGTTTGAACCTGCAAGCTAGCTCCCTCATGCAGTCGTATATGCTACCAACAAACTAAATCCGACACTTGTTCAAACCTGTGTTGATTTTGTCTTTGTATCCATCCAAAAGTAAAAAAAATCAGAAGAAGTGTTCAAAGTTTGAATTCGCCAGACGGGATTGCATTGAAGTGCATTATTATTGGTATGTTAACGTATTAAAGGATATGGCAGGAAGATCAGAGAAATCCACCTACCCTTTTTGACTTGTTTTTTGATGCATATACTTGCGTGGCGACAGGATACATCCAACCCAAAAACTGCTCGCTTTAAACTCCAATGTCACCGGTACTGTTGGACTGAAGAGAATTGAAGTGCATAGAAACTTCTTAAAAAAAAAAAAACGAAAAGAAAACAAAACAAAACAACTTTGGATCAAAATTATCATTCCAGCATGAGGATCTCCCACTTTGATTGTTTGGTTTTGGTATATCACGCCTTCCAATGGCTTTTTTTCATATGAGGATGTAAATATAATACTTTTAATAATCATATTTTTATATATAATCTAACGATCGAGATCTTCTAATGTACTAATTCTTTTATTAATACAAAACACTTAATGATAATATGTTTATTAAAAAAAAAAAAAAAAAAAATTCTCAACCATTGATTACAGTTATCACTATATTTTTATGGGTCAGCAAAATATCTGTATAATAAAGAATCCAACTCCATAATGTCACACATAACCATGTATTTATGCAATTTCACATCCCCCGGTTTTGAGGACTCCTTGTGCTTAACTGCTTATTTATCAAGCATGAAATCAGACAATTGTTCTGAATACGTTAGTCATTAGAAGCTAGAACGATCTCAAACTGACCCCGAAGCTTGAATTAGCAACGAATTTCAACATAAAAATGTAGGTTGTAGATGATTAATTGAGAGGGTACATTATATTACTCCAATCTAAAACTTCATTGACGTGTGCAATAACTTACTTCTGTGCCAATCTGATATCTTGTCAATAATTTACTTGATTATTGGTGCAAAGAAATATGGATAATTCATTTCTTATACCGTCAATTGGAATTCTCGGAACAGGGATCGTCAGTGACTATAACTTATGCTGTAAAAGACAGACAATCCTAATTATTCCAGCGGCTTTTCGTCATTAACTTAAATCACACAGAAAATTTTTCTATTCTCATTATCTATTAATTTTGAATATTAACAGTTTGAAGAAGGTTTCAATGTATGAATTTGGTCACATTTTTGCGTGAATTTAATTTCAAGTTAGTTAATCAAAATATTGTTTTATGGGGAAATGGAGTTTATATATCAGCAAAATGCTTTCTTCACTAATAATAATATCTAGACCAAATAAATGCAGAAGATACATTCGATCTATAATTCATTGGAATTTAAAGTATTTTAAGTGATTAGATGTGTTTAATCCAGATTTGAATGAAGTTCATTGAAATCTGAATATATTCAATTCAGATTTTGATGGACTATTAAAATTTAACTGTATTCAATTCAAATTTGTATAAAATCTAATGAAATCTAGTTGTATTTATAAAAAAACATTAACTTCATTTTAAGTGATGAATTTTAAAGTGATTTTTATGAAGTAAAAAGTTTATTATAAATCTTATAATTCTCCTGAAGATTTCATTGGCTTCTTTAAAAAATTTTAGCAAAATCAATATAAAGTTTATAAAATCCATAAATTCTTTATAAAAATCTATCATTAAAGCAATTCATCAAACTCCAATAAATTTAGATTAAATACTCTCTCGGTAGTTTTGTAAGTATAATAATGTTATACAACTCAAAATATTTGTCCAAAAATTAAGCTTAGTAATATGATAAGTAATTTACCCTTACCTTATAAATAAAGTAATCACAATATGATAAATAACACAATAAGAATAAATAACTTATCATATCATTTAAAAGTATTATTTTTGAAAGACATTAACCATTGAAGATTATTCAATAGAATTTGTCTAAATACAATGATTAATAAAATCCAAACCATAAGAAAACTATCAATCTCATGAACTATTGAACTAGATCTGACATGGCTACCAAGCCCATGAACCACACTATACTTTTGGAGCGTTAATGAATGTTTAACGTAAAAACTTAAGATTAAACGGATAGTTAATGATTCAATTATAGTATTTAAGATATATATTGATAAGATTTATAATACGTTATCATCTCCTCACGTACAATATAAACAGATTTCAAATGTCGAACATTTATTAAACACTTCTCACTATAAAATATTACAATGTCTAATAAAAAAAAAAAAAAATTGGGTACGTGGAGGGAGAGGGGATTCAACCCCTAGACCTTTAATAATAACCGTTTAACCAAAAGCTTAAATTTAAATTAATAATTAAGACTAAAAATTTTTAACACATAGATTAATAAAATTTATATACGAGTAAGGATTCTTTATCATTTTTTTTTTAATATTTTGATAATTTAGTGACACATCAGCATTTGAAAAAATGAATAATCAAAATTGATAGATTTTTTCTCTCTCATGCATCACTCAAACTTAAATTATTCTCATAAAACTATCAGCATCATATCAACATTGACAGAGAATCTTTATCCTTTATATATATTACTATGCAAGGTTGTGCAACATTATTTCCATAAATAATACATTATTCTTGTGACGGTTTAATACATTATAATGCTACCTAACTGAAACCACATTTGCCCAAAACTCATCTTAAATAATGTGATAAATGATTTGCAATTGTTACATTGTTCATTATATGATACGATGATTTACATGGCATGCAGTTACACATCACTTCCACAAATGCAAACAATTTGAGCAAAATTTATTCCAAATGATATTACAAGAAGTCATCTCAAATGATATTGTAAATGCTATGATTATGACAAATCATTTAGACATTTTTACCACATTATTTGGATTTTCGAACAAAGTATTTGAACTATGAGCGTTATTGGCAAGTGATTTCATGTTAATCATGAAATCATTTAGTAGTATACAATCTAGATAAAAAATTCTCCAATTGATTTATCTTGTAGAACACATTAGGTACTTCTATTCACCAATTAATTTCGAAATTAAACCCGATGCACTCACCTTCAAATTAAACTCGACCGATGCACTAAAATCTGGTAAAAACCTTTTACAATTATGCAAGAGAGTTAAAATATTAAACCACTCACACTACAAGAACTAATTTACAATTAAATTGTATAATTATATATCTACAAAACAATAAGAGTTTAAAGCATGTTACGAATTATATTTATAAATCACGTATATGAAAATACTCCCTTTTTTAAAAGAGAAAACAATACTCATTTATAGCATATTTGTTGATAACACACCATATATTTAGCACGACAAACAAGTAAAACTACTTCGTTTAAGCAACAAGAAAATTACAACAATATATATATTTGATATTAATCACAACAAAATTTTTGGTTCCTTCATTCTAACATACTTTTTCCTACTACAAACATAATTTCAAATTTCGTTTGATTGGTTAGAAAATTTTTGACAAAAGCGATGCACAAAATTCACAAAGAAATACAGGACCAATAAGCTAGTGGACCCAGAAAGTGGACAAAAAGAAAGACATTCAAAAATTGATAAGATATTTGTATACAATTCATGGACACCTTTAATAATCTGTACTTTCAGTAACATCCAGAACTACATGAGATAAGATCATCTCATAAATGTCACTCTCTTTACATACACACACATAATAAGTGTCTCCATTAATTATTTATTCATATGGAGAGACAGAGAGCGAGAGAGAGAGAGAGAGAGAGAGAAAGTGAGTGTAACAAACAGCTCAGGAAGAAAAACACAAATGCAGAGGACAGCTGGGAGGAGGCCTCCAGTTCTTGGCTCTCATTATGTCTTCTTTATGGCCATCAAAGAAAGATAAAAAAAGACTATGAGTGAAAAAGAAAAGAGACAAATCAAAGTACATATTGGATTGGATAATCAGATCAGATAGATTAGAAACAAGAAATGTGAGAGAGAGAGAGAATAGAAGAGAAGGGAAATAAAGTTGTTGTACACATATTACATATACACCCACACTCTCTATCTATGTCATCATATGTCTGCAGCTAGCGGTGGTGTGCTCTGAAAAGAAAACTGAGCAAGCATAACCCTAACCACGTTTTTCTGTCATACGCTTTATCCTATTCAAGAAGGTTGAGAGACTGAAGAGAGTTAAAAAGATGTCACAGGCACAGCTTTATCTTTGGCCCAGTGCTGCATGCACAGTTGCAGCCATTGCAGACCAGACCCATACCAGACCACAGACCATTTCAAACTTCAAAGCAAATCCTACCCATTTATCCACCGGTTATTTGACAGCCAAAGAAAGAGAAAAGAAATATGCTTGGATTGATTTTGACGTATGACCACCCCCATTAAAGGCTCCACATACCCCCGGTTATCGTGTTTTCTTTTCCATTCACAACATCACAACCCAACTTGCCCTAAAACCAATGAAAATTAAGGAAAGAAAAACTTAAAAAAAAAAAAAAAAATCGAAAATGAAATGATCTTCTTCTTCTTCTTCTTCTTTGATTGATTCCAATTCAAACAAAATAAAAACAGTGCTTGGTAGTAGTAATGCTAGATACCTCGCTAGCTACACTAACCATTAATTAATCAAATAATAAACAGTACTAGATGATTAATTAATTAACATTAATATCATCTAATAAGAAATAAAATTAAACCCAAAAAAGAAAAGGTAAAAGTGGTGATGATCATCGTTTCGTCAAAAACAAAAGCACTAGACAACAACCAAAAGAGAGAACACAAATCTAAAAGGAGATGATGTTGAGAGACACTCATCAGTATGGCGGTGGTGGCTGTGGCGGTCTAGCAGTTGGAGCCCAAAGCACGTCGCCACCAGGCAAATGACAACTATACATGGACATACCACACGACTCTCCTGCTGCTGCACCCGCCACTTGTCCACTCTCTCCTCCGCCACTGGAGCCCACCGGCGACTGGCCTTCACCACCGGATGCTGAATTCCTTTGCTCGTCCTGCACCGGCAAGCGGTGATAGGAGGGGTTATTGAAAGTGGCGGCAATCACAAAGACGGTGCCAGCGGCGACAAGTGGGCCCACGACGGACCCTCCTACGATCTGTCCCTGGGGACCCGCCAAGGAGATTGCGAATATGTTAGGCACCGGAGGACACGCAGCGTTTTGCGGCATAAAAGTCGCGGAGATCGAAAGAATGTCAAATCTGCCGTGGAACGTGATGGTGGCACCGGGAGTCGCGGAGGGCTGTCGGAGAGTGACGTTGGCGACGGTTCCGGAGCCAGTGAGGACGCAGATGCCGATGCTCTTGCGGCGGCAGAAGTTGGAAATGGCTTCGACCACGTCGGTCCCGCCGGGGACTTCGAGGATGTATGGGCTCATGGAGGGCTCTGGCTCGCGAGTGATGAAAACAGGAGGCTTCGGCTTGTTCTTCGAGCCCGGGGGTCTGCCTCTGGGCCGGCGAACCACTTCGATAGTCGCTCCATCGCCGCTGGTGGGGTCGTGTGTCTTGGCTTTGGCGGTGGTGGATGGGGTGGTGGTGGTGCCGGCAGAGTTGTGGCTGTTGTTGTCTTCTTCGGAGGTTTGAGAGTCACGAGAGAGTTGGAAGTGGTGAGAGAAAGGGAGGTGTTGGTGCTGTTGGTGGTGCTGTTGCTGTTGCTGGTGTTGGTGGTGAATTTTCGAGAACATGTTGGGAGGGCTGCTTGTGTTTTTGGGTTCTACATATTCACCTTTCATGGTTTTTTTTTTAATTATTTCGTGTATAATAATAATAATAATAATAATTAATTATTTTTTAAAAAAAAATTGAAGAAAGCGTATGATTGGTTGGTGAACTGGGTATATTTGGATATGGGTAATGGGGTGGTGTAATAAAAAAAGGAAAAGAAAGAACGAGATGGAATGGAGAGATATCGACAGAGATATGGAGGAAGAGCAGGTGGTGGCCTAGCAAGCAAGAAGATAAATGACTCTGTTTTGATTTGTTTTATAATAAATATATGAGATAGAGATCGGGAGAGTTATGAGGAGAGAGAGGGAGACTGACAAGAGGAGGTGGGTGAGCTTAGAAACCAAGTAAAGACTAATGGCGCCGCTGGTTGGGACTAAGTAGTAGGGTCCATCCAAACTAAAAGAAAGAGATGGATGTCAAACACAGTGATTTGATTTTTTTTTTTTCAAGGAATTTGCATCCAAATGGGTTAGCTCGACCCTATTACACCGCCTTTGTCTTTTATCTTTTCTTTCAAAAAAGAAAAAAAAAAATTAATTTGATGGGGTTCAAGTTGAGAGACAGATAGACAGATGGGAAGAGAGAGTCACTCCAGGGGTCATTGATCAGACCAAGAGGATTGACAAAGACAAGTTGATGTGTGTTTGTTTTGGGTTATGGGGGATGCCCTCTCTCTCTCTCTCTCTATGTTTGCTCTACAAAGCCCTTGTCTCTCTCTCTCTCTCTCTCTCTCTCTATTATCTTTCTATCGTGGGCTTTCGCTTTCTTCTCTGTCTACTCTTTCCATCTGGCAACCTTTCCTCTTCTTCTCTCCTAATTTCAAAAATCTCAGCTCGCTTACTTTGACGAGAAGCTTACTATGTATATGTTCATATACGCAGCGGTGATGAAGAAAAGTTTTTCATTCGACAATGTATATGTATTTGAATTTTATTTATGTTTATCTATGTATTTCAAACTAAATGACTAGATCTAACCTAATTTAATTAGACAAATATATCATGTATCACATTTTTATGTTTTTACTGACTAAAAATGTGATACATATAGTTATGTTTGAAATATTAATTAGAATAATATGATATATATATATCATACAAGAACATTTTGCTTCATGCCAAGTACGCACGTTGAAGCATTGAGGATGACTTTTACGAATTATTTAGTGAAGCCTACCTCCAATTAAATCTTTGATAATCATTTTGCTTAGGAAGCACATTTGGATTTGGGCTAATGATCTATAAAGTCAAGAGAAAGATTGGCAATGTTCTTTTTCCACTATATTTTTAATCTACCAAAATGTTGAAAGCAAATATCAAAGTGGACCCATGTGTATCTTATCAACGATTGAAATTTGGATTGAATGAACCAGTTTAGACCGTCGATTCATTCATAATATGACACGTGGTATGAATTAACACATTTTTTCAATCAAACATTAATTATCACTTTCACATGTTATGTTGTAAATGATAATACATGGATAATATGATATATGGTCCAATCTAATCTTTTTTTTCCTATAGAGGCATATGCAGTCCTTTCTTTTCATTATTACGAAGTTCATTAATTACAAACACAATTTTAGCTAATAGTTATACTAACAGAATTTAGGTATTCAACTAAGATATTTTTAGTGGTGAATGTCAAACAAAACAGGTTTCTATTCAAAAAGAGTTGGTGAAACTTATGTCCTCAGAACAGAAATTTCCAGTTTAGGGTCACATGGGGATGTAATCATCCTCTATTTTCAATATCTGCCAAAGACAATGATGACCCTGATAGTTGTTTGTGGTAACCTTCTAGAAAAAATTTTCAGAAATTTCAAACTATGTAACATTAGACTTTACTTGTTTTTTTTAAGTTAGTATTAATTAATTATAAAGTTGCAAAGTCGACTATTAATTGTCAGAAATAGGTTTCAATTTTGGATAGTACCCTCTTCTTTCTTTTCTTCATTTTTATTTATTTATTTATTTTTCACAATCTTAAGCAGCTCCATTTAGATTCTTATAATGAACTAACTAGCAGCTATGGTGTGCTCAATAACGAAAGAGCAAATTTCATTGAGCTTTGTTAATTTTTCTATTAAATTGGATAGTTTTATGATCCAAAAACTAGACTATATGAAGTATATATCATCCTTTTTCTCTACCTCTCTTTTTATTCAACTTATTTTTTATATGAAAATTTAATCTTAGTCTTCTCTAATTCATATGTGGATTATTTCTAATATTAAAATTGAATTAAATTACAACTATACAATTTTTTTTTTGACGTACGAATATTATATTTTTATGTTCATAATATTTTGTCTTTTTTTTTTTTTTTTATCAAACATGTCCACTCATGGTTCGAGTTTCCCTTCCTATGTATGATCAAAATTCATACGAATTCTACCATATGTATTGATGAACACATATAGAGTTTTCTTTTCTTATTGTGAAAATAAATATCGTTTAGATGTTTTTCAATAATTGATCTCGACTATAGATGATAAATTATCTTGTAATTGTATACAAAAAAATATATATGTTAAGAAAAGATTTTGATATTGAGTCGGTGTATGGGAAATTGACAAAACATAATAAGAAGAGGTTTCTGATATTTAGTTGGTGTATGGGAAATTGACACCGGAAGAAACTCAAAGCTCTAGCCTGTATATGTATGTCTTTAGTAAATGAAAGGGTACTTTGGAGACACTCATCTCTCTCTATCTCTATCTAACACAGCATACAATTGATTGGATTCAAAGAAAAGGATTGACTGCACAAGCCATCCATGCCTATACGTAACATTGCAATTCACTGCTATTGATCCCCATTTAAGGAAAAATATGATAAACAAGGTCTAAATATATCTCATCGACAATTTTTGAGATGCATGGGCATCAAATCATGTGAAATTTTCCCTAAACAAAAGCAAGTAAAAAAGTGGGATGGATAAAGTTGTGTGCATTAAAACATGCATTTTATAGAAATACTTGATTGACAAGCATAGAATCATCTGTGTGCGTAAAATTGAGTTCAAAGCATAATTGCTAGTTCTTTTAGGTACCCAATTAAAGACACAACTTAAGACACTTGTAACTGAAGCCGAAAGCGAAATCCCTTAAAATGGAAATTTGGTATCAGAAATATGCTTTTGGTTTTTGACACACGTCAAAGCTGAAACTTAAACTATACGTTTACTCCATCTGCATTCCATTGTTTTTCAAAAGAAAAAAAAAAAAATTAGTGTTTAATAAAAGCACAAAAACTGCCCATCCAAGCTAATGCTCTTCAACAGCAAGAAAATATTACTATTTGTTATTGCTTGTTAGTGATTAGTAAAGGCAAAAAACTGCCCATCCCTGAAAAACTTGATTTATGGGAATAAAAAAAAATACATGAACAAACAATTATATTTATCATTCGAAGACATATGAAACTATAAATTGACGTATTTTACAATAAACGTAATTTTTTTATTTATTTGTGACAAAACGCAACACTTGACAATTAATAATCAGTTTACTACAGGTGCAAGTGATCTTTTTATAAAATAAAAATATGAAGAATTTTTAAATCATCTATTTCTTCCAATAAAGTTTGATGGATGACAATACATATAAGAAGTATTTTGTTATAATAAATACATATTATAGACATACATACGTATTTAGGTTTAACAAGGGGTGGTAGGCAAGTATATATACCCACCCCACCATTTCAATAAAAGAAAAATTGACTTTGTTGAAACATATAATCTCTCATAGTCATGTTAAATGAACTATTCAATGTAATCTAATGAGTAATGTTGAAATTTAAAAGCAGCGATTTGTTTTCGCAATCGATGAGGATATATACAGTGTAATGTCATAGTCCAAATACTTTGGATAAAGAAATAAATAGGAAAAAAATGCTTATAGAGTCAGAAACGGCAGAGGTTTTTAAACGTCAGAAGATTGAAGTAACAGAAAGAGGAATCACATCCTGTCATGAATCATGCTAGGGAAGGGAACCTAACCATGCTTTTACTCATTCATTCACTGCAAAAGCAAAAGCAAGTAAATTTCTTTTTTACGCTGCAGCTGATTGGCCATCTCTAACCCATCAAAAATAGGTTAGGCATCTGTCAGCGCTGTAAGTGCTCTTGACTATGTTTTTAAAATGACGTATTTTTATAAATAAAAAATATATTTTAAAAATAATATTTTTAAAAATCGATAATACATTTAGTAGCATTTTTAAAAATATATTTCGAAAACGAAAAAAGATAAAATGGTGTTTGGAATCGTGTTAAAATGATGTTTTTAAAAACTATTTTAAAAAATGAAAATCATGTTTTGAAAATATAATATGTTTGATAGGATTCCTTAAAAGTTATTTTCAAAAACTGAAAATGATATAAATATGTTTGGTATTATATTTAAAAATGAGTAAAATAGTTGTTTGAAAGAAAAAATAATGATTCGTTTTGAAAATTGTAAAAAACATTCAAAAATAAATTGTTTTTCATTTTTTAGTTATTATTTTCAAAAAGTGTCTTATATTTTTTAAAATGCATTTTCAAAAATAACTTATCAAACAATTTTCTTTTATATTTTATTTTCAAAAATAAAAAATCATTTTTAAAAATGTATCCAAAAACCACCGCATTTTCATTTTTAAAAACATGTTTTTGAAAACAGATTACCAAACACATTTTCATACATTTTTTGTTTTCAAAAATTAAAAATCATTTTTAAAAATGAAACCAACACCACCTAAATTTTTTGGACTAGTGAAAATGTTTTTTTTTTTTTCTAAGTGTTTTACCACTATAGCTTATAAATAAAAATAATAGTCCACCCATACATACATATATTTTTTTTTCATTTACGAAATATAACATCATATGATGTTTGAAAATTTCAGTTTTTTGGTGTTAATCCACAACTTATACTCCTTTTAGTGACTTAAAAAAACACTATGATGCCGTTCAGGTATACATTGTTTACAAAATCTCATTGAAAATCATTACAGATAGAGAACATGATCTGGAGTTATATCATGATTTCCAATGAGGGTTCAGATTAATGATGTGATATATTAAGAGATTAGAGTGTGATGGTGACTTGAAATTAATTAATTGGATGTTTAATAGGTTTTTATTGAGCTCGAGTATAGAAATTATTCAACATTCATTTTCAGTTGTAAGTACTTTCATTAGTGTTCCAAAAAATATATATATAAATACTTCCATCAATTATTATTTAAAAATTTATGTTGATTTTATTAAAAAAAAATGGATGAAAAAGCTTAAATTAGTTTCATCTCATTTTTTTTTTTTTTTTGTTTTTTTGTTTTTTTAATTATTAACATTGACATAAGATGGAGTTAAATTCAATATCACTTGTACAAAGCTAAGGAATTTATCATTCTTTTATAGCTAGCACTGAATAAGTTAGAAGTTTCTCAAAATCAACCACTACTTGTGCGGTACTATGGATACAAGAAATAACTACTAACACCATGATAAAACACTATTTGTATGGTCTGAATATCTATTCTCATGTATGGATTAAAATTATTCGCACAAATTATGATATGTTTTTGATGAAAATTGAACCCGTGAACCTCTCAGAAGATAGGAGATGCACATCTTGTGTAGAGACTTTATCTATTGGGCTTGCTAGTACCCACTTTTCATCTCAAATTCAATCGTTGACGTTTAAAATATGATAGTTATTCAAACCCAAATTAGCTCATATTTATCTAATCAAAGAAGTTATCCCTTCACAGTTAAATGGAATATGACCACAGCTTTTTTGACTTCTGGGTTCTCTTGCATTGTCGCTGGATGAGGATGACGAGTATCAGCTGTTTTCTTCACACATTTCTACGCTATCATTGGAGTTGTTCTAATAAATTAGGTCCTACGAATTACTATCTTTATCGTTTTGGCTATTATGAGTAATGACCCCATCTTGCACGTGCACATTGATTTAATTTGAGATTAAAAGAATAATATAATGAAAGTGAAATCCTTTGAAGCTAGGTCGTCCTGATGCTGCATACACGACAGTCCGACTTGACTAGTCTTCTGAGAAGATAAAAATGTTACAAACATGAAACGCATAAATATTTATATTATTCCATCAGAAAACCACTACTACATAGACAGATGACAACTTGTAACAAAAGGAAATAATAAAAGACACATACAAACCAAGTACTGACATCGTAATATAAATAACGGTTTCTTCTTAATAAAAGAATACAATTAATCATAGTCTACGGGAAACACCCAGTGTTGAAATGATTGTGTGCATGGAACTCAAGGACTAGTGGTTGAGTGCTGTGGAGGGAGAGAAGGGATGGGCAAGTCCTTAGGGAGGGATGGAAAGGTAGGCGACGTGGGCTTTGGCAGATCAGGGAGATGAGACAGTGGTGGCAATTCAGGCAGTTCTAGCACCTCAGGGGTTTTGGCAACGGAGGCAATTCAGGCTTTGCAATACTGGGAGCACGAGGCACCAATGGCAACTCAGGCTTAGGAAATTCAACCTTAGGAAGATGTGGTAATTCAGGTTTAGGCAAAGTTGGGATAGTTGGAAGATGTGGCAATTCTGGCTTTGGAAGCTCGGCAACTGTAGGCTGGGTTGTGTCCAGAAGATGGCGAGAGGCTAGGGCTTCGTTGCCAATGAAAGCAGCAAAGCAGTGAGCAGCAGTAGAAAGCAAATGGATGAGTTTTGGTCATTAGCCATGCTCGAGCTCAGTTTCTTGTGTGCATGAAAAGGTATGAATATAGGTCATTTTATAGAGGGATGGTTCTTCTATGCTAAAGCATGGAAGATGATGCCATTAACAAAGTTGTTGGGAAGGCTAGTTTGTAGTTCAACTGTACTTGTATCACTTTCTGAAAATATCGAACTTGTTGATTCATGGGCTTACCAAAATTTAACTCTATCATGTCAAGCATTAGTCTATCTATCTGATTACCCTTCACCACAGCATTACCGTGTGCAAATAGATTAGTGGTGAGACGGACAATTTTCCAAATGATAATCTTTTATATGATTCATTCCAACAACATGATATCAAGGCATGAAAATCAATCTAGACTAGTCAGTATAACAGGCATTGTTACAAGGATCTGTTCCATTTAGTAAAACTTACAGGCTTAAGGTATTATTTAACTACACAAACAAGCATTTCAAAAATGATACCATGGAACGGCAAACATCAAAAGATTGGATAAAATGAAAACTCCATAGTCATATACGAGCAACATAGGAATTGGCCTGAGTGACATATCTCACCCATCGATACGGATTGTACGTACTGGATTTCTTGGCTATCTGCAAGTATTTCACCTGCATCAAAGGGCCATAATGAAACTAGTTATGTTCTACTGTGTATAAACCATTAATAAGTTGGTTTAGTATACAGATTAAGATAGTGATTTAGTTTCACAGGTTTATTCAAGTTTACACCACCTTGTGAAGAAAAACTGAGTTCGACACCAGAAGGTGGAGTTTATAGACAGCTAGTGTTATCGTTAAAATGTCTTACCTGAAGCTTTGAAGCATTGTACATCGGTATCGTGAAAGTCATGTTGACAGGTCCAGATTCCTTGGTGATGTTTCCTGTATCAAACAACAAAAGATAAAGTTTATCACAAGAAAGAGAAAGGATTAGAACCTAAAACATCATTCATATATATCAACATAGAAGTCATCACATGGAGAAATGAAAATTAATCCAACTTCCGAAGATATTCTTGCAAAAGACCGATAGCTAGTACCATGTGATTCTTGTGAAAATGTCAGTTTTGCACGAAGCGTAAGTTCAGATCCACCAACAATCTGTTATGCATTACACCTATCAGTAACTTGAATTTTTTAATAATGTGCGACTTTTGCAATTAAAAGGTAAAATCCTGCCATTATTGGATCATAAAGGATTATAAATAGCAAATAAGTGAGAGAACTTTTAAGAAGTCATTGCCTTCTTTAAACCCCATTCAAGTCTCTTAGTAGCTTCCTTGAAATCTGTTCTTTGTCCAGCTGCTCCTGGTTCCAAACCAAAACTCACTCTGTAGAAATATCAACTAAAATCAGTGGATACGTAAACAATAGATATAAATGAGATACATGGCACAATTTATGAAGAACCCATAAGATCAGCTTGTGCTAACTCTCTCAAACCTCAGAAATGGTAAACAATTCTCTAAGCGATCTATATACCTTGACACGCAAAACAAAATCCGTTATCTAAGAAATGACAAGCAGTGTTTCTAAATCTTCAGTCTGTTGCTACAAGATTAATATCTAGTCTTTCTTTTACTGCCTGTCTGTTTTTCTATTAGGAAAAGTCTGTGAGACTACTACATAATTTAATATTAACTTTCCTCTACCAAGCATACTTGCAAACCTAGTTTTTCTTTGTTAAACAATGACATTAAAGAGTATCCAACTCTGCAGTCCCTTTAAGATGATAATTTTGTGATTAATCCTTACTATTTCTATATGAGACTTCAAGATTATCTCATACTATTTCATAAAATGAGCTGTATAATTGTTCTTTTCTTTATACATGCATTAGAATAAAGGGTTCACAGACACCACCAAATATTCAAATCTGGACATGCATAAGCTGGCTACACAAAGTGATGTATCAAGAATAATGCTTATAAGCTTGCCTAGCATTTATTTATTATTTTTGGCTAGGAGCTTATACAAGATATTAAAAACTATATAAAGAAATTTGATACCATTACTAAATAAATCAATAATTTGAGACATGCAAAACAAATCTTGTCAATACACCTCATGAAATAAGAAACAGCATGGTAATACCTGGTAGTATATTTGGGCAGTGGCATTTCTACAACAATTGTGTTTGCAGTAATGCTTGAAGAGAACTCAGCACTCACTTTAATTATCACTTCAGCCTATATAACAGTAAAGCATACAGACATAGTTTAGAAACTGCATAATAACAATGCAGATTGGCATTATAATTGATACCATCCAAACAATTTCCAATGACAGATGGTTCGCTTGTATGACTTCAAAATTCCATCTTTTTATAAGATTAGTTACAACAAAATTCTCTCAAAAGGTGCACCTCAATTTATAAAGCAAGGTGCTTACCTTTTTAGGATTTTTAATCACTCAAAGCACTCTGTTGTTTTATTTTTAGTGTATACAGTTTTGTCTTTAGTATAAAAAAGGAAAAACCTCACTTTATCAAATAGGATGCCATCTTATAAGAGAAGGCCTTGTTAGTTGCATGTCATGTACAAACGATAATACAGTGGCCACCAATATGTACAGTCATGGGATCCACTATCATGGCAGGATAAGATTTACTTGCATCACATTTATGAAAAGTCCATAATGAAAGATTAATCACCTTAAGTGGTCCTGCTTCTTCAATCAAAGTATTAATACGAAAAGGAGGCTTAAATTCCTGGGTCATACGGTAGTTCATTACAGGAAATTCACCATCTGGTGGAATCTGCAAAC
Organism: Dimocarpus longan; assembly: GCA_022984855.1. NCBI lineage: Eukaryota > Viridiplantae > Streptophyta > Magnoliopsida > Sapindales > Sapindaceae > Dimocarpus > Dimocarpus longan. Next base: position 5,771,670 of record CM041018.1, read on the forward strand.
ATAAGCAGGATGAAGCACTTATTTAAAAACAACAGGATATAAATAAACAAATCTCTTCAATTTATAAGCATTTATCAAAATCTCATCATCTTAGTTTGACTCACCAGTGATAGAGTTCTGTCCATATCAAAACTATCAAGACGTACAGATTCATGAAAATTACAATCATCCAGTACTACAGCCCCTGACCCAGTAGAACTCCTGTAATCTGTCACACATGCAGGGCATGATGAGATTGAAAAATGGCTTTGGGAGAGGAAGAAAGGGAGGTATTTTAAATTAAATTACTAGATAAAATATATGTAGATTAGAAAACAAGAATCTTAGAACAAATATCAAACTAAAACTTCAACTTCAACAGCAAAAATCACGACAGAGGGCAGTAAACTGATGAAAACTCAATTATGAAAACTCACATGGCAATATGGATATGGTTTCCAAAACTTAAAACCTAAAATCAACTTGTCTGATTTCACATATGTAATTAACAACTTGAAAGTACAACATGCACTAAAGAAATATATGGATTGGAAACCATTACAAAACTAAGAAAGTTTAAGAACTAGTACCATAAATTGATCTCCCGCCTTTTCCTATGCTCAGGTCATCGTTAAGTGCCAATCGTATTTCAGGGTTTCCAGTAAGATAACTCTTCATTTGAATAGTGCCATCTATCTCAGAAGTCAATATATAACCCTGTTTAAACATAATTAATTATAATTTAGCAGAATAAAAAATGGAAATACAAAATGATTGTTGTATAAAATTTTACTGACAAACAAATGGTAAAGAACTAGACAAGTTTAACTACATGAATCAATACTGAGGTATGTAACACTACAGGGAAACTAAAACTCAGCAGCCACTGAAATTTGACCTCAATCAATGGAACCAACAAAAAGATGACATCAAACCAGATATCAAAAATGTAGGATCCAGAAAGCCAACACAGAAGGTGCACTAGAAGTTAGAAATATATGCAATCACACCAGAAAAAAACTACATAGTCTCAGACTTTTGCTCGTTGAGGCTAAATTCTAAGGCAGTTACATGCTTTTGGTTTCTGTGAAAAGTGTAACAATTAATCATTAAGGTCTTTCTTCACATCCAGATTGAAGAACTAAACTATCCATATCTGAATAGTAATAACCAAGTGTGAAGGCGTAAATTCCTCCACGCATTACTTAAAAAATTGATTCATCATTAGTACAGAGGGTATTGCTTGCAAACAAAAAGCCTGCCTAAATGAATATCATAATATATAGCATAGGGAGAATATACCAAGCTTTGATGTTCCAGTCTTGCTACCGCAATAATGAAAATACTGATAGATGTTCTTAATTAACTAGAGTTGTAAAGTATCTAATAGATTTGCTTGATTACAGTGCATATGCAGTAACACTACAGTGACAAACACTACAGAAATCTGGGTCAGATGAAGATGCAGAGACTCACACTTGAGCTGAATGTCACACTGATTTTCTCAATTATATCAACAAAAATTTCTTCTCTCTTCCTACCCCCAGGCTCATTCGCTACAACAGATTTGGTGACAGCTGTTCCTGGCATTCGTTTGCTCCCTTGCTGCACAAAAATCCAAATTCTCGCAATTAATCAAATTAAATATGCAAGTTCACTATCAAGTCGACCATGCATTTGAGAATGCTATTTATAAGTTAAAATCATACCATAAAAATGGCAGCAGGACCAAGAGGTTGCAGGCGTGCAGCATCAATCACAATTGGCTCATTAAATATATAGGACTTCAATACTTCAGTAGAAGTTGTTTGCACATAACCAAAATCCTGAAGAAAATAACAATCGATCTACAATTAAATAGCACCTCTTCAATGCTGTACTAGCGCTTTAACAAGATATGTAAAAAGAAATACTCGCAGTACTTCTTATTTTTCTATTTATACATTTATTTTCAGTTCTACTTGGATAGAAAGAAGCATTTTTTTTTTTCACTTATACTCATCGACTAGTCTAAACTACCTTACGATGCAACAATCCTTAAACGAATTTCTTCCTAATAAACTCTACTTTCAATTTATAGCAGATAAAGACTAGAAACATTAAACTTACAATAACTTCATCAAGCAACTCATATACAAGCACGAAGTTCTTGCGCAGCGAATCTTCATTCAGAACCCCAAGGTAATCTTTGATGACGCGAGCAATCCTTTGCAGAAGCTCCAAGACAAGGGACGGTGACACATTGACCCGTGTGGTGGCAACAAACAACAATCCAACAACTTTCACATGGAAGTAGTTTACACCATCCACGTTCTACCACATTGACCAAAATCAACAAAACGAATTCGATTGTTAAACAAAATTAGAGAAATTGAAGTGAATGCAAGTGAAATCAAGTAGACGATAAAATCGAAAGCCGAAATTACTTTTATAGAGAGAAATACCTACAAAGACAGGTGGTGCTTCCTCTTGACCATCTTCTTTCCAGAACTTGACTTTGCGGAAAAATATCTCGGCGCTTCCTTTCTGTACATCGCCGCGATCTGCAATTAAAGAAAAATCAGTCTTCACTCAGATCTTAATTTCGGTGGATTAGTAAAAATCGAGTAAGGATAAAAAAGAGAGAAAAAAATCACAGTCGCGGAAGACGATGTTGTCGCCTCGTTGAGAGAGTACAAAGAACTGCGAAATCATTGTTTCCCTGCAAAAACTCCAACGAAGATCTGATCTCTGTGCTGTGTGTTGTTTAATAGTTTGGTATAATAGCCAAACCCCCCTGATTTAATAAAATCACTAACAACTCCCTACAGTTATAAAAATAGTCAAAAAAAACTTGTATTGGTTATCAAAATAACCAAAAAACCTGAACATTAAAATTCAGTATTTAATCATTAACCAAAAAAAGTAAAACTGTCAATTTAATATAAAATAAATTTAAAAAAACTTGAATGAACATATTAGGGATTATTTATTTTTTCTACTTAAAATTTAATGGTGTTGAATTAAATCTATTGAATTATTTTCATTTATTCTTTTAAGTGATCAAACAACTTAAAATCACTAAAAAATAATTGAAAAAATTAAGTAAAAATTTTTAATTTTTCACTTAATTATAAATCAATTAATGAAATTTAAAAATTTTTATTCCAAATCTATTCTCTCCAAAATAACATAATTTCAAATTTATCATAATTTTATATTACTCAAATTTACTTTTTTTTTTCCTTGATACTTATAAAAAATATATATCTCATCCCAAATTATTTTGATATTAAACTAATATATTTTAATTTATAATTTAAACATTCATTTTTTTAGTTATTTCTTAAATATATTAAAACGTTTAAATATATAAATATAATTAATACTACTATATTTTTAATAATATTTTAATTATGAATAATATATTATTAATATATACATACAAAATATTTTAAAATTTATTAAATTATTTATTTTTAAATATTTATATTACATTAATTAAAATTACATAACAACAAATAATAAAAATGATATAAATATCAACTTACTAATTTTCAGTCAATACTAAATTTAAATAATAAACAAGTTTATAACATATTCAGAAGTAAATATATATATATTATTCAAATTTCATATTTTAGTCATTATTCATTCTTCAGTCTTCAGCAGCACTATTTAGTATTCAGACAAAAAAACGAACAACCCCTTAGTGTCATGTGTATACTTTATCTGACATCAATAAATTATATATTTTTAAAATAATTTATAATTAAGAAAATTTAAAACAACACATATTAATAATTTTTTTAAAAAATATGTCCACCGTTTCTCAACATGATGGATAGTACACATAATTCAAAAAAAAAAAAAAACACTTAAAAAATTATTAATATTTGTTTTAAAAAATTTATGTCTAGTCTCTCTCTTCTCTCTCTCTCTTCTTCATCTTCTCTCCTTGGTCTTCTCTTCTTTTTCTTCTTCTCTTTTCTTTTCTTTTTCTCATTTGTTCTTCTATTTTCTTTATCTCTCCTTAAAAGTTTGGTTAGAGGCTTGACCCAAATACGAGTGGGATTCTAACGTCTGGGTCTCCATTGTCGGATATCCATTCCATTTTGGATCTCCAGGTCCTGTGTTCATCATCAAAGAGAGTTCTCTCTCTCTCTCTCTCTCTTTTCTCTCAATTTCGAAGAACCTCGAAGATCGTTTAGATCTAGGTTTCAAAACTCATATCTAGTTCTCTGGGTTTTGAAACCCAGAATGATCTTTAACTTCATTTGATTGAAAATGAAGATCTTCAACAAATGAAGATATATAAATATATTTTTAATTTTGTCTTAGAAAAATGATATTGATGTTGTTCATATTAATGATGGGGATAAATTTGTGTTTATGTTGATGATATTGATGATGACAATGAATGAGATAATGTTGATGATGGTGATGAATAGGGTGTTATTAATGAATGGATAAGCAAAACTGAGTCAGAAGATGAAGAGTATGGATCGAAAATGATGAAGAAGGGTAGCGGGTTTGGGTGGTTGTTCGGATTCGGTACTGAAGAAGAGAGAGAAGTGGGATCCAATCTCCAAATTGGATCTTCACCCCGAAAAGAAAATTTTTTTCTTAGTGTTTTTTTTTTCAAAATTTTTGAATCTTTTAAATTTTCTTTTTTATTATTTTTTAAAATGATGGCCATCATCCATCATGCTTGATGGACAGTGGATATCTCATAATAATTAAAAAAATATATTAATATTTTATAATTATATTTTAAATTTAGAGCAAAATGCATATAACCCCCCTTAGGTAAACCTTTAAACTTCCATAATAAAAGTTTGGGTTTTATAACTCAACACCCCCACTTTCACGGTCAAAAGGAGTTAAACATAACAGTTGACTGTATTATGTGATAAAATGATGAAAATACCCTCAGAATCACCAGCATCGTCGAACCCAGTTTCATCATCATCATCATCATCAACAATAAATCATCATCTCAAATCATCATCATCAACAATAAATCAACATCATCTCATATCATCATCATCAAATTCGAACCCAAAATCATCATCATCAACAATAAATCATCATCACTTCAGAATTATCATCAAATTCGAACCCAGAAATCATAATCATCACTTCAGAATCATCATCAAATTCGAACCCAGAAATCATCATCATCAACTATTAAATCATCATCATCTCAGATTATCATCATCAAATTCGAAACCAGATAAAATCTGGGTTCGACAAACCCAGACCAGATCTGGGTTCGTCGAACCCAAATCTGAACTGAACCCAGATCTGGTCTGGGTTCGACGTCTAGGTTCTGGGTTCGTCGAACCCAGACCAACCCAGACCAGATCTGGGTTCGTCGAACCCCAGATGAACCCAGATCTGGGTTCGTCGAACCCAGACGAACCTAGATCTGGGTTCGTCGAACGGAGACGAACCCATCGAACCCAATCAATCGAACCCAAATCTACGAGAGAAGAAAAAGAAGAAGATGGGAGGGGTCTGGTGGCAGACGAACCTAGACCAGATCTGGGTTCGACGAACCCAGATCGTCGAACGGCGACAAACCCAGATCTGGATTCGTTGACGTTCAACGAACACATCTAACCCAGATCTGGGTTCGTCTCCATTCGACGAACCCATCGAACCCAACAATCGAACCCAAATCTGCGAGAGAAGAAGAAGAAGATGGGAGGGGTCTGGTGGTCGAACCCAGATCTGGGTTTGTTGACGAACCTAGGTCTGCGAGAGAAGAAGAAGAAGAAGATGGTGAAGGGGTCTGCGAGAGAAGAAGAAGAAGAAGAAAAAAAAGATGGTGGAGGCGTCTGGTGGTGGAGGATGGTAGAGAGCATCAGAGATGAAAAATAATTTTAACCTGTGTCAGTTTCCTAACATAATGACGAAATTACCCTTCATACACTAACGTCGATTAACAGCTTCAAACGGCTGGGGGGTTAAATTGTTATAAAGTCTAAACATTGACTCCGCGTCTTTAAAAGTTTACCTCGGAGGGGTATATTGCATTTTGCTCTTAAATTTATTGTTATTAAATTATATTTTTTCTTTTTTTATAAATTGGGAGACAATTTCATCTTTTCGTGCACCACACTATCATCAATACACGCTTTTCAGTAACAGAGTTAACGGAAGGGAGAAAATAGGATTATGTCAAATTATAGGCATTCCTTAACAATTAAATCAAACAACATGCGGGGAAAAGGGTTATTATCCCTAATTTTTACTATTATTTCTGAATTCTGAGGGTATCTATGTAGTTTTTGTTATTTCTAGTTTGGCAATGTTACTGTTATTCTTTTCTTTTATTATTTATAAATTACAAATAAAATTATTTTTAAAAAATAAATAAGTAATTAAAGTATATAAAAATAATAATTAAATCTTTGAATACAAATTTTCCATTAATTTTTTTTTTTTATATAAGAATCTTAATCTAATTATCAATGAGTTCGATGGTCGTCACAAATTGATACTATTTTATGAGGTGGAAGTATAGAGTTGTTTTCATTTATTTGTTAGACAAAATTAGTTTTAAGTGGGGAAAAATTATTTACATATACATGCAGACAAAAACATTGTAATCTAATCATCTAGGAATTCAATTATCGTCACGAATTGATATTATTATATGAGGTAAAGTATTGGGTTGGTCTTCATTTTCATTTATTAAACTAAATTAATTTCAGGTGCAAATAAATTACATGTGTATGCATGAATTTTTTGTTGGCGAACTATTTGTGTCTTTAATTTTTATTTTTTTTTTTCTAATGATTTTTTTACAAATACAAACTGCAAGATCGAAAAAGTTATGCAAGAACTTTTAGGCCAAGCTGATCAAGTCTCATATACATGTACATCAAAATGAAATAACCCCTTCTCGAATAATGATCCAGTCAAACCTAAGTATCTTGATACAACAATTGACAAAGTACATTTATCAATGTTCAATCAATTAAGTTGGCTTTGAGCTTGTTAACTTCTTGTAATAAATTCTTGTTGAGTGATTATATTTACAGTAAGAGATTAGTCCTAGTGACAACAACTCAGCACCAAAACGAATGATCCTTTACAGAGAATCCACCCTCTTCTTCATCAACGCTGTTTCTCTTGTAATCAAGCGTCCACTTCTCAAATGAACAATTCAGAAGATCATAATATCCTCCATGAACTGATAGTAACTCTTTCCTCACTCTGTCTTCTATCCATGGATATGTCAACAAGTTCAGTAGTGAACGGTTGATTGATTCCTGTCACATGCTCAGTGAAATTTATTTCAAGAAAATGGTAAACTGTTTTTATACATTTTCAATCTGTCTTGAGCAGATAACCAAAAATGCAATTGGGTGTAGTTCATGTATAAATTGTTTGGGAAGACAAATGTGGCTAATAGTGAGCATACCTTCTCACAGTGCCTGCATTGTTGGTCAAAGTTAAGGTGTGCTGCTTCAGCTTTTGTTCTCAACTTGGCAACTTTTGCATTAACAACCCACTTCTCGGTAAAGCAACTGAAAGCAGAAATGAGAATTTGAATGAGAAATTTGAGCAAAAACTACCGCTAAGGTTTTAAGCATAAATGATCATAAGAAGCAGCAGTATGTGAAAAAACAAATCAGCTGTATATCCAAACCTTGAATTTTCATCATCTTGCATACTCATAAGGGCTTGAATTCCTCCACAGTTGCTGTGGCCAATGATTAATATATCTTCAACCTAGAAAGATCGAACATTTTAGATAGTCAAGAAAAAAGAAATGCAGTCATGCGAGCATATATACAAAGGTACTTGTATGTTAATAATATCACGTGCATTTGTGTACGTAACCAAATGTGAAAGTGAAAAGGATAATGCTTTCTTTACAACACGGAAAACACAGCACACAATTTACATGAATGTGATAACTTTTGAGATACCAAGAATAGGATAGTTGCTAAGGATGTTGAGGCAATCTATTATCTATTAATCTCTAATACAACAAAATGTCTGTTGGTGTGGATTGAATCATAAGTTTCAAAATAAGCTGTATAACTTACTTCAAGTGTGTTTACTGCAAACTCAAGGGCAGCATTAGTTTCTGATGGTCCATTCTGGAAAACAATGGAATACTGTCATGCTTGGCAAGAAATAATGTCAAATTTAATTTATTGCTGTTTTCGACAACACAGAAGTTAAGACAGCAGCCAAACCTCGAGTGGGGGGACAAGATTAGCAACATTCCGAACCATAAAGGTTTCGCCTGGTTGGAGTCCGAGAATGTTAGAGGGACAAACTCTTGAGTCTACACAGGCAATCACCATAAACTGTTCCCGAACTTATCAATTTAAACAGAATCGAATGCAAAAATACAACATAAATATACTATTAAAAAAAAAAAGGAAAAAAAAACACTCTAATAGAAAGAATTAAAATTCCTGGAGAATCAGATACATAAAAGAAACCTCAAGACAAGTTTGTGTATCAATGATGACCTTTGGTGTTTGTACTTGTGCAAGAGCTTGAAAATGTTTCAACTCTTTCCTGTAAAAAGCATCAAATTGCCTAATAAATGAAAAACAAACATACTTTTAACAAGAAAATAAAACCTTATTGTATACTGATGCCTACTCACAAATAATTGTGCTTCTTAAAGCTTAGAAACCTCTGCCTCATCTCCTCAAAGAAGTCCAGTCCAGAACAAGGTTTGGCCACATTTTGCTCTTCATAGCTCAAACCTTCCTGAGAAAGTGCCAAGGCAGTGCTTGAAGCCTCCAGTTTCAAAAATGGGTTTCTCCTACAAATGGAGAAAACCCGGAAACCAGGTTTAGATGCAGAGAAAAACAACATACATCATCCAAATAAAAGTGCCCACTTCATCATCTTCCAGCTAGTAGAAAGTTGGAAGGATATAGTAGATTATAGGATCCATGGAGCATAATTCATATTTCCTTTAAAATAAAATAATCTTTTTCCTTTCTATTTCTTCAATTGGCTTTATACCACTATTAATGTGCTTATAATTAACACTAAAAATACAATTTATCTGCCTGAAACCCAACAGCGTATTCTAATCTACACTTTTCAATTTGTTCTATTTTGGCAAGTTTCAAAAAGGGAATTCAAACCAAAGGGGTTGATCATTTGATCGGTGTCTGACTGTCTGATATATATATGCCCAGTTCTGATCAAGGACAATCATTAGACTAGAACTCTCTGTAACTGTGATACTTCATGTCAATTCTTAGAAATCTTAAACGGGCAATCATTCTTTCTCTTATTCACATCCAAAGAGCTAAAAAAAAGATCATACAAAGAACTCTGACACTGATCAATTATAATGGAAGAAGAGTAGATAAGCGAACTTACTTCAACCAAGGCAGTGATCCAAGTTGGGTATAAAAAATTTTAGCAAATTTCATCTGAAAAATCAAACATGAGAAGATTTGGGATCAATTTAATACAAAGTTGCAATAAAACATGATTAAAAAAAAAAAAAAGGAAAAAATGGTTAGCTAACTCACTGTGTCTGAACCAGGCCATTTTCTAGGAAAACCTGAGTTAGCAAAACCCGAGAGACGTGAACATTGCAAAGAATCCCTCGAAACCATTGACTTTTTAATAGCTGCCACAGAAGATATAATTGAACGAAGTTTCGATCCTGATCATTGAAATGAATAAATACATATAAATATATATATTTATATATATTAAATGTTTTTATCTGTTTAATGAGTTTGAGATCAATTGCTTGGAAGATATTGTAATTCTATGGTACTTACGGATTGGCCAGGCCATTTCTCTTCAAGCCTGTGCACGTGGAACCTCTAAATCTTAACTAAACTTAAATGACTAAACCAACTTTGACACAACGAAATGTTTGTGGTGTCTGGTTCTTGTGCTAGAAAATTTGATAATAACGGTTGGGAGTTGAATTGAAGGCGTACATGCAAACACAAACTAGCATGTTATCCAATAATGAAACGCCAAGTCGCCAATGCTTATCCAAATTTTTAGGAGATGTGCATCTGATTTCTTTGTTGGTTTCATGGGTAGCGTGTTGGGGTGGCCTACAGAACTCTGATAATTACTAAAGATTTTCTTTTTTCTTCGACACTCAGCGGTGACCTGTTTCTATCATCCATTGTCGTTTCATTACAGCTTAGAGAGAAGTGGACTCACATAACTCATCACTTTCACCACTTCAATCAAACTAATTGTGGTCCGTTACTCCAATGCTTGTATTTTGTTGTCTTCTTCAATAAGATTTGTGCATAAATACTGGTCCTAAACCCCTTCTCTCCAACACTATTTCGGACTACCGAAACCTACCGAATATAACACTCTTACGTGCGATTAGAATTATTACTTTCAGAATTAAAGAAGTTGACTCACATAATAAGTGGAAAAATTATCTTATAAGTTGGATGCCCCTGGAACTCGAACATATCACACACTCACTAGGAACGAGCAAGGGATTTGTGTCACTATACCAACTCCTAAGTTTTTCTCTTTTAACACATCCATTCGTGGATTTATCTTTTATATGTATGATAAATATATGACTATTATTATATATATTTTTAAGTATATATGCAACATTCTCTTCTATTATTATTGGAAGAGTAAAAATCTTTTGACGTAGAATTTTCATTTAAACTATATATACTTTATTCCATCACAACAAATCTCCCATTTAAACTATATATACTTTATTCCATCATTATTATAAGTAAATTTAATTATTATGTGTATATATATATATAAGAAAATCATGCCAATTTTTTTTCTAATGCAACGCATCACGTCCCAACCTCTCCCGTTGTTAATGAAACCCCTCCAAATTATGATGTATGAAGTGAATTATAAATCCAAAATTAGCTGATCTAATTGTAACAATTCGACACTGAGAGTAAGAGAACTCTTACACAGGGCCACCACCATCTTTCTTGATTAAAAAGATATTCCTCATGTTTATAATCGAAATGAACCAACACTAAAAATAAAATTTTTTTCTTCAAAAAAAAAAAATCAAAATTTTTTTAAGATTCATTACCTTAAATGGGACCAAATCAACCTATTATTTTTTTAATACAAATATGAACATTTTCATCTCTAGCCATACCATTATTTTTTTTCTTTTTCTTTTTTTCGACTACAGAGTTTTTTTCATTTGATGTAGAGTTCGGCTCACTATACAATGATCAACAAACCGCAAATAAAAACCGTTGATAAAACTTGAGATTAATCATCATCACTTTCGTTAACCAAGTCCCAAACCCGCGCCCGTTTATCACCGGCTGCTGCCCGGCCCAAGTGAGAACTGGAGGCCCGATTCTCCATCACGTCTTTCAAAGCCCTTTGCAAAACCCCCATAAACTCCTCATCGCCACCGGCCCATTCCATCACCACAACACTCTTGGTCCTACCACCGATCGTTGTCATCTCGGCCCGAACCGCCCTGGCCCCGACTGACCCAATAGCCCGGTTCAAATCCCAGTTCAGACCCGGCCTGTCCTCGCAACACAACGTGGCCTTCACAAGCCTTGCTTGACGATCACAATAAGCCAAGGTCAACTCATCCGACTCTCCCGGAAACGGCCAGCACTCGGCCTCCGATCCGCTGCATGAGCTCTCATTCTTTCTTACCACGTCATCAGCTTGTCTTCTCAACTCCTTCACGTGTTGCACTACCTCCGCCAGCAAAGAAGCCTTGTCCGTCTACTTGCATATAAACATAAAAAAATAAATATTTACATTAAATCTTGGCATCATAAGTTGAGTTGAGATATTTAACGTCAAAAAAAAAAAAAAAAAAAGGAATACGTTACTTTGGTTGTATTGGGGAGGAGAGAGCGGAGAGTGGAGAGGTGGGCGTTGATACGCTGCCTGCGTCTCCTCTCAGCCTCCTTATGGCTCTTGCATGGCTCCGTTGATTTCTTCTCCACCTTTGATGCTGAACTCGTGATTGAATCTTCACCGTTCATCAACGACATCCAGTTGGGCTCTGAGACAAACCCGTTTTGATTCGGCAAGTTGCCGAGTCCTTGGTGAGTTCGAAAAGGAAACATCTCCTTCTTCTTCTTCTTCTGCTGACGAGAAAATGAAACAAGAAAGAGTGGTGTGTTATGTTTATCGGTTAAGGGAGCACGAAGTGGTTGTACGAAAACAGAAGTAAAGATTGTGTATGTAAAAGGAAGAGAATAGAGAAGGGAATTGAGAGTGAGAGTACCAGCTGAAGTAGACTGTAGTTGCAAAAAAAAACTAAAGAGAGAGATAGATTAGATGACCACCTTTTTTACCGCTGCCAACAGTTAAAAAAGTTTAATATCGTTGTACGAGGCAGTGGACTTGGGAGGTGAAAGTTAAGTTACGATAGGAATTTTGCTGTAAGCGTGTGTAAAAAAACAGAATAACGGTCAAAACACATTATTAAAACCTAATTTGACTGTAGTTGAATAGTAGAAAAATAAAACTTTCAAACAGGTTTAAAATTGACCGCATAGTTATCTGACAAAAGTTTAAATAAAATTGACTCTCTACCTAAGATTATGTTTAAAAAAAAAAAAATTAAAGAATTTTGGCGTGTGCATTCTATCCACCAAAATATATATAATTTATATGATTAATTAATTATATAAGAGATGTAAAATCACATGATATATAATAAGGACTGATCACAAGAGCTTTTGAAGATGTGGGTTGAGGGGGGGAAATGGAGTTGCATTAGTGGGGTGAGTCAGAGGGAGTAGGAATTCCACCAGAAATAGTAGGGTGGTGGTGGGTGTGTGAAAAGGGGAAAGGTGGAGCAATCATTTTCAAAGAGCGGGCACGTTATTTAGGAGCTCACGGCGGCGCCCAACAGCCTTTTTCCACTCTCTTTTCTTTTGAAATTAAGGGGAATCAAAGGTGACAGCAGGCTCAGCTATATTGGGCCGACAAGCTCTTTGGTCCTTTGGAAAAACCAGTCATTTTTTGTTTCACTTTCACACACCCGTTCCTGCCTTAAGTCAGTCCCCAACCTCCTCCTCCATCAACAATCGCTATTTACTTTCAAATAATTTCAAAAAAAAAGAAAGTTAAATAGACTTGTGCTAGAAAATCGCTGGCTGGATATAATGCTGAAAAAATGAACCCCTCAAGCCTCCGAACATAGGATTTAATACCAAAATCAAGAAACCAACAAAATATTATTATGTCCAATGTGATTTGATAAAAAATAAATAAATAATAATAATCAACAGATATGACAATGGTCCGAGATTCAAGTTACATTCATTATAAAACTATTAACACTAGAATACATGGTTAGATAATATATTTACATTTATACATGAGAAATATGTTATGATAAATTATCGCAACATTTGAAAATATCCTACGAGCAATCCTGTATTGTCATTTCACATAAATTTATATTAATTTGAAGACTTATAAACTATTTCTTGGTATCTCGATGACCAATGTATAGCTGTATTGGCAATTCTTTGTATACAAGGGCACCAAATAAAATAAATAATTACAAAATGAAAGAAAGAAAGATATAAGAAATAGGACAAGGTGGTAACTGTAAACTGTAAGAAAGAAAATCATGTGAATGGGTAGGGTGGACCACCAGGGAGAGAGAGGAGTGATCAACATCTGCGATGGGAGTAGTCGGCGACATGGACAGGTATTGGCAAAGGAAAGTCATACTTTGTAAGGCTATGAACATGACAATTCGTATGTGCAATTAGCATGTTTTAAGGCACCATTAGCTCCTTTTTGTCCGATGCGGGCCCCTACTTATTTCAACGTCCTTTTATCTATTTTATGATCATCTATTCATCTCAATTTTGCTTCCTTGGATGCCTAAACGAGATCACCTACCGTTTCATTTCTATGTTTATTTAGTGGAATAACTTTCCGTAGGTTTTGCGAATAAGTTTTAGCCTCGTGTAAATTATGTAACGATGTAGGTAATTGTAGGTGTCACATAATTTTTCATAAAAGAAACAACATGACACATCATTTGATAGTTTTGGCTCTCTCCTCTAGAGGAGACTTATTATGAGAGATTGTCAAGATCGATTGTATCTTTTCTTATTCTAGTCGAATGAATTTCAATTTAGTGTTAAAAAAGAAAAAATCCATAGGTTTGGTACAATAACACACAAAATTAATGTTAGTAAATATTAGTGTAAATTGCAGTAACTCCTTTGACTTACCTAAAATTGTACTCGACTTTAAATTTTTATTTATTTGTATCAACAACCCTTCCCATTAGGGATGTAACTAGAAATTTATGTTAGGATGGATTGAAAATAAAGGTATAATTTTCATTTTAGGCAAACCTCAATTGATAAAACTTTATTGATTGAAAAACGAAAATACATTTAGATTGTGGGTGTATAATGAACCTTATCCCTTAAAAACTAGTATATTAATTACAATATAAACTAATGCCCAGGCTTTGTAACCCACAATAATGATACTTCATCTACACTCTGTCACTGCACTGTCTCAGACCTGTGATTTATAGAAAGCCAACCTCCGTCACATCCCTCCAGAGATAAAGCCAAAACCCTTTATGAATTATTGATTACAGTGGTGAGACATGATTAATTATTGATTTTATATTATTTTATGATTTAATTAATTAAAGGTTAAAATTGACATTTCCATTTCACTATTTTCATTAAAGTTAATTTCAATTAACCATTAGTCATTGATTCATAAAGATAGTTTTATATAATTAAAGAAAAATGAAAAAATAGTTTAATATACTCAAAAAAAAAAGACTAGGGGTATCATTTCTTTCAAATTCGAAGTAAGTTTGTATAATGTACCCTATCTTAAAAGAAACTGTAAATTTGCATTGAATTTGCGGGACGAAATGGATGCTCCAATGAATTCATTTTAAGTTTTGTAACAAATTATATAGTTTTTTGCCTTGAAGGAAAACCATGGAATTGGAATATCTGAGTAAGAGGCAGCAAAGGACTGGTTTGCTTTTCTCATTCGACTGCCAACACAAGATGTGGACCCTCCCAAAATTTGACTTGTACCGTTCTAAATTTCCCGAGTTGAGATTTCAGAGAAGCAAAATTCAAAAAGCAGACCTAAAATGAAAAGACAAAGGTTTAAGTAAGTAGCAAAATGGAGGGTTCTTTAAAAGCAAGCATGCCATTCTAACAGTAGTACATCTTGTGGATGCTGCGTTTCGTGTCCTTGAAAGCTGCTTCCCCATGTCATGTTTTCGTGAAACCAACATTACACACTTTTTGATGGTTGCTCCATTCTAACTTGGCTTCCATTTTTTATGTTTTTTGTTTTTTTTTTTTTTTTCCTTTTTACTAATACGCAATAGATTTATGATCTTTCAAATTAATTATTACTTGCATAATTTGAATGTTTTTTCTTGTAATGAAATATAACTACTTTCATAATTAGAGTTTGTTACAAACTGCTTAAATTAATCAATGTTGATATGACTCAAATATTTATTCTTATAAAGAAATAAAATTATCCACACGAAACTTGTAAAATGCATTTATTAAGACTTGAATTTCCTCCATTTCATTCAAGTAGATGAGGTTATGCACCTACTTGTAGTTAGAAATGATTGTTATTCTACTAAGTTTGATTTGTTATTTTATAAGCAATAGGATAAAAACCATCATAGTCCCTAGATTTTGGAAAATAGTTAAAATTTTAACTACATTTCTAAAAAAGACCAAATCAATCTTAACTTTTCGAAAAAATATCAAATTAGTCTCTTCTGTTAGTCAACTGACGGTTAAACCTAACAGACAGTATGGTAAACAGGGGTAAAATTATCATTTCAAATCATGCTTTAGGATGGTGATATGTGTACGAATTAGATAAATTGAGAAAAGATTAAAAATAAAGGAATTTAAGTATAAATTAAAGTAAGAATAATGAAATAAAAATAATTAAATTAAACAATTAAAAATTGAAAAAAAAAATCCGGAATCCATGTCAATTAAAAAAATTTAAAAAAATAGATATGAAAAAAATTGAAAAAACACGAAAAATAAAAAAATAAATAATTAAGGAAAAAAAAAAAACAAGTGATTTCATCACTAGAAAAAATTAAAAACAAAAATCTAATTTGATGGGCTCAATCTGGCTTATCCCATAAATATATTTTTTTTAAACAAAAAAAAAAAAAAATTGATCCGATGATGAACTAGATTGACTAGACGGTCTAGACCGAGTGATTCATCATTAGAATCAGATGATGAACTAGATCTGATTATGAACCAATCGATGCTGCAGCGACCAAAGCAAGACTTGTGACTATGGATTTGTGGGTTTTATTTGTTTTTACTTGTATTTTGACCATAAATAATGTGTTCGTCTATCTATTAGTGGCAACGATTTTTCAGTTTTTTTTTTTCTCACTTGTGGAATTTTTTTTCTTGACAGTACCTTGTTTTTTGAATTGATTTTCATTGAATTGATGATAGATAAGAAATTTAGGTTGATTTTATAAGTGTTCTTTGCTTGATTAAAGATGAATCTTGATGTGGAATGAGGTTGAAAATGAAAACTGGGTTGAAGGTTCAAGATTTTTTTTTTTTTTTTAATTTGTTTTATTTTAGGATTTAATTTTAATTTTCTCAAAATAAAAGGGATAATTTTTTTTTTGGTAAAAATAAAGAAGTACGTTCGTAATTAAATATTATTATAATATTGAACTATAGACATGGGTACAACGGTTTTTTTATTCATTTTAACATAGTCCTAGAGTAAATGAGTTTTTTTTTTTTTTTTTTCCGTTAAGTTTAACCATTAGTTGACTAATGGAATAGATTAATTTGATATTTTTTAAGTTTGAATAACCAAAATGTCCTTCATTGTCGATAGAAATTAATCGAGGCATGGGTTCTGATATAATAAAAATATATTAAAAGAATAAATTTGTTTTTCTGTGTTTGTAGACAAATCTCGGTGTTGTGCAATTACTTATTATTAAAATGACCCATTAGACCTCTTCAAGGGGTCATTCTTCACCTTAAACCTATACATTCTGTGTTGGTCACCACCAAGATAAACACTTTCAAATATAAAATGTTAGTTAAAAAGTGTGCATCGTGTATATCTATAATACTCTAAAGAGACATCAAGATAAGAGTGTTTCTATCTTTTAGAACACTTTGATGTTTAAGTATTTTTTAGTGAATGAAAAATTCTGAATCCTGTGCTTATTTATAGATTTCTAAGTGAATTTTCAACCTACTTTTTTAAGTTTGAAAAGATAGAAACATATATATTTATGTTTAAGACATAGGGGAAATCATATTTTTTAAGATAAACCATATATATATATATATATATGATATCCAAAAATTAAAAATAAATAATCTTGTCTACTAAAAATAATATTTATACTGTATCTCAACCAAACATCTTTTAATCAATAAGTTTATCCACTCATATAAAATAATTTCATTAAAAAAATACTTGTGTGACAATATTTTAATTTGGATTAAGTTTTATCATATCAATTACATTTGAAACTACAAATTTGTTCATATTATGAAAAACAATATGACTGAGTATACTTTTATTATATTTTAAGAGAAGACACGCTGCAAATCTTTCTACCCCACTGTTGATGATTTTATATTTTAAAACACCCTTACTAATATGTGTGGATCCAAAACCAAAAACAACACAAACTTTACCAATCAAATTCATCAACTCATATTCAATCAGTTTAGAATTTTGGTGAAAAGATAGATTCCATCTTATGAACTATTTCACTTATTCGTAACTTTCATTAATAAGGATATATTAAACTCGAACCTATAATCTAGGATTTTGATGTATCTGTGACAAATGGAAACTTTTTTTATCGTACATATTTGTAATGTATATATTGAGAGGTTTCAAGTTTTGAGAATTGATTTGTTAGATTAGTGAAAACATCATGAATTTGGGAGTTCTTTTGAAGAAAATGAATATGGTGCTCGAGGAAAAACAATTATGTTTTGGATCAAGGTAATTCTATTACATATTGTCTCGGATCACCCCAACCAGTAACATAATTTTTTTTTTGTCAGGTTGGTGTGATTCGAGACGGTACATTATTAGATCATCCCAACCCGAAATATTAAAAAAATATATATATTATTCTTATTATAGGTTGGGATGACCTGAGACATTATGGCATTGGGTAATCCAACCCAAAACATAAAAAATTTTCATCGCTTCAGGTTGGGGTGACAAAAAAATTATTGCTTCGGTCGGGTGACTCAAAACATAAAGTCATTACGTTACCCCTGCTCAAAACAATTTTTTTTATTGCTTTGGGTGGAGGCGCTTCGAGATAACATGTCATTGAGTCATCCTAACCTGAATTTTATTAAAAAAGATTGAATATGAGTTGATGAATATGGTTGAATTTGTGTTGTTTTTGTTTTTGGATGCCTCACATGTAAGGATATTTTTGGGTCAATTTCACAGAAGTTATTAATTGTCTTCGCAGGGGTAAATTTTGCTAAAAACTATATCAAATTAATTAGGGGACTCAAGGGGTATGGCCTGGCTGGCTCAAAATGTGACTTCTATTTATAATTTATACAACTGAAATATTCCTTTTTTTTGTCCTCAGGAGGAAAAAAAAAAAAAAAAAAAAAAAAAAAAAAAAAAAGGAACTATCTTACAGACATGTCAATCTCACTTGCGTTGCAACTGAGATGAATTAATTGGTTAGAAACCTTGTCGTTCGAAACAAAAGATTTAGGGAACGATTCTTCTCGGCGAATCTTTCATCATTTGTTTTAATTGTGTTGGCGCATGAAATCTGATGAGAATTGAGGTTGGCTAGAATCTCAGAAGAAATGCTTTAACAGAAAGGCAAGCCGTACTCATGGAAAAAGCCTCTAATGCATTGAATGGAAAGACGATTCCATTTTCTAAAGTTCCAATCTCCGCAACAGCACAAAACAATATATTAATGCCCACATTTATCTACCCTTTTGCTGCTGGTGTACCATTTAAACCCAACATTCTACTGAAAACAATGTAGTATTTAATGAACACCAAATGACAGACTTTCAAGAATAAATAAACCAAAAATAAGAAACAATTCAGGGGCATAGCGTTTGTAATATGCTTCTTCTTCTTCTTTCTGAAATTGGTGTACTTCTCATTATTGTTGAATCAGTTTTCCTTCATAGTTTACAGCTTTTCTTCTTGTGAAATTATAATCTTATACAAACCCTTATAATAACAATTTTTCTTCCAATGCAATTTTGGCTTAAATAAACAAAACAAAGAAAGAAAGGAGACAAAAAGAGAAAGAGCGTCTTGACTCTACTCACACATGGTTCTAAAGAAATATTGTCATCTCAAAAATTGGGAAATCCAGATTAACAACCAAATAAGAATACAATCATTTATACAGTTGGTAGAGATGGCATTCCAGCGCATATCCTTCTCACACCTCCAATGGAAGCTTGCATTGGACAAACAAGAATGGGATACATATGGGGGCTGCAGATGATTTCATACATGAAAGAGGTTGGAACTGTAAAGCACTTTCATAGCTATTATAATAGCCTTTAAATTAGGGAAAATTTACCAAATCAGAATTATGATGGTTGGTGAGAAAATTGCCTGCAGTCATCTCATACTAGAGCAAATTTGTCCACTTTTACCAAATGGTGACCCAGAAGGTGCAACCAGACCAAGGCTTTGCATCACTCTCAATCTCCGAGCACTTAGTTCCGGAACCTTCCTAGATAAACTTGTTCCCTGAAAGCAATAATCAATATAATAACTCAACTTTTGTGGAAGAGTTGTTAAAGAATTGGAAAAGAACACTGAGAGTATGGGCTATAAGCTGGTTTTTCTTTAGCACCTCATTTTGATTTTGCTTGGGGGTTCTATGATTTGTGTCCTCTTCATCAGTACAGCTATTTGACGTCAGTGTTTTCTGAAACTCATCTTTCCTAGATAATTTTCCCACGCTTCTTTCCTTGCCACTTGTATAATTTGGCTTTGTTATTTTCTGCGCCCCATCTTGCCTATGGGTTCTACTCTTTTCTTCTTTCTTGGCACCAGGGCTATTTGGCTCAAACATCTTATGCACCTTTCCTTGCTTAGAATTTTTACTCTTCACCTCTTCCCTGGCATTTGGCCTATTTGACTTGGGCATTTTATGTAAGCGATCTGGCTTAGAACATAATTTTAATCAATACTGAATTTCCATCAAGGAACAAGGCATGTATCTTCCTTTAAACAATTTCTAACTTGTAAGGTTCATTGAATATAAGAAACAAGCTCAAGTTCAAGGTAGCAGAAAGAGTCACACATGGCAATGTCTACAACATAAACAAAGGAACACACCAGCGTACTACGTGCACATGTATTTTGTAATAGTAATAAATATTTTTTAGTACAGTTTCTGGGTGAAGTGAAGCGAAGTTTAGATATCATGAAGTGAAGGCATACCGACTTTAAACAGGCTAGAGTTTTCTACTTGTCAACAATCACAAACCTTAATGATCAAGAACTTGGTGTAAAGGAGATAAAGGAAAAACAAAAAAGGAACTTGGTGTAAAAACACACATACAGTTCATTGTTATATTAAAGTTTTATTTCATCATTCAAGGAATTTTTCAAGTGAACCTGCAATTTACAATTTCGAGCAAATCAACTGTTCTTTTACTCAAGCAACAAGAAATAATAATTTTCTTGATCAATAGTAGGAAATAAAGACATACACACCACACGACATAAGCACTTTTTGACATTTACAACTGTCACAGTGCCAGAACAAGACAGACATTATATGTAATGATTGTAATGTTTTTCATTCTTTTCACAATGCTTATGTTGGTTCCACTGCTTTTCCTGATAATATAAGCAATGGCTATAAGTAATAGAATCTATAAGAAATATTAGCCAACAAAAGATGTGCAAATAATAGATACATCATCGTGTCACATTGTCACTTTCATTTCATCAGTCGTCTATGATTAAAAATAACAATAATTGCAGAAAAAAATCCCATCAGAACTTTGAAGAAACAAATATCAGTGGATTTTTATATGCCCCAAATAAGTAAATGCAAATCAAAACAACTCTCCTATACATACCCCAAAAACACATTTATAGATTGACAAGACATTGTTGCCAAGAATTACCCTTCCCCACCCAATAAAGAGGGTTAGACCAAGAATACATCCTCAAGCCAACAGAGACAAACCCATCCTGGAAATATAAGGGTGCATGCGGTACTGTTTTGCACTTATGTTTTCTGCTTTTTTGCTTTAAATAATACACAAAATGTATCCAGTGAAAATTTTTTTGTTTCATTTTGTAATAAATGAAAACACTCTTTTGTACTTTTATAATGTCAAAGCAGAAAACACATTGTTTTAGAAGGTGATTTGAGGTGACACCTCGGCTGCCTCAAGGCCGAATACGCCCTGAGGCGGTCTCCTCACCCCGAACCAGATTGGGGTCCGCCTCACCTGCATGAGGCCGCTGCCTCAAGCTCAAGTCAAGGCGACTCGAGCAGGTCGAGGTGGGTCAGCCCGATGAGTGCCAAAAAATGAAGGTTTCTAAAAACATTGTTTGAAGGTTCTCATTTTTTTCCCAAATATCTACTAAAATACAGAAAAATGGGTTTTGCAATCCATTCATTTCTTCTCTTCTTTTGGATACAAATGTGAAACTCAGCCATTAACTACATTAATTTTATCACAACTATATTGCAACCATTTATACAAATATTTGGAATTTGGATATTTGTTTATTCTCAATTTGCTCTGTTTCACACCAAACCAGCCAGAAAGCACACATAATACAGGTAAAAATAAGATGACAATATACTGAGAGCAAAAACAAACAGATTAGAGAAGAGGATCTCTTTCATATATTCCAGATCTGTTAGCTATTAAAGATAAGATTTTTCAAAGAAAGGGAGGTCATGATATTGAATAAAGAAGATAAGGTCGAGAGACATAAAGGTGCCCTTCGTTATGCATACATGTACTTAACAAATTTTATTTTTTTTACAATAACTTATAATTAATTATTTCTCTGATTATTTTTATTTTTTAATTGTTAGTGAGTTTTTGTACTAGTTTTCTGTGGACCATATTTATGTTCTTATTTTTATTTTTAGAAAACAGTTTTCAATAAATTTTACCAAATGCATTTTCAATCATAAAAATCTTAAATTGTATCCCTTGTTTTCATTTTATAATTTGTTCTGAAAAATAGAAACCAAAAGTGATATTGAACGGCCCCTACTTACTACTCTCCATCTGAAGTTCCAATGCACATTCAAAGCATTCGGAGAACCAAGAGTTATACAAATTTCTCCCCTACCCTGATCTTTCCCAGCTCTTTTCAGTAGGAGCTTTAGCCTATGGCTTGGGGAATTCAACATATTTCATCAGCACTGAGACTCCAACTTGTGCTTGCTAATAATGCAGAAGGGCTAGACAAGTAAGATTAATATTGAAGTCCAACCTAATCAAATCACCACGTACCTTGTCCTAAATCCTAAGCAACAAGAAGGTAAAAAAAAAAAAGGAAAGGAAATAACTAGAAATCATGACACAAAATAATTTGGCTAACCTGTAGATGTTGATGATTTCCGTTTTGGTCTACTAGATTTTAAGTCAAGAAGTTCCTGCAGACATATCAGATCACAGAAGAAAATACAAATTACAAGCACTGAAATCATTAGTCGATTAGCAGGCAACTATGCAATACTGACAATCTTCTAAAGGATATCTGGAATGGAGATAGAAAAAGATCACCTGATCCAGAGCTTTTTCAAATATTTCACGACAAGAACCATTATTCTGCTTGAGTACCTAATCAAGTATCATCAATATTTTCCAAAAGCTTGTTAAGATATAAAATCATCTGTTATAAAGTAGACAAAATGATGCATCAAATTATCAAAATGACGCTTCTGCGCATCAAAACTTACCATCTCAAACTCTGAATGACACGTAATAGGATCTACATACAAGCTGCAGGAGAAATACAAGCCATGTTCATCTTTACAAGGCCATGAGTCTAGAAAAGCAAAATAATTAATCAAGAGAAAAAAAAAAGTACTAACTATTCGTAGCTCCCATACAGCCTGACAAGAACAGCTTGAGCTGGTCTATCACAAGGCTTACTGCTTTCACTAACGGCATTCTCATCAAAAACCTACCACATTAAAATTTGCAATTAATTTAGTATCAAACACAATTTGGTGTGCAAAACAAACAAAGCATCCAAAAATCAGATAAATGCCACATAAATTCAGCAAACATGAAAATTTCATACCTGTGCAGGCCACCATGAATCACCATGAAGCTTGACCCATATAAGATCACCAACCACGACCTCTCCCTCCAACTGCTTGGCTTCAATTTTCTTTCCACCTCCATCACCTTCATGGCTTTTGCCTCCTGGGACTCGATTAACTCTCATAGTTTGTCTTTGAGACCTGAATAATCTACTGTCGTAAGCAAACACAGACGACAGGAAAACCCAACGTCCAAAAAACAGTTTCATTATTCAAAAAGCAGTCTCATAAATATATACCATGTCCGAAAAAGACACCAATTTTTACAACAAGATCTGCATTAATGTGCTGGCACTTTTGTGTAACACATTCTAGAAACTAATGATAATCATCCTACTACCTGGTAAATCTACTCCTCTAGTACAAACTGCAACCAATTAGCATTAAAATGTCAAATATTGATGCTCTTTCCGTGGTCCAAACACACTATTACCGACTCAAAAAAACAAAACATAACTAAAGACAGCATATCTAATAACATCATCTCCCAGAGTGAACAATAAATAACTATATATTATAAATCCAACTTAACCAAACTAGAGCCACTAAACTAATCACATATTTATTTTTCTTTGTAGAAGTTAAATTTCAACCAAGGTAGTCATTTGAAGGGTGAAAAGATCGAAAGTCATATTTCCTTGTCTATTTTTTTTTCCTACATTTTATCAGCAAATAAACAGTAGATACATTTCAAAGGATTACAGCAATCTAAGCGAAAAGCCCAGAAACAAATTACATAATATAATTAAAAAAAAAAAGACAAAAACAAAAAACAGGGTGAGAATGTGCTTACATGTATTTGCGAAGAAAGAGAGAGCTAATCAAGTAGAGATGAGAGGAGGCATGCGAAAAGAGAGAGTTACAGACCACAGTGGAGAAGCATTTGTTGTGGCTAATCGGAGAGTCTTGAAACTCGTAATCAACGATTTTTTTTTATTTTTTTTGGGAAAAAAAAAATAGTTTAATTTAATAGTGGCATGAATAGTGGATTGTGATGTGTCAGCCAATTTCACTTTTATCAAAATATCGATTTCCACGGAAGTATGGGGCTTTTGGCAATTAACAATATATTATTGTTGCGCTTCCCTTACCCTCTGTTTACCTAATAGATTACGAAATATGAACGAGGAATGAAATAATTACCGATATTTACTTATATTAAAATCAATCTAAAATAGAAATAAAATTATAAATTTTATATAAATTTGAGGATATTGAATGAGAATTTCATTTCCCTACAGTACTTTAAATTCTTATTCTCATTCTCTTTATAAGCTAACAAGTTTTTTATACTCTTTGTTAAGAAAAAATAAAAAATTATTTTATTCCTCTCATCCCACTTAGCAAACTTAGATAACATTTTATACCAAAAAAAATGCTTCAAATAGAAAAGGTAACATTTTATATTCGAAACTCAATGGTTACATGATTTATTATTATTATTAATTTAAAAAATGCTTATTGGAGTATATGATTTTAATCAATGACATTTTTGTAACTTATAATTAATTCATTGTAATTTCAAAGTAAAATAAACATCTCAATGGAAATACTACTAATTTCAATTTCTACAATTGAAATAAATAACTTATTATAATTCTGATACATCATTTTGATTCAAAATCATTCCGATTTCAAATCATTCTGATTTCAAACTATTACGATTATGTGCAAGTAAACGCACTATTAGTTCCCTAGCTATATATATATATCAAATTTATATTCAAATAAAATGACATATGAGTTAACACAATATTAATTATCGTATTATCTCAATATTTACATGGAATAAATAACTTAGATGTCAAATTATTTGAGTATAAATTTTGATAAAATATTTAGAAACCTACGATAGTCCTAATGAAATAGAATAATACAACATTTCCCAAAAATTTATCCAAATTATGTGGTAACATGATTTGTAACTGTTACATTAATTTTAGAATGATACTTTGATGATGTGGTAATTACACATAAGTTTGTCATAACATTTTAACATTACTCAAATAGATGAAATAATCAATGAGCAAATTAATATTAATAAAAAAATTGATGTAAAATTTATGAAATGTATGAAATTTTGATTAAAGTTATAAAATTTTTTATGAAAATTTTAAAAATATAAATTTTTAAAAAAATAATTTTATTTACTTATTAAAATTAATATTCCAAATGTATGAAAATTAACAATATCTTATTAAAATTTTATTTTCTTAGTACACACCTCTTCTTTGCATAATTGGTGATGTACAATATCTCCTCATTTTCCAAGAGGGGGAGGGGGTGTGTTTAGTTTTTACTCTTTACCAACAACATATTATAACTTGTGTTGATAGTTGTTTCCCATTTATAGGAATAGATAGATATCCCACAAACCTCCTATTCTTTTGACATCACATTTGAAAAGAAAAAAAAAAAAGGCCATTATTTAATAATTTATATTATACATGCAATAAAAGTTTTAATAGCAAAAGGAGGACCTAAGAGATTCAAATAATGTGACTATTGTATTATTTAATGTTATACATATTTTAGCGACTTAAAAAAGAATGGGCCATTAAGACCCAAAACTTCAGTCAAAAGGGATAAAAGCTCAACAGACCCAATAAAATGAAAAACGATCCGACTAGTTCTCAACTTCCTAAAGCGAGCTCCCGGGTCTCTTTATTATCAGCTTGCGTATGCAAAGCTCAAGAGAATATCAGCTCATGAGGATCATAAAATACTATGTATTACCAAGTTCACAGCACATCGACCTCATGCATCCCAGCTCGCGGGAGCAAGCTCGTTTTCTGTCACACTTCTTAAATTACAAGTCAACTACAGTTAGAACTATCAGACCGAGATATAACTCAAAACGTATCGTATACTCCAATCTGTCAGAGATTACAGCATGAATTAAAAAAATCTCACCTTACAAATATGAGTTTAACGTTTAAACCATATTTTGTCAGAAGATTTTGACAAATGTTACAGCTGTCAATCTTGAAAATGTAATTAATCATTACTTTATTTTGTCTTATTATGTATCATTGTGGCACCTCCCTTTCTCTATAAATAGGGAAGGAAATTGATTGTAAAGAGAGACAAAAAAAAACACTTTTACTGAGAAGGCTGTTACTCTGCCGAAATATTGAGAGAAAAACAGTGGACGTAGGTATTCTTTGGGCCGAATCACTTAAAAAATTTTGTGCTTACGGTTCTTCCTTTTACCTTTCTCATTCGTTTTCTTTGCTTCTCATTAACTGCAGTACTGGACTTCAACGAACCTAAGTTGACTGGTATTAAACGTCAACGTTTAATAACAAATAATACCTTTATACAAATTTTAATAATTTTTAGTATAATCATGAACACGCCATATGTGCACTTCTTAATTTCTTCTCACTATCTGTCCATATTTTAAAAATTGTGAAAAAAAAAGAAGGTAATCCTAAAACCTTTGTAACAATCATCATTTCAATTCAATGCCTTTGTTAAGAGAAAAAAAAAGTGAGGAAGTAGGAAACTAGCAGTTCGTTATGACATTGAATTCGATGCATTTACAAACTATTTAGTTAGTGTTTAATTCAACACCTTCACGAACTTTGTTTTTGTTCACAAAAACAATTTTTTTTTCTCCATAGATGGTTTTCATGACCTCATAAATGATTCGTGAAGCAAAATCTTTTGGAAGCTAAGCAACAACTTATTTGCTAAAAGGTTGCATTTTCACTCTACAAACCAGAGTTCGACTCTTCAAGTCGACACTCTTTTGCCTCAGTTTTTTACGAGTTTGACTCTTCGAGTCGACACTCTTTTGGTGGGTGGTTGTCTAGTGTAAAAAACCATCTATCATGTCATTCCCTTTCTGACTTTCATAATTAACATTGAAAAATATTAGTACAATAACATAATGTTGGAGATTAAAAGGACAATTTTATCATTTAAATTTAAGAACAATGAATGATGCTATTAAAACTTATTTTACTTTTGGTGTTGTATTTAAAAAAAAGAAAAAGAAAAAACTTATTATAAAATTTTTAAGTGAGTGTTCAACAATTAAATCTTTTCAGGTTTAAAAAAAAAACGTAAGGATAAATTCATATTTTTAGAAAGAGCAAAATACGCAAAACCCCCCTCAAGTAAGGTTTTAAAGATCCATAGTTAAAGATTGAATTTTATAACACTATACTCCCAAGTGATCACTGTCTGTCAGTCAACATGTAGTTGATCAAGGGTAATTTCATCATTTATTAATAATAAAAATTATTAAAACTTTTTTTACCTTTACTAATAACAAAAATTATTAAAACCATTTTTCAAAAAATCTCTCTCTGTCACTTTCCACGCCTCCATCTCTACTGGGTCTCACCACCTTTTTCTTCTTTTTTTTCTTCTTCTCCTCTTTTTCTTCTTTTCTCGCTCATTTTGGAACCCAAACATCCGGGTTCGAATCAAACCCAGACGTCTGAGTTCCACGAACCCAAACGGCTCTGGGTTCGCGACGATGCGAACCTAGATCAGATATGGGTTTGCGACGACGAACCCAAACGTCTGGGTTCGGATCGAACCCAGATTTCATTTTGAATAGATTTGTTGATGATTTTTGGGTTTGAATGAAATGATGTTTGGGGTTGCAGATGATATTTTTGAAGATAATGTTTGAGGTTTTTGATTTGCATGTGTTTGAAGATGATGTCTGGATGGGTTTACAGTAGATGAGTGTTTTAGGTTGATGTAGTAGATGATTGGATTGACGATGTGTTTGGGTTTTCGATGCTTTGTGTTGTTTGGTTCTGTCATTGGAGAGTTAGAGAAGTTTCTGGGTTTGGGAGATGTCTGGATTTCTGGGTGAGCAGACGAAATGAATTTCTGGGTGGATTTTTGCCATTGGATTTCTGGATTTCTGGGTGAGCAGACGAAATGCATCCAAAAGAAATGAATTTTTTTTTTCAGTTTTTTTTTTCTTTTTCGATTAACTAATTTTTTATTATTTTAATTTACTGTTATAGTGAATTAATTTTTATTTTTTAAAATTTTAAAAGAAAATAAATTAATTTTTAAAAGTGAGGGTATTTACGTCTTTACACTTCATAATAAAGATGACCGTCAATTTTAATCAATTTTGACCGTTAAATTAGGATTATTTTGTTATAAAACTTAAACTTTTTATTTATCTGTTTAGTGCTTTAGTTCCGGGGAGTTCAGAGCATTTTGCTCTTTTAGAAATTCTGTTAGACGAATCGTTGTCGTTTTAAAAGAAGGTTTTTGAACATCTGAAAAGATTAGAAATCATTTGAAAACAATGGAAATCACAAGGGCTGTTTGTAATTTCTTTCTTTTCAATGCCCGACTTTCCGATTGACGCCGTACGGCTCTATCTCTAGGGTCAAAACAGTCAATTCATTACAATTTTTACTAATGCGCCGCGGTGTACGCTCTCTCTCTTAGCTTCTTCATTCCTCACCATTAAAGCCTCTCATTCTCCGTCTGTCGGTCCAGATTTCCAGGTCACTGTTTCTTTTCTTTCAGTTTCCTTTTGGACTATTATTTTGGAGATTGAATTCTCTGATATTGATGTGGTAAATTTTTTTGATATTTAAAGTTTGACCTTTGAACAGGAATGGTGGATCCATGGTGGTCAGTACTAGGTGCAGCAATACCAGCTGTAATAATGGGGCAAGCGCTGCGAGTGAAGAAGAGGAGAGCGGAGGAGCAGAGGCTCAAGGGTGGTGGAAGAGGGCGGGAGAAGAGCTCTGATGATGTCTTTGTATGCGAGAGGGTCTGCACTTCCAAGAGGATGCTAAAGAAGGTTGGTGCCTTATCCAAAGACCCCACTGTAGATACTTGTGTTACTGTTTGTGGTGTTTCTGAGCTTGATGCTTGTGCTGATGCCTGTGCTAGAACTGTTTGTGTTAACCAACATCAAGTCCCCAATTGGAATGATATCTGTCTTAGGAAATGCCAGAGCGAGTGCCTTAGGTTGTCCCATTTGGCTGTTACGTCTTCCTAGTTTTTGGTTGTTTCCTTTCCCTTCACTCATATATACATTAGCAAGTTTCTTGTAATATACTTTTTATGTTTCCATTCGGGTTATGAATGTTTAGAGAATCTTCTTGTCATATGATTGTTTTCAGTTGCTTTTCTGTCTCCGGGATTCCAAAGTGTTCAGTATATGCACTTCATTTTCAGTTTTGATTTATGGGGGATGGCACTGTAATAGTATTTGAACCTATGCAAACAGATACTGTTCCATGTCAAGTTATTTGTTTAGAGCTACTCGATATAACCAAAACGAACCATATTTTGCTTTTAACAGAATTGATTCTGAATGTAGTACGTATGGGAAACCTTTTCTCCGTTTAATAGTGTGCAAACAGTATTCTGCCTCATGTATGTTCCGATGAAACCTTGTTGTGCCACATGTTGCTAATGAATCTTGGTTGGTAGAGTGGATATAGATGAAAAAGGATTTTTCTTTAAGATACTTGTTGGTGGTGGAGGAATGGACCCAGATCCAAGAATACTGGGGCATAGAGGTCAAGTTGGATGGTGTGAGGGCGTATAGAATGTTGCATCATCTAGTTTGAGAAGGTTATTAGGTTATAATTATATATGTAGATACCTTCTCCAAACTGGTATGAGGCATTTTTAGGTGAAAATCCAAGAGCAAAATTGTGAAGGCATTGGCACAAAATGGATAATATTATAGTTATTGAGTATGGGTTGTTTATGATTTAGAAGCTTCAAGGGGTGAAGGAATTTATGGTGAAAGGATATGTATCCCACCTAAATGGAGTAGCTGGCTACTTTAATATGCAGGTGAATGGCATTGACATGTTTTCAGTGCGTGGACCTCGTGCCACAAATCTTACATCACAATTGAGGCTTATAAAACCATTTTGGGGCATTTGTGACTGTTATAGTGTCTGTCATGGCAAAGCCTCAACCTTTGCTGCCAACTCGGTAAGGGCAGATAACCTAACTATATAACATGTCAGGCTGTAGTTTTCCA
The DNA here is from genome assembly GCA_022984855.1 of Dimocarpus longan. Lineage (NCBI taxonomy): Eukaryota > Viridiplantae > Streptophyta > Magnoliopsida > Sapindales > Sapindaceae > Dimocarpus > Dimocarpus longan. Next base: position 5,801,966 of record CM041018.1, read on the forward strand.
CACATGTCAGCCAATTTTAGTTCATGCTTTTGGCCCCTTAATTCACCCTCTGGAGTGCATTACCACACCGACTCTGAGCAACTTCATGTCACAATGCATACCAAGACTTGAAAGTGAGATCGAACTGTTATCTCCATATCCACTTAGCTGTTTGAATCACTATGTAGTTTTCATTAACTAGTTTGAGAAACAAAAGGGTGAGTCTCTAACTACCATGAGTCAATACGGATCTTCTGAGGTGCCATAATGTATTTGTGGTCCTTTGTCCTACAAGCATTTCAAGGAGATCAGATGGTAGTATTTCAGTTCATTTATAGTCGAGGATTCTGCACTACAGGCTCCCAAGTTCGAAAATGAATTTTGAAACAGCCTTTTCACCTTAGGCTGTCTAAAGAGAATATCCAAATATCCAAATAAGTTTTCCAGTATAACCTAAAAGAGCATATGCTGCTGACATCACTGAATTTGAGAAACCTCAGAAGTCCTAGAAAATATTACATTCCAATCTTCACTACCCAATCTCTTATGATTAGGGATGGCAATTTGATCCGCAAACCTAGGGCAGGTATGGATTTAATCATTTAATTAGATTGGTTCATGGGCGCATGTGGATGATAAATTTTAAACCTAAAGTGGGTTTAGATTCGAATGCGGTGCCAAAAAAAATCTGCATTTGCACTAGCAAACCGCAATGTTAATTTTTTTTTTTTATAATATAATATCAAATAACATTTATGTTCGTTAATTTTGTGAAAGCTTTTGCCTTTGTTTTATATATTGTTTGAAATTCAAATTTATTATGTATTCGGCCGGTGCTTTAGTATATTTTGTGTTGTATTTGTATTCATGGAATTTATGTAATTATGACTTTTATTTTGAGTTTGTTGCGTTAGATGTTTAAACTTGATTTTTGGTTTGAAATATTAAACTTAACAGTAATGTTAAGCTTTTCAAATTTTTTATCTAAATTCATGCTCAAAGAACATGACATGTGAGTTGTTTAACTTCATATTAATTATCACAATTTATAGGAAATTGATAACTTATATATCACATTATTTGGACATGGATCTGGGTAACAAATTTGGAAAACCTTGCATTATTTTAAATTTAATTTTATTTGTGGTTGATGTTATTATTAGGAAGTGAAAATTACATCATTTGTGCTTGTTAGTGATGTTGGAGGAAAAAATTTATATAAAAATTGGTATGATTTGTTTTTTGAAATGTTGAGGGTTTGTGGGTGGGATTTGTGTCCGCCCGCACCCACGAAGTTTTCGTGGCTGGGGTGCAATTATTTTTTGCGGGTTTGGACAAACCTGTCTGAACCTGACCTGCTACCATTCCCCCTTATGATAACAGATCTTATCTGTGAAAGAAGCTTACAATCCCAATCTTCACTACCCAATCTCTTATGATAACAAATCTGATCCGTGTGTTAAAAAAAATCTCGTCTGTAAAAGAAGCTTGACCCGTACCAGTGTGGACAACAGGTCAATTTGTCTCCAGGACCATACTCGCTACTGATGTAAATACAGCTCGTGCATAGTGAAGCCACTTTTAACTTGTGTGATCTTGTTTCTCAATTCATATTCAAAAAATTTTCTGTGGTATCTTCATTTGGATGGAATGCATACAAATACTATTTACAGGTCAACATGTTTCCAAATGCAGCGGCACTATTTTCATGTCAACGTGCCTCAGCCATGATGTTAGCACCGGTTAACTATGAGGTTTTTCATACCAAGATGGGCTTGATGTTAGCACAGGTTAACTATGAGGTTTTCCATACCAAGATGGGCTTAACTCAGCGATAAATGTAAATCTACTTTCATCATAATGTGCATAAACTAATGTTGTATTTATTTGATGGATTAAGGAATGAGAATAATTGTTGGTGTTTACTTGTTTTAAAATCAATCCGTAATAGGAATGAAATTATGAATTCTAAATGAATTTGAGGCGTAATGGGAATTTCATTCCCTCCATCCCACTTGAGAATCTCATTTCCTTCTACAAGTTAAAAAATCTTTTATATCCTTTATTAAAAAAATGCTTATGGAGTATATAATTTTAATGAAGGATATTTTTGTAACTTGTAATTAATTTATTTTGATTCCAAAACAAAGTAAATATCTCAATATGCTGATTCTAATTCCGATTTCTGCAATTAAAATATACAATTTATTTTGATTTCGATACGTCATTCTGATTTTAAATCATTACAATTATGTGCAAACAAATACACCGTAAGTTCGAGGTGTATCAACTATTATTAGCAAGTTGAACTTCTGTTATTCATTCTGGAGTACAAACCGATTAATTTTGCAGAAAATAGCAACGGCACATAGATTAGTTCACACACCATATCTAGCTCCAGACTCTTTCCACAGTTGAGTTTGTCACCGTTTCCATTTTCGACTCAATTTGTTACCAATAAATTGTCAGTCATTATCTGCAAATTGCAACAAATGGCCAACAGAAATGTGAAAGCAAAATGGCTCATCCGATTATAGGTAATTGACAGAGGATTACAAGCAACTCAACATGGGCATTTAATCATTGGTTTACTGGAAATTAAAGTAAATTTCGTACTGCTACGTGAAAAATTTACAGAGCACGATTTGCTAGAAGCCTATAACTACATAACAAAAATGAACAAAACAACAAAATACCTGACTGGTTTCAATTCTGTCACCTCTTACAGAGCAACAATAGACTCGGTACTTACAATTAATCCAACATAGACAACACCATCCATCTGAAGTTGACCAATGCAGCAAAGTTATAACCATATTCACACAGAAAAAGCTTGAACCAGTTCTTTCAGGAAACATACAGAACTTCCTCGTTCCTATTATGGTATGTATGTGGAAATTAAACACCACAGCATAATAAAAAGTCCACTGTTGTTATCCTCCTGTTTAAATCATATAACACAGTATTACACTCAGCTTCTAAAGATAATAGCATATAACATGGGTAATAATGATGGTTGTAGTCAGTTGCAACATTTAAATCTAAAGTTGGAAAAATATATATTTTGAAAAGCAGCATCATTTCTATTAGTGATGATACTACAATGATGGTGTTCGGGCACAATTTCACACAAACATGTCAAGGACGACAATATGCGCAGAAGGAATGAAGACCGGTGGGATTTAATTAACCTATTACCATATATTGACAATAAAATATATGAACAAGTGTTCTAAAAATCGATGACCACAGGCGACAGGCCCTGGCAAAAAAGCCACCGTTAAGCGGCACACCGCCTAACTGGCCCTTGATGGCGCCTAGATGCTGCTAGGCGGTCTCCATGGCGCAGTCGCCGCAGAGAATCGTCTATTTTTTTTCAACACTCGAAAAAGGGTGTGTTTTGGACATTTTCAAAACACCCAAAACACACCATTTTGGGTGTTTAATTTACTTTGTTTAAAACACCAAAAATGGCACCATTTTGGGTGTTTAAATAGACAACCACGACGACATTGTTTTGGGTGTCAATCTTACTGAAAAAAATTTGAAGCATCCACAAAACTGAGTGCTTGTTTTTGTTTGCTAGGGCCAACCCCCACAAACTAAAATCCTCAAAACCTCAACAAAACCCTAAGTTCACCAATCACCACTTCAGGCGATCATCCTTGATCTCTGGCAACCATTGACTGCCAAGGAATTTCTTACGCAGCGCCCGGCCACCGCTCGACTAGTGCCTATTGCCTTTAAAACACTGAGTATGAACTCTAGAATAAATCGAAATAGTTAAAGATTCAACGTGGCTTCCATATAAAATATATTCAATCAAACAGTAGAGATAAAGCTTAACTCAGTAGTTAAAAGCTTATAAAAAACATTTGCTGCATAATATAATGTTTACACCTTTGAAGCAGTTAGTTACAAGAAAACACCTAAATTTTACAAAAGAGAGAACAAGATCAAACAACTACAACAACAGTACCTACAAATTTCACAAACTGAGCAGCCTCAGCCTTCTCTTGTCATCACACAATCTTTCTTCCTCTTCCTAGCTGTAACAAATACAAGATCCAAAAAATCTGTCCAGGTTTGTCAAATTGCAGTACTCATCTAGCTTACAAATCTTAAAAACGACGAGTCACGACCGCAGAGGATACTTCCTCGGTCGTCCTCTCTTCCTAGGCGCCCCTCTATCTCCCTGAACATTCCCACCACCACTACCCACCTTCTCCGCTGCGCCAACACCAACACCACCACTCGCACCACCAGCATTTCCACCCGAAGACACGGGAGGCATCCAATTAGGCAAAGAAGAGGCAGGCCTCGGTCCATTTTCCGAAGCAGCAGCCGAAAAACCCAATGGAAACACCCCCCAGCAACAATAATACGAATCCTTGCCAGGAACCAGAGGCGGCAAATTGGGGAGAGGCACCGCTTGAAACCCTCTACGGCAGCTCTGACACCTCAAACAACAATTCTCATAAACTCTCGGGTACTCAAACAAAATATAACAGTAGGGACAAGCCGTCCAGAAAGTAGACAATCTCGACCGTTGATCGCCATGATAACTATTGGTAGTATTATTATTAGTATTATTCGTATTATTTTCTCTAAAATAATCTCTATTTGTATTAGCAGACCTCTCGTTCCTTCTCACAGGCAATTTACCTTGTTGCACGGAATCCGAGCTGGTCAAATCGATCCTTGTATACAGGCTCAGCTCGTTGTCGTACGGCAACTTCTTGCGTGAGTCGGCCAGGACGGCCCACGCCTCCGCCACCAACGTAAATGCTTGATCGGCGTGAGAGAACTTGTTTTTGTCCGGGTGGAGGAGCAGCGCCAACCGCCGGTACTGCCTCTTTATCAGATCCTGATCGTCCGATCGACGCTCGATTTGGAGTATTGAGTACCAGTCATGCTGGTTGTTGTTTACGCGCTTCTCCGCCGCCAGGAGCACGTCCGCCACCGCTAAGATCTGGTCTGTGCCGTCCAATAGCGGCGCCGATTCCTGCGCCAGGATCGCGAACTCTTTTGACCCCAAGAAATCTCGTTGATTGAGAAGCTTCTCGGCCACTCCCAGCAATCGCTCGGCTTCGACTCTGTTCGGATCCATTTTGTTTTTTTTGGGTTTTTATTTTTCTGGGTTTCAATCGGCAGGTCAAATCTTCGTTAGGGGGATGTGTGTCTTTCTGGGGCTAAAATTGAAAATTCGAAAACATTGGCTATTTCTTGGTAAGCTTTGTTTATTTGGCTAATGTTGTCGTGGTTTCATTATTGTAGTCGGGGGTGTTTTGGTCCTTGCGGTTGCGATAAATGACTGATGGTTTACTAACTTACTGATGATGTAACTTAAAGTTAACTATCCACTGATGACGACTCTTAAAATTAACTATAAAAATGGTTATTAAAAATATAAGGATAATTCTAAATTTACCCTATAATTTAATATAATGTTAAAAAACCTCTTACCTTACAAATAATCAAATATCCTCTTATAATTTAAAAAATAGTAAAAAAATCTCAACCCGTTATAACATTAGTAAAAAAAATAAATCTCTACCGTCAATTTGAATGTTAAAAATTAATATTTAATTATTAATTAAAAAGGATAAAATAATCAATTTATTATAAAATAAGTTTAAAAAAATTAATTTGAGGTGGAAATAATTTTTAAACAATTAAAAAATAAATAAAAATAAAAATAAATCATAAGAAATTAAATTTATTTTTCTTATTAGAATCTCCATTATTCATATGAAAATTGACAGTAGAAAAAAACAAATTTATTTTTAGGTTTCCCTTCTCCTACCAAACGTCATTCTCTCTCTATCTCTTTCTCTTCTTCTTTTTCTTTTTCTTCTTCTTCTTCTCAAGCTCCATCATCGAACCCAAATGAAAATCTAGGTTTGATGATGAACCAAGTTGCCCAAATTTTATTTAGGTTCATCAAACCTAGATGTTCGAATCGAACCTAAATATTTATTCAGATTCATCATCGAATCCAGATGTTTATCTGGGTTCGATGTGTTATTCTCATTATGGTGCTTGTGTTAATGATTAGTGGATCTTTGTTTTGTGTTGGAATTTTTAGTTATTTTTTGAGGTTTTAAGGGTTATAAGGTATTGTTTTTAGAGACTTGTGAATTCAATCAAATAACGATTAGCTTTGATTTGGACATTTTTAAGTAGTTCATTGTGGGTTGCAATAGGTGAATGATTGATGATCTTTGTTGATTAGGCTAATGAGTTACAGTTGGGTGTTTGAAGACAATGTTTGATTGATATTTTTCTTCAATTTTTTTAATTTTTTTGTTTTTATTTTGTTTTGTTAATTTTATTTTTCAGATGAATAATTTCGTCTTTTCGTACACCGTCATCATTAGAGTCAATTTTTCATTATTTTCAAAAAGTAACAGTAGAGATAAAATAGGATTTATCCAAACTATGGGAGATAATTAGCGATTCAGTGAAACAATAAGGGATATCAGGATTATTTTAAAAATATATGAATAATCTTATTCAATCAGTAAAATAGTTCATTTCTTTTGAATATATATTATGTGATAATTATGTAGAATTGTGGATATGTTGTTATTATTATTATTATTATTAAATATTACGTGTCATGTTCGCCTGCGTCGTGACTTGTGTGATTGATGCTTCGGTGTCACTAACAAACAAGAAATTGGAGAATTTTTCAGTTTTGTTTTAAAGCTTTATTGTTCTTATTCGAGGCCTGAGGGAGTGATAGCCCGAACCAAGACCTTATAGAGGACCCCACAAAGCCCAGCCAATTGCATTGTTGCAGTTGGTCTGCTCACTTGTTGAGTGCAACTCTGGGGTCTTGAGCCCAACAGGTTGGGCTCGCCAATGCCATTGGCCGCCCACTGATCGTTTATAAGTGAGTCACGTTGGGGCCATGCTGATTCATTGATAGTCTCAAATCCAATCCTATATAAAGTTACTTGCACGTGACTCTACAACACTTTTGGGCTCCATTTTATCGTTCACATGGCCCGCATCTTTCAAACATCGTGGGCCTTCAACCTATCTTTTGTTCTTTTAGCATTACACATGAAAATTACACCACAACTGACACAGGTTTGCGTTTGAGAATAGATATTTGCGTTTCTCTGTGTGCGGACACCCCTTTGATAAGTTTAGCCAAATTAAATATATATATATTTTTTAAAATTTAATATAATATTTAATTAGGTGTATATATAAAAGGGGGTATGTACAGCTTTAGTGAGGTGCAGATAACGCTACCCTTTGCATTTTTATAGGTATTTTTTTTTTTTGTAATTTTTAATTTTGTTAAATTTTTTAATTTAATTTTTCGATTGAAAGAATTATGGTGGTCTCAAAAATGTTCGAGGCATTTTTGCCCTTTGAATGGTTAATCTTTTACTAACATCATGATTCATGAGGCCCTTGTTTTAAATCCCTTTTATCTCTCGTGTTATATTGGTTTTCTTATATTTTTGAGGTTATTTATTTTTGGCACTTATCATTTATTGAGTTAGAATTTGATTCAGTAAGTTATTTTTATTTGATTTTTTAAGCGGTCAAAACTATTTAGAACTGCCTAAAATTTATTGAATAAAAAAAAAAAGTAAGAATTTATGACTTTTATTTAAATACTAAATCATTTAATGATTTTTTAAATATATTATTTTAAATTTATTCTTTTCAAAATAATATATTTTAAAATTTATCTTAATTTTATATTATATAGATTCCTTTTAATGTTATCATAAATATTGTTGAAAAATAAAAACAACTCAAGACTAACTTGCAAATCATTTTTTTAAATATTTGATTATTCTTATTTAATTTTAGTAAAAAATAAATATTACTTTACAATTTAAACTTTCTTTGTAATAGTAATTCAATATAAGATCATTTTGTTTATTTTTATTTAAATATATAAATTTAATTTATTATACTATGATAATTAATAATATTTTAATTATCAATAAAAATATTATTATCATATACATAAAAGTGTTTTTGTGTTTGTTAAATAATTTATTTGTAATTATTTGTATTATTTTACATGAAATTTCATAACATTTAATAGTAAAATGGTATAAATGTCAAATTATTAATTTTCAGATAATTTAACTTTTAAAAACAAATAAGATTACTATGCATTCAAAAGTAAGGAAAAAATAAAAAATAAACATATCATTCAGATTTTAGGTTTCAACCATCATTCAATCTTTAGTGAGAGGTCGTTTGTTTTTTTTATTTGAAGACTGAATAGTAATTAAAATCTCAAATCTGAATAACATGTTTTTTTTTTCCCTTACCTCTGAATTCGGTGTAAGCTTGTTTGTTTTTTAAATTTGTCTGAAAACTAATAAGTTAATATTTATACCCTTTTTACTATTTATTGTTATATAATTTTAATTGATTTAATACAAATATATGAAAATAAATAATTTAATAAATTCTAAAATATTTTTTATGTATATATTAATAATATTTTATTCATAATTAAAATATGATTAAAAAATAGTAGTATTAACAATATTTATATATTAATATTTTTAAGAAAATATATTAATATATTTTAAATTATAAATTAAAATATATTTGTTTAATTTTAAGATAATGTGGGATGAAATGTATTTAGATTTTACTTTTCAAATATATTTTTTGTAAGTATCAAAGAAAAAAAAATTAGTAATATAAAATTACGATAAATTTAAAATAATATTATTTTGGGGATGATAGATTTGAAATAAAAACTTTTAAATATCTTTAAGTGATTTGTAATTAAGTAGAAAATAAAAAATTTATTTTTTAATTGTTTTAAATCGTTTGATTACTTAAAAAAATAAAAAATAATTTAATTAGTATAATTTAATACTATTAAATTTTAAGTAAAAAATATAAATATCCCCTTAGTTATTGATAACGTTGCAAGATAAAAGTAGTCTATCGTATATCCAATTTTATTGTTTTTATATTCATCTGAGAGGATGTGCTTGCATTATATAAATATATATATATTATTAGTAAATTTTATTCTTGATAATTGAAAGGGAAAATTTTATTTTGATCCTTATAATTTCTAGAAACTTTATTTCTCTAAACACGAATCAATTTATATCTTCTATAGAGTCCTTTATATTTAAAAAAAAACTCTTCAATTTAGTTCCTCTAGTTGGTTAAGTGTTAGTCAAGCATTATCGAAGTGGTATTTTCGACATTGGTGCTAATCTCTGGCAACTATGCACATGTCTCATGGAAAAAAAACAGAAAAGTAAAAAAAAAAAGAAGAAATAATTGACTATACATGTGTAGGAGAGAGAAGAAGCTATTAAGAGTGGAAATTGAAATGTTGGGTTGGAATACAGAGTTGTAGAAGCAACTATTAAGTGGGGTTGTCTGGTTAATGCTAAAACTGGAGTTGAAGACTTATGGGCTTTAAACAAATCAGGGGACTTGAAAATTTTGGATTTTTTTGGTCTCACGATTTTGAAGTGGGGTTTTTGTTTTTATTGTTGTTGAAGTGATGATGTGGCCTTTTAGGTTGATTTTTTTAAGGATGGAGATCTTAAATTTGCAAGGTGGTTTTTTCCTAAATCTCTTTGCCCACATCGAACCTCCATTGGAGATGGAGGTTTGAAGCAAAGATGGATGAAGATCCTAGGCGATGAGATCTCCATCAATAGAGATCTTGTCGCCTAGAAAGATATATTTTAAATTAATTTTTTTTTAAGTAAAGCTCCACCATCCATCATAACTTGATGGGTGGTAGAGATTCAAAATTTTCTATTTTTATTAATTTTTATAAAAGGTAATATTGTAATTTTATTAAGGGCAAAAGGGTCATTGTGTATTTTCAATTAGCTTTGACTATTAAAATTTTGATCAAACAAATTAAAATGATGTATATTCAAAACATGAGAGATCATGAGGGTCAAAAATATATTCACATTTAAAAAATGGATTTTTCAAAAAAGATACACCTCATTTCTTTGTATTCATTATTCACAGACCATGTACATTGCAAACTCTACTAACCCATGAGCTTAATCCTCCGTGCAATGTAAAATTTTATTTATTATTTTTTTTATTAAAAAAAAAAAGCATGTAATAATTATAGCATGCAAAATCTCATTCATAAAACAAATCCATAGTTGTAATTATCGACGTATAAATTCAGTCGATCCAGATTCTTCACTCAGTACGTGCAAATAAGACAAAACAGAAAAGAAAATAAGAGTAGGAAGAGAAAGAATACTATTGCAAAGAGATTTTTATGTGATTCGACCAAAAATGATGCCTACATCCACGACTATTATTTGGTTATTTTAATAAAAAAATAGTATATTATTAATTATTTGTCTTATAATAAACTTTCAACTTCTATTTATAAAGTGAGATTTTACAGTATTATTATAATTGAAACAAAAAAGAAATCTACACTGATTACATTTCCAAGACTAGCGCCAATCAGTGTAGGGTCAAATCCCGTAAAAGTAGGATATTGATTTTATCTCCATACTGAGTAATTAAGTTTTTCTTCAAATTAGGTTGCTACATTTCTGGAAAAATCTCTTTTACATACACGTCAAGTCACGGGTTGGATCTTGCTTCAAACAACTCGAAGTTAGATATTAAGCAGTTTTGATAATGGTAGACCAATGACCTGAAAATTATAGTGACAAATAAAGAGCTCGTTTCTACAAGCTGAACGGCCCGAAATCAATGAACTAAGAGTTTATTTATGCGAGCCGAATGTCCTGAGAACTGAGAGCTCCTATTTGCGAGCTGCACATTTGATGAGCTAAACATTTGGCGTGCTGGGCCTTTAGCGAACTAAACCTTTATCTATTGAATTAATTTACTGGATCAATCTTAAATTTTTATCAGTTTATTTATGTAGTTTCAAAAATACCCATAATAGTAATATTTGATTATTTGAGAGCCACCCTTTCCTTAAAACTTAGCCCGTCAAACACACAAAAAAAAAAAAAAAAGTTAATTTTCAAATTGGTTATAGACTTACTCTAAGCATTAGAGAGACACGTGGGTGCCGACACATGTCAGAAATGATTTAAATGGTCATCCTTCGAGTTGAGACTCGAGACAGGGACGCCAAATATTATACCACAAGAATAATTTACAGCTTCCCTCTCTCTCTATATATAAAAAAAGTTAATACCCAACCAATCAAAAATTTATTAGGACCTACCGACATTAGACGAAAAATCAGGTTTTATAATGGTCAAAAGACCATCATAATTCTTATAATGTATTTTAATAAAAAATTATATTTTATATAAAGTCATTATTTTTATATACATATATAGTCATAGTTATCTTAATAAAACATATAAAAGTACTATTTTAATAAATCCAATCTTATTATTTAAGCACCAAATACTGAAATGCACTAACAATCAGATCATGCACTAAACATGAGATTTTCTTAGATATAATCAAATCCAATCGAATTTCGTCTTTTAAAAACAGTCTAGTCCAATTTTCTATAGAGTTTATGCCATTGCAGAAGAAGGTGATAGCAAAAAAAAAAAAATGACAACAGAATATAGAAAGCAAGCTTGAGGGTAGACAAAAAAGGAGAGCCTCGCATATCGAATCAAACAATGCCTATCAGCAATTGCACGAATGCGAATATTTTTTTTGGCTGCATGCATTCATGAAAGTTCGAAATTTTTTAAACTCATTATGTTTTTAGATTTTATTCGAATCATTGTGATCGTATTGAGCCCCGTTAAGAAAGTGTAAATTGGAATTGACCAAGAAAGAAAGATTCCTTTGTTTGAAGGGAACAAAGCTAGACCTTTGATGAAATTGGTGACTGTTATTTTTCACACGTTTTGGTTCTTTGTGTCAACAAGAAAATTCGAAATTCCTAAGATATTTTATCTTTTCTTTAGAAAAAAAAAAAAGAAAAGAAAACTCTATCATTTTAGAATAAATAAAATTATCTCGAATAGATCTTTAACCAATGACACAAATTGGCAGCGGATGTTTTGTTAATGAAAAATATTATCACGTGTTTTGGTTTAGTAAAGTATATTAAAAATTATATTTATTTTTGAGATTTTAATTTCTAACATAAAATAAGAGCAAGTTTGAAAAATGGCATTCAAAAATTGAATTGAATTTTTTTTAACACTCCTATAAATTATTGTTAGTTCGCATACAAAGAGTAGTTCACAAAAATAGTTTATATTTTCCAAAACTATATATTAATGCAAACTATTTTCATATATTATTATTCCTACGTGAATTAATGATGGTTTGTAAGAATACTAAAAAAAATCAATTAAGTTTATCAGCGTCATTTTATAAAGTAGCTTCTTTTTTTTTTTTTTTTGCTATTTTTTGAAATTTTCTCTCTTTTTTTAAAAAAAAATATATATATATATACTAATGTACTAAGAGAATAAATATGAATTATTTAATTAAATTTTGAGTTGTTAACAAATATCTTTTGTTTATATACATTTTCCTCGATCAACAGGTAAAAATTTATCAACTTTATTGACGGTAAAAGTCGTCATTAGTCAAAGTCAATGTAATAGAAATTGATGAAATAAACAATAGAAAATAAAGGAAAAAAAAAACCATAGATAGAGAATGAGAAATTCAATAGATGGAAAATGAGTACAAACGAGTGTTTTCGGATAGCTACGAAACGTTACATCTCACCCTAACATACTACATTATATATATATATATATATATATATATATATATGGGATAGGAGGATTGATTCAGATAAAACTATTTATATTTTATATTTTAGGATTAGGATGAGATTTAAATTTTTAATATTTTAAAATAAAAAAGAAGTATTCAGTCACATCTACTAAAATAAAATTATAAAAATAAAATTTCAAATTAAAATCATGAGAGAATTTTCATATGTAAAACAATAACATTATATGAAAATTTCAAAATTTTTTAACGTTGTAAACTTTGTAAATGACTATACGACAATACAATCGAAGTGAAAATCAAAGTCCACATATATACATTGTCTATAACATTAATCTTACTGCATTCGAAATTTCGAAGTCAAAACTACTCACGTAGCAATAATAGAAATATTTAAGACATATCCAGCGGAATCAAACTTGCTAAATTGGTGAAAGGTGATATTAAAGCTCTAGGTGTTTTGGTTGGTCTACAGCGGAGTCAAGCCAACTTCTGAAATAGAAATCGCTTGCCTCACAAACGGACTTGCTTTCTCTTCCTTGGTTTCATATTGTTGATAAATAAGCTTCTCAAGCTTTTTGGGTTCTTAATAAAATGCAATTTCTCAAAAAAAAAAAAAAAAAAAAAAAATCAGACTACGAAGTCAACTGGCCCGGCCGCCTAGCTTGTGTATAGCTACATTATCATGTGTACTATATTTTTTTTCCTTTTTTTTTTTTTCTTGCTACCTAGCTTGTGTATATCTACGTTATCATGTGCATTAATTAAAGTTTATGTCAAAACTACTCCTGTAGCAATAATAGAAATATTGAATACTAATTGAATTAGCCTGGCTACCTAGCTTGTGTATAGCTACGTTATCATGTGTACTAATCAAAGTGTGTATATACAAACATATATATATATTGGCTACCTGGCTTGTGTATAACTACGTAATCATGTGTACTGATTAAAGTTTATTGTTTATTTTTTTAAGGATAAACTAATTCAAATTTTGAACTTAATTTTATGTGAGAGTTGTATCGTATACATCTCGATTGAAAATAATTTCACTGTAAATCAAGAAGAATACAGGCAAGTAGTATATATAACATCTAAATACAATTTTATATATATATATTTAAAAAAAAACAAAAAACAATTTTATAGTTGATTTTGACAAAGTCAAGATCCTGCTTCATGGTATAATTTTGAATAATATATTTACCAATGGTTCGATGGTGTGGATCATTCTACTAAAATATTATACAAATTTTATATTTTGGTAAACTTTTAATCTTTATAAGGAAGATTTTTAATTTGATCCCTCGATTGTAACAAAATATATATATATTTTTTAACTGTGAATGCATTGCCATCATTGTTTGTGTGGTATGGATGACGGAGATCACTTTTAAAAAGCCACAAGATTTTAATAAAATATGCTAGAATTTTACCAAAAAAAAAAAAAAACACAAAAAGAAAGGTATTGTTTAGGAATAACTTCATTTGAGTCCCTATACTTTTTGAAATTATAAATCTTTTAACTATGAATGAAAAAATCAAATTTTCCTCAAATTTCACAAATACATCAACTTAGTCCTGTTGACAAAAATGTAACTATCAAACTTAACAGAATATGTAAAAAGTTTATATTTCCTATACCACTAGTTAACTCTAAAATTATCATTTTACCCTGCTTTATCAACCAATTACGATTCAACACATGTTACCCCAAATTTAAAAATAATAAAAATTAAACAATTTTAAACAAATGACAAAGTAATACCTCATCATTTTACAAATTAAAATATATAAATATTCACATAAAAATAAAATTAAAAAAATATATTTTATTTAGTAGAAATTCAAATTGGATTTCTACTGTTGATGGACATGTAGGTACCTTCATTGCACTGTACGAAATAAATCTCCATTGGAATGTAGGTCTATTTTCAATGACATGTATAAATAATGGAGATCTAGATTGGATCCAACCTAGATATCCATAAGCAATGGAGTTTGATCACTACAATAGACGTTCATTGACAGATGATGGACTTCCATCTATACGATGGAGGTTTAACAATAGTGCAGAGTGATGTTCGATTTTATTATCTCCTATGTCATCGATCTCCTCTAAAAATCATTATATATGTTAATATATTATAACCTCAAGTTTTAAATATTATAGTTAAATAATTTTTTATCAACTTAAACTTTTACATCTAGTGGTAACCAATATGGTATCGGAGTTTGGAGGTATCTGGTTCAAACATTTTCTCATCTCTTTATCTAAAATTTTTTTATTTACATATGTTATATGATGGGAGACGTTTAGCATGTATCCATCATCTATTACCTATTCACATTGCATATGAGGAGACGTATTAATGTATCATAACCTCAAGTTTTAACGTGAGGAGACGTGTTAATGCATCATAACCTTAAGTTTTAAATATTATAGTTAAGTATCAATTTAATCTTTTAGATTTAATGGTAACCAACATCCAAAGGTCACCTCTACATCAATCGGAAGTGGCTTATGTTTTTCTCTTTTTCTAAGGAAAATATTTTTTTTAAGTTTTATTTTATTTTATTTTATAATAACATATTCTAAATAAACATACATTTTGACCATTTGATGTGGATAAAATGGTTACCATCGTTTGATGAAGCAAATTGATGGAATTTTGGAACATTAAGGACTACACATTATAAAACTGCATTAGCAGTTAAAAAAGCTAATATTTTTGCTATAACCTAGGGTCAGTTTTACAGCAATTAATATAAACAAATTCGAAGTAGAGTCGCGAAAAGAGGTAGTAGGAGCATTTGAACACACAAAACCGAGCAATAGAAAAAATTAAAAAATTAATAAAAATAAAAGTTATTGACAAATGAAAAGATGAAAAATTTATAATTAGTATCAACTACTTAACTAACAATGAGATTTTAAATATAAATCTCCCCTTCACCAAATTAATTAAAAAGGATAAAGAATCAGTGTCAAATTAATATCATGACAAAAGAAATGTGTTAAATAAGCATCTTGCATTAGCTTTAATTTGTACAGTCGATACACACCAACTTTAATACAGTTAGCTATGTATTTATCACTCCTTAATAAAACGGGTTCAATTAATTCTATCATTGTTTATAGAAGTTGAAGAGACGAAAATTTTCTTCCGTTGTATGGGGGCAACTACATGGTTTGTATTTGTCGTTGCAATAGTTAAACACGGTCCACGTAAAAACTTCATACACTTACCGCATGTCGCTGAGTTTTTTGTTTTTTAAATTTAAATTGAATTTAGGATGAATTTCAGTCTTTAGTCTCTACACATTATTTATTCAGTTTCTATCAATGTTTAAAAACTCGATCGAGTAGATCGAGTTCTCAATAAGTACTCCTGGATCGACACCTTATTGATCCGAAAATCTTCAGATTGAGGGCATTATTCGAGCTCGGTCAAGTACTAGGCATGATTTACATTTTTTTAAAAAAAAAAAAAAAAAAATCTACAACACCGAAACAACGTTGTTTTGGTGCGTTTAAAACAATATCTTTTTTTAAATTAACTCAAAACGGTGTAAAAGACAAAAATATAAAAAAGAATTGTGACAACTCTCTTAATTAGTTTCCCTTCTTCAGTTCTTCTCATTTATTCGAAACTCTTATTGTCAATGCTTCTCTCCTGCTTACCGATTTGCAGTGTTTTTGTCGTTGTGTTATCATCATCGTTGTTTTAGTGAGTTTTTTTTAAAAAAAAAAAAAATTAGATTTTTTTTTGCTTTTAATACTCTTTTTTTAATTTTTCACATCAATTTGTTTTGTACACAAATTTATAGGCATTGGGAGCTTATATTTCATTATATTAGTTTTTAAGTAGTGATGAAAAATTTGCTAATTTTTTTTTTCAAATTTGACCTTTAATTGTTGTCCGACCATCAACCGTTAATCGATAATCAAATTATGTACTGACCAAGTACTCTTTGAGGAATCGAGATTCATTATTCGCTGTCTCTCAATCGAGAAACAAGTAAAGAATAACGAGTTTTGGAACCTTACTTTCTATCATGCAAGTAGTTATATATCTTTCCACCAAGACTAGTAATTTCACGAAGAAAGTCATTAATGAATCCATACATGTAGTGCTATAAATTCATGGACCCTTAAACACTAGGAAACATTAATCATACCTTGCTTGACCCTACTCGATGAAGCAAATGTTTTTTAAAGTTGTTTGTCTGTCTCCTCTTCATACTACACCTGCACATGCGCTCCCCAGTCCCCAGTACAGAACTCGATTTGAACCGCTCGACTACCAAAATAAGCACATTGAATAATTATATTGACTTCAACATTCCACCCAACATATCCGTAGATTTAGTCAATGGTTCGATAATTAATATTAAAGATGATAAATTTGGCTATTTAATGAGGTGATATTTATGAACCTAGGAGTATAAATGGTAAAACTTTTCTGTATATAATTCAATTCCATGATGTACAAAAGTTGATTGCAGTGCCAAATATGACCAAACATTGCCAAATTAAATTATAAGCTCTTCGTTAAAAAGTTAATTTATTACATGATCTGCATGCATTCTTGAAATATCTGTCTCGTTCTAGAATTCAAGCATTGCATACAAAATCGTCAAAACTTATGTTCATATTAATTGCTGAAATTAATAAAACATAATTAAGGTTACTCTGTGAGTCTTTTGTTATTTGGACTGGCAATTAACTATATTTTTTCTTTTTTCCTAATATGATTAAAAAGAAACACCGCTCTATTGGTTGAGGTGACAGTACTTTCCACTAGAAACTTTATACAAGGAAATGTGGATGATTCCAATGCAAAATATCACATCAAGTTCATGAGTAACGAATTTCTGCTTTTGTAGTTGGGCTTCCACGGCCCCGCGTTGTCTGTCATGAGTTCTAGCACCCTCCCACTTACATATGTGGTCCCTTTTTATGTGTGCACTGTTTCTCTATCCATAGATGGATTGCTTTCTCCCTCGATTGGAAACTGCTGTTCAAACTGTACTCTAAAATCATATCTCATTCTTAATTAACTATTAAATTTGTACCAACAATAAAAAAAATGAATAAATAAAAAGAATATCTGCTTTTCTTTTTCCAACAATTTTTCTTGTTTAATCTAAACCTATCCGAACAAATGTAATGCTTTGTAAATATTACAAATTAATTATACATATAATTTGAACACATAAATTTTTAAATTTTAATATGGAAGTTTTCTAACAACAATTACTTTTTTTTTTTCCAACCCCGACTTTGACACAATACACAAAATTCAAAAAATTAATAAAAGAGTACGCTAAATTATCTAAATATTTATTTTTGCCTAACCTAACATTCAAGTAATGTTGACTGTAAGTTATAATTAATATATCATTTTATAATATATATATGACATTGACAATTTACTTAAGTATGACTTTGAATAAATAATTTTAATATTCTAATATTACTCTTAATAAAATATGTTTGAAATTGTTTCATATATTAAAACATAATTGATTGAATTTTAAAATTTAAAAAAATTCATATAAATTTAAAATCTCTAAAACATATTACATAAATAGTTGATAATTACAAACTTTCAACGACAAAGGTTGCCATTTAGTTTTGTGGGTTAGATTTAATCCAGCCGGTGTGACGTGATTAAATACCAGGGTGACTTTCACATTTGTTAAGAGGATGACATGAGATACTAGGACTAACTTGTTTATTACAGGAGTCATGTTGGGTTGTTTAAGTCCTGACCCTGTTTAACCTCATTTAGGTCGTTGCGAGCATTCTCACTATTCTCTTAGAATTAAAAAAAATATATTACTTATAGTATAAAATAAATAGGTATTGAATTAAAATAAACCGTTTCGATATAACTATCACTTATCAATCTCAAACTAAGATGGTAAAAAAAAAATAGGCGTTATCAACATGATAATCTATTTTCGGATGGTTTATTAGGTAATCATCTCTACAAGTTAATAACTATTTAATTTTAACTTTCTAAATTTAAATAAAAATAAAAAACATAAAAGCATTAGATGAAAAGAATATGAAAATATTAAATAAAAATATTTGGAAGCATTAAAGAACAATTTTTAATTTGATTGTTTATCAAATGATATTTATATCATGTAGTAAACAAATCATTTGATATTGATGATATGACATTGTTTTTAAAAGAAAAAAAAAGTAAAATCTATAAAAGTATCGAATATGCACTAATTTATTAAATTTAATTTATAAACTAATTTATAAAATACAACTATACTCTTTTTTAATTTTTAACATTATTAATTTACCCTTAATCCTGTTAGGAAAATAGATTGTTTGAATGGAAATAAGTTCCACATTGGAAAAATAGAATGAGAATTGTTTATTTATAAAGTGGTAGCTTTTAAGACTTAAAGAATGGACAAAATAAAGATAAAGCTTGGACTTATTTTGTATGTAGTTTTGACTTATAAATAAATCAAAGATTGGCCTTGGGCCTTGGGGCCATTAGGGCATTGGTCTTTGATTTAAAGAGTCATCTTATATTATAATTATTTTTTTTTTAAATTTGATTAAATATCATTTGAATTTTATATTTGAATTTGAAAAAAATCAAATTTGAATTTTAACTGTTAAGGACAACAGTTGTGTCCATTGATAAAAATGTGTCCATTTGAAAAGACATAATTCCTTCTATAAAGACATCATTCCTTTTATAAATAAAATATTTTGAATTTAGTTAAAAACACTTGCTTTTCATTTCTTCTTCTTCTGCCATTAAATATTATAAATTTCAGTTTGTCATAATCTGTTTCAAGTGCTGTGAATCCAGATTATTGACATCGAATCCTGGGAAGACAGACATCAATAGACCTTCAAAGCACAAAGAAGGAGTGCCAAATTTCTGTCTTAAGACATTGCATTGAATTTGCAAGCTTCTGTCATCCGATTCTCAAATTCTTTATTTATTTGTTCTTTTTGATTTCATTTAATTATTAAGTATTTGATACAGATTGATTACTTAATTTGATCTAACAAATCCTAGAAATCATGTCAACCCATAAGCTATTAAGCTGAGACCGATATGACTTTTTTGTCAAAATGGTGACAAATTGACGTGACCATGAACCTGAACTCAATTACTTGATTAGGATTTATAATGAGTTGTCATACCATGATCCAAATGGTCATTTTAATTATCTATCTTACTTGTTATTTGACTACTAGACATACAATCTACAACTTTTAAAAGCCTATACATTATTATCTATTTAGTTCCTTTTGTTCGTATTAATATGAACAAAAAGAAAGAAATGATATTATCTACTTATTTCCTTTTGTTTATATTAAATTTAGAGTTAATAACAACTCATTTCTTTCTTTTTAATTTTGTACTACATTTGATTCTAAGCTTATCCTTAAATGATCCATTTTACATCCAAAGAAACACTCAATCAAGCTTTATTAAAATTTTTCAAATGAAATTTCAATGTTCATTAAAGACTTCAAATAAAGGGCAAATTGCACAAATTTCTCCTAACTTTATATGAAATTCCCTTCCATCTCCAAGTATGGGGTTAATTACACTAATATTATTTTAAATCGTTGACTAATGATTAACCACAATTAGTTTCAATAATGCATATCATAATGATGGTTTTTTTTTTAAAAAAAAAAAAAAAAATTGAAATTCATATTGTGTCTTCACCAATCTCTATTTGTTCCATTTATTGACGATAGAGATACAAGGATCTTCCTTAGTGATAGAGACCATTAAATGGGGTTTCTATACTAGAAACCCAACCAATTCCAACTTTTCTTCATGGATATCTCCATTGATCTCCATATTGCCTTTTTTATTTCTTATCTTCTCACTTCAATTCATCATTTCTTCTTTTAATAAGTTTTATTTTATTTTCGTTTAAAAATAGATAGTAGATTTTGGAATTAGAAATGCCTATTTGGTATCGACTATCGAGCAACAAAACGAAGACAATCAACAAAACAACAACAACCACTATAATCTCATAAAGTTCAATGATGACGACGACGACAACAACAACACCGACAAGAAGAAATTCACCAACGACAAGCATGAGCACGAGTTCTTCCATGACATTGACACATCGTCTTCATATGCAATTCCCCTTGTAAGAGCAATTATTTAGCCATGAATGGAGCTAGCTCCTCTAGCTTCTTCGATTTCGATTAAGATGAAAATAGAGGTCGTCCCTTGTCGAGGCCACTTTTTTTTTTTCCACTAATTTTTCTTTATACATTATTTATGGCAATTTCCATTTGTTTTAATTTCTTTGTTTATTAGGGTAAAAAACATAACTATTATTTGGACTAAACTGTAACCAACTGGTCATTAATAGTACGATGAGGAGTTAGGGGTCATTTATTTTTTTATCTAAATGCCGAACAGTGTTACTGAAAACTGAAGACTGAATAGTGACTGAAATCTGAATGATATGTTTTTTTTTTTCCTTTATCTCTGAATATATTGTAAATTTATTTATTTTTTAATGTTAAAATTATCTAAAAGCTAATAATTTGACATTTATACATTTTTTATTATCTGTTATTATGTAATTTTAATTAATTTAATACAAACATCTAAAAATAAATAATTTATAAATTCTAAAATATTTTTTAATGTACATGTTAATAATATTTTATTAATAATTAAAATATGATTAAAAAATATAGTAGTATTAACTATATTTATATATTTAAATATATTAATATATTTAAAAAAACAACTAGAAAATAAAAATTTAAATTGTAAATTAAAATATATTAGTTTGATTTTAAGACAATTTGGGATAAGATATATTTAGGTTTTTTTTTTTCAAATATATTTTTTGTAAGTATTGAAAAAAAAAGTAATATAAAATTATGATAAATTTAAAATTATTCTATTTTGGGGGATAGATTTAGAATAATTTTTTTTAAATGTCATTAAATGATTTAAAATTAAGTTAAATTTAATTTTTTTCGGTTGTTTTTGAGTAGTTTTAAGCGGTTTGATCATTTAAAAAAATAAATAAAAATAAATTAATATTTATAATTTAATACTATTAAATCTTAAAAGAAGAAAATAAATGATCACTTCGTGCAATTAATTATGACCATACCTCACCATAACATGAAGGAAAACTAGTGCAATTGCCCCTAGATAAAATCTACATGCATCCGGCATGTATTGAACAAAAAGCTTATGCACCAAATTAATGTTTGTAAGCTGCTTCCATCAGATTTTGAGGTAATTATCCTTGCTATTCAATTAATGAGTCCAACCATCCTTCTCTTTATTGCTGTCTCGTCCTGTGCTAGAAGCCGAGAACAACAATTTACCGAGATAAGCTTCTGGCTGGCGCAATAAATTTGATATTCCTTTTTTTTTTTTAACCCCCTCTCTCCAGCTTTTTAATAAAAAAAAAATAAAATCAATATTATTTGATTAATAAAATTTGAGATACTCGATTGTGGTTATGTGCCCGACATAAAAATTTTGACTTCACGTTATATTTTCTCATTCAAATCATAAATTAATATTATAATAAAAAATAATGGTATATAATTTATCAATAGCATTCATTAATTAGCGTCCATTAATTACTAAATCAACACCTTTTTCTCTCAAATTAAAAGAGAAAACAATTTCAAATATAATTGTGTTTAGTTACAATATGAGATTTACAATTATTTCACCTTTTACCTTAACTAGAAAACGTGTTCTTAATTAAGTTATTTCAATAATTAAGGAATGCTCACCAAATTGAGTGTGTGTATATATATATATATACATATAAGATAATTCTCCAAATATATGATTATAAATAGTGATCATGAAATAAAAATTTCAGTATGTTTTTAGCATATAAGGATCGTACATATATAATAATAATTATTATCTCCTCAATGTGCATTGAAGCTAGCTAAGTCCGCGCATGATTTGTGGACTGAAATTGTTATCATAAAAGGATCCTATATATAATAATAATAATAATAATTATTATAATCTTCTTAATACACACCCAAGTTAATTAAGAATCTGTGAACAATTGATTGAATATAAATGGATGTTAATTAAATCAAAGAGAATAAAAATAGGTAAATCTAACTGTTGATAATTGATAAATTGAAATTGTTATATCGGTGTGCACTAAGAAGAAAATGATTATATAATACATATATATATATATATATAATATGTGCAGGTTGTGCATTTTCCTGTTGAAACATGCTTGGGAATTTTTTCCAAATACGTGCAAGAAGTTTTTTTTCCTGATGGAAGTACATTTCTCAACATCATCTCTGCTTTGACTCCTGTTTTGTTTGTTTCATCTATGTGGCCAATATTTTAACCTTTTGATTACTTTCTTACCCATTGTTTTTCATCAATAGTTGATGACAATAATTTTTATAAAAACTTAAGAATATAAAAAAACTATAATGTATATAAAATTTTTTAAATATTATAAATGTTAACTATATGCAATACTGTATATCTTCTTCCTTTTTTGATATGATGTAAATAAATATTTATTTCATGTTTGATATAATATTATTAATTTTATTTGAAATTTTATTAATCTATAAGGTGAAAATGTATTCTATTTTCATTTTTATCTTTTAATTAAATTATATGTATTGTAGTTATATTTAAACTTCGAATTATTATTTATAATATCATATATATAATAATGATTTAAGTAAAAAATTGTTATTTCAGAATATAAATTATAAATAATAATATTTAATCAATAATTAATTTTATTTTTAAAATTTATTTAATTAAAAAAAATGAATATAAAATTTAAACACGTATCTTGTAAATGCATCCAAAACTAGTATTTCATAAAAATTTATATACAAAGTATAAAAGACTTTTTTTTTTTTTTTTTAGCTAATTACATCATCAAGATTTTTATAATAAATATTATAATACGATCTGGATGATAAATTTCTGTTTAAGAAAAAAATTATTTTTATTATTTTGAAGTATTTGTTCGTAATTTAATCACCTATAGAAGGATCCCAGCAGAAATTATCGTCGTTGCTTGGAACGATAACGTGCACCTTACATGCGGCGCGTGTGTACTATGCCGCTGAGGCAAAGCAACTTGGATTAAGGGCAGTTTTGCCCTACAAAAAAGGGACAGCAAAGACCCTTTTTCGCCTACATAAAGGGATAAATGGAAAATGGTAAATGCAGATTAGAAAAATTTTGCCTTTTATTGTTTTTTTTTCTGGGAAGGAGAATTTGGGGCTAAGTTTGGTAATACAAATTTTAAAAGGCAATAAATAGAGAGAGAAAGAAGACTGGCGCCTGGCCTGCGGACCAGGAGGTAACTATTATGTCATTATTGCCATAGAAGTGGTGAGCAGCAGGTTTTATCTATGTACGGAAAGCGATGGTCCACATATATTATGCCTCATTATTATTATTTTCATTTAAAAAATGTGACTTAACTTTAATTGAAGTCCTTAGACTCGCTGGTCCAGGTCCCTCGCTCATGACTGTACACTCTCTCTCTCTCTCTCTCTTTATTGTGAAAATGTAATAAAATAAAAAGCGAAAACATTTCATTTCAATAAAAAAAAAAGAAAGTGAAAAATGAAAATGAATTATAATAATATTTTTTTGATGTAATAATTATAATAAAATTAATAAAAAAAGAAAAAAGATACTGTTTGGCTATAAAAGGAAGGTAACCTTTCCTTTCTTGAACAAAGACCACGCTCACCTGGTTTCTAATCTATTTCCCTTTCTTTTCTCTCTCTTTCTTCAGAATTTGTTTGTATAAATTGGTTGCTTTGTGGCTTGCTTTGGTCGGACCTAACTCTGCTTTCATCTGTCTCTGAACCAGCACTCCAAGAAGGTGCTCCAATCTTTTCATTCTTTCAAAAAATTCTTTGCATGTTCAAGGCATATGATTGGGTGTTTTGTTTTAACTTTATTTTTTAAAAAATTTTCTGGTTTCTTCAACTGGATCTGAAACGGGTCTTCCACTACCTACCTGGCTAGGGTTTATTCTTCTAAATTTAATAATAAATTAGCAGAAATCCACCCAACTCTTCTTTTTTTGACCCTTTTTCCTGGCATT